>OZ025301.1:210980320-211640031 GCA_964019185.1 Maratus speculifer | reverse complement strand
AGCCTCACTATTAAAAGGATTTGGAATCGAATAGTGTTTTATTTTAGTAAATAAAATACTTGTATAACCTTCTTGAGATATAAGATATTCTTGTCAAATGGTTGCAGATTTTTCTCCCATCCCATGCTGTCGCTTCCAGAAATTCTATTCAAAACACTAACTTTGACAGTATTTTCTTAAATTGCTTGTATAAAAAAATGGATAAATCTATTGGATTAAATAGTTTTTGAATAAAAACACCTGCTAATAATCTAATGCATTAAAAAAAAAAAAAAAAAAAAAAAAAGAATTTAGAAATGTATCAGAAAGTAGCTCCTTTGGATTTGGAATCTTTAATAAAATGATATAGAAATATTTCCATGAATCTATTTTTACTATACATCTTCAAAAGTTACAATGTTTTTAACTTTCTTTTTCTTTTATTCTAAACCATATTATTTTTTTTAATGAATCTTTATTTGAATGTTGAAAATCTAAGTAATCATTAATGTTGCTAATGTATATTTCCTGTAAAATATACTGCAAAATCATCCCATAGACATGTATGCAGTATTTCTTTTAAAAAATCTTAATAATATGATAAAAATTTGAATTTTTTAGAAATAGCAGATATTGTGATGGGCCGGGCCTGAAAATTCTGACCCGTGCAAACCTGTAGGATGAAGTCCAAAAATTTATAAAGGTGTATCACTTGATCTGAACAGTGTTTTCATTTGGAAATATACAGTGGCTTAAACTCTATTTTCATTTTCATATTTTGTTGCTCAATTTTCAATATAAGAAGTAAATCAAAATTCCAAATCAATTTAATTTAATTAAAATGTGATGTAAAAACTTTGGATATATTGATTCATAGTAAACAAAAGAGAGAGTTAATCACAATTATTTATTATTGTTGTTTTTCAATTATAAAGAGT
The DNA here is from genome assembly GCA_964019185.1 of Maratus speculifer. NCBI lineage: Eukaryota > Metazoa > Arthropoda > Arachnida > Araneae > Salticidae > Maratus > Maratus speculifer. The sequence goes on along the minus strand of OZ025301.1, from coordinate 211,639,114 downwards.
TATTAGTCTCAAAATAAGATAGTAGCTTACAGTAGTAGCTCAGCCCCCCCCCCCCCCTTCCTGGAAAAGATTCCAAGATCACAAAATAAATTTATGTTCCAAAAACTCAAATGAAATTCTGTTTGAAAATCTAACTTAGTTTTGAAGGTCTTTCACAGTTTTTCAAAAATACTAAATTGTAACTGCAATAAGTGTTTCAACACTCACTCATCCTATTTGCACAAATGAAGCTAACATATGTCTAATATTGCACTAGTAATATGTTTGAATTTTTTATCACTCTTTTTCTAGAATAAAATGAAGTTATTATAGCAGTTTAATGAGAAATATAGTAACTACAGTATGAATATGCACTAATTTATCTTTCTACGTCTTACAGGGAAAGAAAATATGAGCCCCCCCCCCCCTCCTATTCAAATCGAACTATGGCCCTGCATGAGATTATCGCCAACAGTTACGGACTTATGCTTCACTCATCATATGCAGTGCTGTAAAATCAAAATTATTTTTTTAGAATATCCCCTGTGTATGTATTGTAAATGCTATATATATTTATAGTAACCATCTTCTTGCATACCTCAATATTATATATAAATTTCATTATGTTAAGAATATTGTAATACAATTAAAATACATTGCAAATTTCCCTCCCATAAACTATATTGCAATGGAGTAGCCCTATAAATAAATTGTTAAATCTACACGCTTCAATTTAGATACCACTAAAAGTGCTAGAAAATTTCAATAATGCATGTCCATTGCATGACAATCTGAGTATATTTACATGGATTAGAGCATGGGCAGACAAATGCAATTCATAAATACTTTTCAATATGTTTGAAAAAGTTAAAAATCAAAATTTGTTTATTTATATGCAAAACTATAACTGTATTAACAATGAAAGATACAGGGTTGGGTTTTTGATGTCAAAAAAGGGTTTTTGACATGACAAAGGTTAAAACCATCAAAAACCCATAGAATCACAACTATATGGGTTATACTCAACTATACAGTGCACTACAGTTTGCTTAGAAAACAAATTTTAAAACTAGTAAGTTGCCATACATTATGTTGAAATTTAATAATATTATGGATAATTAGCAGGTCTTAAAATATTTTTAATTAATAAAAATTAGGATAAAAATGACAGATTTCAAATCTCAGAAATTTATCTCGAAATGGACATGCAGAAATATTTGCACAAAAATTATGCTTAAATATCTTATTTATTAATTATTATTATTATTATTTTAATATTTTAAAAAAATGTAAAGTTATTTAGCATGCATTTTGACATAGCTAATATTTATAAGGAACAAATTAAATCCTACAAATGCAAGATTTTCAAAAGTGCCGAACTTGATACATGTGTTTAATATACAGTAGAGTCTCTCTATAACGAAACTCCATACATAGAATTTCTCTATATAACGAATTTTTAGTAGGAACTGTCCCCTTTTCGCACGATTACATTAAAAATAGTCTCTATATAGCGAAATATCTATCTCCATATAACGAATTTTTTCATAAATTGGTCTTAAGCTATTCAGTTTTAAAAAGCTTGGAAATCATATGGAATCGATTTTTTATAATTTATTTTTAGTTTATCATCAGCGCTGAGGGTTTTTTTTTTTTAATATATATATATACTAGCAAAAGCTATGCTTTGTTTGGATTCGCGAAGTATTATGCTTTAAGATAAATATTTGAAAGTAATAGTATATTTTTTAAATTACTTTTGCATCTTTATTAAGCAAAAATGTAATTTTATGTTTCGGCGCATTTTAATTTTAAAATGTACTTTAACCAAATAACTAAGAATTTCCTCAGATTGTTTATTTATGATATAAGACTGGTATAAATAAAAATATTTTCGAAGTAGAATTATACAAAATATTAATTTTATTTGTTTATAATTCTTTTATTGCCACTTCCCAAAAATATAATGTAATTCTTTTAAAATTTATAAATATCGTCTGCTTAAATGATTTCACAAAATAAGAATAAATTGTGTATTTGAATTCCTAACACAGAAAAATACTTTTATAATTGAATGTTAATAAGAGAATTTTCACAAATTTTAATTCATTAAAAATATGCTATAATTTTTCTAAAAAAAAGTATTTTATAAATTTTATAAAAGAAATCATGAAACTATACATAATTAAAAGGAATGAGCATAGTTTGAAAATCTGAAAGCAGTTTTTGAGATATTTTGTCAGAATAATGAAAATATATTTTCTTTATTTAATGATGATTCTAGCTATAATTACTGACCCCATGATTTAAGTTTTTCTTCTGAAAACGTACATGTTTTACTTTTTATTTGAAAAAATGCGTTCGTAATGGAAAAATATGTAAAATAAATTAATTAAAATAATAATTTTTTGAAAAGTATTTCTGTAAAAAAAAATAATATTCTGCAAATCTACAGATCATAATTTATATTTATGTTTAATTTCAAGTCAAAATACTGTATAGTTTTTTTGTAAAGTGTACGACAAAATGTCATTTGAATGGCCTAGTAGAGGATTCGCTTCGCTCATCCTAATTACTTTTTCCTTGTTCTTTAAATCCAACGAATTCATCCCACCTCCCACACACCTTTCCACATCCTTCTCAAAACAGTGTCAATTGGATTGATACACATGTAAGAGAAGAATCAATCAGAGGCTCATAAGAGGGGCCTTCAAATAGTGGAAAATGTTAACTACAATTTTTCATTCTTTGCTAAAATTTGAGATTTTTTTTTGAGAACGTAACAACTTTAAAATCAAAACAACAAAAAATTACAGATTTTTTCGTCTGAAATTAATACAAGTCTTCCTAATTTGATTTTCATTAAGCTTTCAAATAAATATCTGTTCTCTTTATTGAAACAGCTTAAATAATTAACAAATAAAATGTTAGGTTAATATATACTTTTAAACATTTCAAATTCTTAATTCAAAAGATCAAAAATAATATTTGTTCAAATTTCACACATTAAATACGATTTTTAACATCATTCTCTATACATCGAATTTCTCTATATAACGAATTTTTTACTGGAACGGGGGATTTCGTTATATAGAGACTCGACTGTATATTTTTTAATGCTATACACATTATATACATAATATCCAGTAGGTTTATTTGAATTTAACTATAATGCATGTTATTTATTATATTTATGATTATTACACATCATTATAAACCATTTTTATCTCTAACCCCCCCCCCCCCCTCCCAACACAGACATTAATAGTACTAAAAATACAAATAATGTTTACTTTGAAAGCAAGATAAGACAAGAAGTAATTATTCAACAATTGGATACTTAAGATATTTAACAAAATTTTATAGTATTTAGAGAAAAAGAAAAAAGAAATTCAAAAGTATTTGTGTAAACTAATTTTTGTAACTAATTTGTGTAAACTAATCAGCCTAGTAAATAAATAGGCTGAATAAAAGATATTCAGGTGTATATAGAAAAGAGTTGATTTTTTATTATCTTTATGTTAGTTAAAAATTCAAAAAATGACTGACGATTTAAAATTTCCTGATTTTTCTGAAAAACTAACAATTGTAAAATTCAAAACAGAAAAAATATTATACTGATCTATGAAATACTTCTATAACACAAAATATTTTGTAGTTTTTTTTTATTATTTAATTAAATACATAATTTTAGAAAATAAATCATTCATTAAATATTTCCAATTAGTTTAATTACATAATCAAAATCAAAATGAAAATTATCAAAGTAGAAATTTAGTTCAATAATCCAATTCATTTGCCCTCTTAGCATTCGGTAGCACATAACCAGGTTTGAACATTTTTCTGTCCCTAATCAAATACAGAGTGTATAATCTCACATATACTGTAAGATGATAATGTAAAAAATAAAATATGAATAGGTTAAAAAAGTAAGGATCATGGTTGAAAAGTTCAACAATACAAAATTTCAATTTATTAAATACAAGATTATCACTAGGCAAGATTTTTTTTTTCTGTTGTGCATTAAATGAAATCGGTTTAACACATGCGTACAACATGAGAAAATATAAAAAACAGAGAAAAAGAACATGTGGTCGCTACTTCGGCAGAAAAGATTTTTTAAATAAACTTTCGTTAGAAAAGTAATTTGTAAGCCAGAGTCTGGTAAAAATCATTAAATAAGAACGAAGAACATATAAATAAAGGATGTATTAAGCACTTTATATGAAACAAGAATAAAGTTTACGATTTAAAAACCCAGAAAAAAAAAATCTTAAGCAAATTTTGAATTTAAAATATACAAAAACTTGATATTTTTAAAAGATTACAATTAATTTATTTTTCCGAATTGCTTTCTAAATGTTTAGTTATAACTGATTTATATCGAAAAGTATTTATAATAATTTTTATTTATCTGAAATATTTTCCACCTAACGATTTTAGCTGCTTCTGTTTGTTTATAGATGGCGCTACTGCAGAATGGTGCATTTATGACTGTTGCCATTTTGTTCCAAAATCATAATTCAATATTAATACATTGCGTGAGAAGTCCTTCTCTCTATCTAGGTTCATGGGATTAGCATTAGAGAATGTGTATTTATTTGACTGAAGTAGCCCTTTAAAAAAATAATGATAACAGAGATAACTTTCTAGCAATTATATTAGTTAGATTAAATGCTATTACTTAGAATAATAACATTGTGCAAACAGTTTATTAAAAAAGAGTGCTTTTAACTGTGGAATTAACAACAAAAATAATGAAAGCAGATATGATATACTTGCTAGAATTTCTTAAAATAATGAAAAATTGAATAAACACTATTATGTTTTGAATATATGCATATGCACAACTAATCAATAATGTACTTATGTATACAGCATAGAAAAGAAAAGATTACTTACTTAAAGCAATAGATTTTACTTAAAAAACAAAAAATGGTACTACTCTGTTATCCCGTTGACGGATTTCGCCAAATTATACAAATTGCCAAACTAATAGCCCAATTATACATATTGACGTAATTTTTATTTGTGCCATTTATAATATTGTTCCACCTAAAAATGAATGAAGTTATGCATAGAATTGAACCACATTTTTTGTGTGTGTTTTGCCCTGAATTTGAAAAAAAAAAAAAAAAAAAAAAAAAAAAATCGCCTGAAAAGAGCGCTAGAATAGTGATTTTTGTGCCATTTTCAATATTATACCAAAATGTATGAAGTTATCACAGAACTGAACCAAATTTGTTGTGTAAGTGTTTGGCTATGGTCAGCAGATCCTCCTTGAATTAAAAAAAATCCACCAGAAGGGGGTGCTATATTCGTCCCGTTCTGGTGGATTTTTTTGCGGGGACCATTTTCATTTTTTTAAGATCAAAAAGTGTATGAAGTTATGCATATAACTGAACAAAATTTTTTGTGTATGGTTATTTTTGAGCATGGCAAGCAGGTCCTTTTCTGAATTTGAAAAAAAATCTTTTGGGAGGGCGCTTTGTAAAAGCGATTTCAGTGCTATTTTCATTGTACCATCGAAAAGTGAATAAATTTATGTACAGAACTGAAAAATTTTAGGAATATTACCATTCTGTTCTGCATGGTTTTGTAACATAAAGAATTTTTAAAAAATCATAAAATATAATAATAAACCCCCTTAAAATGGCAAAAAATAAAAAATTTTTTTTAATTAAATCCATCTTAGTATGAAAATTGCAAGTTCCAGTACCAAAGCTCAAACTAAGAACTTTCTGTTTATTAGCAAGATGCTTTACCTCCAAACTATGATGTCTTCACAAAAAACATTGAAATTAAGGTTCCCTTTTTAAATTTAAATAGCAAAAATGAAAGGACGACATTGTTAAAATTAATTTAATTAAAATGACTTTTTCAAAATTGTATGATTTGTCATGTGACACAAGATATTGAGCTGTAATTACATAAAATTTGAAGTTTCTGACTTATACAGTTTTTGTGTACGAATTCTGTGATTGACAGACAGACAGAGATAACTAGGCTTCTATTAAATGAATAAAAAAAATAAACAGTAAAAATAAAATGCTTTACAAGAAAAAAAAATTGTACTTAAAAATAAATATTTCATTAAAAAAATAAAAGAATTATGGGAAATATGCTTAAATATTGTTAGAAAAAACTTTATTAGAAAAGAACATAAAATTATAGCAAATGTTAAAAGGCAGGGAAAAATATGAGGAGACGTTAGTTAGCACTTTACAGCTATCCAGAGCAAGGGACGAGGACCCCTCTCCTCGTGTTGCTCCATATTTTTTATAGTGGTTGGTTTCCACTTGGCATACTTATAAAAGTAGGTTGTATGTACTGCAAAATGACAGAGAAGTGGATAATGATTATTTGCCAGACCCTTTAAACATGTCAGATAATTTAATTAATGCAACTTTTTTTTTTTTTTTTTTTTTTTTTTGACATCATATTATTTTGTAACAGTAATTGCAGTCTTTAAAGATAGTTAAGTAAATAATGTCCAGCTAGAGCTCCAATAGTAAAAAAAAAAAAGATATTTGCATCAATATGAAGCATATTTGAAAACATTGCTAAAAACAAGCATTGAAAAATTATATTATCTTACATTACTTATCATTCCAGTTGTGTCAACTGCAAATCATTTTGACAGCTTAAAGATTGTTCAGTCACAAGTTCTGAAGTTTGTAGATATTTTATGAAATAGAATTTCTTAAGAAATAAACTAGATGGAACCCGTCAAAACTTGATGGCACCGAAGAAAGAAAAAGGTATTTTCCAGCTATTAAAGGATTTTTTAATGACTAATCTTCAGCAAAAATTTCAATAAATAAAAGAAAAACCTGCATTTTACATCCAGGCAAATGACCTGCAATTGGCCAAGTTACATTCAAACATGCTGTCATAAAATTAGAATCTCTCTCATTTGATAATTTTTCATTTACAAATACAACACCAATAAATTGTACATGACATGAATAAATCATAAATTACTGTTACTCATTTCATACAAAATATACATACTTCACTTACTTCGCAGCAAAATAAGACTGAATTTATAGTTTGCCATTTAGCAACAACTATAACAATGATCATCTCCGTGGTTAATTTGTTGTTACATTACCCACCCCATTCAACAAATAAACATTTGCATTTTCAACTACTTTTCTATTACCTTTTCATAAATCAAAAATACATGTAAATTTCACATATTAAAAAAATTAATGATAATATTTATTCTGGCTAGGTGAAACCCGTCAAAACTTGACAGCAACAATATGAGAGAATCAAAGAAAAAAGTATTTTGCCACTCTATAAAAAAATTTTCAAAGAAAATTTTTTTTTTAAAGATTAATATTTATTAAAAATTTCAATATGCTTTTCCATTTACCAATATAACACCAACATGACATGATCCTGGGCGCAGAATTGGTGCAACGCTGTGACACACGTCACAGACTCTTGAAAATGTTTGAAGATTATATTTCGACTGTTTAAGTTTAAAAAAAAAAAAATGCTAGAAATCATTTGCTATGTACCAAAGTTTGTTTAGGTACCATAAAAAATACAAATTCTGGCAAATAATCACAAAAATTAGAAAATTTCATCAAAATACTCCCCCCCCCCCCAAAAAAAAAAAAAAAAAAAATTGCCCGGAAATTTTATAAATAGATGTGGGAAAATAAAACAAAAAATTTCATCAACAGATTGCAAAAAACAAGAAATTTCTTCAAAAGATCTCTAAAAAATTTGTCAAAAAACTGCAAAAAAAAAAAATTGTCTAGATATCCCAAATAAAACAAATTTCGCAAAAGTATTGCACAAAAATCAAAATTTTGCCAAAACGTCTAAAAAAATGGCAATTTTCATGAAATTTTTTTTTTTTAAAAAGGCAAATTTTGACAAAAAAATCCCTAAAAAATGGCAAATTTGTAAACATATTATGAAAAAAAATTCAAAATATTGTGAGAAAACAACAAATTTCGACAAATGATTATGAGTAAACAACAATTTTCGTCAAAGGATTGAAAAAAAAGCAAATTTTATCAAATAATCACAAAAAAGGTAAATTTTGCAAAAAGATCTTCAATAAACAGCAATTTACATCGAAAAATCATGACAACACGACAACTTTCATCGAAAGAACTCGAGAAAAACGATAAACTTTACCGTAACACCTCAAGATGACAAATTTTGTCCAGTTATCATAAAAGACGTGAATTTCGCCCAAAGATCTAAAAAAGCACATAAAATTTATCCAGGTAATCGCAAAAAAAGGTAAATTTAGCTAAAAATAGTGGAAAAAAACGACAAATTTCTAAAAAAAAATAACAAAGAACAACAATTTCGCAAACAAAAATCACGAAAAAAGGATAAATTTGATAAAACAGCAAATTACGTCGAAAGATTGTGAGAAAAAAATGACATTTCACCGAAAATCCTTGAGAAAACAAATAATTTTGTCCTGGTACCATAAAAGATGTGAATTTCGTCAAAAGATCTTGAAAATACTTTAAATTTGTCTAGGTACTTCAAAAAACGCAAATATTGGTAAACAGATTGTGAGAAAACAACACAGAGAGACTGCATTTTTGCTATCACTGTTTAATGCAATGCTATGATAATTATATTTTTTTTCTTTACTTATCTTATAATGATCGAAATACATTGGATTTTTCACTTTACATAAGTTATTTTATTTCGAAGTGTTTATTTACGTTCTTGACCGATAAAGCATTTTCTATATTGTAATTTTCAAATTGTCTAGGTACCATAAAAAATGCAAATTTTGCCAAATAATCATAAAAAAAACCAGCCAGCAATGAATATGGTATATAAAGACTGCTTTATCATGATTGAAAGCTACGCAAAAAGAGGGATCTCTCCTGATAATTTTATTTTTCTTTGTTGATTATAATGATCTTCATATTTCTGAAAAAACATTGTTGAGAGATCAAGATCAAGGGATTAAAAAAAAAAAAAGCAAATTTCATCAAAATATTCCCTCCTCCTTCTCCCCAAAAAAACTCAGCAAATTTTGTCACAGGAACACTTTTTAAAAAAAGTGTACTCAAAAAAAAAAGTGAAACATTAAATAAATATTAATGATTTACAAAGCTGTTTATAACTGGAATTATTTTCATTTCATATGCAATTCTCTATTATTCGGCGAGACTATGAGATGTAATGTAAATACTTCCTAAACGTTATGAATTTGCTCAAAAATGAAATTATAAGTGGGAAAAAAATCACCGTTTTTTGACATGAGTACAATAAGAAACTGAAGCAAAAAATAAATAGTGATTTGCGAATCTGTTTACATCCATGAAGTCAAAATATCCGTCGAAAATCACACCATCAAAACACAAGACAAAAAACAATGTGATTTCCAGCCTTTTTTTTTTATACATACTTAGTATAAATTTGAAAATTACAATATAGAAAATGATTTATCGGCCAAGAACGTAAATAAACACTTTAATCATTAACTATTGAATGTTCCATTTTCATATGAAACATCTCTACAATTAAGCCTAAGATTGCCGGCAATAACATTGCAAAAAAAGAATACAGATGGAAATAAATTAATTAACTTACGTAAAGTGAAAAAAACAATGTATTCCAATCATTATAAGATGAGTAAAGTTAAAAAATTAATTATTATAGCATTGCATTAAACAGTATCAGCATTCTTATCCCATATTTACAAACGCGCTTTGCAAATGCTCTTACAGACAGTAACTACACTCTCCTCCGATTAACCAATAGGAGGAGACTCTCAGATACCGGCGCAAGTATCGATGCGTAGAGACGTATTTAAACCGTGCTTACTTATTCGGGCTTTTCTTTTAATATATAGATATAAGTATATGCATATATATGCAAAGAGCATATAAGAGCTCATTTTGACAGTTTATATAAAGACTGTTCAGCAATAAATATCAAGTTTGTCAAATATTTTATGAATTAATATATCCTAAGAGGTAAATTGAATTATATAGACACATATATAAAAAGCATACAAGAGCTCAGTCGCCATCTTTCCTGTTTATAATTATTACTAGTTCCTTTGAGAAATTAAAAAAATCAACAAAGTTTCTTTTATGGGAAGAACTTTTCCGAAAATCCAATTTCACGATATCAAAATACTGAATAATCAATTTTCAGTTATTCCAAAATAAGTAGTGTCCAGATTTCCAATAGTAAAAAAGCAAAAGATATTTACAGCCATACGAAACATTTTTCAAAACATTGCCAGAAACAAGCATTCAAAAACTACATATTCCAGTTATCTCATGTGCAAATCATTTTGACTATTTATACAGATTGCTTATGCACAAGTTTTTCAAACATTACTTGAAACATTTTTCTTTAGGGGTAAATCACATAATATATGTACAAAGAGCATGTCGCTGTCTTGACTATTTATAACTAGTTCCATTGACAAATTAAAGAATCAAAAGTTTCTTTTATGGGAGAAATTTTTTCAGAAAATCCAATTTCACAATATTAAAATACTGAATAATCAATTTTCAGTTATTCTCAAATAAATAGTGTCCAGATTGAGCTTCATTAGAAAAAACCAAAAAAGATATTTACAGCCATACGAAACATTTTTGAAAATATATCTAAAGACAAGCAGTCAAAAGCTATATTAGGCCATTCTAGTTATCTCAGTCACAAGTAATCATGTTTGTCAAATATTCCATGGAATATACTTTCTTAGGAAATGAATATAATGACATACATGTAAAGATATGTATAGAGAGAGCAGGTAAAGGCTCATTTTGATGGTTTATATTATTCAGCAATAAGTATAAAGTTCATCAAATATTCTATGAAATAAATTTTTTTAAAAGAGGAATAGAATTATTTACATTTATATACATACAAAAAGCACATAAGAGCTCAGTTGCTGTCTTTAATGCTTATTTTTATAACCAATGCACTTGGGAGATTAAAATATAATTAAAATATAAATTATATAAAATATATAAATTATATAAAATATAAATTAAAATATAATTTTTAAGATTTCGCGGATTATATTTGCAACCGCCATAATTGGCGGTGTGTGGTTCTCCACAATTTGCACATTTAATAGTAGAAGTTTCAGGGGGTCATTCCCGTGTTTTGTGTGTACCTGCACACTTCATACAGTTGGCAAAAAAAGTATTTGTACACTTCATTTTTTTAAATTATAATGAAATTAAACAAAAGATTTAAGCAAAAAATACTGTAATACATTAATTTAATGCATTATAATATTATAGAAGCAGAAACAAAATTAAACGAATCGATTTTTTACATTATAATAAACAAATATACAAAATTATAATGCAAAAAAAGTATTTGTACACTATCTTAATGTAATATAATTAAGGAAAATTTAGTAAAATGATACAAATTAATATTTTGTGCGAATTCATTTAGCGTTTATGACTACTTCTAGATCGTATGACATAGATTCCACCAACTTTTTTGTAGTGGTCTGGTTAATGTTATTCCATGACACAATAAGAGCTTCTTTAAAACTGTTTTTTACTAATACATACTTTTTTTTTCGGATTTTTGCATCCAATAGCATCTGCAAATTTTCTACTGGATTCAAGTCTAGAGATTTTAGAGGAATTACCAGTCGTCTTCGAGTATTGTCGTAAGCATGTGCTGGTGATCACAGCAGTATGCTTTGGTCATTATCCTGCAGAAAGTGAAAAGCTTCCTCTATGCATAATTTCTTGGCACAGTTTAATAAATTATGGCGCGACACATCACTGTATGTTAAACCTGTCCTTCCATTGTCAAAAAATTTTAAATGTCCTGCTCCATTAGAAGCTATACTCCCCAAAAGTATAATATTCCCCCCAACATGCTTGATAGTTTGAGGTATACGTTTTGGATCTAGAACAGTTTTATTTTTACGCCAATTTTTTCGAATGCTTGATGGTAAGAAAATTCCGAATTTTTCCTCATCAGAAAAAATTACTGTTTTCCAAAAATCCAATGATTTACTTCTGTATGCGAAAGCGAATACTATGCGTTTTCGCCTATTTGTTTCGTTGATGAATGGATTTTCCCTTGAGGTTCTTCCTTTTAAATCTGCATTGAGAAGAATATTTTTTATTGTTTGAGGTATTACTCTGATGCGAGAAGATGTCGCAAGGTCTCCAGCAAATTTTTGAACCGAACGCACAGGAATTTTTAAAGCTTTTTTAACAACACTCACTTTTTCCCTCATTGTTAGTTTGCTAAGAAGTCCTGGTTTTCATTGAATTTCGATTCTTTTAATTTATTCATAGTTTCTCACTATACATCCAATAGTTGTAAATGGTAATTTAATAGCTTTTACAAATTCTTGTTGCGTATTTAAATTTTTATTATGCTCAATCATAGGATTTCATATATCTAGAGGTGCCTCTCTAGTATTAGGTTCTATATTCAATTACTTCAAGAGCAAATTAAATTAAATGTCAGACAAATATAATATGAACTTAAAAATTATTAACAGCTTCTGTAAAAGTAGTCCTTTGAACCATAAACACTATAAAACACAGTACATATCAGGATGGAGAAATGTACAAATACTTTTTTTGCAAGAAATTTTTAAACTTTTCCCATTAGAAAATTATTTTACATCTTTATCGAAATTTTCTGTTGTGTAATTTAAAACGCACGGTAAACAGACTGTATTAAAACTATTTTTGACAAAATATCTGTTTTTATTTAGTAAAAAATTAAAAATTTTAGAGTGTACAAATACTTTTTTTGCCAACTGTACATACGGGTTTAAAAACGCAAACATCGCTGGAATGGTTAAGCCGCTGGCAATTCCAGCACTGCTTAGGGCCATTTGACCGATAAGCCTCCACTTTGATATAATATCCTAAGAATAAATCTATATTGTAAATATCACAGAAATTTTCCGTGGGAAAGATGTCCACCAGATAAAGTGGTAGCGGGATTTTAGTTCTATAGTCCCTTAATTGGGAAACGCGGTTAATGCTGAATGATTTTTGGATTAGTTCATTTTTTACGTTTTCGATTGGGGTTTCAGGAGGGATGCCGCGAAGAAGCACTTTCTTTGGTCTCTCATTTTTGGGTGCCATCCTAAAATGTTCAATTGAGTTATCTGAAAGATATTTTTGGATTTCTCTATAATCTTCTACAGTTTCTGGAAATATTTTGATAGTATCTCCTTTAAGGATTTTTTTAGTAGTTTTCTTTAATAAATTAACTTCAATATGCTGAATTATCTCATTATAGGCATTAGACTTTTTTATTGTGATGGGTTCCACTTTGTTCTTGTTTTTAGGGGGGGTGACTTTGGAAAAATTTGCATTAGCATTATTAACATCTGATGTGTTATCAGAGTCCATTAAATCTTCATTTGCTTCATTAAAATCAATTAAAGGATTAAATTTGTTAGCAATATTTAATTTGAAATCCCGTCCCTTATTGAACTTATCTAACCGCGCGTTTTTTTAAGCTTCAATAAAGTCACTTTCTTTCCTCTTAAGAGGGTTATTTTGTTTACAAATCTCGCTTCCCGGCAAAGGGGGGGAAGAAAGCGGTACTTCCTTCTGCGTCGCAAGAGCAGAGAGAGAATTCCACATACCATAAAGGGTGGCTTGGCTGGTTTCCCGCTCCACTGCCTCGGTCAATGACTTCCACCCGAAGTACTCCGATCTGGCATCTGCAATCAGTTTGTCGCAGCTGTAGTCTCCAACAAAAGTAGTTTTCGACTCTAAGGCACTGTATAATTGCATAAACGTGTGTTGTTGCAAAAAATTTGCAAAATCCGCATCAGTGGAAGACATGGTTATAAAACCAAGGGGAGAAAGACAAAAACACGTCCGTCTAGAACGGACGCTAACAGTCTTATTATGGTGCTAAAGATAGTGGAAATTTGCTCATATATATACAGGGAGGATGGGGATTCAAGCGACAAATTTCTTGACCAATAGGAAAACAGGGAACAGCTAATAGGAAAATTGGGTGGAAAATGGAAAAGATATTGTGAGAATTGCATTAAAAGATTAAAAAAAATTAGTTTAAATGTAATATTTCCAACAGTCTGATAATGGTGGAATAGCAAAATCACAATTAACGAGATTAGCAAGAATTTTATGGATATGGAAAGCTTCAAGGAAGTTAAGTTCTTGTATAGAAGTAGGTTTAGTTAGTAGTGCTAATCTCGTTAATTGTGATTTTGCTATTCCACCATTATCAGACTGTTGGAAATATTACATTAAAACTAATTTTTCTTAATCTTTTAATGCAATTCTCGCAATATCTTTTCCATTTTCCACCCAATTTTCCTATTAGCTGTTCCCTGTTTTCCTATTGGCTGTTGCTTAGGATCCTCTGTTTTCCTATTGGTCAAGAAACTTGTCGCTTGAATGCCCATCCTCCCTGTATATATATAAGCAAATTTCCACTATCTTTAGCACTGAGGAAGGTATGCTATATGCTACCGAAACCGGTATGCCTGGAATACGAATATTCTGGTGTTCTAACGTTGAAAATAATTTTAACTTTATCATATTGCACCAGGCAACAACCTATTACTTATAGTCCTCAGTGTTGCTTTAGAGCACTGAAGATGATATGCTTGCTATATGCTACTGAAACTGGTATGCTTAAAATTTAAAATTATTGGTACTTTTAATATTGATGTTTTTACATTTTTATTATATTACACCAAGCTCCATCTTAATAATTATAGGTTCAACTACTCTTTACAATACCTATGAAGAAAAAATAAAAAACAGCTCATATAGAGATCAATCTTAGCTATCTAATGCAAAAAAAAAAAAAAAAATTAATTATCAATGAACAGTGTTTTGACCTGTCTGGAGTAGCCTCTTAACTTAGAAGATACGATTAGTGATTTAAATTAGGAGATGAAGTTGATGGATGGTCAAAGCAACTATTTTTTTTCATCAAAATGTCCCCATCCTGTTCTGCCCTTCTGAGAAACTTCATGTTGATTCCAACCCTTGAATTTTGAATTCTCTTTTACAGAAAATGACCTAATTCAAAATCGTAACTAATAATAAATTGGAAATATAGTAAAACATCATGAAAATAGAATTGTTTATGACCAGAAAAAACATTTTTCATGTAATTTTAAGATGTTCTTTCAGCATGAATTGAGATCATTAAAATTTTCTATGACATGATTCCATTTTCACAAGTTTTACTTTAATCCAAATTTTTAGTGACATCTTATCTAAGTAGAAACTAACCACTGATCACTAGCAAATTAATTGCAGTACACTGGACGACTTCAGTTTAATTTTGATAATGTATGTGAATTGAGAGAAAATATTTATATTTCTGATAGAATCTTAATTCTTGTATTTAAAAGCTTTTTATAATGAATTCTGCAATTCATTTTTTTTTTTTTTGGTTTGCTTAATTTAAAAATTAACTTTCACAATCGATCAATAAAGCTCTCAGTGTTGAATTTTTTCCCTACTTACAATGCAGGAAAAAAAAATCTTAAATCTTTTAGTCAAAAACTAAATATCTAATTTTAAGTATGGTTAAAAATCTATTACTTTAAATAAACAAACAATATGCAATAAATAATGGTAAATATATAAACTTTACTGAAGTTTTGAAAAAAAAAAAATTAAATTAGTTATTTGATAACACATTTCTATCAATGTTTTCTTGAAGACAATGAGTTGCTCTTTTCTTTCTAGACAAAATGGTAATTGCATTTCTTTTTCTTTTCACATAACCTTGCTCTGAAACAAAAGAGCTTTTAGCAGGCCTTCCAGTTTGCAGACATCGACGTTTACCAACAGTGTATTTTCTGCATTGAATTGCTGTTGGTTGTACAGGAATGGATGTCGATTTTCTGCAAGCAACAGCTTTATATTGGTTGGTTGGTTGGTTGGAATTTAATGGCACAAAATCCCATTAGGGATATGCTGCGCCAAACAAGGATGAAAAGATTAGAAAATGAAAATAAAGAGTGTGATAGTATAACAAAGATAAAAAAGCTATCTGGATGGGTACTCCATCCAGATATGGTCAAAAAAGTAAAGAACGACAGTGAAGAGTACAAACCAGTAGAGCACTAAAAGTAAGCCTCATAAAAAGTAGGTATCTGGATGGGAATTCCATCCAGAATGTCAACTTAAGTACACAGGTAAGACCTAAATTTCAAAATAAAATCCGGAGTGTTTTAAAAAACTAAAAAGTGCCCCATGGGGTGTTTCCCCAATGAGGTTTGTCAAAGTGGGTGATGAAGTATTAAAATATATCCTGTATAAGTGCCGGAGTCCCGGGCAGTCCGTTAAGATATGATGGATGGTCAGAGTATCAAAATGACAATGAGGACACATGGGTGCATCCCCCTGAATAACAAATGTTTATGAGTGATCCTAGAATGTCCAATTCTCAGACGGGTAAGAAGAACGTCAATTTTCCTTGGGTAAATCGCAGGCCAGGTGACAACTGTAGGTTTAATGTGATGCAACTTATTATTGTATTCTAGATTCCAGCTTTCTTGCCATTTATTATGAATAAAATGTTTTATAATTAGTTTAATATCTGAGAATGGTATTTTATGATGTAATGGATTACGAGCAGATTTTGCCGCCTCATCAGCTTTTTCATTACCAGGGATGCCCATGTGTCCGGGGACCCAGCAAAATAAAATATTATAACCACGTCTTGTCAAGTTAGTATAAAAATCCAGGATAACTGAGACATAAGAATGTTTTTTAAAAGATTTTAAAGCATCAATAGCACTATTTGAGTCGGTATAGATGATGAAAGAAGTGTTATGATGATGAGAGATGTGTACCATGGCCCTCTCTATTGCAATTAATTCGGCTGTAAAAACAGAGATAGAAGGATGAAGCCGATAACTAAGGGTAACACCATCACAATAAACTCCACAACCAACAGTATTACCATTCTTAGAACCATCTGTATATATGTCCATGTGATTACTAAAATTAGCACGGTGTGTGGCAAATAATTGTTTAAAAACAATAGGGGCTAAATTCTTCCTCTCATAACCTTTAAAAGGATGGAGAGTTGTAATAACAGGTGGGTTCCAAGGGGGATACATATGCAATGGACAGGTGCTCACCTCAACACTATTCAAAGGGCTATTGTTGATTATGCCTCTCATTCTTAAACCAAAAGAGGGGATGCAGGATGGGCGATGCTGATAAAGAATATCATTGTCAGTGCTTAAAATATATGTATGAAGTGGATGACCAGGATATGAAAGGATACGGTAAAACAATTCCAATGACAGTTTTTCACGAGTATAGTGTAATGAAGATTCATTACAGTCAACGTATAAGCTTACAACTGGAGAGGTACGAAATGCACCAGAGCACACACGAAGTGCGCTATGGTGCACAGTGTCAAGTTTCTTAAGAACAGATTTGCAAGCAGAACCGTAGACCTGGCAGGCATAGTCAATTTTTGCTCGGATCACAGAACGATAGATCTTAAGAAGAGAACCACGATCCGCTCCCCAAGAAGTATTAGAAAGAACTTTAAGTAAATTGAGGGATTTTTCACATTTCGTCCTTAAGTGTAAAATATGGGGTAAAAAGGTAAGTTTCTTGTCAAAAAATAGACCAAGATAACGAACATTGTCCACAACAGGGATTTGAGTTGAACCAATAAAAATTTCAGGATCTGGATGCAGATCCCTACGTCTACAAAAATGCACACAAGAAGTTTTGTCATGAGATATAATAAAACCATTTTTATTAGTCCAATTCAGGATGCGATTGATAGCAATTTGCATCTGTCTTTCTATAAAACGAATATCTTGTCCCATACACATAATTCGAAAGTCGTCAACATATAAATCTCCTTTCACTGAAGGAGGAAGTTGATTGAGAATGTCATTTATTTTAATAGCAAAGAGGGTGACACTCAGCACACTGCCTTGGGGTACACCCTCTTCTTGTAAATAAAAACTAGACAGAGAACCACCAATTCGAACTTGAAACAGACGAGTGGCAAGAAAGTTTTTAATAAAAATTGGAAGACTGCCGCGAAAGCCCAGGTTATAAAGATCTAGAAGAATCCCATAACGCCATGTTCTATCATAAGCTTTTGCCATGTCAAAAAATACTGACACCAAATGGTTGCGTTTTAGAAAGGCAGTCCTGATTTGATTTTCCAAATGGATTAAATTATCGATAGTAGATCTACCACGTCGAAAACCACTTTGAAATGCAGCAAGATAATTGTTTGTTTCTAAAATATGCACAAGGCGGCAGTTAACCATTTTCTCAAGAAGTTTGCAAAGGCTACTAGAGAGTGCGATAGGTCTGTAATTATTGGGATTACCAGCATCTTTTCCTGGTTTAGGAAAAGGAATAACGATTGCACTGCACCAAGCATGTGGAAAATTTTGTTCCAACCAAATCCTATTATAAAAAGAAAGGAGGTTATCTAAAGAGAGTGGTGACAGGTGCTTCAGCATAATGTAGGTAATCCCATCGTGACCCGGGGCTGACAAGTGACTATCATTCAAACATTTGTTTAACTCCGAGATAGTAAACGGCTGATTGTATGGAAAAGAGTTATGAGAGTTAAAATTAATCCTGGTCATTTCAGTTCGTCTTTTGTAAGTTAAAAAGGGTTCTGGATAAGAGTCTGAACTTGAAATGGATGCTAGGGTTTTTCCAATTGTCTCAGCTATGTTCTTAGGAGATGTGATGGTTTGTCCATTATGATTTAAAATTGAGATATGACTATCTGAATATATTCCCATACATTTTTTTACTTTTAGCCAAAGTTCTTTACTTGAAGTGTTTGAGTTAATGGTAGATACATAATTAATCCAAGATTCCCGTTGACTTTTGCGTCGCACTCTTCTAGCTTCAGCCTTTGCTTTTTTAAAAGCCATATAGTTAGTATTATTTGGGTACCTCCGAAAGAGACCCCAAGCTTTCTGTTGTTTTTTCTTTGCATTTTGGCAATCACTATTCCACCAAGGTTTCCTGTGCTTATAAGTAGAAGATGTTTTAGGAATGCTAGAGTCGGCAGCACTGATAATACATTCAGTTATATTATCAAGTGCATTGTCAATATTTCCATCTATCATATTAGCTGTTATGTTTGCAAGTGCAGTGAAAGCGGGCCAGTTGGCTCTATTATAAATGTAACGGTTGATAAAATTGGAAGAATCCTTATCAGGAGCAGTCAGTGTTATAAAAGTCGGAAAGTGGTCACTGCCGTGTAGATCATTAGACACCCAGAAGTTCCAGAAAGGATAGAGCCGTGGAGAGCAAATTGTAAGGTCTATTGCATGAAAGGTACGGGTAGGTTCGTGAAAGTAAGTGTGATCGCCATTATTGAGCAGGCAAAGGCCGTTGTCAGAAATAAATTTTTCTATAATATCACCACGTCGATTAGAATTGCTATTTCCCCACAGTTGGCTGTGTGCATTAAAATCACCAACAATAATGAAGGGAGTGGGGAGTTGGAGAAGAAGAGAATCCAGATCTGCTGGTTGAATATTTTGATTTGGAGGTAAATAAATGGTGCATATTGTTATGAGTTGTTTAATATGTACACGGGCTGCGACAGTTTGAAGATTAGTATTTAAAGATAAAGGAGAATGGGGTAAATTATTGGAAATAAAAAGAGCCACACCACCAATGGCTTTTCCATTAGCTGTGAAATCTTTCCGGTATGTTGTATAGCTGCGTAATTTTGCTTTGTCAGTGGGCTTTAGATGAGTTTCCTGTAGGGCTAAGATTAATGGTTGATGGTCCGAGAGAATATAACGGATTTCGTCGTGTTTATTGTGATATCCACGGCAGTTCCACGATATAATATTAGTCATAAAAAGGAAAGTTAGATAAATGTATCTATGTCATTTTGTTCGGAGGTAGTAGACATACTATCTCCATCGTCCAATTCAGCATCCGGTTCAGGATGAATTTCCATAGTGTATTCATCCTCCACAATTATCTGATTTATTATATTATCTTTGCCTAGATTTGTTTCATTTTTTTGTATTTTATTCCTTTTTGCAGGAGTTTCAGATACTGTAGTGGATTTAATAGTTTGAAGATTATGTTTTGCAGAATCTGATCTATGACTTTGTTTTAAAGATGAATTTTTGATAGCAATTTTTGTGTTCTTTTTATCTAGTGGAATTTGGGGAAGTTTAGAGTGTACTGATTTTGGAGAGACAGTTTGGTCAGGCACAGATTCTTCGAATACAATATTTTCATCAGCATCCGAGTCACTGAGGTATAACTCGGCATCCATAACCTCATCCGCGTAACGCTTCAGTGTTTTGGATCTTTAATGTTTTTGATTACTGAACTGATGCCAGATTTTTGCTTCCCCTTCCCCACAGTCTTCCACTGTAGAGAAACTGGAGTTGAGGTTTTCTGTTTAGTCGTTTGTAGAGCGGGTTTTTTTTGGTTCTGTTTTCTGGGGATATCAGGTTTCTGTGGTATTATGGTATTCGTGGCAGCTTTTGTTTTATTTTGGGGTTGAGGTGACTTATTGGATAGAGCTGTAATTTTCTGTTTTTTCTTCTCCAAGTCAGTTATTTTTACTGGTTCAAAGGATGTGGTGTTAGTAGATTGCGTTACGGTTGATTCATCTTGCGGATATGTTACATCAGTTTGTGTTGCCGTGTGTCTTACGGCTGTTGATTGTTTCTTGAGTAAGCTGGAGTAGGTAATTCCAACAGATGGGGTTCTATTTTCAACAAGTTTGCGGGCTTCAGGATAAGATAAGTTTTGAGTAATTTTTATGGTAACTATTTCTTTTTCACGGTTCCAGTTAGGGCACTTGCGGGAATATGCTGTATGATTTCCTTTGCAGTTAGCGCAGCGTTCGGATTTTTCACATAAATTATTGTCATGGCCCACTTCTGCACAACGTGCACAGGTAAGGGATCCACGACAATTTGCTTTAGTGTGTCCAAAACGCTGGCATTTAAAACAGCGGGTAGGGTTTGGTATATAGGGTCTGACTTTACAGTTTAGATATTCTGCTTTAATTCTAGGTGGTAAAGTAGTGTTATTGAAGGTCAGAATAATGTGTTTAGTGGGAATTACCTGCTCATTTTTACGGATGGTGATACGGCGTACATCTATGATATTTTGATCTTTTAAATTTTCTAAAATTTCATCTTTGGTGGAGTATAAAAGATCTGGTTCAGATATTACTCCGCGGCTTGTATTTAAAGTTTTATGTGCTTGTACAGAAACAGAAAATGTGCCTATTGTAATGCAGTTTGAGAGAAATTGTGATTGTTTGGTTGTAGAAACCTCAACCAGCAAATCACCAGATTGTAGTTTTTTGAGAGTGTGACCATCTCCTAAAACAGACTGGAAAGTTTTTGCTATGAGAAATGGTGAAGTTTTTTTAAACGAGCAATCAGAGTGGCTATCAGTACGTTTCACAATGAAAAAGCGAGTATTCTTCGAAGACAGTACAGTTTGTTGCTCTCCGCTAGGGAGAGAAGTAGAAGGAAAAGAAGTGTTTCCATCCATATTTAAAAGAATAAAATTCAGACCCTGGCCGCACCACCCTCTCCCGAGCCCTACAAGGGGATGCACATTCGTGCACCAGTGCTAACCAGGGCCCATACGGTCACAAGACAACCCTATGTCAGTCTCCACCCTTAACGAGATGACTAGTTGTTGCTCGATCACTTGATCCCTAGAGCCAGTGACGAAAGTCAGCTGACCAGCCGATTGATGCATACGGGACCAAATGCACCTCCCGTCTACCTGAAGCAGAGGCCAAAGTAGTGTGTTGGTTTCCCTCAACTACCAGGATCCCCCTTTCCAGGGACACGGGTCGCCACGCACGGCCAACACGTGGGTGGTTTACAATTCTCTATGAATCGATATGCAGGATGACATCGGTTCATACAGAATTGCCCTCACCTCCGAAGAGGAAACCACAACGAGAGTGAAACAAAGAGGAAAGGAAGACCAGAGGAGTAAGAGGAAAAAGAAAGGAGAAAGATCACTCAGGTGCCCCGGGTTTGTGAAGCCCGTGAATACCTAAAGAAGGTATCCCCCTGGGGGACAGCTTTATATTGGATTTTGCCAAAATTATGCATGGCAAATAAAAGACCTGATTTTGTTTTAATGCCATGAATATTTTTTTTTTTGCATGCTCTTAAGAGCTTTGGTAAATTCAATTTTATTGTCCTTAAAATTGGCCTCACATGTTTCAGTAATGTCTTGCATTATCAGTCTTATATCTTCTAATTGTGGTTCTTTCTCTTCTGAACATACGTGCTTACTATTTACACTTATCTGCATTTCTTGACAAATTTGGTTTTATTCCTTTGGGACCTGTTCATTACTACTACTTGGTATCTAAATTGATGCTTTCTGTCTTTTCATTGTTTTCTGAAATTAATGGTGCATACCATGAAGGGTCAACTTTCTTGCCAGTGGCAATTAAATGATATGTCATTTTTTCATCAATGGTCCTTGGAGAAATGTTGTGGTAAGATTTTTCTCTTTTAATTGCAGCACAATGTTGATGTTTGCATGGAGTACCATTACTTCCAACAGGGCAACTGCAAAAACCTAACTCTGAATTAACCTGATAATTACTTTTCATCTCAGTATTGTGAACAGTAAAAATGTTTTCATTTCCACTAATAAGTTCCAAATTTACTAACTTTTTTTGCTGTGGTGTGTATTTATTTTTATTTTGATGTCTTTCCGTTATAATGTCTAATATTTTTTTACTATAATAGTCAGACAAATTTACAGTCAAATAGTGAAACAGCTGTTTAACATTAAACGCCCTAGTTCGGCAGAGTACTTTGTCTTTTAACACTTTCATTGCTGCTTCCACGATGTTGTTTGTATTGTTACCTTTATTGCCACTTCTAAAACAAAGGCACCAAGAATACGATCGCTCAATGTATTTTTCCACGTGCTTTAGGAAATTTGGATACTATTGAGCAATCATATTTTTCTGAAGATTTTGGACATTTTTTTGTATTCTTCTTCATTCTGTGCCACAAGCACTTGTTTAAAAAGTGTAACAGATCCCTTCTGTCATTTATTTTTATATCGTGCTGTGCATTCCATAGCCATCTCCACATTGATTGCAATAATTGAAAACTGCATACCCAAACTTTGGCTAAAGGGAATGCAGTTTGAAGGCTGTTTGCTGAGCAACTGAATCATCAGTCAAAAAGACAGATGGGCCTCTCATGCCAGCTCCACCAAATGCATCTGCAGGAATTATTTCTTTTAAAATTTCTAAACCAGTGGAAATCATTTTTCAGTTACTGATGATGAAATAAATGCTGCTAATGGTAAACCGCCCACACAGGAGTCAGTCATGAGCAAAAAAACTCTGCAGTTGAACCTGTCCATGTTGCCTGAACTATCAATGAAAACAGTTTCTGATGCTCTTAAGTGAATGCACTCTTTTCATCAGTGGCAAGCATAGGACCACAATAAAGTCTTCATCAATAATTTTTAGTCTGTTTTGTATATTTGATGATCAATCATTTGCTGCAAGCTTGTAAAAAAATCTCCTTTAGAAGTTTCTCCAAATTCTTGCAGAAAAACTTTGTAGTACAATCTGTATGTCCATTGAAGATCTGGACATATTGAGCGGTCAGCTTGCATTGTATAATAATCCTCATGCTCTTCTAATAAGTCCCTCTTGTGCAGCTCCAGTGCTTTTGCAGGTCCATGTTGGCTTCTAAAAAGCTCAATGAAATTTTCACAAACTTCTTTATTTACATCTTCATTATTTTACAGATGAAGCTGCTTTGACTTCATGATTATGTGTGGCACATACTTTAACAATTGTAGGATAATCTTTTGCGTAGGGATCTTGTGTCCTGCAAAAGAAATGACATCAAATCATATAAATTACAAATCGATACTGTATATGTGCTCTGTAAAATTTCAATTGGGCAACCAATTTTTTCCAATCACTAGCATTGGAAATAAATTAGTCAGATTATGAAAAGTATCAAGTTAGCTTTCCAGCATATACTTTAAGTTGATTTTGGACAAAACAAGTCATTAGAACCAAAAAAAAAAGTCTTTATTTGCTCATCTTACAACCTTGTAAAAAATAAGTAATAATGATATTTTTTGATAGTATAAGCTACAGAAAAAAATTACTTTTCTTTTAAATTAAAAATGTAAGAAATCTATAAGGTAATTTTGAAAAAAAAAATGGTCACCCAGTTTGAAAAACAGGATTCTGAGTAAACAAATTTAAAAATTAACAATAGCACTACATTCAGAGAACAAAAACAATTGTAAAGAACTGGAATATCTCAAAACCGTTTTAGGGGAACAATCTCAAAAGATATGTAAAAAGTTGATATATCTGTAACTTACTATTTGCGAACTGCAGTAAAAATTTTTGCCTCTTTTCCAGTTCAAACATTCTATTTTTGGTTTTTAAAAATGTTAGTCATGGTTATTTAGATTACTCAAGGAAATAAAAAAATATATACAGATACAATATAAATATTTAGTTGGTAATGGAATGATTTGGGAAGAACATGGGAAAAAAAAGGGGGGGGGGTTCGATTTAAATCTAACTAAAAAGAAAGTTAAAATTTAAAGTTTAAATTGTTTACAAGTATAATTTTATTTTTTATGTGTGTGTGTGTATGTATATATATAATATATATATATATATATGTGTGTGTGTGTGTGTGCATACTTGTTTTAATATTCAAATAATACAGCTTCCCTCTTAAAAACGGAACTTGATAATTTAGATATAAAATCATATGTTTAACTCAGCAGTTTTATAAATCCTAATTTTTGTAAAATAGCAAAGGGGAAGGGAGAACAAAATGAAAACAAGCCAGAAATTGTACGTCAAATGAGGCGTGTTCATACTAAAACTTTCATCTTTTTTTGTAGCCCAAGATAGGATACATGGAATTCATACAGGCCACGTAATGTGACAAAAAAAGTTATATTTTAAAATGCGTACCACAACTGAAAACACTCTTCCAGCTATTATTCTTCATCAGAAGTACTGTAGCCACATATTTTTGTGCGCTCATGTAAATGAATGATGAATTTCATGCACACCAGATTCTACAGTATATACTTTGAAATCCATCTCAGTGCTTTGGAAAAAGTTTGGGCTGAAATAGTGCCGAATGCAGTCGCTGCCCTCTTGAAAAATTTTCAAAAGCCTAGATGCTTACATTGCTGCAAAAAGAAGCCACTTTGAATGACTCGTTTCTTGTACAGAATTTTCTTCTCTTTCTAATGGTGAATAAAATGGGTTGTTTTGTTCGTTCAATGAAAATTTATGCTCTTTTATTTGCGTCACAGTATTTATGTGTCACCCTGTAAATTGTCACTACACCTTCTATATCAATATTTCTGCTTCTTTACCTAGCACCCCCCTTCCCCCCCCAAAAAAAAACTTAAAATATAAAACTTATGATTTATTTGTCTTCAAAAATAAAATTTATCCAAAAATATTTTAACTAGAAACCATGGCAAACCTTACCTGCTTTTTGGTCTCATGGGTGCCTTGATTGAGACATTTAAATTTGCAGAACATCCAGTGTGCTTTTTTGTAGGAGTCTTTACTTTATGACTAGAAGGATGAGTGTTATGATGACGTCTGTATACTGCCTGAAATTTGAAAAACACAATAAATATTTATAGGACAGCAGAGTCCCTACCATGGAGACAGAATAGTAAATTATTCTATCTAGTAGAATAGTAGACTATTCTACTATTTCTATCTTCATGGTCCCTACTGACAACAGATGCAAACGTTTCGGGAACATCGCAACAGGCAGTTGTTACTTGTTTTCTTTGTTTAGCATCTATCTTTATTATGGGCCTGTTCATCACAACTTACCAGTTACTTACCGATTGTAGACAAGTACAAAATGAAAATCAAGGCGAAGTGTTGCGTCATCTAAAATTCAACTGGATAGTTTCCATTGGTGCCACAATTCGCTTTCATACTGCCCTACAATTGGTCGGTAACATTGATAAATTACGCTCGCTGAACATATCGCTAATGAGTGTATTTGTTAAAAATAACAAAATTTTTTAACAAAATTTTGTTTAAAGCTTTATAAAGCAGATACTATGAATTAAGCAAATAACTTATTAAATTAGTACTTGCATGTTTCTTCTAGAAGATTTATTTAGCCTTTTTAGTAAATCAGTTAAACAAAGGAATTTTCAGATACTATTTTTAAATTGTTTTACACTTGTAAGATTTGAATACCGCAAATTATGAATATGAATAGTATTGCAAAATCATTTTTACATTCCTTAGTGGTGTGTATGCGATTATTTACAAAAATAATAAATAAATATAACAATTTTTAATATGCTATTTACTGGCACATTCTTAATTCGGTTTGAAGCATTATTTAAATACAATTTGCACACCTTTAATTTGTTCAATTTTAATGTCTATTATAAAACGTTGTATACAGTTAATTTTTTTAAATATAAAATGCTGTTATGTAAGTATGATATAACATTAAAGATAATAATAAAAAAATATTGCACATTTTGTGAGAAATACAATAGATTTATTATATACAATAAATTTAGGCACAGATGTCATATACGCACCACATTTGCATGTGCTTTTTTTCCCTCGTCAATTTGGCATTGCATATGTGTGCCAAGGAGAAGATCCGTGTCATAAGTTTATAACAATTGTTAGGGAAATAAAATGGGAAAAGTTAAAGGTTTCAGTGAAATGTGCTGATTAAATATATAACTGCATGTATTTAATATGGCTATAAATATTATTTTTGAATTCCTGTAAAATTTTATTTAGTGCTTTGTTACCTATTAAGTTTATTATTTATAACTGTTTATTTATTATCTTTTTGTAATTCATGTTTATTTACTGCTATTTTTTATTTTAATTCTTTAAATTATTTTTATTATATACTATGTCAATAATTACTTATATCAAGCTATCATTTATTTATTTTTATTTCCTGCAGCTCTTTGCTAGTTGCTTTCACAACTACCTAGGACATACCACGTGGAGGTGTCTGCATATCCACCCGGGCCCAGCTCAACCACCCTACTATCTGAGCACAATGTTTTATCTGTTATACATTAAAATGGGTATTATTTATCAAAGACCTATTCTTATATCCATAACTTCTGTCGTACCCACAGACTTTGGATGTTGCTTCTGTGATCTCCTTTACGTATTTTTCTACTGCTTGCATATGAGCAGGCATACAAAGTAACACAGTGGGAATGCTGTTAATCGAATCTGTGCAGCCATTCATTATCTTTATCAAAATTGCATCTGATAAATGCATGGTGATTGAGGGTTCTGTTTTCATAACAGTATTCCAATCAATTAAATTTACATAATCATCTGCTTCAAAGTTCATTGTCGGGATTTCAAACTTGCATATATCATCAATTACTGCACCTCTTGCATTTATTATGTGATGAGCAGTTAGCCTTTTAATGGGATAGCGGCCATCAGAGAGCATTGTAATTAAAATTTTCTCTGGTGTGCAAAGTATTTTCCTGAATAACTTTTTTTGCTATTTGTTTTATTTATTTATTTATTTTTTGTAATGTTCACTAGTTGAGTTATTTCCCATAAGTTTTTGATCCATTTTTTAAATATGGATTACATTTGATAGTAAACCATACTGGGGCATAAACTTGAGTTACATACAGTTGGCAAAAAAATTATTTGTAAACTTAATTTTTTAAAAATTATAATGAAATTAAATAAAAGATTTAAGCAAAAAATACTTTAATACATTAATTTAATGCATTTTAATGTTTGTTTATTGAACAACATACATCTGACTTGTGTGCTCAACATGAAGCCTACTTATAAGCCATTGTCAATTTACAGGGACGCGGTAGCACACAAGGAAATATTACAACACAAGAGAAGTACAACCAGGAGCTCCACACAAAGAGTGTGTGCAATGGAGCCAGTGGGATTCGAACCCACAACCTCACGATCAGCGGCGTGATGTCTTAACCACTCAGCCACGGAGGCCCAATGCATTTTAATAATATAAAAGCAAAAACAAAATAAAACAAATTGATTTTTTACATTATAATAAACATACAAAAATATAATGCAAAAAAATATTTGTACACTACATTAATGTACTATAATTAATGAAAATTTAGTTAAATGCTACAAAATAATATTTTGTGTGAATTCCTGTAGCATTTATAACTACTTCTAGATGGTGTGACATAAATTCCACCAACTTTTTTGTAGCGGTCTGGTTTATTTTATTCCATGACTCAATAAGAGCTTCTTTAAAACTGTTTTTTGCTGATACATATTTTTTCGGATTTTTGCATCCAATAGCATCCACAAATTTTCAATTGGATTCAAGTGTAGAGATTGCAGATGAGTTACCAGTCGCCTTCGAGCATTGTAGAGTAACCATGTGCTGGTGATCACAGCGCTATGCTTTGGTTGTTATCCTGCAGAAAGTAAAAGCTTCCTCTACACGTAATTTCTCAGTATTGTTTAATAAATTATACTGCGACACATCAATGTATGTTAAATCTGTCATTCCAAAGTCAATAAATTCCAAATGTCCTGCTCCATTAGAAGCTATACACCCTAAAACTATAATATTCCCTCCACCATACTTGATAGTTTGAAGTATATGTTTTGGATCTAGAACAGTTTTATTTTTATGTCCAATTTTTCGAATGCTTGGTGGTAAGAAAATCCCGAATTTTCTCTCATCAGAAAAAATTACTGTTTTCCAAAAATCCAATGATTTGCTTATGATGCATTTTTGCCTATTTGTTTCACTGATGAGTGGATTTTACCTTGAGGTTCTTCCTTTTAAATCTGCGTTGAGAAGAATATTTCTTATTGTTTGAGGTAATACTCTGATGTTAGAAGATGTTGCAAGGTCTCCAGCAAATTTTTGAACTGAACCCATAGGATTTTTTAAAACTGTTTTAACAAAACTCCTTTTTTCCCTCATTGTTAATTTGCTGAGAAGACCTGGTTTTCATTGAATTTCGATGCATCTAATTTCTTCGTACTTTCTCATAATGTATCCAATAGTTGTAAATGGTAATTTAATAGCTTTTCTGATTTATTGGTATAGTTTTATTTTTATGAAGCTCAAATATATGATTTCTTATGTTCAAAGATACCTCTCTAGTTTTAAGTACCATTCTCAATTACTTCAAGAGCATATTCGATTAAATGCCAGAGAAACATAATAAAGTTAATAATTATTAAAAACTACCAAATTATGTTACAACTTTGAACCACAAACATTATAAACACAGTGCGAATCTTGCTGTGGAAATGTACAAATACTTTTTTTGCAAGAAAATTTTAAACTTTTCCAGCTATAAAATTTATTTTACACCTTGATCGAAAATTTCTGCCGTTTAATTTAAAACGCACAGTAAAACACTATTAAAATCATTCGTGTTAAAATATCTGTTTTTATTTAGTTAAAAATTAAACATATTAGAGTGTACAAATAATCATTTTGCCAACTGTAGTTTGCCAGTTAACATAGAGGTTCTGATAGGCAGTCAATGCTTACATAAAGGGGAAGAAATCTATTTGCTGTTGTGAGTCATCTTTCGTGGGGTAATTTTTCTGGACTCCCTATTTTCTAATATTCTGAACAATATCTTGATGAAATAGCTTTGCAAATGTCCAGCAATATTTCTGATCTGTGCTGAGTGCCTTTTCCTCGATTTCAGGAAATAATTTGTCAAATTACTCTCTATGGGTTCAAAAACTGGAATAGGCAGTGAATGGCATGCTGATAAGATTTCCTATTGTTTCGGTGATCCATGTGGGTCAGAAGTTTTCCCATCAATTTTGTTTGATAAATGCCGGAGAGGCAATTCATTGGAGCAGAGCTGGCATATGATCCATTGTAATAGTCTTGCAAGCTTTTCTTTTATTTAACATATCTATTCCAAATGTCTTTTCCTGTGTAACCCTTGGATTATACACCAGAAAATACAGTAAATTGTTTTATTCTGCTGATTGTTCTTTCTATGTATACCCGTAATCTCGAAATTTTACTGCTATCAGTTTTTTTTTTCTACAATAAATCTTATTTTGTTATTCATAAAAATAAGTTGTACAATTTTTTTTCAGCTAATTAATGGCTATCTAATTATCTAAAATGCCAGATTTCATAAATAATTCTTTATCCAATATAGAAAACCACCCCACAATTCTGAAATAAATATTACAGCTCCGCTTCAAGCAATTCCAATTAGGCCTTTTATGTATTGCAGTTTTTATAAAAACTAAGTGTTAGCTGTTGGCAGGATGGACTTGATGGCCCTTTAATTTTGTGTTATCGATAATTATCACAACTTCTGGAGAGGCTTTTTTAAACCATTCTGGCATATATTCTGGGATTTGACTTTTACTTTGCCAAATATGTTAATGCTTTTCAGTTTAGTGTATAAAATACAAACTATTTTTGTCATATCTAGACAAAATCTGTCATATTACTTCTCTGTGTAATGCTAGTTAGAGCCAATAAAAATTCCTAAGTCACACCAGTTATCATCCTTACTAAATATAAGAAAAATTGTTGTTTCAGATACAAATGATTTCTTTGTAGAATT
Source organism: Maratus speculifer (assembly GCA_964019185.1). Lineage (NCBI taxonomy): Eukaryota > Metazoa > Arthropoda > Arachnida > Araneae > Salticidae > Maratus > Maratus speculifer. The sequence goes on along the minus strand of OZ025301.1, from coordinate 211,608,536 downwards.
TCTTCATTTTCAAGATTTAAGAATTCATAAATACAACTGAATGTATTCCAATCAAAGCCTGTTATATTTTGACAATGTTTCGATGATATACCACACAAACAGACTTTCTCTTTAACTGTTCTCTTAGCTCTAGAATTTCACTTTCTAGCTTTTCATTCTTTTCAAGCAAGACTGGCATGAAGGAAATTTCAATTTGTATGGCAACATCCCCCATATTCCCATGTGGCTGAAGGTTCGGGTAACTCTGGGACATCAATATTTAATCTGAAACATATTAAGAAAGTTGCTGCAAATTAATATACATCATATTTTTCAGTATTTAAGCATGCTTTTTAAGTGACATTTATCTAGCATAAGAATTAAAATTATCTAATTGAGAACTTATGATTTGATTTTATTCCTATGGTATCATCAACGACTTCCTCTATATAGAAATGTAGGTAAACGGAAAAAAAGTGACCGGAAAAAAAGTTATCGGAAAAAAAGTGACCTAAACTACAAAAGCGGAAAAAAAAGTGACACGGAAAAAAAGTGACAAGGAAAAAAAGTGACACGGAAAAAAAGGGACACGGAAAAAAAGTGACAAGGATTGATTTTGGGGAATTATTATTGATTTTGGGGATTCATTGGTTAAGTTTGAAAGGGGGATGGGGGGGGGGGAGGCTCATAATTTAGGTAAATGGGTTTTTCATGCTGAATTAACTGTTTTGGTTCAATTTTTGGATATACTTTCATACTGAAAAGACGCTTGCCTGATTAGTTTTGGGAAGGGACGATTACCCACCCCCCCAATTCCGTCCTCAATTAGATGAATGGATTTTTATGCAGAATTATCCAACTTGTGTCAAATTTGCATATAGGTTCTTTTCGATAAGGCTTATATATAGTATAAAGTGCCTGAAGAGTTTTAGGAGTTTAATGGTTAAGTATAGAAGGGGAACGGGGGATAACCTTTCTTAAATTAATGGCTTTTTACCAATAATTATCCGATTTGCTTCGAATTTTGGACATGGGTTAATTATGATAAGACGTATTTCTGATTATTTATGGGGTTCTTTTGCTAATTAAAAAGGGGGCAGGTGATTACTACCCCCGGCCTTAAATTAGATTTAAAAAAAATATGCACACTTATCCGATTTATTTCAAATTTTGGATGTAGGATCTTTCTCATAAAGTAAATTCCTGAATAGTTTTAAGAGTTTAATGGCTATGTATAGAGGGAGAACGGGGGATAAACCCCCTTAAGGGTGTATTCAAAAGAACGCTTTTCCACCTTCAACAGCTCGAAATTTTCCGATACAATTTCAGACACATTTTCAAAAGTAGAAACATGAAACTTGCTGAGGATATTTTTGAAGAGATGTACGAGGTGCCATGTGCTGTATTTTTACGCTCAATTCATTAGAATTTGATTTATAAACAATTATCTTCTAAGTATGACCCTTTTTTTCGTTCACAGATCTCCCGCCAGGGGAAAATCTGTTCAAAATGCCATTTTTGATTGCTTTTTTCGCAATATTTTCTGCATTTATCAAAGAATTGACAATTACGGCACCTTGTGTACTTTCTAAATCAGACAATTTGCCAGTTTGATGCATATGAGAGTAAAAATGAAGTTAAAAATAAATCGGAAAATAGGCAGTTTGAATCGAAATACACCCTTAAATTAAATAAATGGCTTTTTGCGCAGAATTATCCGATTTGCTTCAAATTTTCGATGTATATTCATTATAAGAAGGCGTATCTCTGATTAATTATGGGGTTCTTTTGCTAATTAAATAAGGGAAAGCGGGCGATTAATCCCCCACTCTTTAAATAAGATTTTTTTTTCCACAATTATCCAACGTATTTCAACTTCTGGATATAGGTTTTACCTGATAAAGTGAATCCCTGAATAGTTTTAAGGGTTTAATGGCTAAGTATAGAGGGATGAACGGGGGATAACCCACAAATAATCAGGAGTTCGCCTTATCATAATGAACGCACATTCAAAGTTTGAATCAAATAAGATAATTCTGCGTAAAAAGCCATTTATTAATTTAAGGGGGGTTATCCTCCGTTCACCCACTGTATATGTCGGACGTTCCTCTCAGCCCGCACAACTTTGAAGAAAGTCCGTGGTAGTTATAGCTGCCACCACCGATATTACTAGGTGATATCGGTCACCCACTGTGAGGATTGTGTAAATGAACATTGACGCTGTCAATTAACTGAATTAACAGTTTATTTAGAATATATGTATACACTAAATACGCTATTTACCATTATATACAATTACAACTCGGATATATGTGATCCGGTTCAACATTAAATTAAATATAGTAAAGGTTGGCTGTGTACTATTCGAATTACACCTTCCACCTCACACTCAATGCACGTTAGATTAACTTTATCGGAGATCACTTTCGAATCTCCCAACACATGGATACTCGACCTGCACTTCTCGGCCCAGAGCACTAAACACCAGGACGTCTGTGTCCCTTGCTCTCCAGATACGCACTGCCTCCGCTCTACAACGCAGAGCACACCCTATCAGGACCTCTGTCCAACACTACTCTCTAGGTATGAACCCAGATACGAGCTGAACTAATCTGAGATAAGACTTGCTCTTCTCAAATCATGGTGTTTCCCCAATGTCAACCCCCTTTGGGGCGTATCCATTGGACACATTCCACATTCCTTTCTTGATTAGTGACATGCTGCTTGTCAGCTCATCTTCCACATACCTCACTGACGGATGAACACGCCTCTCCGCAATCTCCTCTTTCTCACTCACCACCTGTAGAGGATTACCTGTCAATTCTCCCTTCAACAAAGAAAGAATGTCACCTTGAAAATTCTAGTACATAGCCGGTATAATATAAAAGAGATTAAGTTAGAGAAATAACGGAAATTCCAATCTTTAGCAGAGGTGGTCTCAGAACCTGACAGTATACTTAGCTATTAAACCCTTAAAATTATTCTGGGACTAATTTTATGAGAAAAAACATATATCCAAAATATGAAATATATCGGATAAGTGAACATAAAAAACAATTTATATAATTTAAGGGGATCGGAAAATCACCCGCCTTAATTTTTAATTAGAAAAATAACCCCATATGTAATCAGGGATACGCCTTATCATAATGAATCTATAATCCAAAATTGTAGCAAATCCTATAATTCTGCGTAAAAAGTAATTTAATTTAAGGTAGGTTATATTCTATTCCCCTTCAATACTTAGATATCAAATCCTTAAAACTATTCAGGGATCCACCTTATCAGTAAGAACCTATATTTAAAATTTGAAATACATGGAGTAATTCTGCATAAAAACCTATTTATCTAGTTTAAGGGGGAGATAATTGCTCGCCCCCCACCCTTTATAATAAGCAGAAGAACCCCATAACTAATCAGAGATACGTCTTATCATAATGGATCTATGTCCAAAATTCTAAGCAAATTGGATAATTATGCGTAAAAAGTTATTAATTTAATTTAAGAAAGGTTATCCCCCGTTCTCCCTCTATATATAACCATTAAAACTCTTCATGTATTACATGCTATATATAAGCCTTATCGAAAAGAACCTATATTCACAGGGCCCGACTTAGACAGTGGGGGGCCCTGGGGCAAACATTATTAGAGTGGCCCCCTTCTATCTTAAAAATGTTTGTGAATTATACTCAAGTGACTAAAATTAAAATTCAAACCTATTGTATGTATGCATAAATTTTGTACCAAGTACTGATTTCAGTATTTATATTTCACATCTTTATACATAATAACAGATGATAAATAATTTTAACTATTAATTTTCTTATGATGTAACTATTACTTTAAGGGAACGTGGGGCAGGGAAGCAAAGAGGGTAGGAGAAAAAAGACCCCTTAAAATTGAAAAAAAAAAGAATTTTGGTAATATTTTGCTATTTTATATCATTTGGCCCTCTTTTAACAATAAACTTTTCTCTTCTTGGGGACCCCCCTCAAACCGGGGGCCCGGGGCAATTGCCCCGCATGCCCCTGCCTTAGTCAGGCCCTGTATATTCAAATTTGACACACGTTGGATAATTCTGCATAAAAACCCATTCATCTAACTGAGGACGGATGGGGGGGGGGGGTAATCGTCCCTTCCCAAAACTAATCAGGCAAGCGTCTTTTCAGTATGAACGTATATCCAAAAATTGAACCAAAACAGTTAATTCAGCATGAAAAACCCATTTACCTAAATTATGAGCCTCCCCCCCCCCATCCCCCTTTCAAATTTAACCAATGAATCCCCAAAATCAATAATAATTCCCCAAAATCAATCCTTGTCACTTTTTTTCCGTGTCACTTTTTTTCCGTGTCACTTTTTTTCCTTGTCACTTTTTTTCCGTGTCACTTTTTTTCCGCTTTTGTAATTTAGGTCACTTTTTTCCGATAACTTTTTTTCCGGTCACTTTTTTTCCTAGATTCAGAAATGTATTATATGTGGACTTTATTTTTTTACTAGCCGGTAAATTAAAAAAATCTTGGTTTGGAGATAAAGCAATGGCAAAATATCATTCAAATTGGTATTGAAGAATAAAAAGAAGGATGAATTATTATTTTATAGAATATTTTAAAATTGATATTATTGCAGATGTAATACTTATAAGTAATGATGACCAAAACAGGTTTTTAATTGAAACAAGAATTAAATTTCAGTTATCTTCCTATTTTCAACCAAAAACATCCCCCTATGAAAGCAATTGGGGACTTGTAACGGTGACTATTCACCGAGTGTTACTCTAAGTGTAGAAAACAGATCGTAAATGAAAAACGGACAGGTTTGATACATAGTTATGAAAAACCTCGCAGATGATATAAAGTTAGTTATTTATTAAGTCTATGAATACAGGGAGAGGTACACAAAAGCAGCAGAGAACAGTGCCGCACCAGAAAAAAGGGTTGCAAAAGTTTTGTGGCTAACAAACAAATTCAGTTAGACCTGGACAAAAAAAGGGAACAGCAACAGAACAAATAAATGTGCAGACACATTAGATATTGATGTCTGTACGAGAGGCCCAGAATAAGGAGTGGTTCTGCACAAAATAAGATTGTTTCAAGTATTAGTCCAAGAGCTGCTCTAATTTTTTCTTTTCCTGGAGCTCTTTGAAAACTCAACGATAAAATAATTCTATTTCTATTTTCCTGAAGAAATCCAAAGTTTGTTTGTTAAAATAACTTACGGTTTGTGATAATCTAATTGTATATGTTTTAAGAAAAGCATTTAGCCTTTTTCCAGTGATTGAAACATGTATAAAATAGTCTTTCTAATTTTTCATGACCTTTCTTATGCCGTATGCGTATTATACTTAATTTTTCTTAGTCAAATTAATGATAAGAAATTACACTTGTTCGAATTTTATTGTGCATAAAGACAGTAAAAATTACTTTTAAAAAGAATTTATATTTTTAGTGGTACGTACCTATTAAAAATCATTATATTCAAATAACCGATATAATGAAGGATTACTGTAATTCAATAAATGGATATTTTTACAACTAAAACTGCATTTGATTTTAATGTAAAGGAAGATAAAAACAAACAAAACTTATTTTTTTTATCATACAGATAATTTTGTATTTTCAAACTTTCGGGAGGGCAGGCCTCGCAGCGTTCCTATATTTCCTATAATTCCTATAAATTTGAAAAAAATTCCTATTTTTCCTATATTTCCTATTTTTTCCTATATTTTTCATCCCTCCACCCAGGCATGAGATTTTTCCGCGGATCCGCGATTTTCCTTTTTGTTATCATTTTCCGCTTCTCCGATTTTTTTTTTTTTATATCGTCAAAACATCGCGGAAAAACGGGAATTTCGTCGAAAGATCGCGTGAAAAATTACTATTTTAGTCGAAAAGTCTCGAAAAAAATGCTATTTTCGTCTAAAGATCGCAAATAAATGCTATTTTCATAAGAAAAAAAACGCGATTTTCATCAGAAGATCGCGAGAAAAATGTGATTTTTATAAAAAGATCGCGAGTAAAATGCGATTTTCGTCAAAAGATCGCGAGAAAAACGCGATTCTCGTCCAAAGATCGCGAGAAAAACACGATCCTCATCCAAAGATCGCGAAAAAAACGCAATTCTCGTCCAAAGATCGCGAGAAAAACGTGCGATTTTCGTCTGAAGATCGCGAATAAATACTATTTTCATCAAAAGATCGCGAGAAAAACGAAAGTTTCATCAAAAAGTGAAAAAAAACGCAATTTTATTCAAAAGATCGCGAAAAAATAAATTTTTTATAAAAAGATCGCGAGAAAAACGCGATTTTCGTCAAGAGATCGCGAAATATTAACGTGATTTTCGTCAAAGATCGCGAATAAATACTATTTTCATCAAAAGATCGCGAAAAAAGCGCGATTTTTGTCTAAAGATTGCGAGAAAAACGCAAGTTTCATCGAAAAATCGTGAAAAAACTACAATTTTGTTCAAAAGATCGCGAGAAAAACGCGATTTTCGCCAAAAGATCGCGTAAAAAACATGATTTTCGTCAATAGATCTCGGAAACAAACGATTTTTGTCCAAAAATCGCGAAAAAAAATATTTTAAAAAGAATTAAAAAAAAAACTTTTTATGTTAAGAGATCACAAGAAGGGTAGAATTTTCCCCTAAGTATTGAAGGGAAAATGCAAATTTCATCAAAGCATTACAGTAAACAACAACAACAAAAAAAAAAAAACTGGGTATGCCATTGGAAAATGTATAATTAATGTAGGGAAGGATTTCCCTCTTCCCCCCCCCCACTCCCTCTTCTCTGCTGTAACTTTTCATAAAATTTGCTGTAAATTTCAGGGTTTTTTTAAGATCTTTGGGTTTTTCTTGCTATTGAAACTCCTTTCATATAAATTTATTACAAAAAAATCATTACCTTTATTTGAATTATTATTATTAATTTTTTTAATGCAAATTCTGCAAGTGATGATCAGGGCCGTAGCGACCGCCCTCCATACCCCCCATTTGGGGGGGGGCGACGAAGTCAGGGGGCCCCCTAATCGATTCTATCGACTTTTTTACCGAAGTTTATTTGTTTTGAAAATGTAAGAAAACACTTCTTTTAATGTTTTTATTTTTTCAAATTCTCCTTTTCTTATTCAGGGGCCTGCCAGGCAATTTCCCCAGGTGCATCTTTTTAAACCTCTCCCCCCCCCCCCCCCCCAATAATGAGGATTTTCATTAAAGGGTGCCAAATGCTTAAAATGTGCCAAAAGTGACCGAAATTCATACGTTTTCAAACATTTAGGAAGGGAATGTTGTTCTCCTTTTCCTCTCTGCTTCCAGTGTTCCCTCCATATATGCAGAAAACAAACTATATCATTAGAAAACAAATTATTAAAATTTTATTACAACCAGGGACCGACTTAGATTGTGGGGGGGGGGGGGGGGCTTTCTAACTTTTGGATTTTTTCTTGAATTATGCTAAAGTGTCTAAAACTAACCTTTATACTAGTTGTCTATTCGCAGTTGTATGCAGAATAGCACAAAAAAGATAACTTTAAGAAATTATCGAATACATTTTTTTCTTCTGTTATAGAAATATAAGACTAAATGTGAGCCATTAAAATGTAAATACAACTGTGATGTAACTGTTAGATCCAGGGGAGGGGGGGAAGGGGCATGGGGTTCCAAAACAGAGGAGAGATGAGAAAAGAGCCCCAATAAAGCTAAAAATAAAGAAAGAAAGAAAGAAGGAATTTTTGTCATTTTTTATTAGCCTTAACAAAAAAATTATATTTGCCCTTGAGGGCCCCCGATTGAGGGGGCCCCACGTCCGATGCAGTTGTCCTGCATGCCCGTGACTTAGCCAGGCCCTGATTACAACAACATAGTATCCTATAGCTTTTAAAAGAAATTTTTTATTCATGTTTCCTCGTAATGTGATAAGTTAAAACTGTTATGTCCAATTTTGAGCCTTCTTTTTTAGACATCTTGTAATGTACGTAGGTAAGCAAAGTAAAAATTTGCAAAGAAATACTTATCTCAATCAATCTATCATTTTTTCTATAATTATCAAATTAATATTTTTAAATAAAGTTGTGACCAATTTTTTGGAATATCTTGTATAGATGTGAGTACAAAATTTATGCATGTGTGCAATATGATTTTTATTTTTAGTGTTTGCCACTTTTACATTATTTAAAAGAAAAGAAAAAAGAAAAAAAAATTATAGATAGATAGAGGGGGGGGGGGGGTGTCCAGAATGATGTTTGTTCCGGGGCCCCCCGTAGCGTTATCGGGGCCCTGTTTTTTATCAAAAACCTTGTTTAGATTTCAAAAACGCAGAAACCAAGAAACTGAAAATCCTTATTTTTTTACTCGTTTTTCCCCCTCGCTTTTTGACCATGGGTTTTTGCATGGAACTAAGAAAGATAAGGAAAGAGTACCGGTCATCGGATCGACTCTGAAGAAAGCCGGGTTCTTGTATAAAGCTGCTAGCGACAAAAGGGTGTTTTCTTTTGAAATACCGGAATATTATGTTCTTAGAAGATAGGTCATTTTTCACACCGATTTCACGACGTGGGTGACACAAATAACATCTAGAGAATCCCCTTAAAAGTTAACAGCTTAGTTACTTAGTAGTAACTGGATTCCTTGAACTTGAAGGGAGTACTGGCCTATTCAAGTACTTTAGCAACCCGCTAATGCATACAAGTACATGTTTGTAGACAACACGGCACTTCAGATGTGGATTTTCGTATGTTTTTTTTCTGATTTATTTTAGTAATACGCATAGTATAGTATTTATAAAATTAAGTGTATATCTGGAGGAAAAAAGATCTACTCCTATACTAATCTGGTAAGTCATATTTATTACTTTATGTAATTTATATAGCAGTTATTAAAAATTTTAAGTATTAGAAAATTTTGCACAGCTTGGAAAAATATATGTATAGATAGAGCACATTTTAATAACACACATTTCTCATTTACATGTTTTTCATTTAAGCGTTTTATTAGGGCTCCTTCACAAAATTCTTTTTAGTAAATCACACCATTCACAAAATTCTATTCCATAAAAATATACTCTAATTAATTTTATACTGTTAGGTTTTAAAATATGTGTTTTGCAAAAGAAACAAGTTCATCTGAAATGAGAAATTTAGCATATAGACTTAAATAAGTTATTATTAATAAATGTTTGATGCGAATTTCAATAACTGGAATTCAAATTTCATTACAAAATACAATATATTTCATAAAAATAACTTTATTTTTCACAAAATGGGATCCAAGAAAAAATCCCTGCGTCAACTTCCGATTCCATTGCATTCATATGTTAAACTACTATTTCGTTTGTTAACAAGTAATAAGTAAATTCTCATTTAATTTATACTCTAATTTCCTTGAAAATCTAGAGTTCTAAATTCCTGTCACAATAGAAATTGTGCTATTTTAAATTTTTCTATGCTCTTTCGTTCTTTCTTTCTTTTTTTCCGTGATGCTAAATAATCTCACAGGCCCATAAAGCCCATTCTTACCAACTAAAATACAAAGGGCCCCCGCAAATTTACTTTTCAAAGCTAATTTTCAATTCAATAAATTCAATCAGAGTAAAACATATATAGTTTTTTTATTATGAAATATTTTTTCTTACTATGCTGCAATTTGTAAAACATAAGAAATATTTTGAAGTTCAAATATTCTCAACTGTAATTCCATATGTCTTTTACAAAATTAATTGGTTACGTATAATTATGTATTTAATAAAATATTTTTTAATGTGTATAATATGTAGATAGTCAGTTTTATTTTAATAGTAAAAACGTTATTTAATCGAAATTTGCATGGTAAAATTTCGAATAATTTGAACATAAAGAAAAATGGATTTAGTAAATGAAAAAACAACTGATAGGATAATAGGGACCCCTCCCCCCCCTCTGTGATGTCGGGCTTCCTCTACTTCTAATTCTTAATGGGCTCTGAAACTGACAAGAAATGGCACAGTCCTCGAGCCTGTTAAAGTGTTGCGGGGCCTATGTCTTTACGCACAATTCGAAATCTTTTGCCTCTTTTCCAAATAATAATTTTGCTTTCACTTTATCATTTAAGTTCTTATTTTAAAAATATTTTTGTTTACTTATTTTTAAAAAAAAGTCGGCATGAACTAGAGTTTATAATTGTCTTGAAACCTGTAGTTACTAGCATTTCACATTTTAAAAGGGGGAAAAATGTATATAAATTGTTACTTTAAAAAAAAAATTAATATTTAAAAGAAACTTGTAAAATTTTTATAAGTCAGTTTCTGTAAATTCTTTGTCATTCAATACTTGGTTATGCAATGAATTTGGTTAATCGGTGCTCTTTGAGGATAGCTGAGATCGATCTGTATACGGGCTGTTTTTTGCTTTTTCAATTTTGTTTACAGATAATTTTAATGAGGTCACTTTCATTTTTAAAACCGGTTTTGAAAATTAAAGCATCCTCTTAAAAAAAACTTTGCAAACAAAATAAAAAAAAGGTGAAAAAAAAATCTGCATACAGATTGATCTCAGCTATCCAGTGAAAAAAAAATCATTTAAAAATATTGAAATGCAACTGAGATATAAATTTCTTTCATAGTATTCCATTCCATTCTTCCATGCATTAGAGAATGGGTCTTTTCGCGTAACTGAAGTAGCCTCTTAAGTAGCGAACTGTTAAAATTATGTGTTTATATAATTTATTTATTTTCTATACTTTATAATAAAATCTTAGCATTATGTGCTAAGTAAAATAAGTAATTTTTAAAATTGTTTTAGACAAATTTTATTTTAACATTGTTAATTTATCTTTAAGCTCGGTGGCAGAACTATCTTCAAATGTCTGCAACGCTAATAATAATTTCAAAAATAGTCTGCAAAATGCAACGTATTACATAAATATATTTTTTCTGCTATTGTAGTGCTAATTAATTATGTTAACATGCATGTGTATGTGTAAATTATTTCCATCACTTACAAAGTAATAATAATAATAAAAAAACAGAAAAATCCACTTCCAGCAATATCTTTCTTTTTTTCCCTTGTGCCTTTGACGAAATTTTCGTTTTCTTCGCGATCTTTTGACGAAATCTGTCTTTATTTTCGAGATTTTTTGACAAAATTTGTCGTTTTTTCGCGAATTTTTGACGTTATCTGTCTTTTTTTCAAGATTTTTTGATGAAATTTGCCGTTTTTGGGTTATCTTTTTAACAAAATTTGCCCTTTTTTTCGCAAGTTTTTGATGAAATCTGCTTTTGAGGGATTTTCTGACGAAATTTGCCGTTTTTTCGCGATGCTTTGATAATATTTGCGTTTATTCTCGCGATCTTTGGATGAAATCGCTTTTATTTTGCGACGAAATTTTGACGAAATTACGCGTCCCACAGGAAAGAGCTATTTTTTGTGCCCCATGACCGATTTTTTGCATAATTTAAGCGCAATAGCGCGTCCGTGGCATTGCTGAGTCTGCAGGTGTCCTTAAAACACCCATCACAGTGTCGCGCACATTTTTCCACGGGTTCTTGAAGCAATGCATATTTATTTCGTATTTGTGCAGAGTTATGAATGTTATAATAATGTTAATAATGATTTAAAATACTTATGATTTTTATTAAATTTGTTTATTACATTAATATAATTTGAAACTCATTGGAAACTTCCATACAAATATTTTTTTAAAATTCAGTTGAAAGTGGGGGGGAGGGGGGGGGCAAAGTTATATTTTTTTGGGGGGGGGCCTCAAAACACCTTGCTACGGCCCTGGTGATGATTATTCAGAAAATGTTGAATATTGGGGGGGGGGGGGTGTTTAACTCCTGAAACCTGTATTTTAATCCTGAAGTGTGTTAAAAACTTCTGAAATAGTCTGGAATGAACTTTAAATGTTCTACGTTAATGTATTAAAACATGTGTTGGTGTTATTACGTATAAATAAATTTTCCTATAAATTCCTATATTTTCTTCAAAAAAATTCCTATATTTCCTATAATATTTTTGAAGAAAGTCACTTCTAGGCCTGGGAGGGGCTTCAGCCCCCCTTAGCCCCCTCCCTATATACGTGCCTGCCTGGACACATGGGTATACCTGAAAACGAGAAAGCAGATGAGGCGGCAAAACTTGCACTTAATCCATTACATCATAAAATACCATTCTCAGACGTTAAATTAATTATTAATCATTTTATTCAAAATAAATGGCAAGAGAGTTGGGATTTAGAATACAATAATAAATTGCACCATATCAAACCTACAATAATGATCTGGCCTCCAGTCTACCCCAGGAAAACAGATGTTGTTCTGACTCGTCTGAGAATAGGTCACTCTAGGATCACTCATAATCATCTATTACTTAAGGAGGATGCACCCATGTGTCCTCATTGTCATTTTGATCACCTGACCATTCATCACCTTTTAACTGACTGTCCGGGACTCCGGCACTTGTACAGAATGTATTTTAACTCATCATCACCAATCTTGACAAACCTCATTGGGGAAACACCTCATGAGGCACTCTTTAACTTTTTAAAACATGCAGGTTTTTATTTTCATATATAATCTTTTCTCTATCTTGGTTTGGATGCCCTTTAATGACATTCGGATTAGCTGCATTGTAATATTTTAAGTATTTTATTTTTCTAAACCTATTTGCTTGACTATATCTGGATGGGATACCTCATCCAGATATTTTGACATTTTTCTCTTTTTCACATTTGTACTTTTAGTCTTTGCTTTGGTGCAGCATGCCCCTTAAGGGATTTTGCACCATTAAACCCAAATCAACCAACCAAACAACCAATCATACTGGAAATATTGAGTACATGTTCATTTCAACAAGTACAGTTAAATATATGTATTCTTAATTTAGGGTGGAAATGTATTTAATCATTTTCTAACTTTCACTCAATGAATTAAAAAACTAATGCACTCCTTCTATAACAATAACAATAAGAATGAAAGAATAGAAAAATACCATTAACACATTATGAATGTATAAGTACCAAGTACCATACATTTTCATTAAAATATATATATATATATATGAACAAGTATAATAAGAATTACTATTCCACTTCCAACAAATGACTTAATAAAAGTTAAAATAGAGGACAAAATGAATAAATACCTGTCATATTCAGTTTTTCAGCTATCATCATCCATGTTTTGTTTTGTCTTTGAATTCTTTTAATCTGCTATCCCACATAATTGGATACTGCTCAACTTGAGTAATAATATCAATGTCTGACATTTTTCTCATTCACCTATCAATAAAATATTATTACGAAATTCCTTATTTGTTTTTCAGCCTTTAATCATTATATCAGAAGGGACAACTGATAACAATATGTCAACTCGGCACCTGCAGCCAGGCGATTACCAAATTTAACTATGCTCGAGGCTTTTGGGGTGAAATACAGCAATAGGAATTAGTAAATATTTTATTTGAAAATTAAAATTTTCAGTTGGTGGTAGATAGTAATAACTTTTCTCATAAACTTGGTTTTTGTAAAAATAAATACAGTCAAACCTCGTTAATATGAACCTCAAGGGGAATTAAATTTTTCTTCATGTTACCTGTAGTTCATGTTATCAATAGCAAAAAAATATTTTTTAATGCTAATTTATATTCAATCGGTTTTTTAATAATAACATTATGGAACATGCACAGTGAACACTCAGATTCTTTATATTATTCTTTAAAATTACATTACAAAATATTGAGTGGAGAATTTCCATCTTTTTTTTTTTATAAATGGTTATTGTTACACCATTGGTCCAGCTCTTTAACAAATTCAAATAAAGGTGCGGCATCATTTAACATCATATTTTTCAACTCATCGCTATCTACGTAAGATGTGCAGAGAAGTGATGCGATTGAATCGAAGGCACAAGTATTCTCTAAAATGTGTAGTTCATTTTGGAATTTTATTGGTTTTACTAACATTCCATTTTTAATAAGTCCAACAGACTTTATCGATTTTATATTAGATAAGTCTGCCTCAATCCATTCTTTGTTTTGAATCAAATAAGATGTCCTTATGAGCTTTTTAAGGGGTAATCAAAGACCTTATTAATCCTTCTGAGGTTGAATTACATTCTTTGCATTTTGCATAAATACTAGCAAAATTTAAGCCTTCAGGGATGATTTTAACTCTCTTGAAGACAACAGTACATGGAATCGTAATGTGCTCTAATATAATATCATTCATTCTGTGAGTCCAGCTTTCTTTTAAAGTAAAATAATTTCTTAATTAACTTTTTTTTTATTTTTTTTTCTGAACAATTATATATATTTTCCTTCATCATGTTTGAAAATTCTTCGAAAATTATGCTAACTTTAAACTTAATGAATTCCTCTCAACCAATTCTCTATTGCAGTAAATTCATTATTTTCACTTGCAAATATGTCTTTTTTTTTTGCGCAGTTTTTGCATTTTCTTTTTTGCCCGTAGCTTTCTTCTTCTCCCTCTATTTCATAGGAGCATTTGGGAAGAAGGTGTACTGGTTCATGGCAAATTATGCATTTATGTTCACCTGTTGGTTTTGCACCCATTGAACAAGCAAAGCAATTATTATTATTTTTTTGCTCTCATGAGATTCTATATCAGCTGTTGTTGATATCTTTTGATCAGTTTCTTGATTTAGTTGCTTATCAATTTTGGAGGATATCAATTTTAAGCTTCCATCTGTTAGTTTTATAAATTTCATCTAGCAGGAGGTTCCATTGTTGAAAATATTCTATCTTTTAGATTATTAAAAAAATTTTCTACTGACGTGTTACTCGCTGTCTTTTCCTATTTAAAAAAAAATTGTAGCATAACTGCAGTTCATAAGGGAATATGTTTCGTAACTTTAAGGAAATCTTCGACAACTTTCAGTAGGTACTGTTGATTGCCTCTGTGCCCCTCATGTTTGAAAATTTCATTTTTACATTTCCTTATAATACGGAAGACCCAATTCTTGAATGTTTCTTTTTTTTTGCCTTTAACAATGCATGATCTTTCTCTTTCCCAATTTCATTTTCTTCTTCATTTAGTAATTGATTTAGGCTTTCATTTTCTATAATCCTGCCTCCAATTATGTTCTTTAAAAAGGCCTTGCATATTTCACTTGGTACGGGTCTTCCTTGTTAATTGCCTTCCGTTTCGCTCAAGGCGACTGTAACAGTAGCATGTATTCTTTGTTTGAGGAGTGGCAATGAATCTGCTTGCACGGCTTGTGCCATCACTCTTAAATAAAACTGCCTATTTCTTTTTATTTGTCCCCGCAAAGACTCCCATCTGGACATCAGTTTCATAAAATGTGCCTCATCACTTCGGATGAATGTTTTTTCTTTCTTCATTAATTAATAACTGGTGGCATTGTGTTAAAAAATCATTTAAAGAGGAGAGTTGCGTAAACAGTTTTGTACAAGCTGATAAAAGTGCTAAAGACATATCAACTACAACAGTATCCAGTTTTAAAGCACCAATTCTTTGCCATTCCCTTATCTAATAGTGAATAGTATTTACATCATGCTTTTCTGAAAGCATATTAGCAACAGTATAGGGTCATTCCATTTTAAATCAACAAATGGAGTGTGCACTACTATTTTTGATTTATATGACAATTTCCATGTTTATTCCCCATGTGTCCAAGACCTTAAAAAATGTATATTTTATTATATATCAGGGATGAAAGTGCGCTAAAGCCATTTTGTAGCAGCTTTGGAGCAGCAAAAAACGAATTTTGGAGCAGTAAAACCTATTTTTGTAGCAGCAAAAATCAGATTTTGTAGCAGTAAATATCGGATTTTGTAGCAGCAAAAATGTAATTTTGTAGCAATAAAAGATGTTTTAGAAGCAGATTGAAATATTCTAATACGGATAAACTCTTAACCATTACAATAACTGCTATCTTGAAAAATATTTTTACATTTGAAAGAATAAATACTCAGATTAAATTTCTCCACACGTTTCAGACCTTTCGATGAAATTTGCAGTTTTTCGCGATCTTTTAACATAATTCACGCTTTTTCACAATCTTTTGACCTTGTTTTTTCGTTTTTTAACTAGATTTGCGGGGTTTTTTACGATCTTTTGATGAAATTTGTACGTTTTCTGAGATCTTTTGATGAAAACTACGATTTTTACGATCTTTTTGATGCTAGTTTTTTTTTTTTTTTTCACACGATCTTTTAAAGATATTAACGGGTTATTTTCATGATCTTTTGACCGTATTTTGTTCTTTTTATGACGAAGTTAGATATCCTTTGACAAAATTTCATGTTTTTTGTGATTTTTTGACGAAATACGCTTGTTTTTCGGAATCCTTTTGAGAAATTTGCGTTTTTTTTTTTTTTTTTTTTTTTTTTTGCGCCATCTTTTACAGAAATGAACGGTTTTTTTTACGATCTTTTGACTTTGTTTTACTCTCTTTTTTATGATATTAACGATTCTTTGGCAAAACTCATTTTTTTCTTGCGATCCTTTCATGAAAGTCGAGTGTTTTTCGTGATTTTTCGATAAACTTTACGTGTTCTTTGTGATCTACAGTCAAAATTTGCATTATACATTGTCAAAATTTGCGTCTTTTTCGCGATCTCTTGTTGAAATTCGAGTGTTTTTCACGATCAATTGGTGAAATTAAAGTGTTTTATGCGATATATTGACGAAATTCAAGTACTATTCGTGATCTTTCGATAAAAATTTGCGTGTTTATCGCGATTATTTGACAAAATTTGCACATTTTTTTGTGATTTTTTGACGAAATATGCTTGTTTTTCGGGATCCTTTAAAGAAACTTGCAATTTTTTTTGCGAACTTTTGGCTGTGTTTTGTTCACTCTTTTTTCATAATAACGATCCTTTAGCAAAACTCATATTTATCTAGCGATCCTTTGACGAAATGCAAGTGTTTTTCGATAAAATGTGCATGCTTTTTGAGATCTATAGACAATTTTTTCATGATCTATTAATGAAATTAGAGTGTTTTTCACGATCTATTGGTGAAATTCGAGTGACGAAATTAGCAATCCTTTGATAAAATTCACGTTTTATTTTTTCGAGATCCTTTGACAAAATTCGCGTATGTTTTTTGAGATGCTTCGACAAAATTCCTGTGTTTTCCGCGATTTTTTGACGAAATTCGAGCATTTTTCCCGATTTTTTGCCGAGATTTACGGTTTTTTCCTACAATGTTGAATTCAAGTGGTGGCCCGGGGAGACATTCCCCCCCCCCCAAAAAAAAAAAAAATTGAGATTTTGGGTTTTCAATGATCAAAAAGTGCAATTCCCCCTACCCGGAACTCTATCATGTCCCCCGCGGAGCTACAGAAGTCCCTCCCGGAGAAAAGTGTCTGAATTCAACACTGTTTTCCTTTGACTGCGTTTTGTTCATATTTTGACAAAATAGCAATTTTTTTAACAAAAATCTTTTTTTTTTTTTTTTTTTTTTTTTTTTTTTTGTTATTGTTTGACACATATGTAGCGGATTTTTATAAGCGCTTTCATTCTGCTTTCAGTTTTGCTGTCTATTGGCAGGATTCGCCGAGCAGCGAAATAATTCACGAAAGACGAAGAACAGGAAGATACTTAATTTACCGAAAATATGTACAATACATAAGACAAGGGCGATTCTGAGTAATTTTTTTTTTTTTTTTTTTGGAAATTCACATCGCATTTTCGGAAATCGGTGGCGGGGGAAGGGGGGTATCCGCGATCTTCAGACGAAATCTGTGTTTTCCCGTGATCTTAGGACGAAATCAGCGATATTTTAGCAAAATCGGCGATTTATTTCGATTTTTTGCCGAAATCGGCAGTTTTCCCGTGACCTTTTGACGAAATCGACGTTCTCCAGTTTTTTTTTTTTTTTTTTTTTTTTTTTTTTTTTTAATAAAATCGGCGTTTTTTCGGCGATTTTTAGACAAAATTTGTATTTTTACGCAATTTTTTCTCGAAAACGGCGTTTTATCCCCGAGATCTTTTGACAAAATCAGCGTTTTTTCCGTGATCTTTTGCTGAAATCCGCGTTTTTTTTTTTTTTGTTTCAATGATCTTTTGGCAAAATATTTTAAAGCGATCTTTTATCGAAAACGGCGTTTTTTTCAGCGATATTTTAACGAAATCGGCATTATATCTGTAATCTTTAGAAGAAATCGACGTTTTCCCGCAGTCTTCAGACGAAATCAGTGTTTTTCTGCGATATTTAGTGAAATTGCCGTTTTTTTGCGATCCGCAGATGAAATTCGCGTTTTTCAGCGATCTTTTGACAAAGTTCGTTGACAAAAACATTGACGAAATCGTCGTTTTTCCGCAAAATATTGACGAAATGTGTGCTTTTTCGGTGATCCTTTCACGAAATTTGCATTTCTCCGCGATTGTTTTTTCCGCGCGCAAAACCGTACAAGTTGGCAGCTATGTGGAACTGATAGCCCAATTTCAAATTTTCGGAAGAGGATGCGTTAAATTTTCGGAAATTTCGGACGAGAATTACCCCTGACATAAGAAGCGAACTCTCATTAATTGGGAATAAACATATTGAAGCAGCTCTCATTCGTCTCCCCAACGCGAGCGCTATAAGTCACATGACGTCCCGCTCCGAACTCTGCGATCGGCTGCAATGAAAATGAACGTACGATGACTCGAGGGAAAAACAACTTCCGGTCGTTTGCGGAGCCACGATAAAACTCCACAAAACATCGCGTGCTTTTCGTGACCTAATGCGCATGTTTTTCGCAATTTTTCGGCGAAATTTGTGCGTTTTTCGAGATCTTTTGCAATGTTTCTTTGTTTTTTGACGAAATTAACAGCCTAAAAAAGTTATTTGTTGTTGTTTCCTGGATCGACGAAATCGCGCTAAATTTCGTTTTGGCACTAAGTGCTTTTTGGCGCAGGTTTGGCGCAAAATTGAAAAAAATAGCTGTTTTGTAGCAGTTTGGCGCAGTAAAGCGGTTTCGGCGCAGTCTGGCGCAATTGGCGCAGGTCTTACATCCCTGTATATATAGACCAATTTTGCCGTGGGCAACAGTAAAAATTTGCTATTTTAAGGCTTTGTGTTATGAACTGTAACTTTTTTTCTATCACAGTTATAGAGCACAACCATATCTTATTGAAAATATAAGAGAATGACCTTTTTTCATATGGTATTAAAAACAAAGCGTATCTTTTCAAGGTCAAAATCAGCAATACAAAATTGATTTTTTACCATTTTTTGAAAAGTTATGAAGGGCTTGGAATAACAAGCCCTCTTTTTTTTCTTACATTCATATGTATGGATACTTGTATTAAAAAAATTGTCTTGTTACTCTGCCCCCTTCACAAGATACGGCCCCCCCAAATGTGCACATTTTCTAAAAGATCCAATTTTCAATGCTAAAAAAAATAATGTGGGGGGGGGGGGGAAGGTAAAATGTTTTGTAACTTGCCTGATTTTAAGTACTTCATACCAGCTTTCAAACAAACAAACAAAAAAAGATTGCTTTGTTATTCAAAGGCATTTGGGAGCTTTAGGGAGTCTGAATTTTCAAATAATTGCTCTGAAACGACAATTTTTTGACGTTTTTTTTTTTTTTTTTTTTTTTTTTCCCCTTATATTATGAACTTACCTTATTTAAAGGTTTTAGATTAACCTCATAAATAGTATTTTAACATATTCCTACCTCTCATTATTTGTAAGCATCCATTTGCCAGCTATGACAGGAATAGCCAGGTCTCAACTTGACCAGTCTTGCTTCCCACTTGTAAAACAAACATGAACAGTTCTTTCTATGTTTCTTACTAGTGGTTGACACTGTGCCTAAGACGGAGCTGTTCACATATTATTGGATACAACTACCCAATAACATCAGAGTAAGACAAATGATTTGCATAATGATGTCATTGTCATATGCAACTGCTCAGATGATTCTTTAACTCTGGAAAGTTGCTAAGCAAGTTGTTCCTGTTGTATTCTTGATATTTTAGTGTTTAATGTATTTTTTTTCCCCCAAGATCCAGTACATATTTACAGAATATTTTGTTAAAGCACTTCTTTTCATTAAGATAAAAGATTTTTTTTAGATGTTTTTCTACATAAAAAGAGTTCTTAAATGGGTCTTTCTACATATAAAGAGTAAATTATGTATAACCCTAAACGTTCAGTAGGAATTTTTAAGAAAGATGATTGTAACATTTTAAGTTACAGTAGACAGTCAACTGTAAACAGTATTTCAAAATATAGTGATGATGATAAAACTTTACTGCATTTAAGAACTGGATGTAAAAGCATCGAAACTGCTTGTACATACCATGAAAAAAAATTTCTAGACAAATATTCCCATTTTTATGGAACTTCTTGCTGTGACCCATATTCGACACATAAAAAAAAAAGATAAAAACCCTAAGAATTATCAGCAAAGACTTGTATATGAGAAACCCAAATTTAAATCTTATTCCTGGAAAACCTCTTTGTTCCAGATGCCTTAATAAAATACAGAATCAGAGCGTTGAAACCTATAAAGATAACAATGAAGAAATTTATGTATCTGAATCTGATTTAGTTGAGTCTATAAATGCAGCATGTACTTTCCTGGGAGTATCACCTTTGAAAGTGGCCAAGTTACTGCATGATCGTAAATCATCAGCATTAAAAAAATAAAAAAAAGTTTCAAAGATATCAGAATCTGTCACAAATAAATTGAATAAATCATTTAATGTTTGAAAACAAAAGCCGAGGCCGAATTCAATCCCACAACCTTTCATCTCGCAAGTTCATGTGCAGGACAGTGCCACGAATCCACATTCAGGCGTTATACTAATAGATATTTGAAATATATGCTGAACTTTAACTTTCAAATTCTCAAAAACCAAGCCCTATTTGAAGAAGCCTTTTCACCAGAATAATTAGTGGTATGACCGCTACAACATACTTTGAAATCATCAAAATCTGTGTGCACCAAGTATGGTGGTCCCTTTATAAGACAAAGGCAGTAAAATCTAACAAAAATAACCCTGATTCATCTGCATTTAACATACATAAATCCAAAATTGATCAAATTGTGAAACAGAGCCATAAAACAAAAGAGAAAAAGACTGTTTGGGGTTCACATCAATGGCAAACAGTGACCAAAAAAAAAAAAAAAAAAGAGAAAATCACATCATAGCTCATGTATTACACATCTTAAAGACCCTGAACAATTCAATAATTATGTGGAGGAGGCTATGTAGACCGACTCTTACAGCTCGAGTGCTGAGGATGAAAATACTGTGTATGAAGAATTTGTACCTGGTTAATTTTAAACTTATCTCTTTCTTAAGTTTCCATGTTCCTAAAAATTGTTTATATGTAGTATTTGTTTATTTCACATTTGTTTATATTTTAACAATTTTAGCTTTATAACATTTTAATGTTTTAAATTATATATATTTTGTATTTTTACCATTGTCCTTTTATCCTTTTAACTGATTTTATTTATGTATGCCATGTTTGTTTCATCTAGTTGTTTATTTTTTATCATTTTGATCATTTTTAAGTTGATATTTTTTACTTTGTTTGGCGCAGCATATCTCTGAAGGGACCTTGCCCCATAAAACTCCAATCTATCAACCATCTAATGACTGTAAAATGTCATCAGCATCAATTTCTGTACCATCTTCTAATTATACTCTGACATTAGCATTTTCATTTATGGATAGTTTTTTCTTCCCCAATGACACCAGCTCCTGAAGAGTTGAAGCAAGAACCATTTTTTTTTTTTTTTTTTTTTTTTGTCAGTAGGGCTCCATACTTTAAAAAGTGTACCAGGCATTTCCTACAATGATGAGATGTGATGCAGAAAAAAGGAGTGCTGAGATACATAATAAATCTTGGAAATAAATATAAAATCTTTCTTATTAATGGTGTTCATATTATAAAAATTGCAATAAAAATCTAAAATTTTAAATATCATACGAGGGTCACTCAGAAATTTTTGAGATACAACTAGGTTTTTAATGTTATACTTACAAAATTTAGGTGTGTTCAAAGTAGTCTCCTCCAGCATCAATGCACTTTTGTAGACGAATTATCCACAAATTAAATTCCTCAAGCCATTCATTTCTTGGAATAGATGAAAAAATTGTATTTATAGCCACATTAATCTCTTCTGAATGAAAACGACATCCACGTAAGTTCTCTTTTTTAAATTAAAGAATAAAAAGGCACACAAACTACTTTTTTCAATTGCAATTCTTCATGAATAATTTTGTGTATGGCTGTAGATCCAATGTTAAGTACTTCTGTATCATTTGATAGGTACAGTGATTATCCTCCATTAACATTTTTCGTATGGCAGACACATTATTCGGGATTATTGCTGATGGCGGCTTTCCTGTGTGTTCTTTATCCTGAAGAAAATTGCGACCTCTGCTAAATTCTTTAAACCATTTTAATACAGTAGCACGAGCTGGAGATTCATCACCAAATGCTAATTTCAACCATAGAACACATTTTTCTTGATTTAATCCTGCTTTAAAATCTTAGAAAATCATAGCGCGAAAATGTTCTTGTCTCAAATGTATTTTCTTTTCTGTTTAAAATTTATTCTAAGCTAAAAAAATTGAAGTAAGTCAGTAAAAAATCGTCTGCTGTGTTAAAATACTTTGTATTTTTAAATTAAACCGTTATTTTTATTTTGTAAAATCTCGTCTGTGCGTATCTCAATCTCAGAGTAGCCCTCGTAAACTATTCATTTTCTCTTTCTGTAATAACAAGTGACAACATCTGTTAAATATAATCAAATCAGTTAAACTTGGTCTAATCCAGTGCAAAATCTCTTTCATCAAAAAGAAAATATTTAGGTGAAATTACCACAATAGGTTGAGTGTCAAAAATGGTGTAGCTATTCAATGGATCATGTCAACAAGTTCATGTTGTTAAAAACAATCATATGTATATAACAGAGCTAAATTGTAACACCCAAAATGAAGCAATTTATCAGGGTCATATTTTCTAATTAGAAATTAGGATTTTCCTTTGAAAATAAAAATTTTGCAGATTTCACCAAAAATTACACTCTCATTTTCAATGCATAAGTTGTACCTTTTATACTTATAGCCTTCCCTTGATACATATTGGTATTATCCTGCGTTAACAACATGATTTTTTTTATAGTGCTAGCTGCAGCTGCATTGATATCTGCAAAAGAGATTGGTTCTGAATAAAAGCACTCAAACTCTGATTTCAAAAAGCCTTGATCTAACTGGTGACAAAAGCTCTGAAACAATTGGTGATTTTTTGCCAATGTCAATGGAGGATTTTAAAACTGTTTTGCTATATCTAGCAACCTCTTTAAAAAAACAATGTTTTGCTTCAAATCTGAAGCACCAGTACCTTATTGGTGGACCAAAATTTTAAATGTTCATGGAATAGTGTAGTAAAAAATTATGTTTTGGCTTAAGCCTATTGGCAGCATTTTAAACTAATATCTAAAATTATTTTCTTCGGTTTTCATAATCTAATTATAAATTTTCTAGTTGAAAATTTTGATATTGTTGCTTTGTTATCACCAGGGTCGTAGTGGAGGTTACATGCTATATACTTTCTACATTTTTTTATGGAACTCTGTATAGCCTCTGTTTTGCAAATAAAACATTAGCGTTTACTCTATGTGAGAATGCTTATAACTTTAACATATATATATCAGTGGTGTAGTCGCAAAAAAAGAAGTGGGGGGACGATAATTAAACAGGTGGAGGGACGCTTAGTAAAAAAGGAGGGGCGCTTATTCAAAGGTGGGGGGACGCTACAGAAAAATTTAAAAAGTGGGGGGACGCCGTCCCCCCACTAAAACAACAAAAAAAAATAGTGGCAATTTATGATTAAATGCTGATAATAGATGATTGCAAATAATATCGCATTCAATTGACATTAAACACTTATTACATGTGGTTGTTATGTTTTCAATTGATTTTTAATTGAACCTCTTATTTGTATTTTTTATTAATTTTTTACTTAAAATTATAGCAAATTATAATTCATCTTTAGTTTAAACTTATACCTAATGTGCACATAAATTTTATAATTATGTCTAGAGCTATTGTAACTAGAGTTGTAACACACTTATCAAAAATGAAAACTGCTATTCAATTACATATTATTGCCATTGTAATAGCTGCCAATTTTGATTTTATTCATTAGTCTATAAATGTGTCAAAGTTTCAGATGTTGAGAAAGAGAAAACATGTTCCTGAGAACAGACTTAACAAACCCGACTTAATTTTCATCACATGAGCAGATGTGCATTGTAAATTGTACAATAGGAGGAAAACATTCAATTATTGCTGTTTAGTTTTAATTTTACAAATAATTTAACATACAAATATATGTTTTCTCTGCTCACAATTTATGAAAATATTCCACAATACACTTAGATTTATTTTGTTATAGCATATAAAAGCAGGCATGATTTTTGTTTATAAAGAAAAAAGAAAGTGAATGTTGTACTCTTTACAATGGCACAGCCGCTGGAAGGTTGATACATACATGCAGGTTCCATTGTTACACATTTTGCTGATTTTAGTAAGCAGTATTTTTCTATTGTAATTCACAGTTACTATTTTTACTTTAATGCATATAGTAATGCTTGCTGAGCCAGAATTGCGAGATGCCATAGAAAAATTCTGTTTTAGCAGAAGAAATCGTATTTCTTTCAATTAAATAGATCTTTGAGTATTTCCATTCAAAGTAGACTTTCTTGTCCATTCAACTTTCTGAGGTAGTATTTATTTACATGTATTAATGTTTTATAACACTTTGTTTATACTTTTATGCAGAATTTTTCGTTGCAAAAAGGTTTCATAGAATATGCTATTATGAATCTAGGCAACAGTACAGAATTTACACACAGACCTCATGTACAGTATACAATTAGATTTTCTACAGTCATGTGACCACATATTTCATATGTAGTATTTTAAATTCTCACTTTTATACTTTAAGAAATGTTAAATGAAATTCATTGACAGGTTAATTAAGTGGTACAAAATTAAATCATTTTATATGAATTTTGTATGTCTTTTAATATTATTTTCATTAATATTACTGAACCCATGCATCTTCATGAAGTGTACACAGGGCCGTGCTTAAGGGGGGGCGAGCTGGACATTTGCCCAGGGCCGCAAAAAATTTTATGTTGTTTTTACATTTCACCAGTTTTTATAAAGATACTAGCTGACCTGCCCGTGGTGAATGACCTTTAAATTAATCTCAAATTTGTAGGATTTTATATCTTAAGACTTCTATCTAAATTTATATTTTTAAGTGAAAAAACATTGAATTGAAAGTGGCCTCTATTTTGCATTTTATTTTTTACAATTTGATTGTTGGAGTTCTTGCGCACCGAAAGTGAGTGAAACTGCGACGAAACACTCAGATTTTTACTGATTTTGTCGAAATATCTCATATTTCATTTTCATTTTGTAAAGAATATCTCTATCCGTCCGAACGTTTCAAAGTTTTTGTAAGTTACGTAAATCTGATACAATGAGATGCTCAAAAAATATTTTGTTAAAATGTGGACGCTTAGTTATTTTTAGCGCAGGAAATATCGTATCATTAGGCGAAAAATGACCTGCATTCGCCAATGTATTTCAAAACGTTAAAATTCATACATTTTAAAACTAGTTGCACCAATGATTAGAAGGTTTCATCTGTAAGAGTATACTTTTGGTTTTTCGGAAATTCTAAAACTGTGCTGTAGAGAGGTGAAGCATTCAATTTTTTTACAGATTTCGTCAAAATTACTACTCATTTTATTTTGTAAAAAATATTTCTACCATCAGAATGTTTCAAAATTTTTGTAGGTGATTAAATCTGGTCTATTGGAATGCTCTAAAAAGATTGTATTAAAATACGGACGTTTAGTTACTTTTAGTATAAAAAAGATTTCGTCTCTGTTTTTGCTGGTACATTAGAAAAGATTAAAATTCTTGTTTTTTAAAACCAAATATATTATCTATTAGAAATAAATTTCAGCTTTTAAGCACATATTTTTGGTTTGTCGATAGGATAACTCTAAAACTGCATCCTGGTGATGCATTGCAATAAGAGTAAAAAACGATTTTCAGTAAAACGACCTTAAAAAAAAAAAAATAAATAAATAAATAAAACATATCAAGAATTTATTTAAATTCTTGAAAAAATAAATAAAAATAAAAGCAGTTTTTATTTTTATTTATTTTTTTATTTTATTATTATTTTTTTTTTTTTTGATTGCAGCATTTCAGATGTAAGAGTATGATCTTTATGAACATGTCTTTCGTTTTTAAATTTCCAAAACGGTTTGGACGATGTAAGTTAATACACATTACAAAATTCCTCGTAAGTTTTCTTTTCCCATTTGTCATTTTCCATGATGCATGAATGAACCTTCAGACCATGCGCCAGCTTTTCATTTCTTGCAACGACCGAGATAAGTTTTAAATGAGAGTGAGTTTAATTTTTAATTAACAAATCGAATAATTATAAGAGTTTTTAAATTCCGACTTCAAAAGTTTCAGGTTTGACTTTGGACTTAGCCTCACAAACTATTTCAATCTCGTACGTGCTGTGTAGATTCTGCTAGCCATTGTATACAGACGTACATGCAGACAGGAAAAAAGGAGAATTTATTTAAAAAATGCGAAAAAATCGCAAATTTCCACCAAGGATCCCGAAAAAAACGCTAATGTTACCTTAAAGTCGCAAGAAAAATGCAAATTTCAGCAAAGGGTTGTGAAAAAAAAAAAAACGCTTATTAATTTCGTCAAAAGTGTCGCAAAAAAAAGTAAATCTCTTCTAAAAATTTCGGGAAAAAATACGGAATTCGTTTAAAAAAATAGCGGAAAACGCAAATTCGACAAAAGATTGCAAAAAAATGCAAATTTTGTCAAACGGCCACAGAGAAAACGCGAATCTTGTTACAGGATCATCGAAAAAAAATATAAATTTCGGCAAAGGATTGCAAAAACAAAAACACATTCCACGAAAGGGCCGCTCAAGAAAAGCGAAATTCTTCGAATGGTAATGGTAAAACGTGAATTTGGTCCAACGGCTGCAGAAAAGAAGCAAATTTCGTCAAAGGGTCGTGATAAAAACCTGAATTTTACCAAACGGTCTTGGAAAAAAAAGCAGCGGTCCTTCTAAAAAACAGCACACATATAAACAATGTTTATTTCTTACTATAGGTAAAGTTTTCAAACGGAAATAATATACTGAACTAATTTTTTTAACGTCTGTTTGAGCCAAACTGTGTTTCCAGGAATTTACACTTAGCCAGAAACTGACTTGAAATGAAATCAGGATTAAACCAAACTGTACCATAAATAATTAGTGCCGGGAAGGGTTTCCCCCTCCTTCACCGCTCTGCTGTAACTTTTCATAAAATTTGCTATGAATTTTAGAATTTTTTTTTTTTTTTTCAAATGGAGAATTATTTTTGGTGGCAGGGGGTGGGGTGGGGACAAGGGTTTGATCCCGAGTCTGCCTCACGCCGAAATAAGTTGAAAAATGTTAATGTTTTTATATATATATACTTTCATTTAAAAGAAATCATTGTAGCTTAAAATCTATAAAATTGATCCCTCACTACTAAAAATAAATTCTCCTTCACCTTCTTTGGGTATATGGTGTCAATAAAAAATAATATGAAATGTACCAGAATGGCTAATCCTCGGAAAAATCAGCACCTTTTTCATTTCATTTTCGAGTATTTCAAAAGGGGGACTTTAACCCCATTAGCCCATTTCACCACGTTGAGTATACTGCTGTGTAACTATGTGCTGATATGGAACTAACCAGAATCATTAGTTCGTTATAATATTGCAGAAAACAAAGTTACAAATTTATAGCAGAAAAGTAAAAAAACTCAATATTTTTTTCATTTTTGACTATTTTGGGTGGGGTTGTAACCCTATTACCCCTTCTCACTTCTTTGAATATAATGTGGTGTGACTGTGCAATAACTAAAGAGACTCGAAGTAAAGAGAAGAGATCAGGTAGACGCTGAATAAGTTAAAAAATACAAATTTATCTCAAACAGAAAAAAGCACATTTTTTTCATTTGATTTTCGGATGAGGAGGGGGTTGTAATTCCATCAGCCCCCTCTCCTTCTTTCGGTATTCTTTGATGTTAATGAGGACTAACATAGGACTAACAAGAATGGTTATTTCGTTATATGACAGAAGAAAAAAATTATAGATTTATCTAAAAAGATAAGGATTACAAAAAACAAAATTTCAAATTTATCTCAAACAAAAAGAAAAAATAAGTAATTTTTTCATTTCATTTTCAATTATTTTGGGAAATCGCCGCAACTGCATTAGCTCCCTTCCACTTTTTAGGATATAATGTAGTGCCATCGTGTACTAATATGGAGCAAGGACTGATGTCACTTTGACATTATTATTTTTTAAATCGGTTCGTTACTTCCCGCCATTGATTAAAAATCTCAATTTAGAAAGTGTTTAGATCACTTTTCGTGCATTTGTATCTATAACAATTTTTATATATCTTAGGAACTGTTCTTAGAAATCAATTATATCTTATAAGTAATTAACATGACAAATTTTATATTTCTAGATCCTTCAGTAACATAAAAGTCGCATTTTTTGTACGTTTTTTACTCCTTCACCCCTTTTGGGGTAATGACACCGACATAAGATCTAGCCTATGTTGGAGCAAGGTCTGTCACCATCATTTTGACATAATTATTTTTAGATACATCCGTTACTTCCCGAGATTATCGCATTTTAAAACGCTTTTCGCGCATTTGCACACTTTTTAAATTTTGTATTTTTTAGGAAATCAGATCATTAGATCTTAGAGATCATTTATATCTTATAAATAATTAACATGCCAAATTTTATATCTCTAGGTCCTTCAATAACACAAAAGTCTCATTACTAGAACATTTTTTGCTCCTGCATCTCTTAAAAGGTAGTAACACTAACCTAATATATAGCCTATGTTCGAATGGGGACAAAGATCATCATTTTGTCACCATTACTTTTGGAATCGGTTTGGTAGTTACGGAGATTAGCCCCTACAAATAAACAAACTTTACTGCTATATAATATAGGTATGATATGATTATCTAATATTTATGATGTTGAAACCTCTAAATTCAGATGAACTGATATTTGTCATAGGAAAAGAAGGTAAATCAAAATTATTATTTTAAATACTGATTGGCAAGGGAAATTTGATTTTTTTGGTAATAATTTTTACGACCTGTTTTTTACAACTTTTTGTGTTAAAAAGTTCATACAAATTTCACTTTTGTGATACATTTTGTACAGTTTATAACATTTTATAACTATTTAAAAAATTTCAGAAAAAAGGGTCGCCAAAATATATTTCGTCCAGGGCCGCCAAAGTCCTAAGCACGGCCCTGAGTGTACATTTATTTATGAAAAATTTAAGATTTTGATGGTGGTACTGGAAAATCACAATCTTTTTACCAAATATATTTATATACGAATCAAGCTTTTTTGAATGTTAAGTCTAGCTAAACTTGCAATAAAACTTCCTTATTTTATGATTTTTATGTGAATTATTAGGATACTTTTGAGATGTGAATTTTATTGAATAATTTAGGGAAAATGTCGACTACTGTTTTCATGATTGTTTAATTAAGAACAATTTCAGCGTGTGTGAAATGGTTAACTATAAAAATGTTGCTGCCTTCCAGACTATTGACTATTTATAATTTTGAATCCTTTCATAAAAGTGTTTTGTTAATACAGTAGACTACTTTAAATCTGCACAAAATTTACATACGTAAACAATGAAATTTTCAGTTCTTATATAGGGGCAAAATTTGAGTTTTTTAGTTTTATATCAATGCCATATATTTTTTAATCTGTAATTTTTGTTAATATTACTCAATTCAAGCCTTTTCATAAAGGAGGAATAAATTTATTTCTGAAAAAATTAAAGATATTGCTGATATTAGTAATCACAATCTTTTTTATGTATTAATCTATGTATTATGTATTAATTTATGAATTAATCAAGCTTTTTGGTTATTAAGTCTGGCTAAACCTGAAATTAAACTGTGATATTTTATGATTTTGATGGGAATTAGCAGTGCACCTTTATGAGGCAAGCTTCATTGAATAATTTAGGAAAAATACATCTCATCTTCATAATGAATGTTTAATTATACATTATTGATTATTTAATTCACCTTTACTTTTATTATTTTAATCATTTTAATAATTATCTAAATTTTATTATTTTAATTTATTACTTTAATTATTTTATTATATTTTAAACATTTATTATAACTTCAATTGCATTATTAATTACACTGAAATTACTGTTTTAAAAATGTAAACAAAGCAATGACCAGAATTCCACACAACCTCTAGCCCCAAGCTGTGTGGACTTGAGGGAGTCTACTGTATATATAAACCCATGCTGTTCCATGAAGATTTAATTTCTGGAAAAATTGAAGATACTGTTAATGTTACAAGTAACTTCAAATTTTAAACCGAATATTAATCAAGTTTATTATTAAGCCTTACTAAACTTGCAATAAAACTTCCTTATTTTATAAATTTTGATGTGAATTATTAAGATACTTTTAGGAAGCAGGTTTCATTGATTAATTTAGGGAAAATGTTGACTTTTGTTTTCATGATTTTTTAAGTAAGAACAATTTCAGTGTGTGCGAAATCAGTGGCGTAGCCAGGATTTCGTTTCGGGGGGGGGGGGGGGCAAAATTTCTCTTTCAGATTTTGTATATATATAGAAAACCTGTCTGTCAAGATAAAATCGTCATTGTTGATGAAAAATTCCGTTTTACACAGGTTTTTGTGTTATCAGATGTAATTGTACAGTATTCTTTTATTAAAGAATATAGAATTTTTCCGTTTAAGAAAGAATTCTGTTATAGGCAGTGATGAATTAAAACATTTTTCTTCATTAGGAACTTCTGTGACTCCGTTGGAGAGACATTAGAGTTCTGGGGTGGAATTTCACTTTTTGACTATTAAAAACACAAAATCTTAATTTTTTTTTTTTTTCACTTCTTATTTCATTACTCTGGGGGAGGGCGGTCCCCCGGGCTATTTCCTGAAATCAACACTGGTTATAGGCAGATTCTGTTTTTACAAGTTTTGTGTATTTATATAGATATACTTATGTTAGATGAATAGTAAAACCTGTTAAAATAGTAATTATATATAATAGAATTCTGCCTTAAATGGAAGCGTTAAATGGTCTTAATACCAGTTGCTATACAATTAAATTTAAAGGAAGTTTTTTTAATCGAACATTTCTAATACCATACAGAATTTTTAATTTTGTAACACATATACATTATATGTATGTCTATGTTTGTGTGTTTGTTTGTGTAATAGAAATATTCTAATAAACCTTAAAATGCTAACTATTTTCTGAAGAGAAAGACTTAGACAATCTCTGTAATTACATCGATTACTGAGGTGACTATGTATTATAGAAAAAGATGCGACAATTGCTATGATATAAAAGTTTGAGTAAATATAAAAAATGTTTGTTAACCTACGGCAATAAAATGTAACCACGAATTATCTTTTAAAAGTTACCCATGATTACGAAAACTGGGTTCGTACGAGTTCTGGAATTTCAAGACCGGGAAATTCTTCGGTATCAGTATTTTCTTATAGAAATTTTTTCTTTAAATAAGGCGGAATTTCATGCATTTGAACCAGATCAACCTTTTTAGTGCCAAGGAGCATCGTCGCGCTGCTCTGAAAAGTACCAAGGAGCACCGTCGCCTTGCTCTGTCATTGTGCTGTATCTGAAAATTCACTTGTGTCCGACATTTTGAAATCAAAATTAGAAATATTTAAAAAAATAATAATCGCGATGTTTATATAAAAAATATGCGATCGAAGATAGTTAGAATGCAATATAATGAATAAAAATTAGAACACGGTAACACGGCCGTCACTATGTTTATCCAATGTTCGAAATCATATGACAACAAGAAAAACAAAGATATTTTTCACAGCTTGGAAAAAATTGCAGAAATAAAATAATGTCCTTCATTCACAGTTTATCATTCGCAATTAGAAAACTTCTTACATTTAGTATTTCTGTTGCTAGGCGACAATAAATAAAATAAATTTAAACATTACTTTATCAAACACTGCGCCCGGCAAAAGTGAACTGTCAAAAGAAGCGCTATAGCGACATTGGAATTTTTCACGACTAGCGAGAGCAGCGCAATGGTGCTCCTTGGCACTAAAAGGGTTAAAAAAGTACTGCTATTTGGTCTGGAAAACCAACGGTACGGTACTTGTACGAACCCAGGAAAAATGTTCTTTAACTGTAGAAATTTCAAAAATCAAGATATTTTCGAGATTTAAAGAAGCATATAAAATAATATATATAAAAATGTTGCTACAAATTTTCGGGAAAGTTTCCAACTATTTTTTATGAATTCCAAAAGTCAGAATATAAGAATTTAGTTTGCTATAGATTCTCAATTAAAGTTTTTCAACTTCATAATCTAATTTATGCATGTAAGAATCAAAAAATAATATTTATTTTAATGTTAATGTGAACTTTGTTAATTTCGCAGATTTCTCTGTAAAACACAAATTTTTTTATGATTAAAACACTATAAAACAACTCATGAAAATTTTTTTTAATAAATGTTTGTTCAAATCGGGAAAACACATTGATTTATGTGCTTTCTAAAGATAATATATATATATATATATATATATATATATATATATATATATATTTTATCATTGGCAGCTCGGAAAAAGATTATATTGTAAATCACCTTTGTTTACACTATATTGTAAAAATTGTATTTTCAAATCACATTTCATAACAGCATGAATATTTACTTAAAAGACTTGGTACCCTCTGAACTATTTTTTAGCATTTTAAGGTGCATTTTTGTTGTAGTAATAAAGGCTCAATGAAGGAAAATGATTCTATTCAAGAAAGTGTTGGATTTCTTGGTAAAATTCAAAAAATTTAAATTTTCTTGAGAAATTTATGTAAATTTTTAAATTGACTTCTTGTACAATTTTGAACAATTTAAGCTAACTTATTTTTTAAATTGCTCATAGCAGTGCGTTGTATAATTTTAAGTGACGTATTTACCATAACATAAGTTAATTATATTTTGGAAGAAAAAAGTAAAATCTGCAAATACATGTAAAATACAGTAAAAACTGAATTTATTGTGCATTTTTATAAGTAAAATAAATAAATAAATAAATAAATAATACTTGATTGTAAATCCGATATCTAGCTTTATCAAACAGATCATAAAAAACAACCCCATCCCCCCCCCCCCCCCCAAAAAAAAAAGAAAAAAAAATGGAATCGATTGAAAAATATATATAAAAGTTTTATCACATTGAACATGCCTATTCGTCAAAAAAGCACAATTTGAGAAAAATCTCTTTTAAATGAAGTGGGTGTAGCTGTTTAAGAGGATAGCGATATAATAAAATCGCTTTAAATTGCATTTATAATATTCGGATCATTATGAAACTTCATCAACATGTACTAAGTATAAAGTAAATTACAAGCAAAAAATTAGACAATCAATATTTTTGTCAAATTTTGACCAATTAAGGGTATTAAGTCACCTTAAAATTATAAACAAAAAACTGAGTTTATAATAGCAACATTCTTTTCCACTTACTGCCATTGCATCTAGAACTTCGTCTGGGGTGATGGTTACTGGATAATGGATTGACATAAGTGCCAACCCAGTCAACCTTTCATTCTCCATAGAATTTTTGAGATATGTTTTTATTCTTTTTAACACTAGAACGGCCAAGGCGATCATTTTGACCGTAAACGCATTTTAATCCCGCATATCTCTGGTTTGCTTTCACCTATTGCTGCGATAATTTTTGACTTTTCCTAAATATTCATTAGAATTATACAAAAAAAATTTCATCCAAATATTGCTGTTAGTTTTCGAAAAAAAATCTTATATACCTAGAACGGCCAAAAACGGTCAAAATGACCGGTGCCTGATACAGTGTTGATTTCAAACATTTTTTTTCCCGGGGAACGATTTTTGTGACACCGAGGGGGGCATTATAGAATTGCGAGAGGTTAAATGGCATTTTTTG
This sequence comes from Maratus speculifer, assembly GCA_964019185.1. Lineage (NCBI taxonomy): Eukaryota > Metazoa > Arthropoda > Arachnida > Araneae > Salticidae > Maratus > Maratus speculifer. Next base: position 211,574,492 of record OZ025301.1, on the reverse strand, counting down.
ACCATTGAAGCAAAAAATCTCAAATTTTCCATGGGGACATCTCACATCTCCGCGGAGAAATGTTCCCTCCCCCGGAGCAATCATTATTTTCTTCCTTTGAATTCAACACTTGTCAAATAAAATCATTATTTTCACCTAGTAAAAGAAGTTTTTATACAAAGAACGTATAGATGTGGGGGGGAAGGGTGCTAAACAGCTGCTTTATTCCGGTTTCTTCGAAAGACACCTGTCTCTGCTGCTTCCGCGCATGCTCCGACGGCAGAGATACCCAGATAAATGTTTGAATAAGTGAGCGCTTTATTAGTGAAACAATACTTGATTTGTTATTTCCGTTTGAAAACGATATGAACAGATATTTTCAGTTAAATAATAATAATTATTTTTATTCTAAAAATGTCTCGTAGAACTGTCGGGAAGAACTTTCTGACTGCGGAAGCAATTGTGCAGTCAATGCAAGATTTATCATCCGAAAATTCTGCTTCTGAAAATGAGGATGAAAACGATATCGAAAGTGATATTGAGTGCAATGATATCGAATCTGATTCGAGTTCTGATTTCAAACTACATCAGATAGAAAATCCGCATAATATTTCATCCTCTAGTTCTGATAATGAAACAGATGAAGAAGTTATTCAAGGGCGTAATCGTGGAAGAAGAAAGAATCAACAAAGTAATAATGATGAAAATAATTCTGCAGAAGTGATAGCCGCAGATGGAACCATATGGAAGAATATATCGCAAAATACTTCCGGAAGACAGCCAATGCATAATGTTTTGCGTGAAAGCAGTGGCCCTTCATCTTACGCAAAAAGAAAAATTAGCTTTGATAATGCAAGCAGTGCTTGGCGCCTTTTTCTAACTGAAAAAATTTTGAAACACATACAAAATTGCACAGAAATCGAAGCAGTACGGAGATCTGGAGATAATAATTGGAAGCTTTCATTAGATGAACTTGATGCCTTCATTTCATTACTGTATATTCGGGGTGCTTTGCATGCAAAAGGACTTTCAATCGATGCCTTGTGGTCTAAAAAATGGGGGAGCAGATATTTTACCGAAACTATGTCACGAAAAAGATTTAAAGAAATTATGCGATATTTGCGATTTGATGTCAAATCAACTAGGTCTCAACGGTTGCAAAATGATAGATTCGCTCTTGTTTCCGAAGTTTGGAACAATTTTATTGAAAACTGTTTATCGTGTTACAAACCTGGTGAAACCATCACTGTTGATGAGCAATTATTTCCAACCAAAGCAAGGTGCAAATTTATTCAATATATGCCGCAAAAGCCTGACAAATTTGGGATAAAATTTTGGTTAGCTGTTGATTTATCAACGAAGTTTGTTTTGAATGGGTTTCCATACTTAGGAAAAGAAGAAATGCGGCCAAGTCATGTAACAGTTGGAGAACACGCAGTGTATCGTTTGATGGAACCCTTTTATAACAGTGGGAGAAATGTTACGACTGACAATTATTTTACAACACTAAATCTGGCAAAGAATTTGAAGAGAAATGGTCTAAGTTTGGTGGGAACAATAAACAGAGCAAAAAAAGAAGTACCACATAACTTCAAAAAAACAAAAGATGATCTCTATTCTAGCAAAATAATTTCACATGAAGGTATTACTTTAACATCATACCAGTGCAAAAAAAACAAAAATGTGCTTTTGCTAAGTTCATTGCATAAAAATTTGAATGTATCAAACAACGAAAAGAAGACTCCGGAGGTTATCCAATTCTACAATTCTACTAAGTATGGTGTTGATGTTTTGGATCAAATGTCCCGAAAATACTCTACGAAATCTTCTTCCAGACGATGGCCAGTGCACGTTTTTTTTAACATACTTGATCTAGCTGCAATAAATTCATGGGTGATATACAAAGAAACATTTAACTCAAACATCAGTCGTCGGGAATATATTTTGAAACTATCTGATGAACTCCGTAAAAACTATATTGATCGAAACAGGTTGTATGATGACAAACAAATCAAAATGCTTCCCGGAATTCAAAACAGAAAACGAAAGCAGTGTCAAATACTCAAAAATTGTAAAGGAAATAAAACTTCCAAACAGTGTTCAAGATGCCAGAAACACGTTTGCGGGCCATGCATGTCAGAAGAAAGGACAATATCCGTCTGCTTTGCTTGTGAAATAAACTGAGGTATGTTACATTTTTCAGTATAATATTTTTTCTAATCTATTAATAAAATTGCGGACTTTGAACAAAATTTTTGATAACATATATTATGTTTCTAATTATAAAAAATATGACACTCACATTATCTAATTTCAGGATTCTATATCATTAAGATTGCCTAGGAAGAGTAAAAGAATGTGAAATGTTTTATTTTCTTGAAAAATATTTTTAAAATGTAAGTCTTTTTTGTAGTTTGTCATTAAACTTGTTTCCTGGAAAGGAGTTTTTAATATTATTTTAGTTAAAATTACATTTTTTTTAGTTTTTTCGAAAGAGCGGTCAAAATGACCGTTCACGGCCGTTCCAGGTATATTGAAAACGCGGCTGTCGTAGTGTTAAAGAAGAAAAAGATCTCTCAAATTCGGATACAGAAACAGGTATTGTTGCAAATACTCTCAACAAATAATTGATATTAGGGAAAATATTTTGATCACAGTCATCTAAAATAGCCATAATACCTTTAAGTTTCTCCATTTCTTTATTTTGCCATTTTTTGCACCAAAGTAAATATTCCACTTCAATAGATGATTGTGACACTCGGTCGTCATAAAAGATGTTGAGTTTTTGGAGCAATTTGGTATTTGATGTATTGGCATTCTTTGGAAGTAAAACATCAAAACCCTCCAAGATGCTTCGATTCTTTGAAAAACGATCCACAAGTTGAGAAATAAAGATATCGATACAAGGAAGAAACATCGATCTTCTGAAATATTCTGCAGCATTTCCATGTGGTGGATTCTCTCTCATCATTTGTTGACCTACTTGGCGAGGAACTGTGATAGTTGCCTGAAAATTGTCTCTAGATAAGGATTCTGCCTTTCTGAATAGTTCACTAAATTTTTCAACATCAGTTTCCTGCTCCATGCTTGTTGATTGACGCAAACTTTGAAGAACTGAAATTACATCATCAGCATGTTTTAGAGCAGAAGACAATTCACAGTCTGATTTTCGCAGGTATTTTGAAAGTGGTAATGTAATATTGAATAAAAATTCACAAATAACCAATCCAACAATAAAACTACTTTTTTCCATTGCAGCAAGCAAAGTTGAAGCAGTTGATGATATTGCTCGATTGGTATGAGGTAACTTTTCTAGAGTAACAACTATTGCGGGGAACAGCTCAAGAAAAGTGTTGACTGCATCTTGTCGTTCAACAAATCTCGTCTCACATACACCTAATAAACATGTTTTTTTACTGTCGGGCACTAAACGAGATATGTTGGTTTTTAATGAATCATTAGCCAGGACATTATTTCTAAAGATGTTTGAAACTTCATTTACAACACCAAGACAATTCCTTATAGAAGGCACGTTAAGGGAATTGCTCAATACTAAATTTAAACGATGTGCTGCACAATGTACATACATAGCTTTTGGGAAAAGCTCTTGAAATCTCTGTTGAACACCAGTAATATGACCACTAAAAGTAGAGCAATCATCGTAACCTTGGCCAACTACTTTACTTAGGTCTAGACCTAGAATATTGCATGTTTCTAAAATTGTTTTGGTAATACTTTCTGCTGACAAGTCAGTAATCTGGGTGAATGAAAGGAAATCTTCTTTCAACATGGGCTTACTATCTTTGGAAATATAACGAATGCACAATGAAAATTGCTCTTTCCCAGATACATCCATTGTTTCATCCCCTAAAATTGCAAAACAATCTCCTCTGTTTATGGTTTGTACCAATTTTTTTTGTATCAAATTACCACAAATGCTAATAATTTCGTTCTGTATGTCTGGACTGATATATGTTGCATTACGGGAGCATTCTGATATATGTTTTTTCAGTTCGTTGTTAGACTTAGAAAAAAATCTAAGAAGAGCTCTAAACTTTCCTTCTTTTTGTGGAGGTTTATCAATAGTTAGAGGACCACTATCTCTGTGTCCTCGAAGGGGTGTTTCATTTTCCCCGCATAAAATTATAGTTTCTATGATTGGCTTCAACATAGATCGTTTTTTTTCCTTTTCTGCAATTCTTTGGCTGTCTAATGCCGTAGCGATGTCTTCTATTTTACCACTGCTGACTTTATAAAAATTTTCAGCTGCAATGCATGAAAATTTATGATAACCAGTGTTGTTATGAACTTTGAATTTTTCTACAGCGTCTTTCAATTTTTTGAATGGAGTAGCTACAAGTGATGCTATCTTTTGGTGGGCTCCTTTACCCACATATTCATGTCCAAAAATCATACAATATTTGATATGCACCATCCTGTATTTTAGAATAAGCAAGCCAAGGCCACTTGCTTAACCAATTTCTTTGAAATTTAAGGTTCTTTTTGTTGTACTCAGTTTTTGGAAAAGCAAAAGTTTCAGGGGGTCCAGACCCCCCCCCCCCCCCCCCCCTTGGCTACGCCACTTTGCGAAATGGTTAACTGAAAAAAATGCTGCTGCCTTCCAGACTATTATAAATTTGTAATTTTGAAATAAAATTTGAATCCATTCATGAAAGTATTTTGTTAATATATCTGAACCCATGCTGTTTCATGAAGTATAAATTTCTGAAAAAAAATTAAGTTATTGCTGATGTTGTAGATGATGTTTTTTTACCATATCTATAGCAATCAAGTTTTTCTTATTATTAAGTCTGACGAAATCTGAATTAAATTTTCTTATTTTATGATTTTGATGTGAATTACGGAGATACATTTAAGTTTCATTGAATAATATTAAGAAAAATGTAGTCAACTGTTTTCATGGTTAAGTAAGACTTGTGTGTGTGAAATTTCAGTGAGTATGAAATGGTTAATTGAAAAAATGTTATCTTCCAGTCTATTATCTATTTGTAATTTTGAAATAAAATTTGATTTTTTTTATAAAAGTGTTCATTTCCTTAAAATTTGTAGGTATTTTAATCAAAATAAAATCTGAATTCAAGCATTATCTTAAATTTTCTGTAAAATATCTTAAGATTACTTGATTTTATTTTAAAAACATGCTTCTTAGAAAATATTTATGTCTATCTATTCTATTCTTTGTCTATCTAAACTATACATATATATTTTTTTAATAGAACTCTATATCTTAGGAGATTTATGACTTGCATTGTGTATATTATATATTTATATTACAGAAGATCATGATATAAATTTCCAGTCCTATGAAATATAGTCTCTTTTTATTGTTTGCCACTAAATAAAATGTGCACACATGTAATAAAACGTTGGTCAATCATAAAGTTTAAAATATTGCTTATGTTCAGATTATTTGTGTGTGTGTGTGTGTGTTTCGTTTGGTAACAACAGGAAAACTTGTAAAAAAAAAAAAAAAAAAAAAAAAGTTAATTTTTCAGCAATATCCTAGATTTGAAGTTATTTTAAAAAATACACCATAGAAAAATTGGTTTCTATATTATGTCTTCTAAATATTTCATAATTTCAAAAAGAAAAAAGAGTATTTTGCATGAAATGTACTTAAAATTTGAAATTTATTAAACTTTGGATTAAATAGTCTTATAATGTGTTTTTGATAAGTTTCTTTTTTATTTTTTATAGTTTTGATTTAAAAAAAAAAAAAAAAAAGAGATGGTCATTATATAAATTATGAAAAAGGGGGATAGGGACACAAAAATTATAAAATATTTTATATTTTAAAGCAGAATAAAAGGTAAAAACTGAGGGAAATTTGAATTTTTTTTTTCCAAATTTATGAAATATGACAAATTTTATAACTGACATGCAATTCTTATGAGATATAATGATAATGTTTGTATGAGAATTAGCATGTGTTACATGTCTTGTGCTCTAAAGAGTTTTCTTAAAATGTGAATTTACCAATGATAAAAAATATTTAGCATAAAATATTTTCATTAAAAAAAATAGATTTATTACAATTGTCAGTAATTTAATAACACTAGCCGCCCTTGGTGACCAGTTTGATCTTCCTAAAATGTATGCTAAGCAATGTATTTTCATAATAAATAATTTTATTCATAATTCAATTTATTTGTTCAATCTTTTGTCAAATTAAAAAATTCTGATACAGAAATCAAAAACTCTATTTTTATGTTAAGGAGGCACAGGAGATAAATAGCTAAACATTGTTCCCATCACTATTTTTTTTTTTTTTTTTAGTCATTAAAAATAAAATAATTTAAAATTAATTTCTTTCACATCTTTCTTTTTTCGAAAAGAAAAATATTAAATAATGCCACAAATCATGATATTAAATTTCAACATCAAAGCATTGTTTTAATGTATCATACAGAAAATAATAAAATTATATATTTATTATATAAGTGTTAATTTTTATTTAGACAGTTAAGGCAAATTTTAATGTAATATAAAAAGTGAGCAATGTTAAAAGGCACCAAATATATTAAATTAGCAGCTGACCGGTTTCAATAGCATATAGCGTACCATACAGTCAGTGCTGAGGGAGGTAGAAATTTGCTCATATATATAGGAGAGACAATGCTATGAATGTCCTGTTACAATGTAAACGTAATCTTAGTGAAATTCAGAGATTTACATCTTTTTCAATTGATTTGAAATAGTGTAAAGTCATTTTAAAAATTCTTAAACAATATTTTTCTATATACCATAATGTAATGGAGTTCTTTTGAGTGTCTCTGTAAATGAATTATTAATCTTACATACTTCATATGCAATACTAAACATGCAAACAATGGTTCGTGTAACGTAACCCATAGCTGGTTTGTCGTCTTTTTTGCTTACTGCTGTGTGTCTAGTTAAATTAAAGCTATGATTGTCAAAATATAAGGGATCATGTAATTAGTATTGTTGGCATCAAGATTGGTGAAATTGTATCTTGATATGGCCCGGATAATAAGTACCAATTTAACCATACAAAACAAATTTTCCGGAATTAACGATCTAGACAGATCAATTTCTTGTATACAAATGGATATAAAAGCCAAGTTTTAAAGAAAGCATTAGAGTTGTTTTCGAGATGTATCATTTTCTGTGCTGAGTTTGTTTTAATCAGCCAAAACAAACTTTCTCTAATTGAAAACTTATCTAGATTAGTTCTTAGTGTCCCAATTAGTATAGAAAACATGCTTGATGAAAATCCCATGAAAATTTTTTATATATATTGCAAGCTACATCTTAGAAGGTAGTGTTTGATTTACCCTGTAAATACAAAATTTCTTGAATTCCAGACCTAGCCATATCTTTTTCTCATGTTTAGTTTAATATAAGAGGCAAGTTCCATTGAAATTAGGCCAAAAGTTTACGATATTATCCACAATCGGGAAATTGTCTGCTTGTTTTAATGTACAATGAAATATGCTTAACACAAAAAATTGGTTAACACAAAAAATAGAGCAGTCCCGATAGTGTATTCTATGCAATTTAATACAGTCAGCTCTCATTAATTTGAACTTGTTTGGACCACAAGAAATGTTTGAATTATGGAAAGTATGAGTGGAAAACATCTTTAAAGGGGTAATATTTCAACGCAAAACAAAAATAATTTAACATGAAAAGAATTCACTTTTGATCTTCAGTGTTACAAGTTACTATGGAATTAGTTTATGTGAATGAAATTATTTCAGAAATGCAGAAAATGATTAAAATTGTGTGCAGTTATACACATTCAAATTTAGAGCTGAATAAAACAAAGGATGCTCTTGCACAATTTGTGGAAAATATGATACTGAAAAAAATATCTAAAAAAAAAAAAAAAAAAAAAGAAATACATCTGGTTTTTTGCTTGCATTTTGTCTTAATAGATACAACCTACTAGTACTTTAATAGAAATAAAATTTGAGAGCATTGAAAATATTGGTGAGTTTTGTTCTTTTTTTTCATATAAATATCTTCTAACGTAAAAAAAAAAAAAAAAAAAAAAAAAAAAAAAAAAAAATCAATTTTTTCAGTTTTGTGGTAAACATACTTCACTGTTAATGATGATTTAGCAAAGAAATTTTCTCTGAATTAGGAAGGTTTATTCTTTTAAAAAAGTAACACAAGAATAAAATTGAATAAGACAACTTCAAAAATTAAATGTCAGTTATAGCATTTCAGTTACAGTTGAACCCTGTTATCCTGTCACTCTCAGGACCATAAAAAAGTATTGTGGTAACCGGAGTTGGTTAAAAATATGTTTATAAAAAGCTGTAGTTTTAATAATTTAAGACAATTTAAAATTACACTATACAGTGAATTTTGAACAATATCTGTTTTAAAAATTGATGCTAGATAATTTCTGATCGTTTGAAAACAACTTTTCTTACACATGCTTGAAAGATGGATTATGAAAAATTGACAATTTTTCTAAATCGTCAGGATATCCACAGTTGAAAATTATTCAACGACGTAAAATCTGAAGTTTTATTTACATTAAAATTGTATACAGGAAATCGGGACTCAGAAAAACTAATGTGATAAGTAGAGTGATGAGAAAAACCGGGTGTTGGGATAGCAAGGTCTGATTGTGTATCATTTAATCTTTTTTCCAACTTGTTTAATCTAAATAGCAAAAATGTTGACTTAGAGTTGTATTTAAAGACAAACTTGAACGTTACGAAGTAACATTTAGATATGCCAGTAATGGCCATCAGGCCTTGAATCTGATCATAATAATTATGGTTATCTTTTAATGTTAGGTTTTCATTTAAAAAAAAGTTATCTTTTTTTATTTCAGATAAAAACTTATCCCAATGTATAAAGGGACACTTTATTTTCAGGATATGGTCTTCACAGCAATTGCACGTGACAAGACCATCAGGGGTTGCACCAAGATAAGATTCATCTTTATCAATGAACAGCTCTGTAGACTGTATACATAAATTTACGTGCAAAAGGTTGACAATTTATTAAACTTATCCTGGGCTAACCTTTTCTTAGTCTTGCCCCATGCAATTGCTTTAGTGTGAATATTATCCTTGTGTCCCATTATATCTAATAAGATACTGTCGTGAGAATTTTTGCATTTCAATACTTTTACAAAATTTGAAGCCATAATGCGGCCTTTGCTTTCTGCAAGCCATTTAAGGTTACCATTTCTGGTGTCATTTTCAATGGCCTTTATTTCAATCAATGGTATTGTGAACATTGTTTCAAATGCCTTCTGCTGATCAATAAGGCTGCTTTTTCCAGGAACAAATTCTAAAAAGTTCCTAACTGTTTCGGAAAATGTTAATATGGTAGATGGAGATACTTCATAAGAATTATTGTGAAGCACTTCTTCATCTCCAGTATCCGTGTCTTCACTGTCTGAGAGAACAATAAATACAGCAGCAGAAGGTAAGGCTGTCTGTAATGCAAAATAAATTTTAGTAACATTATACCCATTCATAAAAACAGAACTGGCAATTGTTCTGATTTTCTAAAAGTTTTAATGAAAAGCTGTGAATTTCAATTTCAAATTTTGTAATATAACATTTTATAAAATTCAAATCAGATGATTAATGTGCTTCTTTATTTTCTGCAAAAGGAACTCTTCTGATTCCTAAAACTCAGAACAATTGACAGCTCTGATAAAATAGTAAATCAATAAAGATATTCAGTACTATTTGATTATCCTGTCGACCATAAAATTATTGCCAAAGTAGTTGAAAAAATCATAAGAAATCAAGTAAAAATTTATTTTTCACTGTTTTGCTTAATTAAAAATACTCATTAAGGTGATAACCACTTAAAAACTGAAATGTATGTTTAAGTTTTCTCTCTTTAAATTGATAAAAATCGTAAGAAATCAGTCTTTTTCTATAAAACTTGATATTTTCCATTGTTTTTTACTAAATAATCTCATTAAAGTTATCGCTGTTGAAAATTAGTATGTATGTTTAACTTTCAACTTTTAAATTGATAATCTCATCTTGTAGTTGAAGAAATCTAATTAAAACGGTTAAAAACTGTTTTTCCATTGTTTTTGCTTAATTAATAATACTCATTAAGGTTCTGGTTGTTAAAAATTCAAATATAAATTTAATCTTCATCTTATAGTATTATTCCGTGTTGAGGTGAGATTGATAATATTTGTATAGAGGTCGTTCACCTCTCCTGTTATAGTAGAAAATTATTTTTCCCCGCTAGAGGGCGTTAGTGGAGGGGGAGACACTGGAAGTGGGGGGCAGCAGCGGTGGTAGCACAGGGAGCGGAGGCAGCATGGTGCCGCAGTGCCAATTTATGGCTGTCCCTAAACTCTTGTTTTCCTACTACGATTATTACTCTTTTTTTTAAATATGACATTTTAGGTTGCACTTTATATTAAATGCTCAGTTGTGGTACATGAACATCTTAATGTGAATGCTTTTATTGGTACCATGCCAGTTTCATCTTACATAAAATGAAAAATTTCCCTTTAACATTAATGATTTTAGAGGTATATTAAAAATTTTACAATTTATGGAATGCATGTCTGAAGGTAAGGAAGTTAACTTTGGAGAATACGCTGCTAATATAGCGGAAGCAACATTTGAGAATTTAAAATTGTATTTTGAGAAAAAAAGAAGCTTGTATTAATTTTTTAATTAATCAAGTAAATCTTTAAAAGCAGGAAAAGAACATGAAGCGCTACACATCAGAATTTATGATAGTATCAACATTATTTTTTACAATTTCTCCTCATGCATATCATATAATTTCTTTTGAAAATTGGATTTGATAATTTTACTCCATAAATCAACAATACTACATAAACTTTCTGGAAATTTAAACTTTAGTCCTCAACGTGAGCAGTATGATGACAATTTTTTGAGCTACGCAAAAGGAAAAATGTAGTGCATTTGAAAATCATGAAAAATATTGTAACATTACTTGCAGATGAAATTCATTTGAGAGAATATTTTGACTATAAAGCAGGTAATGTAATAGGCATGGCCTTTGATAGCAGTATTGCTGCTTCAAGTGCTCATACTTTTATGATCCATAGCTTACTATCATTGTACACAGTTGTCCATATTCTGCCTGTACATTCTATATTTGGAGAAATTTTGCTTAAATACATAAAAAGAGTCATTATAAGATTAGAAGAAATTGGAATTATGGTCATTTCTGTTTCAACAGATAATAATTCCATTAACAGGAAAGCTATGTCATTTTTTTTTCAGATCTTACAAATATACAGATAGCATATGCACATCCATTCCAAAGTGATCGGCCTTTATTTTATGTAATAGATACTGTTCATATTTTGAAGTGCATACGAAATAACTGGATAAATCTGCGTGATTAAGAACAATGCATGTATTATCCTGATTTTGATAATCCTTTTAGTGATGAACTTAAAACAGCTTCATTTATAACTTTAAGGAATCTGTATGAATTAGAACAAAGCAAATTTGTAATTTACACTAGATCATTGACATTCAGATCATTAAATCCAAAAAATATGGAATGTCAAAATGTAAAACTTGTGTTGTAAATATTTAATGAATATGTCAGTAATGCTTTATTAGAACTAGGCAATGAGCATAATTTGAAATTTTCTGAGGATACAGCAAATTTCCTTAATTTGATAATTCGATGGTGGAATATTGTTAATGTAAAACATCTTAATAAAGGTGTGTGTAAAAAAATGAATACATAAATCCATTAAAATTAAAATCCGACAATAAATGCAGTCAATTTTTAAATGATATGTATATTTTGTTAGATGAGTGGGGAAAACGTAAATTGGAAAAATGGGGTTTTAACTGAAGAAACTCATTTGGCCTTTAAACACTCTACCTATGCACTCATAGAAATGGTGCGATACTGCATAGGAGAATTAAATTTTAAATATTTTCTTTGCGGCAAAATGCAGACACACTTTAGAAGAGAGATTTGAAAATACAGGCAATTGGCAGGATCGCAGTATAATGTTTCTCTTCGACAGGTTTTTGAATATGAATCTAAATTGAAACAAAATCTAATAAATTTGGCATAATAAAAATTTATTTTCCAAATTTTTGGAGATAACTTTGAAAACATAACGGAAATTCATGATTTTCACATCAGAAGATTTGGATGATTTAATTGCTGACCTGGATATTATGCCTATATTGACATTGTTAGCAGGTTATTGTGTGCACGGTACATGCAAACATTTTAAATGTGAAACAGGTTTTCAAAAACTTACAGTGAATTAAAATTTGGTTTGCGACAAGAAAAGTTATAAACTGATATCAAATTTAGATCGAGGAGGGTTAAAGTACCCCATACCCGAAATAATAATCGTAGTTCATTTTTTATATATAGTTTTTAACAAATTAATATCAGCAGAGTATGAAAAAGTTTTCTTAAACAAAATGAATCAACACATTTTAATCTTCTTAATTACCTTAGAAAACCTAACTAGAAAGCAAAATTTACCAAATCTAAATAATTACAATAATAATTACAATAATATTACAATAATTACAATAATAATTACAATAATATTACAATAATTACAATAATAATCTAGATATGCACAACATGCTGTTAATAGTTAAAATTGTTTGGATTTCATGTAACATTATTTAAAAGAATTATTCTATGAAACGCAATGATAAATCTGTTTCAAAAGATAATAAAAAGCCAAATTTAGAAACTTTTCAAAAAGGGGATAACAATAAAAAGCAAAAATTAAACACTTTTCAAAAAGGAAGTAACAGTAAAATGTAATATAATCATGTAAATATAATCTTGGATTTTATTAACTAATAATTTGAATTTTTACCATAGAATTACTATTTTCATTAAAATGCTTATTCCTTTTATTACGATATTTCTTTTTTAAATATGAAATTAACAAGTGAAAATAGTAAAATAGATACTTGTCAATTCTCACAAGCTTGAACTATTTCAAATATTAATATTTGCAATACAAGTACTTTTTGGGGGAAAGGGGGATAATTTATTATCCTTTTCAAATGTTACGGATTTTTGTTAAATAGTAAAAAAATCATGTTTTCTTTTCGGAGGTGAGAGCAATTCTGTATGAGCCGATATCATCCTGTATATCGACTTATGGAGAATTGCAAACCACCCACGTGTTGGCCGTGCATTGCGACCCGTGTCCCTGCAAAGGGGGATCCTGGCAACACACTGCTCTGGCCTCTGCTTCAGGTAGATGGGAAGTGCATATTGGTCCCATATGTACCAATTGGCTGGTCAGCTGACTTTGTCACTGGCTTAGGGATCAAGTGAGCGTGTACTTACTGGCCATCTTGTTAAGGGTGGAGACTGGCATAGGAGTATCTTGTGACCATGTGGGCCCTGGTTAGCACTGTTGTACGAATGTGCATCCTCTTGTTGGGCTCGGTAGTGGGTGGTGCGGCCGGGGTCTGAATTTTTTCTAACATGGATGGAAAAAATTTATTTCCTTCTAACTCTCTCGTAAGTGGAGAGCAACAAATTGCACAGAATAATTTTATTCGTTTCTTTATAATTAAACGCACAGATAGCCACTCAGATAGTTCTTTTAAGAAAACTTCTCCGTTCCTTATTGCAAAAACATTCCAGTCTTATCTGGGAGATGGACATTCTCTCAAAAAATTGCAGTCCAGAGATTTACTTGTTGAGGTTTCTTCAGCTAGACAGTCACAGCCCCTCTCGAATTGCTGTACAATAGGTACTTTCTCAGTAAATGTTCAGGTGCATAAAACTTTAAATACGAGCCATGGTGTTATTTCTGAGCCAGATCTTTTATACTCTACTAAAGACGAACTGTTACAGAATTTGAAAGAACAAAATGTTAGAGATGCATGCTATATCACAATCTGTCGAAATGGACAAGTCATTCCTATAAATGTTATTCTGACATTCAATAGCCCTACTCTACCAACCAGAATTAAAACTGCTTACCTGAACTGTCCTGTCCATCCTTACATCCCTAACCCTCTCTGCTGCTTTAAATGCCAGCGTTACGGTTACACTACAGGTACATGTCGCGGCTCTACTATATGTGCGCGTTGTGCAGAAGTTGGCCATGATGGTAATACATGTGAGAACTCTGAATGCTGCAGTAACTGCAAAGGTGATCACACTGCATTCTCCCGTTTCTGTCCTAATTGGGTACGTGAAAAAGAAATCCTTGCCATTAAAACAACTCAAAATCTCTCCTATCCTGAAGCTTGTAAAATAGTTGAATCCAGAACTCCATCTGTTGGAGTTTCTTACTCCAATTTACTAAGTCAGGAATCAAACTCTGTTAGACACATAAGTACCCAAACAGATTCCTCATATCCTCTAAATAATTCAGCTAGAACACAATCTACCAACACACCAATCAAAGAATCTCGTGATATCTGTCTCCCTACTAAATGTTCTGGAAATCCACAATTAGAATGTTGGCCACCATCCACAGAACCCGTGAAAATAATTAATCCAGCAAAACGATGACAGAAATTGTTAGCCCAATCTAAGGAATCAACTAAACTCAAACGGAAACTGTGACTGATTCATCTCCAAAAAATACTCCTGTGTACTCAGGATCTAATTTGCAACGATCCAATACTGGTCAAAATGTAAAACCTAGCCAAAAAACTTATATTCAGCAAGATAGAACTAAGGCTGCTACTAGTATAAATATATCACAAACAAGCAATAATCTCAAAAAACAGAATCTAAAACAAAAACTTAGCTCACAAACCAATAAGAAATCCTCAACACCAGCTTCAGGGAAGGGAGCGAAAAGCTCTCTTCTTAGCCCATTCTTAAAAAATGTAAAGGATCCCAAGCAGTTGAAGCAATATGTAGAAGAGGCTATGGAGTCCGAGTTGTACAGCAATGACTCGGATGCCGATGATGACAATGCAATGTTGGCAGAGTTTGACCCTAATTGACCTTACAGAGTTTCTTTTTTTTAGAGTTCTCTGTGTTTTTACTAATTTACATTTTTATACACACTCTGTTTTTTTTTTATTACTTTTCTGATCATTCAGTTTTTAACTTGTTACATCTTCTGTAAGTTTTCTATTTTACTCTCATGGACTGATTTTAATTATATCATGGCATTCCATTATTTTTAATCTTGTTTTTTATGAAACATTCACTCATCCATATCATTGTTTATATTTAGTCATTTATTAGCAAATGCTACAGCTTTTTTGTCAGCAATTTTTTTTTTAATGGTTTTTGGTCTGATTTAATTGTTTTTTATTATGTCATTGCTATTTTATTTTCAATTTTAAATAACCTTTTCGTCTCTTTTTGACATTGACTTGGCACAGCATGTTCTCTAAGGGACCTTGTGCCATAAAACTCCATACAACCAACCAACCAACCAACTGTTAGCGGAGGGGGGGGGGGTAAAATTGCTTATAGATAACAAAGTTGACACCTTTTTTTTTTACAGTTGTTACTGCGTTTTTTTGTACATTGAAATCAGCCTCTATGTCGAATTATGCATACAAACGGCATTTACTGTATTCTGTATTACTGGTAGAAAACATAAAATGTACGATAACATAAAAACTAATATTAAAAATGATACAAAAATATCTATATGTTTCAAAAAGAAGATATATATTCTTAATGTATGCTTTTTATACGATTTTATGGAATAGTAAATTATTCCATAGTAAGTTTTCTGTTAGTGGTCACTATCATCAGATGTAACAAGATATCAGTTCAAAATAATTTTCTTTACCTATACAAGTTTTTTTTTTATTTTTTTTAATATAGAAATTTTTTTAATGAAACACTATAACAGTTTTAAATAAAATATTCATCAAAAAAGCAATTTCAAAGCTTTTGAAGTATCTTTTTGCAATAGCAGGGTGTTTTAAATCAAAAAAGTCAACTTTATCAGCAAAATTAAATTAATTTTTGTTCAAAAATGCATGAAACTAGCAGACGCTGTTGTTCAGAAACTATCTAATCACACTTACTTTCCCATTTCTTTTCTGACATCTTTCAGAAATTAGTATCAAAGTGGGTGTTTTGAGCTGAATTTCTATGTGAAAAAGAAAAAACACTCAAAATGGGATGAAAAACGTGTTTGTCATGGAAATCGAATCAAAACTGCTTATAATTCATCGGGTAATTTATTAATTAAAAAAAAAAAAAAAAAAAAAAAAAATCAAAACAGATTTTAAATTGTTTTTCTAGATAGATCCTTTAATTTTATATCTTTCTGTTAAGAAATGCATTTTTAAAGGTGTCAAAACATTTTGCACAGCAATAGAGATCAGCCTTAATACAAAAATTTTAAATTATAAGCAATTCACAGGTTTAAAAAAATATTGTTTTTTTTTTTCGTTGTCCTATTGTTTTAGCTATTTTCCAGATAAATCATAGTGTAAAGTATCACTTAGCATACTTTCAATTTCGAAACCAATTCCGAAATCGAAAGTATCATCATAAAAATAAAAGTGTCCAATCAAAATTAACCTCATCTATCCAATGAAAAAAAAAATAATAATAATGCATGACATGCTAAACAATGAAAAAAAAAATGTATCTCACAGTATTTATATAAGGGATCTGGAGTTATCATGTCAGTAAATTAGCTCTTTAAAAAGTTAACAAAACAGTCATTTTACAGCAAATTAATGTGTCGAAATGTATGTAAACAACAAGAATGTTTTATACAAATAAATAAATAAATAAATAAATAAAAATTTTTGAGTAGCAAAATAATCTAAATGATTTTCCAAATCTACTTGCAATAAAGCTCTCATTTATTTATATATATATATATATATATAAATACTTTATACATCTTTTTTATTACTATTATTAATATTATAAGCATATATTTAATCGTCTCTGTTTCTTTGAAAACGCTTTGAGCACTTCATTTTTATTTAATCAGCTCTCATGTATGTACATGAGAGCTAAGCCATTTAGTCTTTCCTCCTCCGTCGTACTTCTCAAGCATGTTTTGAGGCATTAAAAAGATGAAAACAAACGCTCAGGAGTACACATTGTCACCGGGAATGTTGCTATTATAGATAGTAAATGGTAAATTGTTGGCAGCAAATTTTTCGTGCAACATTTCTGTGCTTCGATGGCATTTTATGGATTATTTTCTAGTATAATTTGCTGCCATAAAAGAATTTCACTGCATAAATTGGATGATTTAAGTTCATAAAATTCTGCCAGATGTTCCAAAGATGAAATTATTTCTGTCAGTTCATCCCCATCAGCAGATTCCGAATTAAGCAACAACTAAAACTGTGTCAATGTTGATTTATGTGCTTCAAATTTCAAGTCGAGACTCTGTATCATATTTTCCAAAAATGGAATGAATACAGATCTCCGACAGTATTCTTCAGAAGGAACGTTGTCCCTTAATGTTTGTCGGCAAGTTATTCTTGGTCTTTGAATAACATAATTTAAATCCGCGCATACATCTGAAACCAACTTATAAATATTTGAAAATTTTTCTTCAGCATTTTCTCGAATTTCTTCTAATGCATCTCTAGCTGCTTTCCTGTCCAACCATTCAGTAATACATTCCAGGGCCATTATTAATGGTTTAATTTACTCTATGAATATGCGAACAGAGTCATGTTGCTCAATCCAACGAGTCGGGCACATCCTTTTTTAGTTTCTTACTTCCGTTCCCTTCATTCTATTCTTCAATTTCCTTTCTCAGAACATTATGCAGTTTTGGAAAGTAAAAAAATACATACAGTAAAGGACCTATTATCCAGAATTCCGAAATCCAGAAGGACCTAAAATCCAGAAAAGAAAAAAATATTCTTAAAATTTGTAAATTTTAACTAAAATTTTGTAATTTCTGAAATTTAAAAAAAAAATTACAGATTAATTTTTTTAATTTCATTATTTCAGTGAGCAACTACTAAAATGAATTATTTCAATGGGGGGAGGGGGAAATGGGGATGGACGCTTCCAACTCCTGAAATAAGGAAAATAGTTTTTTTTTTAAATCAAATTTATAATATTCGTTATATTTAAGAATTGTCAGATATTTCGCCCCTTCTTCTGAAAAAAATATTATGGCTAAACCATTGTATTATTTGAATACACATATTATGTTTATTAACTTGTATCCTCCCTCCCTTCTCAGACATTCCAAACTGTCTATCTGCTTACAGTTTCTTGTTTTTTTCTGATGGATTTTTACAAAAAGGTTAAAAATTGTCATGGAAAAAGTTTACCAGCATGCTCAACAAGTAAAATTATTTATGAAATGAGATTTATTAAAAACGATATTTCAAAATTTTTTACGTAAATTATGTAGCTGTAAAAAAAAGGAGGGGGGGGGGGGTAGGTAGAGTTTATAGATATATTAGATATTTTATTTCTTTTCATTATCATTGAATAATGCAGTAATTTTTCTTTACATAATTTAAAAAAATTCAAAACATAAGTTTTATTTATATATACTTACATGTGCTAACCCTGAACATCGCATTAACTGTAAAGGTTATCTTTCAGCATACTCCTGTTCCTGTTCTAACTGGGTACGGGAAAAAGAAATCCTTGCCGATAAAATATCTCAAAATCTCTCCTATCCTGAAGCCCGTAAAATTGTCGAATCCAGAACTCCATTTGTCGGAGTGTCTTGCTTCAATTTACTCAAGCAACATTCAAAATCCATTAGGCAATATAGCACTCAGACTGACTCCTATTATCCACCAAGTAATTCATTTATAACTCAATCAACCAATACCAGAGTTAATACAGAGTTGGGAAGAAAAAATCCAAGGAGTCAAAAAATTTTTAAGGACTTGTCAGTTTTATTGTTATTTATGTGGCATGCACTCACACACCCCAATTTTTAATGCCCCATTTGGAGAGAAGAACATTTCAAACAAATTTTTCTCTATGAGAATCTTATTACTGGTGCTGAAATTGCACAGAATTCACAACCTTGGTGCCCCCCAGGGGGATACCTTCTTTAAGTATTCACGGGCTTCACAAAATCGGGGCACCTGAGTGATCTTTCTCCTTTCTTTTTCCTCTTACTCCTCTGGTCTTCCTTTCCTCTTTGTTTCATCTCGTTGTGGTTTCCTCTTCGGAGGTGAGGACAATTCTGTATGAACCGATGTCATCCTGCATGTCGATTCATAGGGAATTGTAAACCACCCACGTGTTGGCCGTGCGTGGCGACCCGTGTCCCTGGAAAGGGGGATCCTGGTAGTTGAGGGAAACCAACACACTACTTTGGCCTCTGCTTCAGGTAGACGGGAGGTGCATTTGGTCCCGTATGCATCAATCGGCTGGTCAGCTGACTTTCGTCACTGGCTCTAGGGATCAAGTGATCGAGCAACTACTAGTCATCTCGTTAAGGGTGGAGACTGACATAGGGTTGTCTTGTGACCGTATGGGCCCTGGTTAGCACTGGTGCACGAATGTGCATCCCCTTGTAGGGCTCAGGAGAGGGTGGTGCAGCCGGGGTCTGAATATTATTATCTTTAATTATGGATGGAATCACTTCTTTTCCTTCTACTTCTCTCCCTAGTGGAGAGCAACAAACTGCACAGACTCTATCATTCACTCGTTTTTTCATCATTAAACGTACAGATAGCCTATCTGATGATTCATTTAAAAAGACTTCACCATTTCTCGTTGCAAAAACATTCCAGTCAGTGCTGGGGGATGGCCATTCTATCAAAAAGCTGCAATCTGGGGATCTACTAGTTGAGGTTTCTACAGCTAAACAGTCACAAATTCTTTCTAATTGCTCTACAATAGGCACCTTTTCCGATTCTGTACAAATACATAAAACTCTAAATACAAGTCGTGGTGTTATATCTGAACCTGATCTGTTATTCTCTACTAAAACTGAACTTTTAGAAAATTTAAAAGACCAAAATGTCATAGATGTACGTCGTATCACTATCCGTCGCAATGAAGAAATACTACCTACTAAACATATTATTTTAACTTTCAATAGTCCCAATTTACCAGCTAGAATTAAAGCTGGCTATCTAAGCTGTCCAGTTCGACTATACATACCAAACCCTATCAGATGTTTCAAATGCCAGTGTTATGGCCATACTAATACCAATGGCCAATGTCGTGGATCTCTTACCTGCGCACGTTGCGCGGAAGTCGGTCACGACAATAAAACATGTGAAAATTCTGTACGTTGTGCAAAATGTAAAGGCGATCATACAGCATATTCCCGCAAGTGCCCTAACTGGAACCGTGAAAAGGAAATAATTACTATAAAAATTACTCAAAATTTGTCTTATCCTGATGCCCGTAAACTAGTTGAAAATAGAACCCCATCTGTCGGAATTACCTACTCTAGCTTACTCAAGAAGCAATCAACAGCCGTAAGACACATAAGTACACAAACTGATTCCCAATTTCCACCCAGTAAATCAACTGTAACACAATCAACCAGTACTCATGTTAAAGAATCGACCAACACCCCATCCTTTGAACCGGTAAAAATTGACATAGAGAAGAAACAACAGAAACCGACAGCTCTATCCAATAAGTCATCTCAACCCCAAACTAAGACAAAACCTGCCATGAATACCAATATTCCACAGAAACCTGATGCTCCCAGAAAACATAATTAAAAAAAACCGCCTATACAAACCTTTAAAAAGAAAACCTGAACTCCAGCCTCTCCACAATGGAAGACTGCTGGAAAGGGGAAGCGAAATTCTGGCATCAGCTCAATCATAAGAAACATCAAAGATCCGAAACAGCTCCAGCAGTTCGCGGACGAGGCTATGGAATCCGAGCCCTATAGCAATGACTCAGATGTTGACGAAAATACTGTATTTGAAGAATTTGTGCCTGATAACTTAGATACACAACAATCCACTTCTGCCAATTCTTCACAAACTGCCTCTCCAAGATCATTACATTCTAATACTTCCAAAATACCATCTCATAACAGGAACGCACAAATTACAACTAAAACTTCTTTAAAGCAAAATATTTCAAAAACTAAATCTACTATATCTGCAATACCCCCACCAAAAAAGAACAAAATCTCAAAAAGTCAGACAAATTCACAGGAAAAAGACAAAAAAAATCAAAGAATGGAGGATGACGATGCTATGGACCTTCATCCCGAACCGGATGAAATACTGGACGACGGAGACAGTAGCATGTCTACTGTTTCTGATCAAAATGACATAGATACTCATATTTAACTCTCGTAATTATGAATAATATCATCTCATGGAACTGCCGTGATTATCTTAATAAACATGACGAAATCCGGGACATTCTCTCTGACCATCAACCCCTCTGCTTAGCTCAACAGGAAACCCATCTAAAACCAAATGACAAAGCAAAATTACGTAATTACGCTGCTTACAGGAAAGACTTCACTGGTAGTGATAGGGCCACTGGAGGAGTGGCTCTCTTCATATCTCGCAATATACCCCATTCCTATATCAGTTTAAATACTAATTTACAAGCAGTTGCAACTCGTGTGCACATTAACCGACTAATAACTATTTGTACTATATACCTACCACCTAATATGTCTATACAGTCAGCACATCTAGATAATCTTATTCTTCTACTCCCATCTCCATTCATCATCGTTGGGGATTTTAATGCTCATAGCCAACTCTGGGGTAATTCTGACAATAATGCACGTGGTGATGTTATAGAAAACCTTATCTCTGACAATGGCTTATGCCTGCTCAACAATGGTGATCATACATACTTTCATGAACCAACTCGCACTTTTCACGCTATAGATCTCGCTATTTGCTCCCCTTCTATCTATCCATACTGGAACTTTTGGATTTCTAATGATTTGCACGGCAGTGACCATTTTCCTATATTTATCACACAGACTACTCCTAACAGAGATTCTAAAAATTATTTTAAACGTTATATTTACGACAGAGCTAATTGGCTAACCTTCACTAATGAAGCTAACATTACTAATGACATGCTTGACTGTGATATTGACAATGCACTTGATAATATCACTCAGTGTATTATCAATGCTGCAAATAATAGCATTCCTATCTCCACTGCTTCCCCTAGGCACAAGAAGCCGTGGTGGAACAGTCAATGTCAGACAGCTAAGAAAAATCAACAGAAAGCTTGGAACATCTTCCGGAGATACCCCAGTAATACAAACTATATCGCCTTCAAAAAAGCAAAGGCAGAAGCTAGAAGAGTGCGTCGTAAAAGCCAGCGTGACTCCTGGAAGCAATATGTATCAAACATCAGTTCTAACACTTCAAGTAAAGTTCTCTGGAAAAAAGTAAAAAACTGTATGGGTCTGTACTCTGAAAATCATATTTCAGTCCTAAATCACAATGGCCAAACTATAGCTTCACCCAAAAATATTGCTGAAACAATAGCAAATACACTTGCATCTAACTCTAGCTCCGACTCTTACCATGAACCTTTTTTATCATATAAACGACAAATGGAAACTATCCGCATTAATTTCAATTCGAGCCAGTTTCATTCATATAATATACCTTTTACCACTGTAGAACTACAAAAATGTTTGCAAAGCAGCCGTTTATCTGCTCCTGGCCATGATGGGTTGGTTGGTTGTATGGGATTTAATGGCGCAAAATCCCTTCAGGGACATGCTGCGCCAAACAAACACTAAAAAAGCAAAAGTATAAAATATCTGGATGGGTTATCCCATCCAGATATAGTCAGGCAAAGACAGTGAAAAATATTTGCATAAAATTATGATATAGAATAAAAAGTATATAAATAGAAAGTGCAATCTAAGAACTTAGAGTATAAAATGAAAAAAGTAAACAATATAAAATCATATTTCAAAATAAAATCCTGCGTTTTTTAAAAAGGCAAAGAGTGCCCCATGAGGTGTTTCCCCAATGAGGTTCGTCAGAATAGGCGATGAAGTATTAAAGTAAGTCCTGTACAAGTGCCGGAGGCCCGGACAGTCAGTTAGAATATGATGGATAGTCAAGTGATCAAAATAGCAGTGTGGACACATGGGTGCATCCTCTCTAAGTAGCAGATGTATGTGAGTAATCCTGGAATGTCCGATTCTAAGACGAGTCAGAAGAACGTCAATTTTCCTAGGGTAATAAGTGGGCCAAACTAGAATTGTGGGTTTAATATGATGTAGTTTATTATTTATTTCGGAGTTCCAACTTTCTTGCCATTTATTGTAGATATAACTATTGATGCTATGTTTAATGTCAGTTAAAGGAATCTGATGATATAAAATATTGCGAGCCTGTTTTGCTGCTTTGTCTGCTATCTCATTACCATGAATACCCATGTGTCCGGGCACCCAACAGAATAGGATATTATATCCATCTCTAATAAGTTGTTTAATGCGACTCAAAATTGAATAAATAATGGGATGGTAGGTAGTGGAGCTAATTGCATCTATAGAACTTTTAGAGTCTGTATAAATGATAAAAGAGGTACAATGATGATGATGTGATATAAAGGATATAGCTTTATCTATTGCGATTAATTCGGCGGTAAACACAGAGACAGATGAGTGTAGTCGATAACTAAATACATTATCACCAAAAACAATTCCACAGCCGGCAATATCTCCACATTTAGATCCATCTGTATATATATCTTTAAAATTTTTGTACTGTGTCCGATGATCTGCAAAAAGCTGTTGAAATACAGCAGGAGCCAAACTGTTTTTGTCAAAAGTATTAAAAGGATGAAGGGAGATGATATTATGAGAGTCCCAAGGAGGGAAAAGGTGCTTTGAACATGGATAGGTTTCAATGTTGCTAAGAAAGCTATTGTCAATAATCTGTCTCATTCTAATACCAAAATGTGGAGTGCATGAAGGGCGGTGCTGATAAAGAAGTTCATTGTCACTATCTAGTAAATAGGAATGTAAAGGATGATTAAGATGTGAAAGGATTCGATAGTATAAATCGAGGGAAAGCCTTTCACGGGTGTGATGTAGTGCAGGTTCGTTACAGTCAACATAGAGGCTAAGCACAGGGGACGTACGGAATGCACCAGAACAAATACGAAGTGCGCTGTGGTGCACAGTGTCTAATTTTTTAAGAACTGATTTACATGAGGAACCATAGACCTGGCAGGCATAGTCAATTTTGGAACGAATCATAGAACGATATATTTTAAGGAGTGAACCACGATCTGCTCCCCAAGAAGTGTTCGAGAGCACCTTGACTAGATTAAGCGAGCGTTCGCACTTTTTACGTAATTGTAACACATGTGGCAAGAAAGTAAGCTTACTGTCAAAGTATAAGCCTAAAAAGCGAACAGAGTCAACAACAGAAATTTGAGATGCTTCAATAAATATTTCAGGATCTGGATGCAGATCCCTTCGTCTACAAAAATGCACACAAGATGATTTGTCCTGAGAAATAATAAAACCATTTCTGTTTGTCCAATGAATAATGCGGTTGATAGCAATTTGTAGTTGTCGTTCGATAAAGCGCATATCTGTTCCTTTACAAAAAATTTTAAAGTCGTCTACATATAAAGTACCATGCACATATGGAGGCAATTGGTTAAGTATATCGTTAATTTTGATAGCAAAAAGAGTCACACTCAGGACACTGCCCTGAGGTACTCCTTCTTCTTGAGTATAAAAGTCAGACAAAACCCCACCAATCCGAACTTGAAACAAACGGATGGCGAGGAAGTTCTTAATAAAAATCGGGAGGTTTCCGCGAAAGTTCAAATTAAAAAGATCGTAAAGAATACCATACCTCCAAGTCTTATCATAGGCTTTCATCATGTCAAAAAAAACTGCAACTAGATGGTTACGTTTTAAAAAAGCATTCCGTATATGGGTTTCTAAAAGAATAAGGTTATCAGTAGTAGACCTACCACGTCGAAAACCGCTTTGAAAGGCAGCAAGACAATTTTTTTCTTCAAGAACATGTACTAGTCGGCAGTTAATCATTTTTTCAAAAAGTTTGCAGAGACTACTAGTGAGTGCGATTGGTCTGTAATTATTTGGATCACTGGGATCCTTCCCAGGTTTAGGAAAGGGGATAACAATGGCTTTACACCAGGCTTTAGGAAATGTGTGTTCTGTCCAAATTCTGTTGTAGTAAGCAAGAAGGTTATTAAGAGAGGTAGTGCTGAGATGTTTTAGCATGGTATATGTAATGCCATCGTGACCTGGAGCAGAGTTGCGGCTTTTTTGTAAACATTTTAAAAGTTCTGAAATAGTAAAAGGGAGATTATAATCATAAGAGGAGCGAGTATTAAAATTAATGCGAGTAATTTCCATCCGTCTTTTGTATGATAGAAAGGGTTCTGGGTAAGAGTCAGAACTGGAATTAGAAGCGAGGGTATTAGCTATTGTTTCAGCTATATTGTTGGGTGAAGCTATAGTTTGGCCATTATGTTTTAATATAGAGACATTATTTTCAGAATAGAGACCCATACAATTTTTAACTTTTTTCCAAAGTGTTTTACTTGAAGTGTTATTGTCAATGCTAGATATATAGTTGATCCAGGATTCACGTTGGCTTTTGCGTCGCACTCTCCTAGCGTCAGCCTTTGCTTTTTTGAAAGCAATATAATTAGCATCATTGGGGTACCTTCGAAAAATACCCCAAGCTCTTTGTTGTTTTTTTTTCGCTTGTTGGCAGTCATCATTCCACCAAGGCTTTCTGTGTCGCATTGTAGATGATGTTTTGGGAATGCTGATATCCGCAGCACTGATAATAGAATGGGTGATATTATCAAGTGCATTGTCAATGTGACCTTCAATCATATCATTTGTGATTTTGGCAAGGTCTGTGAAAGTTTGCCAATTGGCTCTGTCATATATATAATGATTTGAACAGTTATTTGAATTCCTATTAGGAGTAGTCTGTGTAATAAAGGTGGGAAAATGGTCACTGCCGTGAAGATCATCGGAAACCCAGAAGTTCCAATATGGATAAATAGATGGGGAGCAGATAGTAAGGTCTATTGCATGAAATGTGCGGGATGGCTCATGAAAGTAAGTATGATCTCCATTATTCAGCAGGCATAAGCCATTGTCTGATATAATTTTCTCAATCATATCTCCACGTTGATTAGAGTCACGATTACCCCACAGTTGACTGTGGGCATTAAAGTCTCCCACAATGATGTAAGGAGTGGGTAGTTGCAGAAGGAGATTGTCAAGATTTGCTGCCTGAATAGATGTATGTGGTGGTAGGTAAATAGAGCAGATGGTAATAAGCCTGTTTATATGAACACTGATTGCAACTGCTTGTAAGTTGGTTGGTTGGTTGGTTGTATGGGATTTTATGGCGCAAGGTCCCTTTGGGGACATGCTGCGCCAAGACAATGTTGAAAAGAAAACAATGTTATTTAAAATTAAAAAATCACACAGCAATGAGATAAAAGACTAATTAAAAGAGGACAAAAATCATGAAAAACATTAAATGTCAGAAAATTGTAGAATTTGGTTAAAACATAAACAATGAATAAGATGAGTGAATTTACATAAAAACCAAGATTAAAAATAAACGAATTCACAGTCATGATATAATTAAAATCAATCAATGATGGTGAAAAAGTAGATCGGAGCAATCAATAAAGAAATAACAACATGAAAGTAAATAGAATGTAAAAATATTTTAAATACAGAGTAAAAAGTGAATGTTACACTAAAAACCTGTCGTACATGAGAATCAAGTGCATAATTACGAGAGTTAAATATAAGTATCAATGTCATTTTGATCGGAAACAGTAGACATGCTACTGTCTCCGTCGTCCAGTATTTCATCCGGCTCGGGATGAAGGTCCACAGCATCGTCATCCTCCATTCTTTGATTTTTTTTGTCTTTTTCCTGTGAATTTGTCTGACTTTTTGAGATTTTGTTCTTTTTTGGTGGGGGTATTGCAGATATAGTAGATTTAGTTTTTGAAATATTTTGCTTTAAAGAAGTTTTAGTTGTAATTTGTGCGTTCCTGTTATGAGATGGTATTTTGGAAGTATTAGAATGTAATGATCTTGGAGAGGCAGTTTGTGAAAAATTGGCAGAAGTGGATTGTTGTGTATCAGGCACAAATTCTTCAAATACAATATTTTCATCATCCGAGTCATTGCTACAGGGGTCGGATTCCATTTCCTCATCCACGTAATGCTGCAACTGCTTTGGATCTTTAATATTTTTTATAATTGAGCTGATGCCAGAGCTTTTCTTCCCCCTACCCACAGTCTTCCATTGTGGAGAGGCTGGAGTTGAGGTTTTCTTTTTAAAGGTTTGTATAGGCGGTTTTTTTAAATTATGTTTTCTGGGAGCATCAGGTTTCTGTGGAATATTGGTATTCATGGCAGGTTTTGTCTTAGTTTGGGGTTGAGATGACTTATTGGATAGAGCTGTCGGTTTCTGTTGTTTCTTCTCTATGTCAATTTTTACCGGTTCAGAGGATGGGGTGTTGGTCGATTCTTTAACATGGGTACTGGTTGACTGTGTTACAGTTGATTTACTGGATGGAAATTGGAAATCAGTTTGTGTACCTATGTGTCTTACGGCTGTTGATTGCTTCTTGAGTAAGCTAGAGTAGGTAATTCCGACAGATGGGGTTCTATTTTCAACTAGTTTACGGGCATCAGGATAAGACAAATTTTGAGTAATTTTTATAGTGATTATTTCCTTTTCACGGTTCCAGTTAGGGCACTTGCGGGAATATGCTGTGTGATCGCCTTTACAGTTTGCACAACGTACAGAATTTTCACATGTTTTATTGTCGTGACCGACTTCCGCGCAACGTGCGCAGGTAAGAGATCCACGACATTGGCCATTGGTATTAGTATGGCCGTAACGCTGGCATTTGAAACATCTGATAGGGTTTGGTATGTATGGTCGAACTGGACAGCTTAGATAGCCAGCTTTAATTCTAGCTGGTAAATTGGGACTATTGAAAGTTAAAATAATATGTTTAGTAGGTAGTATTTCTTCATTGCGACGGATAGTGATACGACGTACATCTATGACATTTTGGTCTTTTAAATTTTCTAAAAGTTCAGTTTTAGTAGAGAATAACAGATCAGGTTCAGATATAACACCACGACTTGTATTTAGAGTTTTATGTATTTGTACAGAAACGGAAAAGGTGCCTATTGTAGAGCAATTAGAAAGAATTTGTGACTGTTTAGCTGAAGAAACTTCAACTAGTAGATCCCCAGATTGCAGCTTTTTGATAGAATGGCCATCCCCCAGCACTGACTGGAATGTTTTTGCAACGAGAAATGGTGAAGTCTTTTTAAATGAATTATCAGATAGGCTATCTGTACGTTTAATGATGAAAAAACGAGTGAATGATAGAGTCTGTGCAGTTTGTTGCTCTCCACTAGGGAGAGAAGTAGAAGGAAAAGAAGTGTTTCCATCCATATTTAAAAGAATAAAATTCAGACCCCGGCCGCACCACCCTCTCCCGAGCCCTACAAGGGGATGCACAATCGTGCACCAGTGCTAACCAGGGCCCATACGGTCACAAGACAACCCTATGTCAGTCTCCACCCTTAACGAGATGACTAGTAGTTGCTCGATCACTTGATCCCTAAAGCCAGTGACAAAAGTCAGCTGACCAGCCGATTGATGCATACGGGACCAAATGCACCTCCCGTCTACCTGAAGCAGAGGCCAAAGCAGTGTGTTGGTTTCCCTCAACTGCCAGGATCCCCCTTTCCAGGGACACGGGTCGCCACGCACGGCCAACACGTGGGTGGTTTACAATTCTCCATGAGTCGATATACAGGATGTATCGGCTCATGCAGAATTGCCCTCACCTCCGAAAAGGAAACCACAATGAGAGTGAAACAAAGAGGAAAGGGAGACCAGAGGAGTAAGGGGAAAAGGAAAGGAGAAAGATCACTCAGGTGCCCCGGGGTTGTGAAGCCCGTGAATACCTAAAGAAGGTATCCCCCTGGGGGAGCTTGTAAGTTGGTATTTAAGTTAATTTGCGAATGGGGTAGATTGCGAGAAATAAAAAGGGCCACCCCACCAGTGGCCCTGTCACTACCTGTAAAGTCTTTCCTGTAGGTTGCATAGTTGCGTAATTTCGCTTTGTCATTAGGTTTTAGATGGGTTTCCTGGAGAGCTAGGCAAAGTGGTTGATGGTCAGAGAGAATTTCACGGATTTCGTCACGTTTATTATGATAACCACGGCAGTTCCACGAGATGATATTAGACATAAAAAGAGTGTCAGATATGTATATCTATGTCATTTTGTTCAGAGGTAGTAGACATGCTACTATCCTCATCGTCCAATACTTCATCCCTTTCAGGATGAAGTTTTAAGGCATCATCATCCATATTTGTTTCTTTTTTATTCTGTTGCTGATGGGTTTGATTTCTAGATGTTTTATTTTTTTTCTTTTTGGATGGGTTTTCAGTAGATGCAGCTGATTTAATACGTAGGGTATGTTTTTCAATATCAGATCTAAGATTTGATCTTAGAGATGGTGTTTTAGTTATATTTTGAGAACTTTTGTTTTTGAGTGGGGGTTTAGGAGTAAGAGATTGCAGTGATTTTGATGTATTTTGTGGCATTTTAGGAGGAGCAGGATTTACATATCCAGAAAAGGGAAACTGAGTCGATTTAGTAGTTGCATCAGAAAGACTGTTTTCCCTTTGTTTTCTTTTGGAATTATTTTCAGTAGGGAAATCGGTTTGAGTTGAAATAGTTTGATATGTTTTCTGGACTGTTTTAGATAAAGCGGCTGCATATGAAACTCCAACTTTTGGTGTCCTGGACTCAACCACCTTCCTGGCTTCGGGATATGGTATATTATCTTTAGTGCGTATTGTTTGTATTTCTTTTTCGATTTTCCATTTTTCGCAGGATTTTGAATATGATGGATGGTCTTTTTTACAGTTAACACAGCGTGGGGTAGCATTACATTGAGTACTATCGTGGTCGGGATCACTGCACCGACCACAGACAAGTTTACCCCGGCAATTGGTTTTTGAGTGCCCAAAGCGTTGGCATTTGAAGCAACGCAGTGGATTTGGGATATAAGGTCTTACAGAGCATGAGAGATACCCAGCTTTTATATATTTGGGAAGGTTTGGTGAGTTGAAAGTAAGAATTATGTGTTTAGTTGGAATCTGAATTCGACTGGTTGGTATTTTTTCGTCTGTACGGTAGATTTTTATTCGCCTAGCTTCTATGACATTCTGCTCTTTCAAATTTTCTACTATTTCCTCATCAGCAACATGCAAAAGATCTGATTCAGATATTACCCCACGAGATGTGTTCAAGGTTCTATGGAGACTTATTGAGACAGGGATATTTGCAAAATGTGTACATTTCTTTAAATTTAGAGCTTGAGTGCTATTGTATACCTCAATTAATAGTTCACCAGATCGTATTTTTTTTATTGTTTTTGGCTCACCAATCAATCCTTGAATGGATTTGTGAATCAAAAATGGGGATGTTTTGTCAAATGTGCCTTCTTGTCTTTTGACTACAAAAAATCTTTCGGAACATGAATCATCTGATCTATCGGCCCAAGAATTGATTTGGCCGTCATTTAAATCTACTGGCAGGCTTGAGCTTAAAGCAATGAGGGGTTGTGGGGCTACCACATCGCATGTTTTATTTCCTTGATTTGTCGCCATATTAGATAGAGAATTTATAAAACGCCAGGCATCGGGCCTGGTCACCGACCCTTCTTCTTACCGTTACGTCTGGTGCAGGTCTCAAAAGGGCGAAAACTATTTTCAACAGACCCCCACGTTTTTCGAACATTGGGTTAAACTCGATAGCATCTCCGAAGCTCCGGTTCTTTTCCAAGGAAAATGGGTAGCCGTAGGTAAGCCTTTACAGCTCTGTCCAACCTACAGCCGGCCCTTACATCGAAAGGCACCAGTCTTCTGGTGTTACTCCTAACAATCACCATGCAAGCATGGCGCCCCCCGTACTTGGAACCAGAGCTCAGAGATGCCCTGCACCCTGGGACTTGATATCAACCTAAAAAGGAAGAAACAAGTCAATGAGGTTAAAAGAAACCTCAACACCCAGGGTGTCTCACGTGTATAAAAAAAACCACTATTGTATAAAAAGTAATTTAAGAGGGAGCTTAAAAAAATGGTGTTTTTTTTTCTGTCTTTAAACATATTTAATTTTTTTTTCTTTTTTTTTTCTTTTTTTTTTTCAAAACAAAAGAACGATAACAAAGTTAGTATAACAAAGAACAATGAAAACAAAATAATTAGTATAAATATCAAACATGAACAAGAACAAAGAGGGATAACAAACTGAAAAGAGAAGATTAAAAAGTGTGAAACAAAGAAAAAAAGGATAGACAACTAAAAATAAGAAGAAAAAAGGAAAAGGAGAAAGATCGCTCGGGAACCCGGGATCGCGAACCCCGCAAATACCTAAAGAAGGTATTCCCCTGGGGGACCTGGCCATGATGGGATTACATACACTATGCTAAAACATCTCTCCACAGCTTCACTCAATAACTTACTTGCTTTTTTTAATAGAATTTGGATTGAACAAGTTTTTCCTCAGGCCTGGTATAAAGCTATCATCATTCCTTTCCCTAAACCCGGAAAAGATCCCACTGACCCAAATAATTACAGACCTATTGCACTCTCTAGCAGCCTTTGCAAACTTTTAGAAAAAATGGTCAACCTTCGCCTTGTGCACATTTTAGAATCGAATAATTGCCTAGCCTCTTTTCAAAGAGGTTTTCGACGTGGTAGGTCAACTATTGATAATCTCCTGCATCTTGAAAATTACATACGGACTGCTTTTCTTAAACGCAACCATTTGGTGTCAGTATTTTTTGACATGGCGAAAGCCTATGACACAACATGGCGGTATGGGATACTGCGTGACCTGTATAACCTTAACATTCGTGGGAACCTCCCCATTTTTATTAAAAATTTCCTCGCCATTCGTCTTTTTCAAGTACGAATTGGAGGAGTTTTATCAGGCGTCCATGTACAAGAAGAGGGTGTGCCTCAGGGTAGTGTCCTGAGTGTCACCCTCTTTGCTATAAAAATAAATAACATCCTGAGCCAGCTACCCCCTTCAGTCAAAGGAGACCTTTATGTTGACGACTTTCATATCATGAGTATGGGACAGGATATGCGCTTCATTGAGAGACAACTGCAAATTGCAATCACTCGTATTATTAATTGGACTAACAAAAATGGTTTTACTATTTCTCAAGACAAAACTTCTTGTGTGCATTTCTGTAGACGTAGGGATCTACATCCAGATCCCGAAATTTTCATTGGTTCTACCTAAATTCCTGTTGTGAACTCTGTTCGTTACCTTGGCGTATACTTTGACAAGAAACTGACATTTTTACCACATGCTTTACAATTACGGACAAAATGTGAAAAATTGCTGAATTTAATAAAAGTACTATCCAATACTTCTTGGGGAGCAGACTGCAGTTCGCTTCTTAAAATTTATCGTGCTGTTATTCGCTCTAAAATTGACTATGCTTGCCAGATCTACGGTTCTGCTCGTAATTATGTTCTTAAAAAACTTGACACCGTGCACCATAGCGCACTTCGTGTTTGCTCTGGTGCATTTCGTACTTCTCCTGTCCTAAGCCTTTATGTTGATTGCAATGAACCCTCATTGCACTATATTCGTGAAAAGAGTTCATTGGAATTGTATTATCGTATCCTGTCACATCCTGATCATCCCCTTCATGATTTTATCTTAAATACTGACAATGATACTCATTATCAGCATCGCCCATCGTGTATTCCATCTTTTGGTCTCAGAGTAAGGAACATTATTGACAATGGCCCCTTGAGTAACATCGAGGTGAGACCATGCCAATTGCACATGTTTCCTCCCTGGAAACCTCCTTCTATTACCACCCTGCATCCCTTTAAAGGGTATGATAAAAAGAACTTGGCCCCTGCCGTTTTTCAACAGCTGTTTGCTGCACACCGCTCTAATTTTAATAACTATACCGACATCTACACAGATGGCTCCAAGAATGGAAACACTGTTGGTTGTGGGGTATTCTGCGAAAACACTTCACTAAGTTATCGTCTTCACTCCTCTATCTCTGTTTTTTCAGCTGAACTGATTGCAATAGAAAGAGCCATGTTCCACATCTCTAATCATCATAGTTCATCATTCATCATTTACACTGACTCAAATAGCTCTATTGACGCAATTAAATCATTAAAAAAACATCCCTATGTCATGTCCATCTTAGACTTTTATAATAAATTGACAAGACGTGGTTACAATATTTTATTTTGCTGGGTACCTGGACACATGGGTATTCCTGGCAACGATAAGGCCGATGAGGCAGCCAAACGTGCTCTTCTTCCATTACGAGTAAAATTTCCATTCTCAGACATAAAACTACACATTAACTATTTTATTCATGATAAATGGCAAAAAAGTTGGGATATAGAACACAATAATAAATTACATCATATTAAACCTACTATCAAAACCTGGTTATCGACTTATCATAGAAAGTCTGATGTTATATTGACTCGTCTGAGAATTGGACACTCGAGGATCACACATAAACATCTATTACTAAGGGAGGATGCACCCATGTGTCCACATTGTCATTTTGATCAACTTACCATATACCATATCTTAACTGACTGTCCGGGCCTCCGGCACCTTTATAGAACTTATTTTAATTCATCATCACCACTTTTGACAAACCTCATTGGGGAAACACCTCATGGGGCACTCTTTACCTTTCTTAAACATGCCGGATTTTACTTTGAAATATAATTTTTTAATTTCTATGACTTTGAAACCCTGAACAACATCTGGATGGGACTCCATTCAGAGTGCATTTTCTATTTGCCTACTTTTACATCCATATCTAATGTTTTAGCTATTTAAATTCTACTTTTATATATTTGCTTGACTGTATCTGGATGGGAACCCCCATCCAGATATTTTGGTGCTTTTTCTTCTTTACTTTTGCATTTTTGTCTTTGGTTTGGCGCAGCATGTCCCACAAGGGATTTTGCGACATTAAAACTTATACAAACTTATACACAACCTTGGTGATTTTGTAAGTTTAAATAAAAAAATACGCAATCAACTTTCCTAAGCAGTGACCAATGGTCATATACACAGAGATCAGTTAAACTCAAAACACTTATTATATATATTGCATACATCTTTAAAAAAAATTTCAAAAGATATAAAAAAGAAAAAAAAATATGCTAATGCAACGTACATGAAAAAATATAACAACTTCTGAATTTATTCTTTTAGAGCAGCGATTAGGTAAAATGTCCTCAAGCCGATATCTAACAAATATTTAAAGTATTACCAATTTTCTAAAATAATTTAGAATGAGTTTTTCTTTCTTCTTAAATCAAAGATATCTTGGATTTGGAAAATTGATAATGCTTTAAATAGTTGTTTTATTTAAAGATGTCAGCTTTAAGAATTGTATTTTAGGTGTCAGCTTTAAAGCATTCTTTACCTTAATCAGTTTCTTTGAAGGTGAATGAAGTCCATGACATACATAGAAAAGTGGAATAAAAAGGCACCATTCTTAATATTCATGTAAAACACTAGTCCCCATTATCTACTCTTGAATACTTTAATTAAACTATGTACACATACATAAATAAAATATAGATCAAAAGATTTACAATAATCCAGGATAAAAGATTTTTCTGAGAGCAATATCGCTCATGTGCAAAACCGCCTGGGATAAAAGATTTTTCCAAGAGCAATATCGCTCGCGTGCAAAACCGCAATATACAATTTAAGGAGTTTCTAAGGAGTATTTTGTTTATCTAAGTAGTGCTGAGTACTACTTGGGAACTTTTTCATTTGTAAGTAGTTTCTAAGGAGTCTGTACAAACCCTGCAATACCCCAATCAAAGAATCCCATGATATCTGTTTCCCTACAAAAATGACTGGAAACCCACAGTTAGAATGTTGGCCACCATCTTCAGAACACGTTAAAATAATTAATCTTGAAAAACAGCGACAGAAATCGTTAGCTCAATATAAGGAATTCGTATTTCGGCCAGTAATGAAATTTCTCAGTTTTTCCCTACAGCCTTCAACTTTTTTCTCATTGTTTACAATCCTCTTGATTCCCAGAAAAAAATAGAATGATAAAGATGTTTATCTTCCTCCCTGCCTTGAGATCGTTTTATTATCCCTTGTAGTGTTCCAATCTGCAGGTATTTACCGGAATTGTGGATATTTTCAAGGCCAAACTACATTTGTGGATATTTTTGAATGCACAATTTGAGGGTATTTTTGTAAGTTGACGGACAACTTTTTTTTTTTTTAGTAATTTACTCTTCTATAATTTGTTTATATTATTTTCTCACAGGCTACGGTATTTGTACGTATTTTTGCAAGAATTGTGAACAATGTATCTGGAAGTGTAATCATGGTCGTCCAAGCACGATAAATGGGCCAGTTTGGACATTCAGAACGAAATTTTGGAAATGATGCTGCACATCATTGGCACGTTGCACATCATTGCAGCATGCTTTGCTATAGAAAAAGTGAAGGATGCAAGTTTTTTTAGCCTCATTGCTGACGGAATAACCAATGCCGCCGGATAAGAGCAATTCTCCATGTGTGTACGATACTTGGTGAAACATTTGAGGAAAACGGAAGACATTTTTAAGGAATATTCAATACTCCTGATACTACAGGGGAAACATTGACTAAAATTATAAAGGATGTACTTCAGCGTTGCAACATTGATTTCAATAAATTTCATGGACATTATTTTGACGGAGCCGGTAATATGAGTGGAACCATGCAAAGCGTCCAAACAAGATTCAAGGAGTTGCAACCAAACTCTTTTATGTACATTGTGAAAATAATTCCTTGGACCTTGCACTGCAAGAGATAGCACATTCCAATAGATTAATAGCAGATTCCTTAAGTTTGATAAAGACGATATCGAATCTGATTAGAGAATCGTCCAAACAGAGATATATCTACAAGAATGTTCTTGCCCAACTAACAAGAAAGCAACATAAACTTAAAACCAAATACATTGTTTTCTCTCTGCCCGACCAGATGAGCATTTCTATTTGTGGCAATATTGATAGTCGTGAAAAATTATCCAAGAATTTTAGAGATTCTTGATGCATTATTGAAAGAATCAACAACATTACGTCATGAGAAAAAAAAGCTGAAGTTGAAGATTTTATAAGCAGTTTTTAAAAAATTCAAGACATTTGTTGGCAGGAACATGGCCAAAGAACTTTTTGGTCCCTGCAAAATCTTGGCGAAGTTCTGCAGACAACTGAATTTTCTGTTGCAAGCGTGAAGAACGCCGCACCGTTTCAGTGTTAGAAGAAACTGTACAACATATGAGAGAGGATAACAATTTCTAAACTCTTACTAGAAGTGGGAGAGAAAAGCATTCACATTAAATTTGGAAATGAAAATAACGAGTGTCCCCAAGCAAAAGATAGTTCCACTAATATAGGAGTAGACAAGCCATCCTTCCGCCCAGCACAACTTGGACAAGAAGAAAAATTGCGAGTAAATTTTAAAGAAGCACTGAACCTCATTACCAATGAATTAAAAAAACAATTTGATCAGAAAACTTTTGACACTCTCATAAAGATTGAATGAACACATATTCAAACCATATGCAGGGACACATCTTCAACTACTTCATAAGATCTGAAACAAAAGCTTGGAATATATGCTGATGGTTTTGATTTGGCAAATCTTTCTGATCAGTTAACACTTTTACCAACACTAGCCTGTGAAGGAACTGACAGAAATGCGTTGTTAATTGCAATTAAAACTTTGTTATCGGATGTAGTATTAGTGAATAAATTATTTTCTGAAGTTTAGCTTTTTGGAGAATTTCTCTTGGCGATTCCGACATCAATAGCAACAGATGAGAGATCGTTCAGAAACTCTTCGCCAGCTACAAACACATCTACGAATAACAATGGGTCAACAGAGACTCAACTACTTGATGCTACTGATTTATAAAGTGGAGGCTTTTAAAACTGATTTGTGAAGAGATGTGAAATGAATTTTTAAGAAAAATAACTGAAAGAACTGTCACTTTTTGTAAATGGGAGCGGGAATAGTCTTATTTTTAATATTGAATTCGGGATCGTCCTCAAATTATGTCAGGTATATCTGGACCTCATTACCAATAAATTAAAAAAACGGTAGAAAACTTCATCTCCAGCCTCTCCACCATGGAATACTGTGAGTAAAAAAAAAGAAAAACTCCTAATTATTAGAAATGTGAAGGATTCGAAACAGCTACGGCACTACATTGAAGAGGCCATGGACTCTGAATGCTAGACCAATGACTCCAATGCTGATGACTATCTTAGAAGAATATGGGCCTAATTGACATAACATTGTCTTTTATTACTTTGTGTCTTAAACTTTTTGCATTTTATTCACAATTTCATGTTAGTGTTTTATTTATCTATCATTACTGTTTTTATTGGTTGTTATTACTATTTAATTATAGCAGTGTTCTTTTTTTGACATTGTCTTGGCGCAGCATGTCACAAAGGGGACCTTGCACCATTAAACTCAAATCAACCAACCAATTAACCTTCCTGTAAACTATACATAAGTATATCAGCCTAAAAAATATCTGATGTTAAGATTGCATAAATAAAACAAAATATTTCACATATAGTATACTGAAATTGTGCAATCATCAATTGAAAAGAAATTAAAAACATGAGCAGAATAATTCAAGGTAGAAGATAAAATAATAAATTGACATTCAAATATAGTTAGCAGTAAAAACAGAAATTTTAACTTCAATCATAAAACTGCCACTTCTTTCTGCAATTCTTAAAATTTGTTTAATCTTCATTAAGAATTATAATTCTTTATAAATTGTTGAAAACCAGATTTGTTTTAGGTTTAATAGAAAATATTTGAAAAGAGAGCATGTTACCACTAGAACACCGGATGGTGTCATTTCGACACTGAAGCGTGTGGATGCCTTTTTAAAATCTGTAAATTTTGAAAGAATCTTTTTAATTCACTCGACTTTTATTAAATATATTGGTAGAACTCACATAGATATTTTTGTAGAACTAGATTTATTCAAACTTAGTTTATGGGCAGATTTACCTATAACGTCGATCTGATGTCATTCATACACCACAGTAATTTCAAGTCCCCTATCGTAATTTTGTTCTTTTGTACGGTCATTCCACACGTAATTGTAGTGTACGGGAATCTTGGAATGTTTTTTATTTTTAATTATTTATACATTTATGTTTACATCTGGTCATCACGTGATTTGTTTCATCTGCATCAACACCTGCCACTGAGATTTCATTTCTCACAAAGAAAGTTAGCTTTTCAGTTATGACTTGTAGAATTTTTGTGAGGTTTTCTTTCACTCTTATTATTTTTAATGAATGAAACATAAAATGTTTTGTAAATTATTAAGAAATGTGATTAATGATAATGATTTAAGTGCTTGGTTGCTTTTTATAGACAAGAATTTTAGAGCATATAATAAAATGTATAAAAACAGAAACTAGTCGAGTATTGGAAAATGATGTTCGGCTTTTTTTAGTACAGGAATTTTTTGCTTTCATTTCGATTTTGTATGCACGTCGAATTTCAAGAGGTAGCAACATGGAACTTCATTCATTATGGTGTACAGCATGGGGTAAAAATTTTTGCAAAGTTACTATGCCTAGATATAAATCTTATTATATTATAGATAAAGTACTGTTTGTGTGTACCGTATTTTCGGGTGTATAGACCGCACCCCTAAATCAAGCAGTGCAGTAAAAAAAGTTCATGTATAACCCGCGGAGATGCATCGGTGTATAGTCCGCGGCTATACACAGTTTATGAATGTATATTTCGATCAGGGTTTGAAATTAGAAGCCATTAGTCTTGATTTTTAACACAAATTTACCAAATTTTTTCGTTATGCACAATACCTACAGTAATTTGGCTAAAAAATTAAGATTATCAGTACTGTAATTTTCGGAAGAAACGCCACTACGTTTACGTGTTTTAAGGTAAAATTTTAAGAGATCCAGCGTTTACGCACATTTTTTTTTTTCAAACAAGCATGATATTTTTTCTGATTTTTCTGAAAATTAAAAAGAAAAAATCGGTGATAAATTCAAAATTTCGGACATAAAATGTATACGTATCTTAGGACATTGGTTCCAAAAAGATCGAATCCTCGGAATCGGTCTGAAAAGGAATGATTCCTCGTACTCTATCTGAAATGAAACGAATCTGGAAAAGTTCGATTCCTTGAACTCGTTTCGAAATGAAACAACTCTGTAAATTAACAATTCCTCGGAATCGTTTCGAAAAAGACCGACTGCTCTGAATCATTTTGAAATGACATAAATCACGCACTTTTTTGTTCTTTGCAACAGGGTAGGGTACCAACTCCGAAAAGATACGATTCCAACACACTCTATCTGAAATGAAACAAATCCGGAAAAGTTCGATTCCTTGAACTCGTTTCGAAATGAAACAACTCTGTAAATTAACGATTCCTTGGAATCGTTTCGAAAAAGACCGACTGCTCTGAATCATTTTGAAATGACATAAATCACGCACTTTTTTGTTCTTTGCAACAGGGTAGGGTACCAACTCCGAAAAGATACGATTCCAACACACTCTATCTGAAATGAAACGACTTCGGAAAAGTTCGATTCCTTGAACTCGTTCCGAAATGAAAATACTCTGTAAAGGAACAATTTGTCGGAATCATTTCGAAAAAGGCCGACGGCTCTGAATCGTTCCGAAATGACATAAATCACGCACTTTTTTTGTTCTTTGAAACAGGATAGGTACCAACTCCGAAAAGAAACGATTCCTTGGACTCTATCTAAAATGAAACGATTCCAGAAAAGTTCGATTCCTTGAACTCGTTCTGAAATGAAACGACCCTGTAAAGGAACGAATCTTTGAAATCGTTTCGGAAAGAACGACTGCTCTGAATCGTTTAGAAATGACATAAATCACACACTTTTTTTTTGTTTTTTGCAACTCAGTTGGGTAGATTAATTTTTTTGAAAAATAAACTAAATCTTAAATTATCTTAAATTCAGAATTGTCGAGGTTGGAAGGGTTCCGGATTTTGGATTTTGTACTCTACAAACACAATGGAGTGCTGCAGCACCGATTCACTAGCAAATTACTTTCTGATATTTGATTTATAGTTTTTTTTTTTTTTTTTTAGGTCTCGCGTATAAGTCGACCCCCCACTTTGAAATTCTTTTTTTTGTCTAAAATTTCACGACTTATACGAGAGTATATACGGTAGCTATTATAGATCTATCGGTGCAATACTTGGCGATAGTTGCGACAGTTCTTCCAAACCCAGAAATAACTGTAAAGAAGCAGTAAAAAAAAGCCTTTACAAACATGGAAGAACTCTATAAATTTTGCAGCATAGCAAAAAAAATTTACAAATTTTGATGTTTCTTTCAAATTTTTTGAGGTTTAAATGTTGTAGAAAAATATCACGATTTCCAATTTTTAAAAAAATCTTTGTATAACCTTGTAGTGACGAAATTGTCACGACATTGCTTAAGTAAATATGTATAAAAAGAAAATGAACAGCACAATCAAAAAAATATAAATAGATATATAAAAATTGAAATAAAATTTTGAATTTATTCTAGCAATAACCAAGGAATAATAATTATAATATTTTTTAATTATTAGGTAAAGTTGAAAGCTAATTGTAGTAAAAACTGCAAGATTTTATTTATAAATATAATAATGCACGTGTGTAGTCTTGGAGGGATTATCACCACGAATTCCCAGACAGGCAAAATGGGGCAATAAAACTATAAACTATAGTTTGTCGCCAGCCTTTGACATAAAAAATCGAAGGAACAAGTGCAGAATTTATGGGGCTTTCAACAATTATTTACAACCAGGGGACAAGCATTGCGTTTTGTCGGAGGTCACGCACAAAAGCGGCGGCATCACGAGAGGTTGAACGGGAGGAAGAAGCCAAATAAACAAAAAAAAGGGGGTGGAAAAAATAAAAAGACATACCTCCCCGAAGGACAAGGTACCAATGAGCTGCTTGGGATTACAAGGGACAATTAAATTTTTTTTTGAGTAATCAATGAGGAAGAGTCATTCGGACAGAGAGATGGAGAGGGAAGAAAATTTTTTTTCTTTCTCTCAGATATTGTCTTCCATCATCTGGAGATCAGTGGAAGAAAAAAGTGTTTATTTTTCTTTAAAAGGGACTTTGGAACGATTTGCAAATTATAGAAGAAATATGAATAGACATTCTCCAAGATTATTTTTTATGCCTCTTCGCAACCTAACAGTGCTGAATGGACTTGGTGTGATGATCTTCAATTTATATGCAATATTCCATTTATAAACTGACTCTGCGTGATTCTCATCAGGCCCGATTATGATTCCTCTTTTAGACATTCTCCAAGATTATTATTTATGCCTCTCTGCAACTTTCCATTGTTGAACGGACTTGATGTGATTATCTTCAACTTGGGATTTGTGAAAAGTGCAGGATAGCAATCCTATTCGATGCTTGATGGGATTTTCAACAAGATACAACTCTATGAACAATAATGAATAATATTTACATGGATGAGTGGTGCGCTTATGGCAAGAGACATTTCAATAATCATACAGGACTATCTAAAACGATTATCAAGTCTGCTGAATGTCGTGGTTATGGTGAAAATTTTTTTTATAATCCTTCCAAGTGATAAGGCCATTTAAAAAAATATTTTGTTTTATGTGTTTCATTAAAAAATAAATAAATTCACTATTTAAGTTTTAATTGATAAAATTAATTAAAATAATAATAAAATAAAACTAATGAATATTTTTTTTGGGTGAACAGCCCTGAAGATTGTGCTGTGAGCATTTAACAATATCCATTATTTAAGTTGAATTTAAAACAAAAGAATTAAGTGTAGTAAATAAATTATATCCTTATTGGTGAATCTTACTATTTGTTATTTGTATTTACCATTTATATATTTTGAGAATAAATGTTTGAGTGTATATATGTATTTGTGTTTTTTTCATGATTTCTTTTACTCTATTTATTTTCAGCGAATTAATAGATTAATAACCTTTAATATTAACGATCAGAATTCTTTTATTTTGTTAATTTTATGTAACCCAATAGAATCCTAAATTTGCTAAGTTAAACGTTAAATAAGTGGAGTCTGAGCTATTGCGATTTTCCTTTATTTAAATGATTGATAAGTTTAAAAGAAAACAATTTTTTTTTTTGGTAATATCCAGTTCAATCTCTCACAACGCGAATTGGGATATTATCATAATATTATTTCAGTTGTACTAACCACTATCTTTCGCGTACCGTGTAATGCGGTGTAATTTTCCTCACCACATTACTAAAATTTAATGGTGCTAATACCAGGTGTTTAATTTGCATTTAGGATTAAAAATTTAATTTTTTTTTCTTCTGCATTTGATTATACATATAAATATCAGTACAAAAAACCCTGAACGGGTTAAAAGCTTGTGACGCAGCACTTTATCTTATATATCTAAGAATTTTAAATTTGGGACTTAAAACTAATGATATCAAAATTTATGTGACGCTATGCTATTAATTAATATATACATATATTAAAATTTAATTCATTAAGGTTTTATCAATTACATCTTTCATAAATTCAAAATATGAATCTTAAAAGATATGATATCAAAATTTAAGTGACGCCTTGACGAGGCTTTAAACAATGTTTTAAAATTCCATTTATTTATTTATTGTCTAAATACATTTTCATATCTAAACAATACTTTTCATTTTCCAATACACTGTTAAATACATCACTTTCACTGAATATATATAATGCTATCCAAAATCAAAAATAACATTTGAATACATATTTTTTGCGTCATTGTATCTATTTGCATCTATTTAACTTACTTTGGATACAATGATGCAAAAAATATTTATTCAAACGTTATTTTTGATTTTGGATAGCGTAGCCCAAAAGATAAATCTATTTATTCAAATAAATACATTTCAGTGCATTATATATATTCAGTGAAAGTGATGTATTTAACAGTGTATTGGAAAATGAAAAGTATTGTTTAGATATGAAAATGTATTTAGACAATAAATAAATAAATGGAATTTTAAAACATTGTTTAAAGCCTCGTCAAGGCGTCACTTAAATTTTGATATCATATCTTTTAAGATTCATATTTTGAATTTATGAAAGATGTAATTGATAAAACCTTAATGAATTAAATTTTAATATATGTATATATTAATTAATAGCATAGCGTCACATAAATTTTGATATCATTAGTTTTAAGTCCCAAATTTAAAATTCTTAGATATATAAGATAAAGTGCTGCGTCACAAGCTTTTAACCCGTTCAGGGTTTTTTGTACTGATATCAGTGCT
Organism: Maratus speculifer; assembly: GCA_964019185.1. Lineage (NCBI taxonomy): Eukaryota > Metazoa > Arthropoda > Arachnida > Araneae > Salticidae > Maratus > Maratus speculifer. Next base: position 211,531,180 of record OZ025301.1, on the reverse strand, counting down.
TTTTTTAGGTTAATAATAAAAAGATAAAAACAAAAAATTAAAGACTAATGCAAAGAATTCATATTCATGATTTCTGATCACCTTTAATTACCCCTCTCCCACCCACTTAAAAAAAGATATTTCATATTTTATTATTAATATATGCTGTGCTACTTGATTTCGTTAAAAACAACTCTGTAGTAAAGTACGTTAGTATAAGATAAGAAAGTAATGTACATTCAGCACTGTATTTCTAAGAAAGGATTTCATAATCTATGCTGTATGTATCATTTCTCATTCTAGTTAACTATGTTTATTCTTTACACATGATGATACATATACTGCAGATGGATTAAAATGATCAGGAATAGAATATTCAGAATGTGCTGGAAAGTATTTCATAATCTATGCTGCGTGCATGATTCTTGTTAATTATGTTTCAACCTTTGTATAGGTTGGTAATATTGCAGATAGATTACGACTATATCCGTTACAATATTCAGAATATTCTGGAAAGTGTTTCATAATCTATGTTGCACACAGGTTTTTCTTTCTTGTTAATTATAATTTGTTCTTTATATAGAGTGGTAAAATTACTGCAAATGGATTAAAATGATAGGCTTACAATAATGAAAATGTGTTGGAAAGTGTTTCATAATCTATACTGTATGTGTAACTTTTCATTCTTATTGGAAAATGAAAAGTATTGTTTAGATATGAAAATGTATTTAGACAATAAATAAATAAATGGAATTTTAAAACATTGTTTAAAGCCTCGTCAAGGCGTCACTTAAATTTTGATATCATATCTTTTAGGATTCATATTTTGAATTTATGAAAGATGTAATTGATAAAACCTTAATGAATTAAATTTTATTTTATTTTAATAGTTTATTTATGTTTTGCTGTTTGCACAAAACATATATAAACTAACAGGGGGGGGGGGGGGGAGATTTGGATGGGAAGATTACTGTACAAAGATGAAACTGATAGGTTTAAAGCATTCAGAATAAAATTGAAAGTATATAAACATGTTTAATGGAAAAATTTTTACTCTCGTTAATTATGCTTTGTTTTTTTGCACAGAATGGTAAAATTATTGTACATGAATGACAATAAGTTTACAATATTCAGAATGAGTCAGAAAATGCATCATAATCGATGCAGTATGCATGACTCTTCGTTCCTGTTAGTTATGTTTAGTGGGGTCATCAAGGCTTCTTGTTAGTTATGTAAGGGGGGGGGGGGGAGTTTGTATCGGGTTTAAGATTTTATTAAAATTTCCATGCTCTAGTCTGTACCTATTTACATAATTTTTTTTTCTAAAAATCTTGATTTGGTTAGATAATTTTTTTTTTTTTTTTTTTTTTTTTTTTTTTCCGGGTTTGAATCTTGATTCAGTTTGACTTGAATTGGAATTTTCAGGTTCTTGTCGAGTTGCATTTCAAGTACTAGTTTTCAATTCTGGTCAGTCACCATTCAGTGGATGGGGACGGAAATTATTTTGTCTTTCTTGAACAGATTTTTATTTCCTAATTTTTTTATTTTATTTTTTTTTTTGGGGGGGGGGGGGGGGAATTGGATTGAGTTTCAGGTTATTCGGATCGGGTTTGAGATAGACTTCTATTGGAATTTCCATGATCTGGTCAATACATATCGACATAAATTGTTCCTTTTTTTTCTAAAATCTTGATTTGATTAATTTTTTTTTGGGGGGGGGGGGGTGGGGATTGAATCTGGTTTCAGATTGACTTCAAATGGAATTTTCAGGTTCTTGTTGAGTTGCATTTCAAGTATATTATTTTGTCGCAGATAAATTGGGTTACAATTGGATTTTTTTTTTTTTTTTGGGGGGGGGGTAGTGTTTGAACTGGGTTTAGGATAGATTTCAATTGAAATTCTTGTCGGTGTATGTGGACAGAATTTATTTGGTCTTTCTTGGACAGACTTGTGTTTCCATTGTTTTTTCCTTTTCGGGTTTGGATTAGGTTTCATGTTAACTTTCAGACTCTTGTCAATGTGTATCGGCAGAAATAATTTTCTCTTTTTCGGATTAGGTTAAGGTTCGATGGAAATTTTTTTCAGGTTTCAATCAGGTTCCATTCAAATGGAATTTTCAAGTTCTGTTCAGGTTGCGCTTTAATGGAAAATATTTTGTCCTGTATAGATACTGGGCTCCGGTTATATGGAATTTCCTTTTTCAGGTTCAGATTAGGTTTAAGATAGACTAATTGGAATTTCCAGATTTCTGATCACGCATATCTATGGAAATTAAGTTTTCTTTCCCAAATCGCGATATGGTCGGATAATTTTTTTTTTTTTTTTTTGGGGGGGGGGGGGGTTGAATCTGGTTTCGGTTTGACTTCAAATGTAATTTTCAGGTTCTTGTTCAGTCGCATTTCAATATATTTTATTTTGCAGCAGATAGATTGAGTTACTCTTGGAGGGATTTTTTTCTTTCTGGTTTTGGATTGTATAGGATAGATTTCAATAGGAATTTTTCGATTCTGGTCAGTGTATGTCAATGGAAATTATTTTGTCTTTCTTGGACAAATTTATCTTTCCATTAAATTTTTGTTGGTTTAGAATGGGTTTCAGGATAACTTGTAGGTTCTTGTTGGCACACTTGTATAAAACCAAAAACTTTCTGCAAATTAATTTAATGTTGGGTGTAATTCGCATTTTTTGCGCAATTCATGGTCATCATTCGTGTTTTTTATGCGATTTATGAATGTAATTTGCGTTTTTGAGCAATTTATGGACATAATTCGCAATTTTTATGCGATTAATGAATGTAATTTACATTTTACATGATTTATGGACGTAATTTGCTATTTTTATGCAATTCATAGACATAATTTGCGTTTTTTCAGCTTTCTGTTGATGAAATTTGTGTTTTTTTAATCGATTTATTGACGTTATTTATGTTTTTATAGGATTTATGAATGTAATTTGCTTTTTTTACCAATTCTTGGACGTAATTTGCATTTTTTGTAATTTATGAACGTTATTAGTGTTTTTTTGCATGATTCATGGAAGTGATTTGCATTTTTTGAGTGATTTATGAATGTAATTCACGTTTTTATGGGTTTCATGGACGTAATTTGTGTTTTTTGAGCGATTCATGAATGTAATTTGCGTTTTTTATGCAATTCATGAATGCAAAACACTATTTGCTATTTTTATGCGATTTATAGACGTAATTTGCGTTTCAGCTTTCTGCTGCCAAAATTAGTGTTTTTTGAGCGATTTATGAACATAATTTCCGTTTTACTACACGATTCATGGACATAATTTGTGTTTCTCATACAATTTCTGAACGTAATTCTCACTTTTTAAAACAATTCATGGACGTAATTCACGTTTCGACGATTTGTGGACCCAATTCACGTTTTCTATGCGATTCATGGACATAATTCACGATTTTTATGCGATTAATGAATGTAATTTACATTTTACATGATTCATGGATGTAATTTGCTATATTTATGCAGTTCGTAGACATAATTTGCATTTTTTGAGCTTTCTGTCAACGAAATTTGTGTTTTTGATCGATTTATTGATGTTATTTGTGTTTTTATAGGATTTATGAATGTAATTCGCTTTTTTTACCAATTGTTGGACTTAATTCACATTTTTTGTAATTTATGAATGTTATTAGTATTTTTTTGCATGATTCATGGAAGTGATTTGCATTTTATGAGTGATTTATGAACGTAATTTGCGTTTCATCTTTCTGCTGCCAAAATTCGCGTTTTTTGAGCGATTTATGAACATAATTCCCGATTTACTACACGATTCATAGACATAATTTGTGTTTTTCATACAATTTCTGAACGTAATTCTCACTTTTTTAAACAATTCATGGACGTAATTCCCGTTTTGAGCAATTTGTGGACCCAGTTTACGTTTTTTATGCAATTCGCCTTTTTTGAGCGATTCATGGACATAATTCGAGATTTTTATGCGATTAATGAATGTAATTTACATTTTACATGATTTATGGACGTAATTTGCTATACTTATGCGATTCATAGACCTAATTTGCATCTTTTGAGCTTTCTATTTGTGTTTTTTTGATCGATTTATTGACAATATTTGTGTTTTTATAGGATTTATGAATGTAATTCGCTTTTTTTTACCAATTCTGGGACGTAATTTGCATTTTTTGCAATTTATGAACATTATTCGTGTTTTTTTTCACAATTCATGGAAGTGATTCGCATTTTTTGAGTGATTTATGAACGTAATTCACGTTTTTATGCAATTCATGGATGTAATTTGCATTTTTTGAGCGATTCATGGATGTAATTCGCGTTTTTTATGCAAATCATGAATGCAAAATGCTATTCCCTATTTTTATGCGATTTATAGACGTGATTTGCATTTTAGCTTTCTGCTGCTAAAAATGCCCAAATCGAGATATGGTTGGATTTTTTTTTTTTGGGGGGGGGGGGGTTGAATCTGGTTTCGGTTTGATTTCAAATGTAATTTTCAGGTTCTTGTTCAGTTGCATTTCAATGTATTTTATTTTGCAGCAGATAGATTGAGTTACTCTTGGAGGGATTTTTTTCTTTCTGGTTTTGGAGTGTATAGGATAGATTTCAATAGGAATTTTTCGATTCTGGTCAATGTATGTCAATGGAAATTATTTTGTCTATCTTGGACAAATTTATCTTTCCATTAAATTTTTGTTGGTTTAGAATGGGTTTCAGGATAACTTGTAGGTTCTTGTTGGCAGACTTGTATAAAACCAAAAACTTTCCGCAAATTAATTTAATGTTGGGTGTAATTCGCATTTTTTGCGCAATTCATGGTCATCATTAGTGTTTTTTATGCGATTTATGAATGTAATTTGCATTTTTGAGCAATTTATGGACATAATTCGCAATTTTTATGCAATTAATGAATGTAATTTACATTTTACATGATTTATGGACGTAATTTGCTATTTTTATGCAATTCATAGACATAATTTATGTTTTTTCAGCTTTCTGTCGACGAAATTTGTGTTTTTTGATCAATTTATTGACGTTATTTGTGTTTTCATAGGATTTATAAATGTAATTCGCTTTTTTCACACAACTCTTGGACGTAACACTTTTACACAACTTTTTGCAATTTATGAATGTTATTCGTGTTTTTTTGCACGATGCATGGAAGTGATTCACATTTTTTGAGTGATTTATGAACATAATTCACATTTTTATGCAATTCATGGAAGTAATTTGCATTTTTTGAGCGATTCATGGATGTAATTCGCGTTTTTTATGCAAATCATGAATGCAAAATGCTATTCCCTATTTTTATGCGATTTATAGACGTGATTTGCATTTTAGCTTTCTGCTGCTAAAATTCGTATTTTTTGAGCGATTTATGAACATAATTCCCATTTTACTACACAAATAATAGACGTAATTTGCATTTTTCATACAATTTATGAACATAATTCTCACTTTTTTAGACAATTCATGGATGTAATTCACGTTTTGTGGATATAATTCACATTTTTTATGCAATTCGCTTTTTTTGAGCGATTCATGGACATAATTCGCGATTTTTATGCGATTAATGAATGTAATTTACATTTTACATGATTTATGGATGTAATTTGCTATATTTATGAGATTCGTAGACATAATTAGCATTTTTTGAGCTTTCTGTCGACGAAATTTGCGTTTTTTGATCGATTTATTGACGTTATTTGTGTTTTTATAGGATTTATGAATGTAATTCGCTTTTTTTACCAATTGTTGGACCTAATTTGCATTTTTTGTAATTTATGAATGTTATTAGTATTTTTTTGCACGATTCATGGAATGATTTGCTTTTTTTGAGTGATTTATGAACGTAATTTGCGTTTGCTTTCTGCTGCTAAAATTCGTGTTTTTTGAGCGATTTATGAACATAATGCCCGTTTTACTACACGATTCATAGACATAATTTGTGTTTTTCATACAATTTCTGAACGTAATTCTCACTTTTTTAAACAATTCATGGACGTAATTCACGTTTTGAGCGATTTGTGGACCCAATTCATGTTTTTATGCAATTCGCTTTTTTTTTTTTTTTGAGCGATTTATGGACATATTTCATGATTTTTATGCAATTAATGAATGTAATTTACAATTTACATGATTTATGGACATAATTTGCTATACTTATGCAATTCATAGACATAATTTGCATCTTTTGAGCTTTCTATCGACGAAATTTGTGTTTTTTGATCGATTTATTGATGTTATTTGTGTTTTTATAGGATTTATGAATGTAATTTGCTTTTTTTTACCAATTCTTGGACGTAATTTGCATTTTTTGCAATTTATGAACGTTCTTAGTGTTTTTTTGCACAATTCATGGAAGTGATTAGAATTTTTGAGTGATTTATGAATGTAATTCACATTTTTATGCATTTCATGGACGTAATTTGTGTTTTTTGAGCGATTCATGAATGCAAAACACTCTTCGCTATTTTTATGCGATTTATAGACGTAATTTGGGTTTCAGCTTCCCATTTTACTACACAATTCATAGGCATAATTTGTGTTTTTCATACAATTTCTGAACGTAATTCTCAGTTTTTTAAACAATTCATGGACGTAATTCACGTTTTGAGCGATTTGTGGACCCAATTTGCGTTTTTTATAAGATTCATGGACATAATTTGCGATTTTTATGCGATTAATGAATGTAATTTACATTTTACATGATTTATGGGTGTAATTTGCTATATTTATGCGATTTGTAGACATAATTTTCATTTAAGCTTTCTCTCGACGAAATTTGCGTTTTTTGATCGATTTATTGACGTTATTTGTGTTTTTATAGGATTTATGAATGTAATTCGCTTTTTTTACCAATTGCTGGACCTAATTCGCATTTTTTGTAATTTCTGAATGTTATTAGTATTTTTTTGCACGATTCATGGAAGTGAGTTGCATTTTTTGAGTGATTTATGAACGTAATTTGCGTTTCAGCTTTCTGCTGCCAAAATTTGTGTTTTTTGAGCGATTTATGAACATAATTCCCGTTTTACTACACGATTCATAGACATAATTTGTGTTTTTCATACAATTTTTGAACGTAATTCTCACTTTTTTAAACAATTCATGGACATAATTCACGTTTTGAGCGATTTGTGAACACAATTCATGTTTTTTATGCAATTCGCTTTTTTTGAGCGATTCATAGACATAATTTGCAATTTTTATGCGATTAATGAATGTAATTTACATCTTACATGATTTATGGACGTAATTTGCTATACTTATGCGATTCATAGACATAATTTGCATCTTTTGAGCTTTCTATCGACAAAATTTGTGTTTTTTGATCAATTTATTGACATTATTTGTGTTTTTATAGGATTTATGAATGTAATTCGCTTTTTTTTACGAATTCTTGGACATAATTCGCATTTTTTGCAATTTCTGAACGTTATTCGTGTTTTTTTTGCACACTTCATGGAAGTGATTCGCATTTTTTGAGTGATTTATGAATGTAATTCACGTTTTTATGCAATTCATGGATGTAATTTGCATTTTTTATGCAATTCATGAATGCAAGTCGCTATTTTTATGCGTTTTATAGAGGTAATTTCCGTTTCAGATTTCTGCCTCCAAAATTCGTGTTTTTTGAGCGATTTATGAACATAATTCATGTTTTACTACACGATTCATAGACGTAATTTGCATTTTTCATACAATTTACGAATATAATTCTCGCTTTTTTACATGATTCATGGACGTAATTCACATTTTAAGCAATTTGCGGACATAATTCCCATTTTTTATGCAATTTGCTTTCTTTTTTTAGCGATTCATGGAATTTGTATTTTTTATGCAATTCATGGATTGAATTAACGTTTTTTTTTTTTTTTTTTTTTTTTTTTTGCGGTCTTTGGACGAAATTCATGTTTTTCGTGTGGTATTTTCTCGAAATGTTGGGGTTTTTTACATGATTCTTTGTTGAGATACACTTTTTTTTTTAATGCAATTCTTTGTTGAAATAAATAAATAAAAATTGTTTCTTCATAAAATTTTCTGCAAATGGTGTGCGTCTATATTATACAACTATGCTTGTCAGTGTGTATTGTCAGATTTTTTTTTTTTTTTTTTTTCAGATTAAATTAAGGTTCGATAGAATATTTCTTAGGGTTTGGATGAGGTTCAACTCAAATAGAATTTAAACAATTACATTTTAGAAATGACAAAACTAAAAAATGTAATTATTTATCGCCCATTATAAGCTGTTAGTATTTTAAAATATTTATTTGTTAGTGTGTTAGTAACTTTACATTATTTGAATTAAAAATTTTTAATTTCTTGTATTAAATTTAATCTTAAATATGTTTTCTTCTTAGGTATGTTATGCAATTTATTTAAATAATGGATTCAAAGTTATTTGAGGATTCTGTGTTCATTAGTAGAAACAAGGCCTTTTTTTTTTAAATAAAAAAAGCGTTAATTATCAAACGTTTTTGTAAAAGAATATTAGAAAGAAATACTTCAATTTCGAGACAATGAATATGAAATTAAAACATCTATAGAAAAAAAGGGGGGTAAATTTATATTTTATGAAACTCATTATTAAAGCATAGAAGATAGAAGTATAAGTTATTTCTTTTTAAACCAATGTTATCATTAATATTTGGTTAAGAATTATTTGCTTACCCAACTTTTAGTGCTTGTAAATTCTAACATTATAAAAATATATTAAGATTTTCCATTTTAGATGTCCAATTTATAAATGCAGTTTATTAATAACGCTATGTTCTAAGCTGTAAAGCTAATGCTTTTATATTTTGATTATTGATTTCTATAACGTAATATTAACTATTACAATACTTTTGTATTTGGTTTGTGATCTGAGAAAAAATTTTTCACGCTTGGATTTAAATCATCAGACTCTTAGGAAGAAAAAAAGAAAAAAAATTCTATTTTGAACAGCATCTAATGCAGACTACAATGATGCGCTGTAGTACCTCCGTGGCAACTGCTAAATAACATTTTAAAATATAAACATGGAATTTCGAAATTATTAATGAAATAATAGGATGCATGAAACATGTTAAAGCTACAGTCACTAATGGATAATGAGAGCTGGGTGCATGTCAAATTACTGGATGCAGCAAACTTATGCAATGGTCTCTAAAACACATGAAATTTCTCAAAGCCGCAGTCAATAACAAATGTATGAGCACTATGCCCATATGAAAACAAACAACAAAAATTAACAGATGCAGCAAACTATGCGGTAACATGCAGATTCCCAATATCTGGAAGAAATGAGTGATACCTGAACTAAAAAAATCCAGTGACAATATTGTGAAACAAATACATTAAAACAATAACGTTTATATTAGAAAAAAAAGGGCCTAAAACTCTCACTCGCTAAAATAAAACTCGTTAAAGCAGTCCAACTACTGCATGTATAGCACTTAGAGCACATGAAAACAAAACAAAAACAAAACACTCAGGCTGCAGCAAAATTGCTGTGCAACAATCTGTAAAATACACAAAATTAATTAAAAATGCAATCACTAATGCATGTTGTACAAGCACTGTGTGTACATGAAGAAAAAAAACAATGAGTGCAACTAATTTGTTTTTAAATCTCTGAAATCTTTATAGCCACAGTCACTAATGCATGTAAGAACAAATTAACTTCATTACTTTCTTTTGAATTATCAAAATACTGCTGTAATTTGTTGATAAATACTAGTTTGTTCACAATTTCCAATAATAAGTGCACCTACTTATTTTAAAAATTGTTTAAAACCTGGATTTACTGGCCATTAAGCTAAGCTAAAAAGGCACAGTTTTAAAATGAAAATTAATAGCGACAAAAATGCATAAGAAAAAGTAATAAATGCATTTTGAATAACATATTCAAGCAATTTTAATCTAAAAATTAACATCCTGGGTTATTAATCACAGAAATTAATAAATGAAATAAAAAAGCACAATTTTTACAACACTTTAAAACTTAGTATTGTTAATTAATTCATATAATTATTGTTAATTAATTCATATAATAAGGACATCTATAAACTTAAATACAATCTATTTTGAGAATTTTAGAATTCACAAGCACTTGGTTAAACTGTTGGTCAATTATAAATATTGTTTGTTTACCAAAATTTAGCAATAGTTTACACATTCTCTGATAGTTTATGTTGGTTTGAAATCAAATCAACATGCTAACTAATGTATACATCACTTATACTTTTTAAATAATACTTTAATAATGAGTGCCAAAAAATATTTATTTACCTTTCTTTTTCATTATAGATGGTTTAGCTTCACGTTCGTCTCCTGAAATTGAATTATTTCATGCCAACATACAGCACGAATCAATTTGTTTTGATTCGTGTACTTGGATTCACCATATTATTTTATCCAAAAAAGGGGGCCTTTCAGTTTCTCCAAATAACACAATACCTATATTACCATAATAACCATTATTTCGCAAATTACACAACATACATGCTAAAAACAACAAGTGCCAAGTACAAAGCTTACAGCCAGCGAATTCGATTACGATTCAAAACAAAACTATCTAAACGGCGTATGAATACATGGAATTCTAAAGCAAATTTATTAAAAATAATTTTTGTTTGTAAACTTTAAAAGAAAATCATAAGTGAAAAGTATATTGAATATGTATAATTAAAAAATATTTTCCTATTTTAAAAAAGGATTCAAAATATTTTTTCCACAAAATGCAAAAATATCCAATGTAAGAAATGTAATATTTTCTTCTTACGAAAAATAAAGGCAAAATAAATAGAAATTTGATTTAGTATATATTTATTGAATGTTTTAAAGCGCATGATAAGATGTTTTTGTAGTTTCAAAAACATTTATTGCTTCGATGCGGGTGTTTTAACTGTGACCATTACTACTTTTGCCTATTTGCAGTGTCTCCGTCTGCTAACCCATAGAATAACATGTAATCCGCGAGCTAATATAGTCCAATTTTCCAAGATCAATATATAACAAACAAGAGTTTTCCTAGAAACAAGGCAAGTCTTATTCCCTCTATCTTAAAGAGATTCATATTATATATAAGTTTTAATAAAATCTCCCAGCCCGTTTTCTAGATCTCATTATCAGGAACAAACACCATCGTTTTCAGTTTAAAAATGGTTATCGAGATCTAAAAATATACGGCACGTAGAAATGTAAAAATTATAGGATAGGATTAGACTGGGAATATAAGACTATATTAAAAAAATTGGACCATTCTGACCAATATTTGCTGAGTTATTAGAAGGCGGCTTTTCCGATTTCCTTTGAAGTTGAGTTAGCTGTATATATGAAGTTCCGCATCTACCCTTATGACGATGGTAGGTTTAAAGCTGCGTCACTTGAAGGCTGCCGCCTTCTATGATATATTCAGTATTATAAATTTTTCTCCTCAATTACCTATTTTCTATTTCTCTTCTTTTACTAACAAAACATCACTTACCTATATTGTGTAAAACAAAATTGATATTTTATGCATATCTAGAAAAATTAATAATAATGAACAAAATTAATAATTATACGTATGAAATGAATACATACAGAGGAGAGCTGGTTTAGCTCACAGCACATTATAAAGAAAAAAAAAAAAAAGCCTTCGTTACTAAAGATTTGTTTATATATATATATCTGTACTTTGAAAATTTATTTTGTGATTATTATTTATGTGTGTCTATAGAAAATAGTTAGGGGGATTTTGAAATTTCTATGGAATATATTTTTTAGTTTTTCCCTTTATGTGAGTGGAATTTCGATACCTAGATAAAAAAAAAATTATTATATTTTGAGAGTACAGTACATAATAATTCACAGTGTTAAAAAAGTTTTAAAAAAAAAAAATAAAAAAAATAAAGAAAAACAATTAAACATCAATCTGTTAGAGATTTTCAAAATAGATAAATAAATATGACAGGAAGAAAGGGAAGACAGGCTTCTCCCGAAAGGGAATCATTCACTATTGGAGTGGATACTCTGATAAATTCATTACAAAATTTTGAGGATAAACCGAATCAAAACATAACACATTTTTTTGAAGAATTTGAGGAGTTAGCTGTAGCGGCACAATTTCCCGACGACATAAAATTGGTATTGGCGAAATCAAAATTCAAAGGGCAAGCGAGAGAAGTTATGAGAAACATAAATGAATTGCATAAAGCACAAGACTATAAAACCTTTAAACAAAACGCGATAAAACAATTCCAAAAAGAAAGATCTTTTGCAGATGCTCAGTTGCAATTTATAAATGCTAAACAAACGGCCAATCAAACCATCGAGGAATTCACAAAAAAGTTCAATATAGAAGCACAGAAATATCTTGCTTTATCAGGACATGAACAATAGAATGGAGCCAAAGAACTATTAGAGACTATAAAATTAACAAAATATCTTGAGGCGCTAAGACCGGACATTTCTTTCGAATTAAAAAAATATCCACCTACAAATTTCGAAGACGCAGTAAAGAAAGCTAAAAACATTGAAAGTGCATTAAACAGTAAATGTGCAGGTGAAATAAATAATTTGACGGAAACAAGCGAAAATAAATTATTTGAGGCACTAGCATGTCACAAGACCAAACTAGTCGTTGGAGGCCACCGTAATACTTACCCATCATGGTTGGTTGGTTGGTTGATTAGGGTTTTATGGCACAAAATCCCTTTAGGGACATGCTGCGCCAAGAACAAGGTGAGAACAAAAAGTTCAAAAAAACATAATACAGCTTAAAATGTAAAAGTTAAAATGTAAAAATAGCATTAAAAGGCTGTCCTAGTATTTGTCATAATTAGAAAGTCAAGTTAGGATTAAAATCTGTCTCCAAATGTCAAAGTTAAAATCAAACAATGTCTAAAAAGAAGCACAAAAATATATAAAAACAATTTAAAAGGGTAAAATCACTGAGGTCTATATTCTTCAAAAGTAACATTTTCATCATCATCACTCGAGTCGTAAGATGCCGACTCCATAGCCTCCTCCACGTACTGATTCATCTGCCTTGGATCTTTGAGATTAGCTGTAGATGGGCTATGACATGATTTTCTCTGTTTATTCTTCACAGTTTGCCACTGTGAAGAACCCCGAATAGTTTTATTCTCTTTTGTTTTCTGGGTAGGTTTTACAGTTAGATTAGTTTTAGGTTTGTGGGAATTTGATGCAGATGAGTCAGGTGTTTTTCCATTGTCAGGTTTGGTTATATTTTTTGATTGGCTTGATTTCTGTGCTTGACTAGTCCAATATTCAATTTTCACAGGTTCTGATGACGGTTTCCAAAGCACTAATTTTGGCAACACTCTGGTAGCAGCAGTAGCGTGGGCATCACGGGTCTTTTTCTTTATAGGACTAGATGTTTTTTCAGGAGAACTGTTCTTAAAAGGAGCTTCAGTCTGGGTACTAATGTGTCTTACAGGTTTTGTTTGTTGCTTAAGTAAGCTAGAGTAAGAAACTCCAACAGATGGGGTTCTCGATTCTACAATTTTACGAGCTTCAGGGTAAGGAAGGTTTTGGGTTATTTTTATAGTAATGATCTCTTTTTCACGGTTCCAAATAGGACAGGAGCGAGAATATGATGTATGATCACCCTTGCAATTTGCGCAGCGTTCCTGTTTTTCACAAGTTTTACTGTCGTGGCCAACTTCTGCACAATGTGCACAGGTAACAGTGCCACGACATTGGCCATTAGTATTGGTATGGCCATAACGCTGGCATTTGAAACAACGGATCGGATTAGGGATATAAGATCGGACTGGACAATTTAAATAGCCTGCTTTAATTCTAGTAGGTAAAATATGGCTATTGAAGGTTAATATTATATGTTTAGTAGGAATTATCTGACCATTTCTACGGATAGTGATACGGCGGACATCTACGACATTTTGATCCTTTAAGTTAGTTAGAAGTTCTTCTTTTGGGGAAAATAACAGATCTGGTTCAGATATCACACCACGACAAGAATTTAAGGTTGGATGTGCTTTAACAGATACAGAAAAGGTGCCTATTGTATTACTATTGGACAAAAATTGTGACTGGTTGGCTGTAGAAACTTCAACCAGTAAATCCCCAGACTGTAATTTTTTGAGGGAATGGCCATCACCAAGAACAGATTGAAAGGTTTTAGCAATAACAAATGGTGAAGTTTTTTTGAAAGAGCTATCAGAGAGGCTATCATTGCGTTTAATTACGAAAAATCGAGTAAAAGAGGAATTCTTTGACATTTGTTGCTCTCCACATGGGAAAGAGATAGATGAAAGAGAAGTTTTTCCATCCATATGTGAAAAAAGAATTCGGACCCCGGCCGCACCACCCACTCCCGAGCCCAACAAGGGGATGCACATTCGTGCACCAGTGCTAACCAGGGTCTATACGGTCACAAGACAATCCTATGTCAGTCTCCACCCTTAACGAGATGACTAGTAATTGCTCGCTCACTTGATCCCTAAAGCCAGTGACAAAAGTCAGCTGACCAGCCGATTGATGCATACGGGACCAATATGCACCTCCCGTGTACCTGAAGCAGAGGCCAAAGCAGTGTGTTGGTTTCCCTCAACTACCAGGATCCCCCTTTCCAGGGACACGGGTCGCCACGCACGGCCAACACGTGGGTGGTTTACAATTCTCCATGAGTCGATATACAGGATGTATCGGCCCATGCAGAATTGCCCTCACCTCCGAAGAGGAAACCACAATGAGAGTGAAACAAAGAGGAAAGGAAGACCAGAGGAGTAAGAGGAAAAGGAAAGGAGAAAGATCACTCAGGTGCCCCGGGGTTGTGAAGCCCGTGAATACCTAAAGAAGGTATCCCCTGGGGGGTACCCATCATGGATATGTATATGAAAATAAAACATGTGAAACTATTTATACAATGCATTGCAATTCATAAACAAAATTTAAATATTGTTAGTATACATAGTAATGCTATATTAAAAAACTGCTGATGTACCAATTTCGACAGATCATATAAAACGCCAAACTACTCAAGTAGTACCCAACTGCGTAAAAGAAACATCCTTATAACTCCAAAAATAATAATTCTATTAACTAACAATTAACTGCGTCGGATTAAGCGTCTCATTTTCAATTGAAATTTGAATGAAATACAGGGTCATGAAAAATCGAAGAATGTGAAAAATAAGATTACAAATATCTCTGCAATTAATAATCCGATCGACTTCGTTCTATATGCAAAATGTGTGTTATTTTATTGCCTTTTACGTCCATTCCTTGGAACAAAAAAATTCGCAAATTTTTATATACCTTTCATCAGAACGAAATTTTCGAGAGTCCGAAAAAAATAGTTCCGGATAATCGAGGTTGCTGATATTAAATAGGGTTCGTCCCATTCTTACATACTAACTACATACAAAATTTCAAGTTTCTATCTCAATTTGTTCGGGAGATAGAGCGTTTACAGACAGACAGACAGACAGACAGACAGACGGCAAAATTTTTTTTCTAAAAATATGTTTTTCGGAATCTCCACTATCTAAAACGTGTACATCTGTCAAAAAAAAATTTTCGATTTTCAAAACGATTGCAAGACTTACCCTATACTACGTATGATGGGTAAGTAAAATCAGAGATACAACAGCTGAAAGAACAAATAAAAGGTTTACAAATTGACAAAAACAAAAGTGAACAGAACAAAGCGGAAATAAATCATATAACACAAAATTTTTGTCATACAGTTGGCAAAATAATTATTTGTACACTCTAATATGTTCAATTTTTTACTAAATAAAAACAGATATTTATACACGAATGGTTTTAATAGAGTGTTTTTACTGTGCTTTTTAAATTAACGACAGAAATTTTCGATCAAGGTGTAAGATAAATTTTATAACTGGAAAAGATTAAAATTTTCTTGCAAAAAAAGTATTTGTACATTTCTAAAGCAAGATTCGAACTGTGTTTATAATGCTTGTGGTTCAAAGTAGTAATATAATTTGGTAGTTTTTAATAATTATTAACTTCATACTATGTTTGTCTGGCATTTAATTTAATTTGCTCTTGAAGTAATTGAGAATGGTACTTAAAACTAGAGAGGTACCTTTGAACATAAGAAATCATATCTTTGAGCTTAATAAAAATAAAAATCAGACCAAGAAATCAAAAAAGCTATTAAATTACCATTTACAACTATTGGATACATGATGAGAAAGTATGAAGAAATTGGAGGCATCGAAATTCAATGAAAACCAGGACTTCTCAGCAAATTAACAATGAGGGAAAAAAGGAGTGTTGTTAAAACAGCTTTAAAAAATTCTATGGGTTCAGTTCAAAAATTTGCTGGAGACCTTGCAACATCTTCTTACATCAGAGTATTACCTCAAACAATAAAAAATATTATTCTCAATGCAGATTTAAAAGGAGGAACCTCAAGGTAAAATCCATTCATCAGTGAAACAAATAGTCGAAAATGCATAGAATTCGCTTTCGCATACAGAAGCAAATCATTGGATTTTTGGAAAACAGTATTTTTTTCTGATGAGAGAAAATTCGGAATTTTCTTATTACCAAGCATTCGAAATGTTTGGCGTAAAAATAAAATTGTTCTAGATCCAAAACATATACTCCAAACTGTCAAGCATGGTGGGAAGAATATTATGGTTTTGGGGTGTATAACTTCTAATGGAGCAGGACATTTGGAATTTATTGACTTTGGAATGACAGCTGTAACATACATTGATGTGTCGCGCTATATTTTATTAAACAGTGCTAAAAAATTACGTGTAGAGGAATCTTTTCACTTTCTGCAGGATAACAACCAAAGCATACTGCTGTGATCACCAGCACATGGTTACTCTACAATGCTCGAAGGCGACTGGTAACTCCTCTGCAATCTCTAAACTTGAGTCCAATAGAAAATTTGTGGATGCTATTGGATGCAAAAATCCGAAAAAAATATGTATCAGCGAAAAACAGTTTTAAAGAAGCTCTTATTGAATCATGGAATAAAATAAACCAGACCACTACAAAAAAGTTGGTGGAATCTATGTCACACCATCTAGAAGTAGTCATAAACGCTAAAGGAATTCACACAAAATATTATTTTGTATCATTTAACTAAATTTTTATTAATTATAGTACATTAATGTAGTGTACAAATACTTTTTTTGCATTATATTTTTGTATATTTGTTTATTTTAATGTAAAAAATCAATTCGTTTTATTTAGTTTTTGCTTTTATATTATTAAAATGCATTACATTAATGTATTACAGTATTTTTTGCTTAAATCTTTTATTTAATTTCATTATAATTAAAAAAAAATGAAGTGTACAAATACTTTTTTTGCCTACTGTATATGCAACAAGTCCAATCACCAGACACAAAATTGTTATTTTAATCAAAAAAGTGCAAATTTTTTTCAACCGAGGGGAGCACAAACCAATGTTAGGCCACGATTCCACAAGAATTACTATCAAAATAACAATTATAGAAGCTTTACAAGATTTCCACAAAACTATGCACAACATTTTCAAGCGCCACAAACATTCGATTTTGCAAGACCTCATAACAATCAAATTAGATTTAATGATATGCAAAATCAGATGCCAAATTGGCAAAATTTGCACCAATCATCGATAGGACCTAATCAAATGTATCATGGAAATTATAATATGCAAGATATGGTTCCAATGCAAAATTTTGACCCAACACAGGGAAACAATACACAAATCTTATATACAGGGCAGCATCACAATTTTGCGGATATGCAAAATAGCCAAAATCTTTTGCCGCAAAATAATGAGAGAAACAGGGAACATCAGCCCACAATTACCTTTCCAAATGAAAACAGAGACAGAAGGGGTAGACAAAATCATAACAGGAACAGAGGACAAAGTAATTTAAACCGGTAAAGGGACTTACAAAATTGAGAGAAATACAAGCCCGTAGGTCCCGCATCATTGAAAAAAAACAGGGTGATAACATATAACATAAAGCAAACAAGGAACAAAAAATAATTAAACAAAAACAAACAAAAAAGACAGAGATAAGAAGAAATGGGAACGAAAAAAAGATGATTAAAGAAAAATTAATTGCAAGTTGTAATTCGGGTAAAAACAATGAATTACCAATATGGAATTTAAAAATAAAGAAAGATATAATTATACCCAGCCTTATTGATAGTGGGGCGAGTATAAGTTTAATATCCTCAGGGGTCTTCGAAAAAATAAAACAGACAGACATAAAAATTAAATATTTAGCCAATGCTATAAAAATAACAACTTTATCAAATAAATCAATTCCTTTTAAACACTGTGTAAAATTTAAGTTTAGATTTAACAACACTTTCTTAAATGGCACATTTTATGTAACTAAAGAAGAGTTTGATCGTAATTACAAAATTATTTTAGGATACGATTTTTTAAAAAGTAATAAAATAATTATGGATTTTGAAAATAATACTTTTAAACTCAATAATACAATTAAATCCTAACGAAGATCAAATTACTGAGGTAAATGAAATTAAGCCGATACAACAAAATGACGAGTTTCAAACAATACCAAAACAAATTCACTCTTATCAATATAATAAGATTCCGAAAATTAATACACGAGTATTTGTAGAAAAAAGCATTACTTTGAGACCCAGAGAATTGAAGTTAGTGAACTTAATTTTTGATGGCAAATTAAAAAACGGACAACAATTTTTTTTTCAACCTAAATATAACAACAGTAAATTAGTAATCCAAAATTCAATTCATGAAAATAAGGAAAATGAAAATAATTTATTCACAATATTAGTACAAAATAAATCTAAACAATACTTGAGACTTCACAAAGATCAGGAAATGGGAAAAATTATCACTGATTTTTTTATAAAAAAACAAAATAAATCAAATACTGATAATATTTACGAAGTTAACAACTTAAATATCACACAAATTCGAGAATTAAGAAAGAAAGAACTTTCAGAGAAGGATTTTAAAGTTGATCACTTAACACCAAACGTACAAAAGGAAGTACTGACAATTTTAATGAGACACGCTACTGCCTTCAGCAAATCATATAAAACGCTAGGAGAAACAGATGTAATAAAACCGAACTTTAAACTAATGCATGACTTTCCAATACAAACGAAACCCTTTAAGTTAGCACATGATGTAAAAAAATTCGCGAAGAAAGAAATTCAGGATTTATTGGATGCTGGTATCATAGAGCCCACGAATTCAAGTTATGCTTTCCCAGTAATTTTCGTAAAGAAAAATTCTACGTCAAAAACAAATGATAAGAATTTAATTAAATTTAGGATGGCTATAGATTTTAGAGCTCTTAATGATATATTAGAATGCGACCCATATCCAGTACCTAATACAAAGGAGATTTTACAAAGTATGGCAGGAAAAAAATTATACACTGTCTTAGATTTGCATTCTGCATTCTTTCAAATAAAATTAAATGAGCAGGACAAGCATAAATTAGCATTTATCACGGAAGATAACCATTTTCAAATAACAAGGATGCCTTTTGGGACAAAAATTTCAATGAATCAATTCGCTCGTTTAATTGATATAGTTTTAGGAGACTTAAAGAAAAAATACAATATTCAATACTTTATTGATGACATAATAATTGGTTCAAATGATGTACAACAAATGCACATAATACTAGAAGCAGTATTAGAACAATTAGAAAAATTTAATCTTACAATTGAACCGACTAAATTAAAATTATACATGCCGGAAATAGATTTTTTGGGATACAAAATTAGTGAAAAAGGATATGCGCCCTCACAAAAAAATATCCAAAAAATAACAAACTTCGCAGTACCCACATCTCAAAAAACAGTTAGAGCATTTATTGGATTATGCACATATTTTAAAGCAACTATACATAATTACACGGAGATAATAGCGCCACTGACGAATCTCACTAAAGCTAATACAAAATTCAAATGGAATGACAAAGCACAAGAATCATTTGAAAAAATACAAAAAATTATAATGGAACAACCTACTATTCACCCCCCAGATTTTAGTAAAGAATTCTATATAATTACAGATGGATCGAAAATTGCGACATCGGGTATATTAGCACAAAAATAGGAGATAAAATGATCCCAATTGAATTTACGGGAAGAAAATTAAGAGACTCAGAAAAGAAATACCCAAGTATGCAGATTGAACTTTTGGCAATCTACGAAACCATAATATATTTTAGAAACATTCTATTAGGACGAAAATTTTTTCTGCTAACAGATTCAAAGGCATTAACGTACCATTTACAGTTAGAAAAGCAGCCTGAGATTGTAGCAAGATGGTTACTAAAATTACAGGATTATGATTTTGAAGTATCGCATATTGCAGGTATCCATAATCCCACTGATTTCTGTAGTAGATCGGTACATGCTCTATCAATAGCAGATGATTTGGACAAACACCTTTTCATGGTAAATAAAAAGCTAAATGCAGATAATATAAAAAAAGAACAATTAAATGACCCAAAATTAAAAGAAATTATTGAGGCCTTACAACAACAAAGAAAAATAAAAAAAATATGAAAAGTATACTTTAAATAAAGATGGGATATTAATTCTAAAAAATTCACATAATTCAAATAATGTGGAATTATATATCGCACCGCAGAGCTTAAAAGAAGATATTCTAAACAGTGCACATGTCCCACATTTTGCTTTCTTAAAAACTTATGGTATTATAAAAGAAAGATTTTTCTGGTACAGAATGTATCAAGAGATAAAACAATTCTGTACAAAATGCGTAACATGCAACACATTTAAACAACATAGAACGATAAAAATTCCTTTTAAAACAATGGATAAAAATTACCTCCCAGGACAAAGACTGGTATGTGACATAATTGGACCTTTAATTCCATCTTTAAATAGGAATAAATTTGTACTGACGGTCATAGACACAGCCACACGTTACTTGCAAGCATTTCCACTTAAATCGACGGACACTAGGGTCATAATCAATGCTCTAAATGGTTATTTTAGCGCATTCGGATTAGCAAGATATTTTCCCACTGATAATGGATCTTATTTCAAATCAAAGGATTTTAAAGATTACATGAAAAATTTAAATATCGAACTAATCCCCTCATCAATTTATCACCCTGAAAGCCAATCAATTTCGGAAAGGATTAATAGGGATTTAAAAGCTTCAATAGCAGCTATGTGTAATAAAACTTATGAATGGGATACGAAACTTCAATATTTTATTTTGATGCTTAACTCAACTGTACATAGAATAACAAAATTCTCTCCAAGCATGTTAT
The DNA here is from genome assembly GCA_964019185.1 of Maratus speculifer. Classification (NCBI taxonomy): domain Eukaryota; kingdom Metazoa; phylum Arthropoda; class Arachnida; order Araneae; family Salticidae; genus Maratus; species Maratus speculifer. Next base: position 211,509,942 of record OZ025301.1, on the reverse strand, counting down.
TTTTTGGAAGAGAAATAAAAACGCCTTTCACAAACTTCGAAGTACATGACATGTCTTCTTATAGCAAATACGTTCAAAATAAATTAAAACATATGCATGAAATAAGAAAAGAGGTTATCAAAAATCAGGAAATGGCAGATAGGGAATTAAATAAAAATTCAAAAGCAAAACACAAGCAGTTACAATTAGGCGATGAAGTATACTTAAAACTGCTGATAAAACCTAAAGCGTTACACCAAAAATTTTCAGGCCCATATTATATTGAGAGAATTTTCAGGAATGACAACTATCTCATTAAAAACAAAGATAGACCAGATCTAAAGCCTATTAGAATTCATATTTCTAAATTATTTGCGCCCAATATGGCAAGCAAAACTAAAACAAATAATCATTCGTTAGAGAACATAAGTACGTAAATAAATAAATAAATAAATAAAAATAAAATAAATAAAACAAATAAATAAATAAATAAAAATGTATAATTCAAATGATTCATTAAAACTGATTCACTTGTCTACTGAAACTGTCAAAGTTTTCTAAAAAAAAATAAAAAAATAATAATAATAAATAAATAAATAATAATCATAATTCATTGAACATATTAGCTTAAATTATAAACTTTTACAATTAAATACTAATGACTTCTAAAAATGTTCGACTTTCATGTACAAAAAGAAATATCTCTAATACAAAACTAAACATTAATTTTTTTTCCCTCATGGTCTCACATGATTAATAAAAATATGATTCACAAAAAAAAAAAAAAGGTATAATAAAACTGGATATTTCATGGTCGATTAATTTTTCATTAATATTCAGCGTAAAAATGGATTTTAAAACACTATGAACAATAATAACAGTTAAATAACTAAATAAAATAAAATATTTATTACAATATATAGATATTAAAAAAAAAAAAAAAAAAAAAAAAAGGCTCTATTATAATCTCATTGGAAATATATATTTCGTACTTCCCGGGATGCGAATTTTTATTGCTGGTCGATAGTTTGCATTGTACAAAAAATATTTTTCTTGAGATTGTATGTAAATGAGATTGCCCACAGTAAATATATTAGTCATAAAGATTTTATATAAATAATCATATCCCCATTAATTAATATAGCAATAAAATTAGATTAGAACAAAATTTGAAATACATAAAGAAACTATTAATCACAAACTCTAAAATACTCATACGTTCTAAAAAGAAATAAATAAAATACATAAATAAAAATAAATAAAATAACTAAATAAAATAAATTTAATTTTTCACAACTCTCATTCAATGAAGAAAGTAACAATACGTATAAAAGCGGTTCCATAACAACCAGACACAATAATTTAATAAAAATATTAATAAAGCCAGTGAGGAATAAATAAATAGACAGTCAATTAAAAAGAATTCAAGTGAGAGAACGTTTCAGTGACGAAAATTTAATATACGACATAGATAAACGTATGTAAAAAAAAAAAAAAAAAGGAAAGGAAAGAAGAAGTGATTTAAGATGATTTTTTTTTCTCTCAAATATTGTTGATGAAAATAACAAAAACACTTTTTACGATTCAAAAAAAAAAAAAAAAAAAAAAGAAGTTTCGGAAAAATTTTTCTCTTATTTCAGAGATTAGTAAACTTTCAAAATTTTGCTAGTTGGGGAAGTTTGTTTTTGTTCATAGGCATAGTTCATAGAAATATAGAACATGCCAAGTAGAATACACACCCATTTCTGGAATTTTATAATACAGATGTATATATATATACATAAAAATAAAATAAAAAGAAATGATGGAAAAATATAGATATCGTAATGGCAAATATGTCTTATATTTCGGTATTTTTCAATGGCCACCTCAATGGAACGATTATTTTCTCACCTATAATGTAATGTGTATATTATTTTATAATTATAGAACTATTCATATTTCTTCTATAATTTTATAATTATCTTGCAAATTATAGAAGAAATATGAATAGACATTCTCCAAGATTATTTTTTATGCCTCTTCGCAACCTAACAGTGCGGAATGGACTTGGTGTGATGATCTTCAATTTATATGCAATATTCCATTTATAAACTGACTCTGCGTGATTCTCATCAGGCCCGATTATGATTCCTCTTTTAGACATTCTCCAAGATTATTATTTATGCCTCTCTGCAACTTTCCATTGTTGAACGGACTTGGTGTGATTATCTTCAACTTGGGATTTGTGAAAAGTGCAGGATAGCAATCCTATTCGATGCTTGATGGGATTTTCAACAAGATACAACTCTATGAACAATAATGAATAATATTTACATGGATGAGTGGTGCGCTTATGGCAAGAGACATTTCAATAATCATACAGGACTATCTAAGACGATTATCAAGTCTGCTGAATGCCGTGGTTATGGTGAAAATTTTTTTTATAATCCTTCCAAGTGATAAGGCCATTTAAAAAAATATTTTGTTTTATGTGTTTCATTAAAAAATAAATAAATAAATAAATAAATAAAAAAATTCACTATTTAAGTTTTAATTGATAAAATTAATTAAAATAATAATAAAATAAAACTAATGAATATTTTTTTTGGGGTGAACAGCCCTGAAGATTGTGCTGTGAGCATTTAACAATATCCATTATTTAAGTTGAATTTAAAACAAAAGAATTAAGTGTAGTAAATAAATTATATCCTTATTGGTGAATCTTACTATTTGTTATTTGTATTTACCATTTATATATTTTGAGAATAAATGTTTGAGTGTATATATGTATTTGTGTTTTTTTCATGATTTCTTTTACTCTATTTATTTTCAGCGAATTAATAGATTAATAACCTTTAATATTAACGATCAGAATTCTTTTATTTTGTTAATTTTATGTAACCCAATAGAATCCTAAATTTGCTAAGTTAAACGTTAAATAAGTGGAGTCTGAGCTATTGCGATTTTCCTTTATTTAAATGATTGATAAGTTTAAAAGAAAACAATTTTTTTTTTGGTAATATCCAGTTCAATCTCTCACAACGCGAATTGGGATATTATCATAATATTATTTCAGTTGTACTAACCACTATCTTTCGCGTACCGTGTAATGCGGTGTAATTTTCCTCACCACAAACCTGCACCGTATATAAGTCGCGGACTATACACCCGAAAATACGTTAATACTACTTCAGTATTGTTAGTTCAGTACTATACCAACTTTTATTTTCATCTAGAATTTTTGCTGCAGTCAGTTAATTAGATTAAGAATGAGTTAATCTCGATCATGATATTTATTAAAATCAATATTCTTTTCTGTTCTGCTATACATCAGTTGTTTGCGAATAGCCAATTTTAGAAAGATACGAAGTTCGCATCGCTGCACGAACCGCCAATTGTCTGTAAGGATTGTGAAAAATCAAAATTATTTTACAAAAATCATTATTATAGTACCATCTTTGGGCAAACTATTTTCAAATTGAAGGAAGACCAGACAGTCATTCCCAGAAATGTATCCAAAGAAATTTGGTTCAATTCTATGCATAACTTCATACAGTATTTGATGGTAGAACAATGAAATTGGCACAAAAATTGCAATTACAGCGAAATGTTTCCATATTGAAGAAGAACCTGCTGGTTACAGTAAAAAATATTCACAAAATATTTGGATCATTCTATGCATAACTTCATACACTTTTTGATAGTATGATGGCGACACTGGGACAGACAGATGTTTTGAATAAACATGTTTTGGGGGATATTTGATCCCTAAAACACGCAAATTCATCAAAAAAAAAATTTATTACAATAATTTCTTCTTTGAAAGATAGAAGAAATTAAAAATAAGTTTGTTTAGTTGTGTAACTTAAAAACCAATTAACCCATTGTTTAAATTAAAAGAAAGAAAGAAAATTAGAAAAATCACAGTTTAATAAACAACTTCAAATTTTATGAAGATAGAAAACCAACGTTTAGGTAGTAAGCACGCCTGCAGTACCTGCAACGCATGTAAGGTAGCAAACAGCTGTTTCGAATCTATTACCATTGGCTCCCGTAATAGGCATATAAGACTGTGCTTCCCTGTCGCTTTGCTCAGCTTAGCTTTTTCTAGCATGCTGAGTCTTATACTGATGAAGAATCTCGATAATAGATTCGAAACGGCTGTTTTCCATTCTTTTCATGCATTATTTATGGGTTTCTCAATGTTGGTTTTTTATCTTTATACATTTTTGTACAAAAGCTTCATTTGATATTTTGACTTCAAATTTTGTTTTACAATCTGAAAGTAGATACAATTTTCTAAAAGATGTAAACGTAAACTTTTAAATTTGTCACAGAGTTTAAAAATAAATAGTTGGAAAGCTGGCAATTCTTTAAACTTTTGAGAATTACCTTTTATTCATCAATAGGGAACTTATAATAATATTTCATCTTCTGCATTATAAACAAAAGTTTTTCGCATTGTTTGAGATCAAACGATTACTGTTAATATATATTTGGTTTGTTGCATTCTGCCGGATATCTGATAGAGAAGTCGGATATCTGGTGATTGTGATTCTGATATTCAATGATATTTCGGATATTGAGAAATCAGCCGGATATGCCGGATATCCGTTGCATCCCTAATAAAAATCACTATGTACCCAATATTCGCGAGAGAGCAATGGAACAATAAAACGAATGATACCAATAGCCGCCAATTGATAACTCTATGTGTCTTGTCAATGCAAACGCCATTGTAACCATCAGAAACATGCAGAATCAGGGCCATAGCTAGAAGTGAATAATAGGAAAGGGGGGGGGGGGTCATATTTCTTTTCTTCTCTTCATTTTATACTAAGAAAAGTGTATGATGATGAAAATTTTGACTGTATAGCGGGTGCAAAATTAAGCATGTTAGCTTCATATGTACAAATAAGATGAGTGAGGGTTGAAACACTTGTTTTAGTTACAATTTAATAATTCTGCAAAACTGTATAAGGGTCTCAAAACTAAATAAGATTTTTGAAAAGAATTTCATTTGAATTTTCGGAAAAAAAATTCCATTTTGTGACCTTGGAATCTTTTTCAGAAGGAGAGGGGGAGGATCGAAATATTTTAGGGGACTGGGCCACCCATAGCACCCTTTTAGCTACGACCCTGTGCAGAACAGGTCATTTTTGTCGATTATTTTTCTCTATATATAGAATAGTTTTGAAATTAAAGCTAGATCTGGCGACTGAGAGACATACCATAAAAAGTTACTGGTGGAAATAACCACTTCCTTATCTTGTTGTTGATTACAACGACATTAGCATAGGTGAGGCTCATAGCGCCATCTGTTGGTGATTATTGATAAGATTTTTTTTACTGTTCCATAGTTCTTCCTCTTTCTTGAATAGCGATACCACCGATTTTGGTTCCACTTGGGCTATTCCTTGAAGCTACAGGCATCTCTAAATAGACATTTTATAAACACACCGTATATTTCTTTCAACTTATTCTTATGGGGATTTACACACAGTCTTCACAAGGGAATATCTTAGGGTGGATAAAACTTATTTATCTAAAGAAAAAAGGAAATAATACATGCAATAATTTACTGTTTAAATAAAAACAAGAACTATAAAAAATATTAAAAATGTATTGATGGTAATTGCTGAAACCGAGTTTTAAAAAATACACAAGTATTTTAAATTGTTTATTTATACTTAACGTTTCACCTTGTTGAAGGATAAAGTTTTGTTACAATAGTCTGAATCTGTTGAAAAGTGGTTTATAATCTATGCTCGAATCGTCATTTTTCATTTTTGTTGATTGTTATTTTGAGTCTACAGAATCTCAATTCAATATACGTAACTGTTTTCGAAGTTAAAACAGTGAAAAGAAAATGTGCAGTCATCTCTATTCTATATGTTGTTTTCATACGCCAGAGTTTCAATTTCCATTTCTTATTTTCTGAATATATTTAATTCTATAATTGCTGTGATATTGTAATGTAATGGTATAGTTTTTATATTAGCTGAAACTTTTAAGCTCGGTTATTCACTTAAAAAAAAAGAATTACATGCAACACGCTCATATGCGTACAAAAAATGCTTTTTACTGAATTCGATTACTATTTATAATTTTTTCTCAATAAAGTCTAAATAATTTATTAACTATTTTTGTTTCTTTAATGTTAGGAAACAATGACTACGTAAACTGTCTTGAAAATAGCAACAGAGTGTTGGTCCGCCTAATGAGTCACCACTTTCGCCAGCAAAGGACAGATTCTGCAGATCTGCAGACTCTAGTGGTTGGTTGGTTGGTTGGTTGTTTAGGGTTTTGTGGCACAAAATCCCTTGAGGGACATGCTGCGCCAAGACAAAGACAAAAAGAACAATATCAGGGTGTCTGGATGGGGTACCCCATCCAGATATAGCTAGGCAAGTTTAAAAGATCCAACTATATAGAGATCCAGATAACTAGGTCCAAGTTGTAGGAATAAAAGTAGTGAAAAAAATTCAAATTTCAAAATAAAATCCTGCATGCTTTAAAAAGCAGACTCTAGTGAATGAACTGAATGAGATGCTGGTAATTTATTTAATTTTGAAGATTTTTGCATATAATGTATATCTTACTTTAGTCTTAGCCAAAAATACAGTAGAAGGTCTTTATTGCATTTCTTTTCCAGATTGTAAAGTTTTGCGTTACATAGATCGTTCCACATTTTGTTAAGTACATTTTTTAAAAGTGGTCAAAATATCTCTGAACACATCATTCTTATATTGCTCAGTCTCAAAAACGTTTGTAGGAACAGTAATTTTTTTCATTGAAAAGTTCTAAATTAACGAGATAAAATTGAACTAAAGAAATGAATTTAATTTTCTTGAGATTTTTTACATTCTACAAGTTTAGGTGCTTCTTCACAGCAGAATTCACTGTTTACATCTGAGAAGTTGTGCGTTGTAAAGATCTTCTACTGTATATACAATTGCTTAATGAGATCAGTTTTTTAAATTTTAGTTTATTTTCATGCAGGTGGATTTAACAAATATGTACGATAACGTCGTACTAGTTGCAGACAGGAGCAGTTATAGAAAACAAATTTAACTGTTAAACAATCAACCGCGCAAAGCACCTGCTGCAACAATATTCGTAAGTGTGCTTCCTTTAGTGTAAATTTTATTTGTTCACCCTTCATAAGTATTTAAATACAGTCAAAGTTCCATAATCCGCACAAGTTGGGGCCAAAATTTATATGTATTATGGAGCATTGCGGATTGTAGAGTATAATGGATTATATATTATTTTATTATTCCTAGACAGCATTTTAATTCTATAATCAGTATAACATGTAAAGATAAATATGAAATATAATAATTTCATAGGCTATATCAAAAAAATGCCTTTTTAAAGTTATTTTATTTAAAAAAAAATTGATAAAAGAATGTACATTTAAATAAAGATAATTACATATGTTCAATAATACAGTTTTTTTTACTGTTCATAAAATAAGAGATACGTATTTTTAAAAAGTAGATGCTTCATTTTATTTTTCACATTTTTTTTTTTTTTTTTTTTTTTTTTTTTTTTTTTTTAAATCATTTTGAATCACGAATTTGTAAATTTTCTTATTTGTTTATTTCTCTGTTTACATTCGTAAAGTAACGCGAATTATAGAAATTCCGGATTATGGGTGCACGGATTATAGATCCTTGACTGTGCAGTCAAATCTGTGAAATATGCACACTTGGGGAATCAGGGTTTTGCGGATTTTACATATTTGAGGATTGTAAATCATCATTTGTTTAAATTTTATTTTTTAAAGTCTGACTATAAATTAAAGAATCGCGGAAAATTAAAATAACGATAGAAAAGAAAAACATTATGCAATACTAGTTTATTATATTAAGTAACTAATTCAATTAAAAGAAAAAATAAATTATGTAGAATACAAATTTAAGTGTTAAATTTTTCTTAGAAAAATAAGAATAACATAATGGCTGTTTAGTTTTGGATGAATATTTTTTTCTTTAGACTATGAACATTTATTGCTTCTTGCTCAGACATAAAATTTTGTTGTTCAAGGAAATTAAAAAAAATACACATAATTTATATTTAAATATTTATTCATTGAAAAAAGGAATGAGAGTCATGAAAAATAAAATACCAAATTTAATTTTATGAGTTTGAATATCAATAATAATTTTCATCATTTTAATTCAGATACAAAGTGTGGATAATAGATATTTGTGTATTTCACAAAGTATACTGTATCCATTAAAAGTAACAAATATTTGTGTTTCACAATACATCGCTTAAAGTGTTTTTTAAACTGCTCAGTACTATAAGATCTTTAAGAATTGGGGTGACTTATTCTTTTTTTAATATAGTCAGATATAAGATGACTATTTGATGCTTACATAGGTGTAAAAAACTACAAGTTTAAAAATACCGGAGTGATTTATTAATTCAATGTTATAATTTGATTTAAAATTAAAAAAAAAATATGGATAAAAATATAAACTTACATTGAGCAAAATAGAATTTTTCTGTTCTTTGTAGTTGAAGTTGATACTATCTACAATAATTTATTGCTATTATCTTTAGTATTTTTAATCAGTAATTTAATTTATTGTTTATGCTTTATAACAAAATAATCCAATTTCTTCATATTAATTGAATAAATTAAGTGTAACTTCTGAAAAATATATGTTAAACTTTAGCAATTTTTAGTTTCTCTCTATACATTTTAAAATAGCCATTTCTAAACATGTTTAAGCATTAATATATAAAACATATTTTACTGGAACTACATTATTATTACATAAACTAAAACAATGAAAATTTACAGTTTAAGGGCCATTCCACGAAAAGAGGTAAATTGATAGTCATTTTTAAAAATTTGTTTAAATAAATATTTTTGGCATTTAATGATTGGCAACATGTCAAATTTTATGTTTTGAGTAAGAATGTAAAGTTTATCTTTTGTGGATTGGCAACACAACAGTTTAAAGATGGCGTCCATGTGCAAGCAAGTATATTGCGTTTTACAATACATTTTGAGTGAGTTTTTTTAATAAAGAAAATCCAGTGAAACTTTTGAAATCAACATTTGTTTATATTTCACTAAACTGAAATATATAAGATAATTTCAAATAATTATTACAGCACACAAAAAGAACTTTGTTTCTGTGTCCCACACGTGACACAAAACATAAACTTTTTCACTTAGGAGGAAAAAGGAACGCATTTATTTTGTTTAATTGGCATTTCTAAAGCAGTTTAGTGTAGTACACTTATCCTATGCTAGTTAAAAATTTGGATGAAATTTTTATTTTGAGAAAAATATCAAAACAAAATTGTCCCGCACGTGACACCTTATGAGCAGGATGATTATTTTTGTTTTCTGAATGTTATATAGAGATTTATTCTAGCATAGTTTTAGCAGTTTAATGATTATTTTGTCCTAAGAACTTATTCTATGTAACTAAAACAAAATTAAGATTTTTTTTTTATGATAGTTCAATTTTTTTTTTTTTCTTTCTTTGTGATGCTAATATTTTTTATTTCCATTTTTTTATAAATTTATTTTAATAAAATTTGAACACTTTGATGGTTATTTTTATTTTAAGAACATGTTTTCCAACAAGAATTGATCTACTTGATTAATAGGGATTTTTTCTATACAATAAAAAGAGTCGTGTGTTTAAGAACTTGTTATTATTCTACAGAAAAATATAATAAAACTTCTTATCTATATTCTGTTTTTCTAAGTTTAATTCTATTTTAAGTTCAATTTTTCTATGAAATTAAGTACATTTAGACAAAAGCGTTTATAATTGATAAAGTTTGTTATTTATTTAGCTGAAATGGAAAGATCTAAGTCTACTAGTGCTAGAAGAATGAAAAGGATGAGAGAGAAAATGTCATTAGAAAATCCTAATTTCCAAAAAGAAGAAAATAAAAGGATCAGAAACAGCAGTTTCTTTTAAGATGGGTGAATGGGTAGTTGTAAAATATGACGGCATTAATTATCCTGGGGAAATTACAAGCACCCATCATGATAGTGTTGAAGTGTCTGACATGATAAAAAGTGGTAAATTCTACAAGTGGCCACAGTATCTAGATAAAATTCTGATATAAAGTTATTGGCATGCCGAAATGATTATAAAATCAAACCGAAAAGGCATTGAATGAAAGCAAAAATATTGTAAATGAATTGTGAATGGAGAACACAAATATTAGACTGAAAAGAATTCTAACAAAACACCTGATTACTGAACAAAAAAAACAAAACACGTGTTCCGGAAAAAAAGATTAAAAGAAAAACAAGATAAAAATCACATAATACTAATGTAGTAAAAAGAAAAAGGAAGACAACGATATTGTAGTATAAAAAAGAATATGTATTATGGTTAAATGTACAAGTTCATTACGCGAATCCTGACTTTACAATAAAAACAAATATGGGTTTCTCATCAATGGGAAAGGAGTTAAAAAGGAAATAAATAAAAGGATGGAAGTAGAAACTGATAAAAAACTTAGCTGTCCTATGAAGTTGCCATGCTCGTCCTCATTAATCTTTCCCAGCATCCACAAGGTGAGGCCCCAAAAGAAAAAAACGATGCACTTGCTGTACCAAAAAAACTTGTGTGTGTTCTCAAAAACTTTTCTGACTCCCGCCACAAGGTCCAAGGTTGCCAGAAAGAAACCAAGGGCGCCAAGCGCAGTAACTTACGCCACGGTGAGAAAGTAAATGCATTGTCAATAACCTATGCCAATTGCCAACTGATGAAATAGACTTCTTGCAACCCTAACATTGGCGAAAGTCAAACACAGAAGATTGGTTCGATGTAGTGATAAATTTGACCAAGACGCTGACCTCACATATCAAGTTGAGCACAACAGCAGCTGAACTGTACACTAATTTTCTTTTAACTAAAAACCAAGGAGGTAGCAGAGGCAAATCTACACAGAGTTCACAAAGTGCGAACTTTTACATTTAGACTTAGATGTACTAGAACAGACGTGCATAAACGTTGATTTAGGAGAATTGGCAGGAAAGAGAGATTCGCCATGGCGAATATAGCTTTATAACAAATTCTATATTCATTTTAAGATGTAGTAAAAAAGATATCAACCCCCACTGTAGCTAATAAAAGAGATGGTTTCAAATTTCTAGAACAATTTTGAATTTTTGTTTATACATTTACTTTATTTTATGCTTTAAAATGTCAATTCGAACATTTACTTTGTACAAAAAAAAAGTTAAAATAAATATTTTTGTATTGTAAAATGTATAACATGCATATTCTTTTTTGCATTTCCTTATTTTCTGATTTTTAAAAAGGTTACTTGAATGATATATTTGCAAATGTCCCACACGTGACAACCGTGTCCCGCACGTGACACTATACATTATATATTTTTTTCAGAAATTTAAAAATTTATTTTTCAAATAAGAAATCTTATTTCATGAACATTAGACATTTAGCCTCTAATACATATTTTTTGTTTTGAAATTGCAAAATTAGTAGAGCAGAAATGCTATCTGGATCATACAGCAAATTACAAGTGGTTGACTTCAGATGTCCTGCACGTAACGCATACAAATTAATTAATAAATAAATCAGTAAACTATTTAGGAAAAATCTGTCCCTGCCTGAGATATTGTTATATCAAATATAAACTTACAAAAATATGTTTATTCTTATTTCTGAAAAATCTTAAGCCCTTTAACACAATTTTGGTGGAATTATGGTGTCTGATTGTCCCGCACGTGACAGTGGAATGGCCCTTAAGTTATTGTCACCCTATCATCTCATTCATTATCACTCTGTCAAAGTTGTATTACTGTCACATTATGAATGTCCTAATGTTTTAATTCAAAAGCATAAAAAAAGAAAATTCATGAAACATTATAAGAAAAATGAATTTAGCTGAGAAAAAACTATTTCTGCAATCAATTTTATATTTTAGAAATGTGTACTTTCTAGGGTGCCACCGATTTTATTGAAGTGATTTAAATCATGATAGATTATAATCATAAATTTTCTAAATGTTTAAAGTTGCCTAAAATAGTATTAAAGTCTAATATGAACATACTTTGGAAAGTTTCTATTGGTAAATTTTCTTATGTACTACGAGTATGGTCACAAATCGCACTGTTTGTTTCATTTGATATCTCTTTTAAATCTCTTTATCCTTAAATTATTATATCAAAATTATTAATTTATAATTATTAAATCCTTACATAGATCATGGCAACATCATTGCATTTAATTTTAAAATAATTGGAAAAATATTTTTAAATTCCATCTAAAATTTCTGTCATTTTCTTGCAGTCAACAGCATACTCAAGCTGCAGCGCGTTCACCTGCAAGGGGTGGCTCACCTCCAGCTCCATCAGGGGGATTTCCTCCAGCTCCACCAGGGGGATTTCCTCCAGCTCCATCAGGTGGATTTCCAGCAGATAGAATGCCACCAGCTGCAAGACCCTCCCCAGGCTCAAGATGTGAATCTCAACCACCTCCTTCAGCTGGATTGACAGTTATTGGCAATTGGAAGTTTCTTGCCTGGTCGTCTGATGGATCATGGTTTGGTCAGCTGCCGAGAAGATTTGAAAAGGAAGTTTGAGGAGGATATGGTAATTATCTGCTAAGATATTTTAATTTTTAAATGTTTATATACATTTTTTTTTTTTTTTTTTTTTTTTTTTTTTTTTTTTTTTTAAGAGTTACACTGGTTTGGGTTTGGCCCAAGGACCCATGACCCAAAATGAAGCCAAAATTTTTAACGGATGAGCTGAATAAAAAATTATGCTCCTGTTGCTTATTTTTTCTGCTCCCGCGGTCCAGTCCCACATAAACATTAAATGAACCGACTGGTACAACGTAGAAAAATAAAAGTTTCAAACAAAGTCAATAAAAATTAACAATTTTCAATGGAAATGACCGAAGCGAGGATAAATATAACTGTGCTGCACAAGCTGTTGCTAGATTAACAGTATCAATACGGAAAATATGTCTAGCATAGAGATCGGCATCGGACAGTCACCACCGTGTAAGAAGCAGCTTAAATTTTTCAGTAGACTCAAATTGGCCAGAGACAGACTTATTAGGGAACTGCAAAAACAGTAAGTTACCAATTTGACGAAAGTGGTATTGTTGGAAAAATCTCATCGTAAACAGTAAAAATCTCAATGACCGTCAAAAATAAGCCATTTTGGAGATATACGATAATTTATGTGGCGTAGCAAGTGCAATCTTGCTGGGGAATTGCAAAGTAATTTAGTCTGGATTTTGATGAAACTGGTATTATTGGAAATATATCATCGTGAGGCGTAAAGAAATCAATGGAATTACCTGTCAGTTATGAGCCATTTTCGAAATATCCGATAATTTATGTCATGTAGCTAGTGCACACTTATTTGGGATTTGCAAAATAATTTAGTCTCGATTTAGACGAAAGTGGTATCGTTGGAAAGATATGTATGCCAGTCCTACATAGTTTTTATTCCTAACGACAAGATCTTTCCAAGGATGTCACTTTCGTCAAAATCAAAATTATTTTTTTTTTCGGTTGCCTAATATGTGTGCACTAATTGGGAGAAATAAATTGTCAAACATCCCGAAAACAGACCATTTCCGACTAGTAGTTCCATTGCGTTTTTTACTCGTTAAGAAGAGATCTTTTCAATAATGCTATTTTAGTCAAAATCTAAACTAGTTTTTTAAGATTATCCAGTAAGAGTGCACTAACTAGCTGCGTGACAAATTGTCGGATACCTCAAAAACGACTCATTTCCTACGGATAGTTTCACTGAGTTTCTTGCAGCTCATGGAGAGATCTTTCCAACGATACCACTTTCGTCAAAATCGTGGACTTTCACTTCTTGCAGTTCCCTAGTTAGATATTTTTCTACATGCTCGGTCATGACGGGGGTAGGCTATTTCAGTCATGCGAAAATATTCGATCGTTCATGTTATTTCAATGAATTTTTTTTTTTTTTTTTTTTTTTTTTTTTTTTTTTTTTTGGAGATACCTCCCTTGTTTGCATTAGAATATTTTAAAATTATTTTGCATTGGATAGCCAAGTTCGATCTTTACAAAGGCTGTTTTGTACTTTTTCCAATTTTGTTTGCCAGTATTTTTTATTTAGGATGCATTCACTTTCAGAATTGGTTTAAAAAATGAAAGCATCCTCATAAGAAAAATCTGTACAATAAAATCAAAAATGTGAAAAATGACTGAGCCATCCAATGCAAGGCCATTTGCTTTGAGATAATTTATTTTTAGAAATAATACTAATAATGAACATTCGGCAATTAAAAATTTGGATACCTAACTAAATAAATTGGTGAGAAATATTTTTAAAAATCTCTCTTCTTTTTTTATACAGCTTCAAAAGCAATGATGCTTTTAACCACCTTTTTTTCATTCTTTTAGAACATATTAAGGTTTTTAATGAATTGTCATTTGAATTTGAGTTTAATGAGTCTATCAAGGAAGGTATTCTTATTGGGCATAATCAGAAAAGGTTGAAAAAAAGTGTAATTAAAACTACTTATGCATGTAATAAAAAATGAATTAAATTTAGCAGTTAAATTTTAAATTCCAGTAAAAAGTCTGCAAAAGATAAAATATTTTCGAATATTTACAGACAAATTTTAAATTTCAAATTCCAGTAAAAAGTCTTCAAAAAATAAAACATTTTCGAATATTTACAATCAAATTTTAACTTTCAGTAAAAAGTCTGTAAAAAGAAAAACATATTTTCGAATATTTGGTGTAAAAATATGAAAGTGATAATAGATTTGTCAAGCAGGACATTTTCTCGCCAAAAGTGAATGATTTTAATGCATCAAAAAAGTGCTTTTCGATTGCGTGCTATATAATGAATTTAAACTTAATCAATGACAGAGTTATGTATGTAAATGTATGCAAAGAAGATAGCCGGCGATGCACAACTAAAACAAAGAAAATAACAGAAGAAACAAGAAGGTTGATGAAGAAGCGCGGAGATTTTAAAATAAATTATCCTGAATCAAGTGATGAATATGCTGAATTATGTGAAACAATAAGGAAGTGTGTTACAGATATTATAAAATTTAACTGTGATATTGTTAAAAAAGTTCTAGAAGATAAAAAAAAATTTAAAATCAGCAAAGCGCAAGCTATGTATTGGAAGAAAAGGTATTTTTGCATTGAAGAGAGCAAATAGAACAAACGCCAAAATCTATAACGAAATAGTCCACATTGTTGAAAAATTCTATAATGATCTATATAAATATGAAGTTCGAGGGGAAATTAACTTACATAATGAAGAAGAAAACTTAACAGAAACTGAAAAGATAATCCCAGTGATGACAGATGAAGTTTTACAAGCTATTAGATTTATGAAAAAAAGCAAATGTCCTGGAGAAAATGGAATTGCACTTGACCTTTTCAAAAAAGCAGGAGAAGAATTTGCAAAAAGGCTATCCTTATTGTTTTGAAATGTCTCAAGAAGTCAGATGTATCAGAAGATTGGAATAATGTTGCGATGGTGCTTCTCTACAAAAAAGAGGAAAAGGAAAACATTAAAAATCACTGTCAGATCAGATTATCGTGGCTGCCAATTTCTACACCTATTTACAGTTAAATAAACACATTAGGAACATAAATTTTATTTAATAATTGACAATATGTATCGCAATACATAATATTGAATAAATTTGGGATACATTTTACTGAAAAAAATTTGTGGTTCCAAACAAGTTTACATGATTTAAGGAGGCATAGAAGTTGGCAGCTCTGGATTATTATCAGTGATTTGTAAAAGTTTCATCAAATTTTTAACTTGATTAATCTCTGGACTCTGCTCAACCTGGAGAACAAGCAGGATTTCGAAGTGGATTCAACACAATGGATCATATCCAAACAGCAAGGGAACTCATACAAAAACGTCACGAATATAATTTACCTCTCTGCCTTGTCTTTATTGATTATGAAAAAAAAAAAATTGATTTCGTCTACACATCAGCAATAATAGAAACTCTGGAGGACATTGGTATAGACAAACCTCACATCAGTACCATAAAGAAGATTTACAGGAAAGCAACAGCAACTACCATTTTGAAAAAGGAAAAGCGAAGATCAAGCTCGGAAGAGGAGTAAGACAAGGAGATGCCATTTCACCTAAGCTTTTTAGTGGTGTCTTAGAAAATATTTTCAAGAAGTTGAATTGGGAAAATAAAGGGATTAGAATAAATCGAGAATATTTAAATCATCTCAGGTTCACTGACGATATTGTAATTTTCAATAACAGCCCTGAAGAATTGGAAAATATGCTAAAAGATCTGGCAGATGCTAGCATTAATGTAGGATTAAAAACAAATTTGGAAAACACTAAGGTGATTTTCAATTAAATTACATAAAAAAAATCAAGAATGCTGAGTTTAAAGAAGTGCAAAGTTATGTGTACCTTGGACAGGAAATATCATCAGAAATAGTATCATGAATGAAATCAATAGAAGAATAAGAAATGGGTGGAATGCTTTTAAGAAGAACAATATTATTCTGAAGAGTAATATGCCTTTTTGTTTGAAAAGAAATGTTTTAATCAATGCGTTTTGCCTGCACTTACGGTTGGTTGGTTGGTTGTATAGGGTTTAATGGCGCAAAATCCCTTTAGGGACATGCTGCGCCAAACAAAGACAAAATTTATAAAAAACATGGAATTAAACAAACAAACTTTTTAAAATGAGATATAGAAACGGCTATCTGGATGGGTTACCCCATCCAGATGTAGTCGGAAAAGTGTATAAAAACATGGCATCTGGATGGGGTTTCCACCCAGAATGCCAAAAAGGAGTGTCAAAGTTAAAGTTTAGAGATCCTAAATCATAAAATAAAAGCCCACATGTTTTAAAAAACAAAGAGTGCCCCATGAGGTGTTTTCCCAATGAGGTTTGTCAGTGGTGGTGATGAAGTATTAAAATAGAGTCTATAAAAGTTTCGGAGACCAGGACAGTTCGTCAGAATATGATGGGTGGTAAGATAATCAAAATGACAGTATGGACACATGGGTGCATCCTCTTTTAATAAAAGATGTTTATGAGTCATCCTAGAGTGCCCAATTCTTAGACGAGTCAATAGAACATCTGTTTTTCTTGGATAGTTTGGAGGCCAAGTCATGATAGTTGGTTTGACATGATGTAGTTTATTATTGATTTCTAAATTCCAACTTTCTTGCCAGTTATTATAAATAAAGTGATTTATAATTAGTTTTGTGTCTGAGAATGGCACTTTATGGTGCAAAGGATTAAGAGCAAGCCTTGCCGCCTCATCTGCTTTTTCATTACCAGGAATACCCATGTGTCCAGATATCCAACAAAATAAAATATTATTTCCTCGTCTAGTCAATTTAATATAAAGATCCAGGATGGCAGTGACATAAGCATGTCTTTTAAAAGATTTAAGTGCATCAATAGAACTATTTGAGTCATTATATGATGAAGGATGTGTTATGATGATCAGATATGAGCACCATGGCTCTCTCTACTGCGATTAATTCAGCTGTAAATATAGAAATAGAGAGATGAAGCTGATAACTCAAAGAAACATTATTATAAAAAATGCCACAACCAACTCTATTTCCACTTTTTGAGCCATCTGTATAAATGTTGGTAAAATTCTTATAATCTGCACGTTGTGCAGCAAACAATTGTTGAAAAACAACAGCAGGTAAATTCTTTCTATCGTAATTTTTAAAAACGGAAAGGGTTTTAACATCTGGTGGGTGCCAAGGAGGAGAAATATGCAGTGGACAAGTACTCACATCAATGTCACTCAGAGGGCTATTGTTGGTTATGCTTCTCATTCTGACACCAAATGATGGGATGCAAGATGGGCGATGCTGGTAATGAATATCATTGTCAGTATTTAAAATTAAAGTATGAAGTGGATGACCGGGATGTGAAAGGATACGGTAAAACAAATCTAACGAAAGTTTTTCACGAATATGGTAGAGTTAAGGTTCGTTACAATCAACGTATAAGCTTAAAACTGGTGATGTGCAAAATACTCCAGAGCAAACAGGAAGTGCGCTATGGTGCACCGTGTCAAGTTTCTTAAGAACAGACTTCCGTGCAGAGCCATAGACCTGGCAGGCATAGTCAATTTTTGAGCAGATAACAGCACGGTAAATCTTAGGAAGAGAGGTCCGGCCCCAAGAGGTATTAGAAAGTATCTTAATTAAATTTAGCGATTTTTCACATTTTGTCCGTAATTGTAAAACATGAGGTAAAAAAGTAAGTTTACTGTCATAATAGAGGCCTAGATAGCGGACATTGTCTACAACAGGAACTTGTGTTGATCCGATGAAAATTTCAGGGTCTGGATGCAGATCCCTAAGTCTACAAAAGTGCACACAAGAAGTTTTGTCATCAGAAATAACAAAAACATTTTTATTAATTTAATTAAGAATATTTCTAATAGCAATTTGCAATTGTCTTTCGATAAAACGCATATCTTCTCCCATACACATAATTCGGAAATCGTCAACGTATAAATCCCGCTCTACAGAAGGGGGGAGTTGACTGAGAATACCATTTATTTTAATAGCAAAGAGGGTGACACTCAGGACACTGCCCTGGGGTACATCCTCTTCTTGTACATAATAACTAGAAAGCGTTCCTCCAATGCGAACTTGGAACAGTCGCACCGCAAGGAAGTTTTTAATAAAAATAGGGAGGTTCCCTCAAAAGTCCACATTAAAAAGGTCGCGGAGGATACCATAACGCCATGTTCTATCATAGGCTTTCGCCATGTCGAAAAATACTGAGACCAAATGTCTGCATTTCAGAAAAGCTGTCCGAATGTAGTGTTAGAGATGAATTAAATTAACGTTAGTAGACCTACCACGTCAGAAACCACTTTGAAAAGCGGCAAGGCAATTGTTCGTTTCTAAGACATGTATGAAACGGCAATTGACCATCTTTTCAAGAAGTTTGCAAAGGCAGCTAGAAAGAGCTATAGGCCTGTAATTATTGGGATTAGTGTATCTTTCCCTGATTTAGGGAAAGGTATAATTATAAAATGGTTCATTATAAGCATATGAGTGATGAGAATTAAAATTAAGCCTAGTCCTTTCAGTTTGTCTTTTATAAGATAAAAAAAGGTTCCGAGTAAGAATCAGAGCTTGAAATTGATGCTATGGTATTCCCTATTGTCTCAGCGATGTTTTTAGGTGATGCAATGGTTTGCCCATTTTGTTTTAAAATAGAGATATAATTCTCAGAATATAGACCCATACATTTTTTCACTTTATTTCAGAGTTCTTTACTTGATGTGTTGGAGTTAATGCTTGAGATGTAGTTGATCCACGACTCCCGTTGGCTTTTACGCCTCACTTTTCTAGCCTCTGCCTTTGCTCTTTTATACGCAATGTAGTTAGTATCATTAGGATATCTCCGGAATTTACCCCATGCTTTCTGTTGCATTTTTTTGGCCTTTTGACATTCACTATTCCACCAAGGCTTCCTATGTCGTGAGTTGCATGATGTTTTCAGAATGCTGATATCTGCAGCATTGATAATAGACTGCGTGATATTATCAATTGCATCGTCTATGTTACCTGTAATCATATTACTCGTAATTTTAGCAAGGTCTGTGAAAGCTGGCCAATTGGTTCTGTCGTAGATATAACGCTTAGAACACATATTAGAATCTCTGTCAGGAGTAATCTGTGAAATAAAGGTTGGAAAATGGTCACTGCCGTGAAGATCATTGGAAACCCAGAAGTTCCAATATGGATAAATAGATGGGGAGCAGATGGTAAGGTCAATAGCATGAAAGGTGCTTAATGGTTCATGAAAGTATGTATAATCTCCATTATTGAGCAGGTATAAGCCATTGTCAGATATGATTTTTTCTATCATATAGCCACGTTGGTTAGAGTCATGATTACCCCACAGTTGACTGTGGGCATTAAAATCCCCCAGGATGATGTAAGGAGTGGGGAGTTGCAGAAGGAGATTGTCAAGATTGGTTGCCTGAATAGAGGTATTTGGTGGTAAATAAATAGTGCAGATAGTTATAAATCTGTTTATATGTACACGTATAGCGACTGCTTGTAAGTTAGTATTTAAGTTGATATGTGAATGGGGTAGACTGCGAGAGATAAAGAGAGCCACTCCACCAGTGGCCCTGTCACTACCTGTAAAGTCTTTTCTATAGGTAACATAAATGCGAAGTTTTGCTTTGTCATTAGGTCTTAAATGGGTTTCTTGCAATGCTAAGCACAAAGGCTGATGATCAGAAAGAATACTACGGATTTCGTCATGTTTATTGAGATAGCCACGGCAGTTCCATGAAATGATATTAGTCATGATTGTGGGGTTAGATATGTATATCTATGTCATTTTGTTCAGAGGTAATAGACTTGCTACTATCTCCATCGTCTAGTGTTTCGTCCCGTTCAGGATGAAGATCTAGAGCATCATCCATGTGTGTTTCATCCATTTTTTAATTGGTTTTTGGGTGGATTTCATTGCCAGATGTTTTATTTTTTTTTTCTTTTTGGTAGGATTTTCAGGTAATACAGTGGATTTACTACGTGGAGTATGCTTTTCAGTATCAAGTCTTCTAAGATTTGATTTCATATGTGGTGTTATATTTATATTACGAGAACCTCTTTTACTGAGTGGGACTCTAGGAATATTAGATTGAGACGGCTTTAAAGCATTTTGTGACGTGTTAGGAAGACTAGGATTTAGATAAGTAGAAGTACTCTGTGATGATTTATTTGATTTATCAGACCTTTTTGACATGTTGCTTTCATTTTGCTTTATTTGGGAATTATTTTCAGTGGTAAAATCTGTTTGAGTTGCAGTAGTTTGATATGTTTTGAGGACAGTTTTAGACAAGGCTGCTGCATACGATATACCAACTTTGGGAGCCCTGGATGCCACTATTTATCTGGCTTCGGGGTAAGGTATATTTTTTAGTGTGTATTGTTTGTATCTCTTTTTCTGTTTTCCACTGTTCACATGATTTCGAGTAGGATGGATGGTCTTTTTTACAATTTACACATTATGGAGTAGCATTACATTGAATACCTTCATGGTCAGCAACACCGCACCTACCACAAGTGAGTTTACCCCGGCAATTTGTTTTTGAATGCCCAAAGCGTTGGCATTTATAACAACGCAGTGGGTTTGGGATATAAGGCCTGACAGAGCATGATAGATATCCAGCTATTATATGTTTGGGAATGTTGGGAGAATTAAATGTGAGTATCACATGCTTTGTGGGTATCTGAATTTGATTAGCTGGTATTGTTTCATCTCGACGGTAAATCTTTATTCAGTTTGCATTTATCACACCTTGATCTTTTAAATTTTTTACAATTTCTTCATCAGTCACATGTAGATCTGATTCAGAGATCACTCCACGAGATGTGTTCAGGGTTCTGTGGATATTTATGGAAACAGGTATATTTGCGAAGTGTGTGCATTTCTTTAGATTTGTGGCTTGTGTGCTATTGTGTACCTCAATAAGAAGTTCGCCAGATCGTATCTTTTTAATGGTTTTTGGATCACCAATCAATCCTTGAATAGACTTATGAATCAGAAATGGAGAGGTCTTATCAAAAGTACCTTCTTGTCTTTTAACTATAAAAAATCTTTCTGTGCAGGTATCATCAACTCTGTCAGCCCAAGATACTGTTTCGGCCTGGTTTATATTTGCTTGCTGGCCTGAGTCCGAAGCAGCAAACTGAAGGTTTGCATTATAATTAGACAAGGTCTCAGATTGAGAGATGAGGGGTTGTGGGGCTACCACATCGCATGTTTTATTTCCGATATTTGTCGCCATGATTGAGAGATAATTTTTATAAAACGCCAGGCATCGGGCCTGGTCACCGACCCTTCTTCTTACCGTTATGTCTGGTGCAGGTCTCAAAAGGGCGAAAACTTTTTTCAACAGACCCCCACGTTTTTCGAACATTGGGTTAAACTCGATAGCATCTCCAAAGCTCCAGTTCTTTCCCAGGGAGAATAGGTAGCCGTAGGTAAGCCTTTACAGCTCTGTCCAACTTACAGCCGGCCCTTACGCCAAAAGGCACCAGTCGCCTGGTGTTGATCCTAACAGCCACCATGCAAGCATGGCGCCCCCTGATCATGGAACCAGAGTTCGGAGATGCCCTGCACCCTGGGACTCGAGATCAACCTAAACAGGAAGAAACGAGTCGATGAAGTTAAACCTCAACACCCAGGGTGTCTCACGTGAATAAAAAAAACCTCTATTGTAAAAAAAAAAAAAAAAAAAAAAAAATAGTGTGAGTGAACTTAAAACAAGGTGTCTTTTTTTTCTTTTTAAACATTTTAAACTTTTTTTTCTTCTTTTTTTTTTTTTTTTTTTTTTCAAACAAAGGAATGGTAACAAGTTTAGTAAAAATTAATAACTATGTAAACAAAAGAGTTAGTAAAAAAACCAAACATGAACAAAGAGGGATAACAAACTGAAAAGAGAAGATTAAAAAGAGTGAAACAAAGAAAAAAGGATAGGCAACTAAAGAATAGAAGAAAAAAAAAGGAGAAAGATTGCTCGGGATCCCGGGTTCGCGAAACCCTAAATACCTAAAGAAGGTATTCCCCTGGGGGACCACTTACTTACGGAGCAGAAACGTGGACACTATCAAAACGGATGATACAAAGACTACAAACGACGCAGCGAAAAATACAAAGATGTATGCTATGCATGACTAGAAGAGAAAGAAAAAGGATGGTCTGGATAAGAAATCAGACAAAAGTTTTTGATATCATTGAAAGAATTAAGCAGCTTAAATGGAAATGAGCTGGGCACAGTGCAAGAAGACAAGACAATAGTGGAGCACATATATTCAACAATGGTATCCCAGACATATAAAGCCACGAAGAAGACTATCCCAAATAAGGTGGAGTAACGAAATCTGAAAAATAGCCGATGCAAATGGGATGACAAAGGCACTAGACAGGAAACATTGGAAAAAACTGGGGGAGACTTGCATCCAGTACTGGATCGAAAACGGATGATTATTATTATGATGATGGTATTTACTCGAATACATGTTTCTTGTTACTTTAAATGTTTTATTCTATCATTGAAAAATATTTTCTATGTTTTGCAAGATACAAATATATATTTTAAGTTATGACCACCTCACTTTTGATTTTTAATTTTTTTTTAATCCTTTTTATCTTTTCAAGTTTTGATATTTGTTCCACAAAAAAATTTATCAGGGGAATATTGGTAAAAATATAAGATGATCCCCAAGCCTTTTTTATTGAAATTAAACAAGCCACCTATTCTATTGAAATGGTTATTTCTAGTTTTTTTTTTTTTTTTTTTTAGCTAATTTGGTCATTTAAATGTTATGGTGGATTATCTCTCTCTTTTTTGGAAAGTGGAGAGGGAGGTAAGGGGGGCAACTAATAAAACATTGTACTAATACTTAAGCATCAGTAAAGCTGGTTTATGATAACATATATCTATAATAATAAAGATAAATTTTTGTTTGTGCATGTATTTTTAATTAGATTTTTTTACATGAATTATGCAATCTTCAGCATATTTTCAATGTTTTGCAGAGATTTTTTAACATTAATAAAAATTATCCAGTACAGTCATTTAAACTGATAAAAAATTTTTATCCTTTTTAAATAAAATTTCTTTGCTAGGAGTTTAACTTATTTCATGTTGATATTTTGGCATTAGCAAAATGAAATCCGCTTTGAATCCTTTTGCCATGTGGCCTATATTTTTCATTGTGGTTTTTTTTAATTTTTCAGATTTCCATGCAATTTTTTGCATTATTATGTGTTATGCACTGTAGCTTGCACTAATGTACGCTGCCAAATCTCAGGCTTATTTAGTCCTAAATTCTTTCGGAATCGGTTAATATGGGAAGCAAACAAATCTTCATTAATATGTTTCTAATTTTAAAAATATTAATACTCTTGTTAATTGCTTTGCATATGTTCTATAGAATTAATTTTACTTCTTTTCATGTTTATTCAGACAGAAGAGCCACTGTTAATCAAGAGGAGACGGTGGTCAGCCCCATTTGCACTTCAAAGAGGTTTGTTGATTTAATCTTATTGACTTAAGCGTTTTTATTTTTACGAATAAAAAAATACCATTGATATCAGTTTATTTCATTCTTATTGTCACAAATGAAAATAATTTTAAAACATGTTTTTCTATTTTAAATTTCAGATGAGGAAGATAGTTGGAGTTTGAGATTCAGTCCATCCTCCACTCCGACTGACTATAATAACCATTCGCCGTTGTCAGTACACTTTTTCCCATCTCCCACTCCCAGCAGATCTCCTCTTCCTAGCATGGAGGTCATGCCTGAAATGCAGCAAGCTATTGAAAACAACTTGGCTGCCATTCCAGAGTCCGCAGAAGCTGTTGATGATTACTTGCTGCAGCTTCTGACTGAAGATGATCAAACTCCGAGTGGCCCAACAAGTATGTAGCATACACATTTCTCATTTTCAGTATTCATTGATTTTTCACAACCATGGTTCTCAAATTTTTGCCAAACATAAAATTATCGGACTCATTTTTAAATGTAAATATTCAAATTTAAAATTGGCAGTAACTTGTTATTAAAGCCATTAGAAATGAAAAATCAGATTAAATTAGAAATGACAAAACTTATGGAGTTAAAACAGATTTTTTGTGACGTGACTGCAGGTTTTTATCCTTTTTAACCCTTTGACGGTTATGAACGAGTTCAGCTCGCAATCGAATCTTGCTTCGTAATGCGCGCAAACGAGTTCCGCTCGTCGGCAAAATTTTGACCGTAATGGTTAGAAACAAGCCCTACTCGCGTAATGAAAATTTTCCCCAACGCGCGCTGACGAGCTGACCTTGTTCACCGTTATTATTCTGCATTGATTATGTTACAAACGATTCCGACTCGCGAAATTTAGTTAGTTTTACTGCCTAAAGATGGCAGTACGGGTCCCATAAATTTCTTTTCATAATGAAGGGGGATTTTTTTTTTTTTTACCTTCTTCTTCTTATGCGTATTTTGGCGCGTGTTTTAGGGTGTTTGTAAAGTAAAATGGCTCAAAAAGCAAAAGTTACATAATTATGATGATGATTATGATTGTGATACAGAAAGCTTATCAAGTTTCGAGTCTGATGAAGACTTTGTTCACAGTATATCAAGCTCAGAAGACGATTCAAGCAATGAGGAAGATTTTTCGTGTGTTCGACAGTGGTGTAAAATTAATTCAAGTTCTCCCGCTCCTAGCCGATTTAGTTTTACTGGCGATGTGGGCATGAAAGCTTCCGTTACAAATATTTCTGACCCACTAGAGTACTTCGAGCTGTTTTTTACTGATGAGATTGTAAATCATATTGTTACTGAAACCAACATTTTTGCTGATGAAAATTTAAATAAATTTAAGAGCAAAGAACATTCCCGAAGTCATCATTGGAGTGAAACTAATGCGAATGAATTGAGAGTATTTTTTGCAACATTAATTTTGCAAGGAATAATTACGAAACCAACTGTAAGAATGTATTGGTCAAAAAGAAAGTTAATTGAAACTCCTAGTTTTTCTAACCTCATGAGTTCGAGAAGGTTTGACCTTATTATGCAGTTTATTCATTTTGATAGAAATGAAAACACTGATTCTTCTCATCCTCAGCCAAAACTAAAAAAAATATGGACAGTTTTAAATTACTTACAGAAAAAATTTTCGGAAGTTTATACACCCGAACAAGACATATGTATTGATGAAAGTCTATTGTTGTATAAAGGGAGACTTTCTTGGATCCAATACTTACCACTTAAAAGGGCCAGATTCGGTATCAAAACGTTTATGTTATGTGAATCTCATAGTGGATACGTGTGGTCTATTATAATTTATGTCGGTAAAGGCACAGATATATCTGAAGAAAATAAAGAATGTTCGTTTTCTACTCAGGTAGTTTTGGCATTGTCTAAGCCGCTATTAAACAAAGGATACTGCCTTACTATGGATAATTACTACAATTCTCCCGAGTTAGGGGAAATTTTATTGAAATCTAAAACTGATTTTTTTGGAACATTAAGACCTAACAGAAAAGATCTACCGAAGGAACTGAAAACAGAAAAGCTTAAAAAGGGAGACTTACTTGCCTATCAAAGAGGTAAGATGATGATAATGCGATGGAGAGATAAAAAATATGTTCATTTTATAAGCTCAATGCATAATCCTGAAATCGTAAAAGTCCCAAATAAATTGAAAAACGTGGAAATAGAGAAGCCTAAGATTGCTTTAGATTACAATAACACGATGGGCGGTGTAGATCGCATGGATCAGCAAATTGGATACTATGACGTAACTCGATCTCGTCAAAGGAAATATTACAAGAAAATATTTCGTTATTTATTGGACATAACAATTTTTAATGCTTTTCAGCTGTGGAAAAAAAAAAGGGAACAAAAAATCAAATTTGGAATTCAGAATTGAGCTAGCTGAAAGAATTGTTGAAAAATATCACACTCACAGACATTTGAAATCAAAACCTGCTGAAACAGTTTCGAACACTTTAAGATTGTCAGCACGCCACTTTCCTGATTATATTCCACCTACAGAAAAAAAGAAAGAACCTACTAGACGATGTGTGATATGTTGCAACAAAAATGATGACAATGGTAAAAGAATTCGCCGTGAAACACGTACTTATTGCAAAGACTGTAATGCCCCATTATGTGCATTTCCATGTTTTAAAGTATATCACACACAAAAAGATTTTTAGGTTATTGAACTTAAATGCTTCATAAAGTTTTACATTAGTTGTATTTATTTAGTCCTTTCAATTTAATATTTGTCTAATATTTATAATTAACTATTATTATTTATATAATTGATTATAATTATGATCATTTATAAATTACTAATTAATAATAATCATTTATTAATTATTTTAAAGTGCGTAAAAACTGTTATTTATGTACTACAAATACTTTAAGTAATTTTTAAAACGTGTGAGGCGAGCTATCTACGGCATCGCCAGAGAAGGGTGACATTTTCGGAAGAATGGCTGGGGAAAACAGCTGCCACTTTCGACTACTGTTTACTTGTAATGCTGCGCGAATTAAGGGGGTAGTAAGGTATTTTTTTTTTATTTTTTTGCTTTTTTTTTTTATTTTTTTATATTAATGTACAACATCTTAAGATTATTCTGCGAAAATTTGAAAGCAATTGAAGTAAAACTGACGGAGATATACACTTGTAAGTCTCCGCCCTCCGATTTCACACTGAGGAATGTGGCCGCAACAATCAGCTACCAAGTAGCTGCTACTGCTTGACCAATCTATTTATGAGGATTTGCTCAAGGCAGGGAGGAGCTCAAACCTATTTATGAGGATTTAAGCAAAGATGCACTTCTGGAACGATGTGTTGGAGGTTTCACTCAGAACAATAATCAAAGCCTATAATCAACTTATTTGGAAAATTACTCCAAAAACAGTGAATGGCACCTCCAACGTCGTTGAAATTGCAGCTAATGTTGCAGCATGTACATTTAATGAAGGCTGTTTTTCTATGCTGTCATTTTTGCAAGAAATGGGCATAAAAACTGGAACAAGTTCTCATGAATGGGCGCGAACAACAGATAGTCTTCGAGTATGTAAAGCAGAGCGAGAGGCTGCAAAAGAGGCAAAGAAGGCAGGATTCATCGTAGACAAGAGCAACAAGATGCTCTGGACATCATCTCTGACAGCTTTTCGCTTTATGGGCCTGGCATTGATGATTCTGTGTAAGTATATGAAAAAAGCACTAATTTACAAATATCTATTTCGACAAAAAGGTCTGTGACTTTAAACGTGTTTTTCTAACACTTCGCTTTTTCGAAGCCGGTGAACTCTGTAGCTCAAAATCTACTGAACCGATCTTTTTTAAATTTTACACACTCTTTCTTTATATAAATTACGAGATAACGCTGTCGAGTTTTTTTATTTTTTTTTATTTTAACTTACTTTTAAAAAACAAAATATCAGATTTTTTTGATGAAAAATCAGTATTTTGACTTCCGAGCCTTGTAAAAAAATTGAAAAATCAATAAAAAAAAAAAAAACTCGACGGCGTTCCCTGAGGAAACTTATCAACGAATTAAATCAATTTGGTTTTTTAATTTCAGTTGATCCAGTCATGAGTTATGCGGTTCACCGCGAATCACCTTTTTTTTGGTACGTCTTCGAAGATTCGCTGTCATCGGCTCATTTTTAAATATTTCTTAATGAAAATTTCACAGAATACTCTTTAAATGACATATAATTATACTATAATTATACAAATAAATAAATATTAATTGTATCCTTACAAAAAATGATAAAATATGCTTTTTTTCTCTCGAATTAACCTTACTACCTCTGTAACTTAAGTAAACGAAAACTTCTCGTTTCCCTAACCGTCAAAGGGTTAAATCTAAAGTATATTGGGTCTTTTGATATAGGAAATGCCATTCTGACTATTAATGCTATAAATATCCCATTGATTCGATAATGCAGTAGTTTCTTTGATTTTGATGATAGAAAATTTATTGTCA
The DNA here is from genome assembly GCA_964019185.1 of Maratus speculifer. Lineage (NCBI taxonomy): Eukaryota > Metazoa > Arthropoda > Arachnida > Araneae > Salticidae > Maratus > Maratus speculifer. The sequence continues at coordinate 211,481,436 of OZ025301.1, read as the reverse complement.
TGGGTGAAAATTATTTTGAAATCATATTGCTTAAGAATTTTATCAATGAGGATATCATACCTGAAATTTTTAAGCTTAAGAACAGAAGCAATATATTGAAAAATAAAAACTAAAAGGTATGCCATTCCAAAATATTGTTGGTATATTAACCCATTAATGCCCAATTTATTTTTTTATTAAAAATGAAATTTTGGGTTTCCCACCACTTTTAAACGACTAATAACTTTCATCTTAATTTATTGAGGAATTTGTTTCGTGAAAAAAAGTGCTTATTTATCTTTCTAATTACTAGTATGAAAAAAGCTTTATTAACTTTTTATAATCGTCCCTAAAAAGCGATGCTAGGCACTAATGAGTTAATCACACCTTCCATTCGTCTAAAATTATCTCTAAATCCATTCCAATACATCAACATAACTTTCTTGAAGCGCTCTATATTTATGAAAATAATATATTATTAGATTGTGCTATCCATATGTAGAAAAATATTAAATGTGCATTTCATATCTATAAAAATAAAAAATTATTGTTAATTATGCATTCCATACATATAAAAATATTGTTAATTGTGACTTCATTACTCTTCAATTTCAAATTTTAGAAAAATTTCTTTTTCTTAAATTTTGCTGACATTCTTTTCACACAACCAATTCTATTCCCTAATTAATAGCTCTGTTGGATGCTTCCTATAATTTAATGTATGTAATTTTATTAGCCAATAAACCTATTTCTCAACTCTACTTCACTTCCATGTGTATGATGAAAATTTTATCCATTGCATTAAAGACGATATGTTGAATGCCATTGAAATCAATGTGCTGAAGTGAAAAAAATATGGTGCTAATAACATAGCTATTCTCTTCATAAGCTATATAAAGCTAACAACATAGTTTTATCTACATATTTTAAATATATTAACGCTGAAACCGGTTATTTGTCTACTATAGTTTCTCTTGTTATCTAACAATAGTATAATTAAAAATATCAATTATTATCATTATTAAATTGGTGTGTGGAATTTTTATAATTGTATTTAGGCATTTTTCTATGATATTTTGTTCAGGGTTTTAAATTTTAAGATTTTGAGTAACTTCATTAATCATAATCCCTTATAATAAGCATTCAATATCAGTTGCTTTTACTGTAAACACAATTGCCAGTTTATAAAACAAAAAATTGTTAACTTTAAAAATTGAAATGTGATAAAATTACATTTAAATTAAAAGTTGCTTATGTCAGATTTATGTATTTTTTTAAAGTTCATATTCGCTTATGTAATATTGACATTATACCTTTAAAAGAATATAACTCTTTTAAGATGGTTTTCAAATTTTTTGCTTAGGGATTCAAAACTTTCTGAGAAAAAGATTCATTTTTAAAAAGGTATAAAATTGGTTGACCTGACTATTGAGGCAACTTAGAATCAAATGGAGTAGTTCATTTTTTGATAAATTAATTCCTTAATTTACAGGATATTTTTGTTATGTAACGGCAGGTTTTTGTCCTTTCCATACATTTTGTCTTTGTCTTGGCACAGCATGTCCCTCAAGGGATTTTGTGCCACAAAACCCTAGACAACCAACCAACCTTTCCCATACAATTGCTTCTGGAAATTTGATAAAATAATGCTAACTTTCTGGGTATTTCTCGAAAGATCTGTTTTCTTTGTCATAAAATTAAAAACCTTATTCAAGTACGTGATTTCTGAATAAGAACATTAGCCAAATTCCTGTATTTCTGAACAAAAATGAATTCAAAAATGTGCTAGAAAGTATTATTATTTTTTTTTTAGCCTTAAGTGATGGTAGTGTATGGTTGCGTTTCAACTATATTCCATCTTGAAATTGCTGTTTGGAATAATCCTTATGAAATTTCTCAAAATATTTCTGCATCAAAATAAAAATTATTTGACTTAGACATTGAGTTCCTGTGAACTAAATTAAATTCACAAAAAAGAGTTTTGCCGGATTAGCAGTTAGTAAATCAGAGTGAAATATTACATTATGTCTATGAATTGTTTTGGACTATACTAGTATTGCCTTTTTTCAGTTCCGAATCCTTACATTGCATAAAAATTACCCGATATTAAAAAAAATAAATTTCTTCTATACACAATTCTTCATTTCATTATTACTAGATAAATGAAAAATATTAAAAGCATATTTTCTGTTATTTTCAGATGCAAACCTCGACAGTAGCTAAAGGTTGGAACTGTAGATATCTCCAGAACAACAAAATGGGCCCCTCAACAGATCCTCTTCAGCCCGAAAGCAGAATACTACGAAATTTGCGACGTACGTCGCAGAACAGATGTCTGAGCTGCAGAACAATTCTGTTCTAAAGTGAGGGAAAAAAAATCTTCGGAACAACCGCGCATTTTCTGAGAACGGGGAAAACGCCATGCCGAGTCGTAAGGCTAATGCCAGACGACAGACTATTTCGACGTTTGTTTTTTCAACGTGAAAAAAAACATCTGCGCCACTTCGGTCAGACGAGCGTTTTGAGTCCCGTTTTCAGACGATATTTATCGAAGTTACAGATTCCATTCAATGTTTTCATTTAAGCTAAATGTATATTCTGCAGGGAATAAATGATTCTGTAACTTTATATGAGTTATACAAGAAGCTAGAAAAAAAGACTATGATCAGTGACAGATAATTTATCGGACATTTCTATTTAAAACACACAAAATATATAGAAATTTTCTTTAAATTCATTTGAGTCTTTTATTCTTGATATATCTGATGTTAAATGAAAAATCCACCATATTTAGGAAATAGAAATGAGTGCAGATATTATTAAAATGATAATTGTTATTCAACTTTAATTTAGATAATACTTCTTTATTATTATTATTAAATAAAAAAACTAAACTGTTTTTTCTTAAGTTGCTACAGAGCATCATAGCAAAACAAGCATCTTAGCTACATAAATGAAAAATAGAAATGACAAATTTCCAAAGAGTGAAATTTCGTTAAATTAATCAAGAAGCATGTGCTATCGTCGTATGAGCAAAAGCAAGACTTTTACCCTTTTTGGAGCTGTGCACATATACATAATGTTTTAAACTTTTTGGAATTTTGAACCCCCTTCCTTCTTACGATATCACACTTTTCAAACCTCGATTATCCCTCCTCCATAATGATATCGTTATCAATGTCTAAGAATTACCTTTATTTTTCGAAATTTTTTCTTTTGTTGGAGTGATATGCAAGTATGGTTACATTTATTTTTCGCATACTTTATTGATTCAAATGAAGAGAAATCAATAAAATCACTTTATATATGAAATAGCTTTATATCAAATATCACTTAAAGGAAATAGATACTATTTAAAAGTATTTTAAAACAGCTTTTTAGCTTACAGGCGATCAAAGCCTGAAAGCTAATGTGCCCGCTGGGCCTGTATATGTTTGTATGTATGTACCGCAATAACTCTTCATTATCTTCTATCCGATTTGCTTAAAAAAATTGTCTAGGTTCATTCTGTTAAAACGCTTCCTTGATTAGTTTTGGGGGTTCATTCATTAATATAAAGGGAGGCAATGGAGACTAATCCCCCCTTAGCTTTGATAAATGGGTTTTGCATGCAGAATTATTCAACTTGCTTCACATTTAATATACGTTTCTTTCCGATATGACATTCCCTTTATTATAGTTGGAGATTCATTGGTTAAGTATAAAAGGGGGAAAGAATGGCAAATCCCCCTCCCCTTATTTCAGATAAATAGATTTTTATGCAGAATAGCCCAAATTGCTTCGGTTTATTTCTTAGTTTCATTAAGATAAGGATTTTCCATTATTAGATTTAGAAGTTCATTAGTATAAATGGGGGATGGGGGTACTAACACACCCGTTATTTTAGCGATCGATGTCATGATCGGTGAAAATATGCCAAAATTTTCCGGAAGTGCTTTCCATCGGACAGTTGCAATAGGTAGCTTCTTACATTTTGTAATGAAAGATACCTAAAAGTGTCCACAATTTTGGCCACTACTGTACTTTCATTGCCCCTTTCTAGTCTGTCAGCCCTGCTTATCCTTATCCAGTAATAATGCGCGTTTTAGTCCAACGAAGAATGTTTCATGCTTTCAATTCTTCTTTAATTTTAAAATGCATTTAAAAAATTAATAAATATAATTGTTATTTATATAGTTTAAACCTGATAAAGGCTGACAAAACATAAAATATTAAAAATTAAACTGAATAAGAAAGTTCTTTCAATGGTTCAAAAATCGTGCATTAATAATATTGAAAAATTAAACATTTCCAAATTTATCGCCATATGCAAAAAGTCATGTAATATTTTACCCAAGGATATTAACTTTCCTGCTATCCAAACTTTTTACCCCCCCCCCCCAAAAAAAAGTAGTATTAAAAAAAGAAAAGTGCCATTTTTACCAAAAATAATTTTATTTGCTTCAAAAATATAAAAGAAGCTATTTTTTCTTTTAACTAGATTTCATTAATACTTATCTCTGCAAGATATTTATTTAAAAAAAATTCTATTAGTACATTCAGCCTAAAATAGTAAATTTATAAAAGGTTTATAGGGACCACAATTTTTAGGTCAAGTGTAAAAAAGCTTTAAGTTTGTTAAAGCTTTAACCCAGATAATTTATTTTAACGCATTTCACGGCCCTATCAAGCAAAAAACTCATTCAAATAGCAAAACACAGTGTTTACAAAAATCTCAACTTTTTTAAACATCATCTTCCTTTAATTAAAAACCTTTTGAAAGAATATTATACACCATAGTTTTCAACTTCGATAATTAAACAAGACAAATTTATATATTAAAAAACAGTGTAGTGAGGGAAAAGTCGTAAAATTTCTTGGTATGGTATACATATTTATACAAAGAATATGAAAAAGAAATAATAATAAAATAATAATAAATATAAATTACAACATTTTTCAAAATAAATGTTCACAGTACATAGCATCGTTACTGGATATGAAAACAAAAGCTCAGTTTTGTTGTCGACTCTCTCATACCGGATTTTCAAAATCAGATTTTGCTTGCAAAGATTTTAATTTCAGAAATCGATCCAGGAAAATTTTGCCTTCTAATTAGTTCCTCTTTACACAAATTCATTTAATAAAACAGGCCCCTACTCAAAATATGTAATAATAAAACATATTCTTTCACAAAATTGTATTCCTAAAAACATTGATTACAAATTGATTAACATATTCTAACTTATTCATTAATTAATCTAATGTTGAGTTTTAAAATTTTGTAATTTGCAAATGAAACAAATTCTCCAGAAAAAAAAATATATATATATATAGAAGGATTTAAAGAAGGTATTGCTAAAAACATGCCTGTTTTACATTTTAGTAATTGGATTTCATATTGTTACAAAGTGTTACTTTTCACAAATGTAAAATAAATTTCCCAAAAAATGTATTAATTTTCACATAAATACTTTATAGTTTTTGCAAAATGTCAATTGTTCCACGTATATTAAATCCACTTTAAATTCTAGTGAGAAAATTCGATGCCCAATTAAAACAAAAACTCATGAATTTCTGAAAAAGAAAATCGAAAGTCAGCGTTTAAATCGCTTGCCGTCTGACCGCAATAGGGTATTCCATAGCTTTCAAAACGCAAACGACCACCAGCGGCATGGGGGGAAATCTCGGCATCGAAGCGAAGCTTCGCGCATATTTGAACGCGGCGTATCGTCTGCGTTCATGTGGACAGAACACTAGATTGCCATGCTCTCAACAGAGGACGTCTTTTTGGCTGCTTTTCAAATCCGCTCGTGTGACATTGGCCTTAAGATGTTTTGAACAATACTATCTCGGACGATCTCGGAGCTCTCCGATGTTTTTAACCAACATTTTATGCATAGAGGAAATATGTCAAAATATTTTTCATCTAAAGTTATCCATAAAACTATGAATCAGGGCTCGAAAAATAGCGATCCCGGGGAACGCAGAAATCCTTTCTGGGAGCGTATATTTTCCCACTCAAGTTCCCGTCCGGGAACCTAACAAGTCACCGTAGCCGCCAGCGATGCCGGACGTGCTTTAGCGCGTAAATTATGCAAAAAATAGCTCTTATGCGTCCCGTGGGATGCGTCATTTCGTCATAATATGACAAAAAAAAAACGAATTTCGTCAAAAAATCGTGATAAAACGGTATATTTCGACAAACAATCACGAAAAAATGGTAAATTTTGTCAAAAAAATCCCAAAAAAGCAGTAAAATTTGCCAAAAAAAATCGCGATAAAACGGCAAATTTGGTCTAATCCCTTAAAACGGCAACTTTTTTCTAAAAAATCACGATTAAACGGCAAATTTCGTCAAAATTTCGCGGGAAACAAAGCAAAATTCATCAAAATTCGCGAAAAAAAGACAAATTTCGTCAAAAAATTGCAAAAAAAAAGCGCTATTTTCATAGAAAAATTACCGAAATAGACAAGATTTCGTCAAAAAATAGCAGAAAACAACGATAATTTCATCGAAATTCGCGAAAAAACAGCAAATTTTATCAAAAAATGGCAGATTTCGATAAACAATCCAGGAAAAACGGTAAATTTTGTCAAAAAAATCCCGGAAAACAGTAAAATTTGCCAAAAAATCGCGATAAAACGGCAATTTTCATCAAATTCCTTAAAACAGCAACTTTTTTTTTTCAAAAAAATCGATTAAACGGCTTATTTCGTAAAAAAATTCATGAAAAAACACTAATTTCGTTAAAAAAAACCCGAAAAAAAAAAGATTTTGTCAAAATATCGCGGGAAACAACGCAAAATTCGCGAAAAAACGGCAAATTTCGTCAAAAAAATCGCGAAAACACGCTAATTTTGTAGAAAAATTACCCGAAAAACAACAGATTTCCTCAAAAAATAACTGAAAACGACGCAAATTTCATCAAAAATCGCGAAAAACGACAAATTTCATCAAGAAATTCGCGAAAAAAACATCAAATTTTATCAAAAAATATGGAAAAACGGCAGATTTTATCAAAAGATCGCGAAAAAACGAAAAATTTTACCAAAAAATTGCGATAAAACGGCAAATTTCGTCAAAATACTTACTCATAAATTTTCCAGGGAACCTATACTTTTCATCTGTGAACCTATATTTGTTAAGATTCGAAAGGTAAATTGAAAATGTATGAATTTATCTTGCAGAACAATTTTGGTGAAATACATTTGCGTTGTAGAACATCACAAAGTATTCTGCTTTGGGGCTCTTCAGCCCCTCCGAGAATGGAGATCTCAGGTTTGTTGTTGATCTATTGTTAAAATTTGAAATATTTTTATTCTTGCATGTAAAAAATTACCATTTGATTTCTTATTTCTACATTTCTTTCAGATTGCCATAAATGCCATTTTTTTATAGAACGTTTTTCTATTGCATTAATTTTTAGATCGCTGTTGGAGTGTGCGGTTTTCTCGAAGCCTGACTCCACCAGACTACAACGGACACTATGGTATTTAAAGCATATTTTCTGTTATTTTCAGATGCAAACCTCGACAGAAGCTAGAGGTTGGAACTGTCGATATCTCCAGAACAACAAAATGGGCCTCCCAACAGACCCTCTTCAGCCCCTCTGAGAATGGAGATCTCAGGTTTGTTGTTGATCTATTGTTAAAATCTGAAATATTTTTACTCTTGCATGTAAAAAATTACCATTTGATTTCTTATTTCTACATTTCTTTCCGATTGCCATAAATGCCATTTTTTTTATAGAACGTTTTTCCATTGCAGTAATTTTTAGATCGCAGTTGGAGTCTGCGGTTTTCTCGAAGCCTGACTCCACCAGACTACAACGGACACTATGGTGTAAATAATGTGGCAGTGGAAGATAATGATGCAGTGGAAGAACAGGGTATGTATTTAACATCCACTTTTCTCATTTTCTACATGCATTTATTTTCAGTAACCTTATACTCGCTGAAATATCTAGGACTACAGACAGCAAAGAAGGACTTTTTTAAAGAGGAGAGAGAAAGGGTGTATTGCCTCACTTTTTCATTCAAAACTTTTAACTCAGTAACTGTGAATTTGATCATTTTTATTTGCTCAATTGCAAGAGCTTAAATTTAAAAAAATGAAAAAAATATCAAGACGTAGCAGGAAAATTTTATTGGGAGGCGGGGGATTGATATCAGCGGCTTTTTACAATTTTCAATTGTGTCCTTCCACCCCACCCCGTCACATCGTCATCATCCGTTCTATCATCATTTGTTGTCTGTAATTCGTCCTCTGTGAAGTTTTACACAACCATTCTCTCATTAATCACTTCACCTTTTTGAAAACACATTTTGCATAAATGTGTATAATGTAAATATATGTCCATATATATTTAAAAGAATGCTAATTCCATAATTTTAACAATAGCTACTTTTAATTGAAGAGATTCTATAATTTCCAGAATTCAGAAGAGAACTAAGAATTTCCAGATTATTTTCATTACTAATTCCAGTAAATTATAAATAGATGATAAATTCAAAACTTATTGAATGAGCAAGATTTAGGGGAGAGAAAAGCAATCAATAGTAATTAGCATAATGATAGTTGTATAATGTGCGGGAACGGGGAGGGGATGTCAAACTTCCAATCAGTAATATTGTTCAATAGATATGCTTTAAATCTGTATTACAATTAAATATAATCACACATTTGAAAAACAAGTTTAGAAACTAGATTTATTTGTCATATTTTTATAGTAATTCGACATTCATAGTTAACTCAAAACAATATAGTAAATAATTCATTATAAGGATATCATTTCAATATTGGGCCGTGTATTATGCTCCGTATATTCAAGAAAATTCACCGTCTGCATCATATGGCAAATTAATCAATTTGAATACATTTATACAGCAGAAATGACTCTTTTCAACTAAATAAAAAAGTGTTACATAAAAAAGTTTTGCCTTGAAAGATTTTTGCCTTCTTGAAAATGCAAAACTGTTTGATACAATACAGTTAGAATGTTGATTTAATGTCTATATGTGTCGAGTTTTGAGATTTTTGTATTCAAATACAAATAAATTGGACTAGTTTTCTTTTCTTTTAGATGTATAAAATATTTACTAAATTATAGCTTGATTGTTAAGTTGTGATCATTTTTTCCCCCTACACCTCTAGGTGGCTTGTTTAAAACATAAATTTTGATTTTTACAGACTGCTGTATTTGATTCTTAGAGATGTGATTAAAAATGTGCAACTTTATATGCGATCAGATGAGAGTGATTTTATGAATGTGTCAAAAGTGACAGTTTAAACCTTAAACGAAAAACATAGTAATGAGTGAATATTTCTAAATATTATTGAATTGCAAAGAAAAAAATATTATTTTACAGCTTCAAAATTTATTGCGTTCTTTATCATATTAATTATAAACTAAGTTATTTTTTATTATTCTATTTTTATGAGACTTTATTTGAATGTAAAATTTAGAATTAAAGTGTTCATTAATGTTGTTATTCAGTATCCTATGGATTGATTATATATACTCTAAAATAAATCAAAGTCTCAGAAATGTATATGAATCTTAATTATGTGTTAATCATATGTTAAGCCATTTGAGTCAGGCCGATAAAAAAATTGATGGATCTACCGAAACGATATGAAGATTTCTGAAAAGCGATAAAATATGAGCTGTATTTATTGAATATTGCTTTTGCGAGCATAAGTATATATGTGCGTCACGTGCCAACATTAATTTGCCAACATCAATATAGAAATGTAACTTTTCTAGCTTAGATATGGGCATCTGACAGCTACGTGGTGTCTGACCCGGGCTTAATTTTTTTCAGGAAACTGGCACCTTTCTGAGGTCAAGGTTGCACTTTTTCTACTTATTTCGACCAGACCTGAACTGGTTGGTTGTATAAGTTTTAATGGCGCAAAATCCCTTGTGGGACATGCTGCGCCAAACCAAACACAAAAAAACAAGAGTAAAAAAAGAGAAAGCACAGAAATATCTGGATGGGGGTTTCCCATCCAGATATAGTCAAGCAAGTATATAAAAGTAGCTTTTAAATCAGACCTGAACTGGACATAAATGTTCTCAGGATGTGTGATGCAGGCAACATGATTTGTAAAAGTACTAATAGTGATAATAAACTTCTATTAACATAATCTTTGGAAATGTATCAACGTGATTCTTAAATACATTCTCAACAAATGAAATTTTTGACTTATTTTCTGACTAGTTTTTAATTGTAAAGCCATAAATTTGACAAGTCTGCTTACTGAAGGGATTTAGAATCATATAGCACATAAATAACCTTGTTGATGTATAAAGATTCTTGTTATGTGGTTGCATGGTTATTCTATTCCTTCCAGAAATTTGACCCAAAACATTAATTTTTCAATATTTTTTCAAGATACGTATATACAGTTGGCAAAAAAAGTATTTGTACACTTCATTTTTTTAAATTATAATGAAATTAAACAAAAGATTTAAGCAAAAAATACTGTAATACATTAATTTAACGCATTATAATATTATAGAAGCAAAAACAAAATTAAACGAATCGATTTTTTACATTATAATAAACAAATATACAAAAATATAATGCAAAAAAAGTATTTGTACACTATATTAACGTAATATAATTAATGAAAATTTAGTAAAATGATACAAATTAATATTTTGTGCGAATTCATTTAGCGTTTATGACTACTTCTAGATGTTGTGACATGGATTCCATCAACTTTTTTGTATCGGTCTGGTTAATGTTATTCCATGACACAATAAGAGCTTCTTTAAAACTGTTTTTTACCAATACATATTTTTTTTTCGGATTTTTGCATCCAATAGCATCTGCAAATTTTCTATTGGATTCAAGTCTAGAGATTTTAGAAGAATTACCAGTCGTCTTGGAGTATTGTCGTAAGCATGTGCTGATGATTACAGCAGTATGCTTTGGTCTTTATCCTGCAGAAAGTGAAAAGCTTCCTCTATGCATAATTTCTTGGCACAGTTTAATAAATTATGGCGCGACACATCAATGTATGTTAAACCTGTCTTTCCATTGTCAATAAATTTTAAATGTCCTGCTCCATTAGAAGCTATGCACCCCAAAATTATAATATTCCCCCCAACATGCTTGATAGTTTGAAGTATACATTGTGGATCTAGAACAGTTTTATTTTTACGCCAATTTTTTCGAATGCTTGATGGTAAGAAAATTTCGAATTTTCCCTCATCAGAAAAAATTACTGTTTTTCAAAAATCCAATGATTTACTTCTGTATGCGAAAGCGAATAGTATGCGTTTTCGCCTATTTGTTTCGCTGATGAATGAATTTTTCCTTGAGGTTCTTCCTTTTAAATCCGCATTGAGAAGAATATTTCTTATTGTTTGAGGTATTACTCTGATGCGAGAAGATGTCGGAAGGTCTCCAGCAAATTTTTGAACCGAACGCATAGGATTTTTTAAAGCTTTTTTAACAACACTCCTTTTTTCCCTCATTGTTAGTTTGCTAAGAAGTCCTGGTTTTCATTGAATTTCGATGATTTTAATTTATTCATAGTTTCTCACTATACATCCAATAGTTGTAAATAGTAATTTAATAGCTTTTACAAATTCTTGTTGCGAATTTAAATTTTTATTATGCTCAATCATAGGATTTCATATATCTAGAGGTGCCTCTCTAGTATTAGGTTCTATACTCAATTATTTCAAGAGCAAATTAGATTAAATGTCAGAAAAATATAATATGAACTCAAAAATTATTATCAGCTTCTGTAAAAGTAGTCCTTTGAACCATAAACACTATAAAACACAGTAGATATCAGGATGGAGAAATGTACAAATACTTTTTTTGCAAGAAATTTTTAAACTTTTCCTATTAAAAAATTATTTTACATCTTTATCGAAATTTTCTGTTGTGTAATTTAAAATGCACGATAAACAGACTGTATTAAAACCATTTTTGACAAAATATCTGTTTTTATTTAGTTAAAAATTAAAAATTTTAGAGTGTACAAATACTTTTTTTGCCAACTGTATTAATAAAAAAATGGATACAAAAAATACATAAGATAATAAATAAATGATATATAAATGAGGTACATAATAAGATTAAGGGTTACACTTGCTATTATTTTTACATATTTCTGCACGAGACTAAATTTTCTTTCATCATACAGGATGTACTTGGGATTTCTCTTTTTTTAAAGCAGAATTGGTCAGTCCAAATTTCAAATTACTTAATCTAGGCAGTATCAGACTAGTTTTTTTTCTATAAAAATAACTCATTTGCAGTTGAACAAATTTAATATTCAAATCTTGGAAGTTTATTTTTATTACAAAAAAAAATAAGGAAAGTCAAAGAATAAATTGAAAAAATTTCTTTTTTCCTTTTTAGAGATTCCAAATTTTGATTTTGTTGTACCAACTTTTTCCTTCTTTATAACTAAATTATTTTTATTTTTTTATGGAGAATCTTTCATCACTTTTCATTTGAGTTATTTAAAAATGATTATTAAAGTTGCAATTTTACACTGAATGCCTTGCAAACATATACCGCATATTTTCGCGTGTTAGTTGGTTGGTTGGTTGATTTGGGTTTAATGGCACAAGATCCCTTAAGGGACATGCTGCGCCAAACCAAAGACTAAAAGTACAAATGTGAAAAAGAGAAAATGTCAAAATATCTGGATGGGGTTTCCCATCCAGATATAGTTAAGCAAATAGGTTAAGAAAATAAAATACTTAAAATATTACAATGCAGCTAATCTGAATGTCATTAAAGGGCTTCCAAACCAAGATAGAGAAAAGCTTATATATGAAAATAAAAACCTGCATGTTTTAAAAAGTTAAAGAGTGCCCCATGAGGTATTTCCCCAATGAGGTTTGTCAAGATTGGTGATGATGAATTAAAATACAGTCTGTACAAGTGCCGGAGCCCCGGACAGTCAGTTAAAAGATGATGAATGGTCAGATGATCAAAATGGCAATGAGGACACATGGGTGCATCCTCTCTGAGTAATAGATGATTATGAGTGATTCTAGAGTGACCTATTCTCAGACGAGTCAGAAGAACATCTGTTTTCCTGGGGTAGATTGGAGGCCAGATCATTATTGTAGGTTTGATACTGTGCAATTTATTATTATGTTCTAAATCCCAACTCTCTTGCCATTTATTTTGAATAAAATGATTAATAATTAGTTTAACGTCTGAGAATGGTATTTTGTGATGCAAAGGATTAAGTGCAAGTTTTGCCGCCTCATCTGCTTTCTCGTTTCCAGGTATACCCATGTGTCCAGGTACCCAACAAAATAAAATATTATAACCACGTCTTGTCAAATTATTATAAAAGTCTAAGATGGATGAGATATACGGATGCTTTTAAAAAGATTTAATTGCGTCAATAGAACTATTTGAGTCAGTATAGATGATGAAAGATGTGTTATGATGATGAGATATGTATAACATGGCCCTCTCTATTGCAATTAATTCGGCAGTAAATATAGATGTAGAAGGATGAAGTTTATAACTGAGAGTCATACCGTCACAATATATACCACAGCCAACAGTATTTCCATTCTTTGAGCCATCTGTATAAATGTCTAAGTAATTGCTATAAATATCTCGATGTGCAGCAAAAAGGCATTTAAAGATCACAGGGGTTAGATTCTTTTTTTTCATAGCCTTTAAAAGGATGAAGGATTGTGATAGCAGGTGGATTCCAAGGAGTGTAGATATGCAATGGACATGTACTCACCTCAAAATTATTCAGAGGGCCATTGCTGATTATGTTTCTCATTCTTACACCAAAAGAAGGCACACAAGATGGGCGATTCTGATATAGAATATCATTGTCAGAGTTTAAAATATATGTATGAAGTGGATGACTAGGATGTGAAAGGACACGGTAAAACAACTCCAGAGAATGTTTTTCACGAGTATAATGTAATGAAGGTTCATTACAGTCAACATATAAGCTTAAAACAGGTGAAGTACGAAATGCACCAGAGCAAACACGAAGTGCGCTATGGTGCACTGTGTCAAGTTTCTTAAGAACAGACTTACAAGCAGAACCGTAGACCTGGCAGGCATAGTCAATTTTAGCACGGATTGCAGCACGATAAATCTTTAGAAGAGTAGTACGGTCTGCTCCCCATGAAGTATTAGACAGTACCCTAAGTAAGTTTAGTGATTTTTCACATTTTGCCCTTAATTGTGAAACATGAGGTAAGAACGTAAGTTTATTGTCAAAATAGAGGCCTAAATAGCGGACATTGTCAACAACAGGAATTTGAGTTGATCCGATAAAAATTTCAGGGTCTGGATGCAGATCCCTACGTCTACAAAAATGCATACAAGAAGTTTTGTCGTGAGAGATAACAAAACCATTTTTATTAGTCCAATTAAGAATATTTCTAATAGCAATTTGCAATTGTCTTTCAATAAAACGTATATCCTCTCCCATACACATAATCCGGAAGTCGTCAACATATAAATCTCCTTTCACTGAAGGAGGAAGCTGATTGAGAATATCATTTATTTTAATAGCAAAGAGGGTGACACTCAGGACACTGCCCTGGGGCACACCCTCTTCTTGTACATAAAAACTAGAAAGAGTTCCTGCGATACGAACTTGGAAAATTCGCACTGCAAGGAAATTTTTGATAAAAATAGGAAGATTCCCACGAAAGTCCAAGTTAAAAAGGTCGCGGAGTATTCCATAACGCCATGTTCTGTCATAGGCCTTCGCCATGTCAAAAAATACTGAGACCAAATGCCTGCGTTTAAGAAAAGCTGTCCTTATGTAATGTTCAAGATGGATTAAATTATCGATAGTAGATCTACCACGTCGGAAACCACTCTGAAAAGCAGCAAGACTGTTGTTCGTTTCTAAAACATGTATGAGGCGGCAATTGACCATCTTTTCGAGAAGTTTGCAAAGGCAGCTTGAAAGGGCAATAGGCCTGTAATTATTAGGATCAGTAGCATCTTTTCCTGGTTTAGGAAAAGGAATAATGATTGCTCTGCACCAAGCATTAGGAAAAACGTGTTCTGTCCATAATCTGTTAAAAAAAGAAAGTAGATTGTTAAGAGAAGGTGGAGAGAGGTGCTTGAGCATGACATAAGTGATGCCATCATGCCCAGGAGCAGATAAACGACTGTCATGTAAGCATTTTAAAAGCTCTGATTTAATAAAGGGTTTGTTGTAGGAAAATGAATGATTACTATTAAAATTAATACTGGTCCTCTCAGTTTTTCTTTTATAAGATAAAAATGGTTCTCGATATGAGTTTGAATTTGAGGTAGAAGCAAGGGTATTCCCTATTGTCTCAGCTATATTTTTAGTAGAAGTGATAGTTTGACCGTTCAGTTTTAAAATTGAAATATGGTATTCAGAGTACAGGCCCATGCAGTTTTTCACCTTTTTCCAAAGCTCTTTACTGGATGTGTTAGAGTTTATATTTGAAACATACTTTATCCAGGATTCACGTTGGCTTTTGCGTCTTATTCGTCTAGCCTCTGCCTTTGCTTTCTTAAAAGCTATGTAATTAGTGTTGTTTGGGTACCTTCGAAAAATACCCCAAGCTTTTTGTTGTTTTTTCTTTGCTATTTGGCAATCAATATTCCACCAAGATTTTCTGTTTTTATGAGCAGATGAAGTTTTAGGGATGCTAGCATCAGCAGCATTGATAATACAATGAGTTATATTATCAAGTGCTTTGTCAATGTCACCCTCTATCATGTTATTTGTGATGTTCGCAAGTGCCGTGAAAGTTGGCCAATTGGCTCTGTCATACACATACCTTTTAGTATAATTATTGGAATCCACATTAGGAGTAGTCAATGAAATAAAAGTTGGAAAATGATCACTGCCGTGTAGATCATTTGAGATCCAAAAATTCCAAAATGGATAGATTGATGGGGAGCATATAGTAAGATCAATTGCATGAAAAGTGCGTGTCGGTTCATGAAAGTAGGTATGATCACCATTATTGAGTAGGCATAGGCCATTGTCAGAAATTAATTTCTCTATTATTTCTCCACGTTGATTGTTATCAGAACTGCCCCAGAGTTGGTTATGAGCATTAAAATCTCCAACAATAATAAATGGAGTGGGGAGTTGGAGAATGAGATTTTCCAGATGTGCTAATGGAATGGACTGGTTTGGTGGTAAGTAAATTGTGCATATTGTTATAAGTCTGTTTATATGGACTCGGACAGCAATTTCGCGTGTTAGATGAGTATATGATTTTCAGTGAAAAATCGTCCAAAATCAGAAATCTGTATATAAGCTGATGTTAAACAAACGTGATGAAATATTTATCTATTAAGCCCCTTTTTAATCTATATAATCTTTTTAATCTATTAGCCCCTTTTTAATATGGCTGATTAAAAAAAAATATGAAAATCTGTGCATTAGTTTCTGAGATACAATTGTTCTAAACCTTTAAAAAATTCTGCATCACAGCATCATCTGTTGGGTGATGTATGCCAAAAGCTAACTAGGATCAATATTTATCATTCACTAACTGAATCTGAAATTTGATGCGAATCAGTGCATTAGCTCTTGAAATAGACTATCGCCATAATCATGAATAACGCAGCATGGCAGGACCACTTGTTGAGCGATTAGCACCAAAAATTAGTTGGCTCTCAATTACATCAAGGACTAACTGTATCTAAAGTTTTATGAAAATCCGTACATTAATTCTTGAGATAGTGTACACAAAATTTTTGTCTCATACAGAATCACGGACAGGCATTTTCTAAAATCCATCAAATTGTGTTCAGATTCGAAAACATAAACAACAGAAAGTTAAATGTAAGGTGAAATTAAAAATAACATTTCCCATTTTACTAAATTAAAATATATTAATGAACAGACAATTTTCATTTCTATTGAACATTAAATCTTATTTAGTTAAATTAGATGAAATATTCCCTATACCTGTATCACAGTGAATTGTATTTCATTTTTCTTACCTATCATATGTAGTATGGGGTATGTCTTGCAATCGTTTTGAAAATCGAAATTTTTTTGACAGATTTACACGTTTCAGATAGTGGAAATTCCGAAATACATAGAAAAAAATTTGCCGTCCGCCTGTCTGTGTGTCTGTAAACGCTCTATCTCACGAACAAATTGAGATAGAGTCTTGAAATTTTGTATGCACTTAGTATGTAAGAATGGGATAAAGCCTATTTAATATCAGTAACCTCGATTATCCGAAACTATTTTTTCGGACTCTTGAAAAATTCGTTCTGATGAAAGTTATATAAAATTTTTCAAAAACTTTTATTTTAAGGAGTGAAATTAAAATGCAATAAAATAACACAAATTTTGCATAAAAAACGAAGTCGATCAGGTTGTTAGTTGCCGAGGTATTTGTAATCTTGTTTTCGAATTCTTCGATTTTTCATGACCCTGTATTTCATTCAAATTTCAATTAAGATAGATATTTCAATTGGAAATGAGACACTTAATCCGCCGCTGTAACCTGTTAGTTAAGGGTGTATTTCGATTCAAACTGCTTATTTTTCGATTTATTTTTGAATTCATTTTTCCTCTCATATGCATCAAACTGGCAAATTGCTTTATTTAGAAAGTATACAAGGTGCCGTGATTGTCGATTCTTTGATAAATACAGAAAATATTGCAAAAAAAAGCAATCAAAATCAGCATTTTGAACTGATTTTCCCCAAGCTGGAGATCTGTGAACGAAAAAAAGTGTCATGCTGAGAAAGTAATTGTTTATAAATCAAATCCTAATTAATTGAGCGCAAAATGACATCACATGGCATCTTATATGTCTCTTCAAAAATCCCCTCAGCAAGTTTCATGTTTCTACTTTAAAAAATGAGTCTGAAATTGTATCGGAAAATTTCGAGCTGTTGAAGGTGGAAAAGCGTTTTTTCGAATAAACCCTTAATATGATTATTACTTTTGGAGTTATAAGGATGTTTCTTTTACACAATTCGGTACTACTGGGAGTAGTTTCGCATTTTATATAGTTTGTCGAAATGGGTTCATCAGCCATTCATTAATAGAACATTACTATCTGTATTAAAAGTATTTAGATTTTTGTTTAAGTTTTGTTTTGAAATTGTAATGCATTGTATAAAGTTTTCCCATGTTTTATTTTCATATATTATGCATAAACATGATGGGTAAGTATTACGGTGGCCCCCAACGACTAGCTTTACTTAGATTTCGTTTATCAGAGCTATAAGGTTATTATCTGCCGTGTTTTATATTGTATCATTCTGTATTTCAGAAGCTGTCACACCCAGAACCTCCCCAACATCAGAAGTGACTGCCAACAGAGGGTCACGCTGCCTGTCATTGTTATCTTACTGCTCTGGACATTCGGAAGCATCAAAGCTGAACAGAAGAAGCTGTCACACCCAGAACCTCCCCAACATCAGAAGTGACTACGAACAGAAGGTCACCCTGCCCGTCGTTGTCACTCCTTGAAGCATCAAAGCTGAACAGAAGAAGCTGTCACACCCAGAACCTCCCCAACATCAAAAGTAACTGCCAACAGAGGGTCACCCTGCCCGTCATTGTTATCTTACTGCTCTGGGCATTCGGAAGCATCAAAAGTGACTGCGAACAGAGGGTCACCCTGCCCATAGTTGTCCTCTTCCAGTTCTCCATCTTCAAGCACCAGTTCGTCACCATCATTATTTTTATTGACTTCATCTTCAACTTCATCGGGTTCCAGTACAAGCTCTTCATCTTCTCAAGACAATCCTCAAAGGAATCCAAGGTACAATCCAAGTATGTATCAAGATTTACTTTCTCAGGTTCAACGATAATCTGCATTTCTTAAATAACTAGTCGGATGGGACAATCCCAAAATTTTCTTTTATCTTGTGAATTGTTAATGCTTCCTCAAAAATGCAGAATAGTAGCGACACCGATCTAGGTGGAAAACACCTAACTGGTACAATAAAATCTAGTCAGCGACATGCCAACTTATAACTGAATCTGAAATTTGATGAAAATCCGTGTATTAGTTTCAGAGATAGAGCTACTGCAAAATCTTTAATAATGTCTGTGTAAGAATGCACATGTTGGGTGATGTACAATAAGAGGTAATTGGGATCTTTTTTTTTTTTTTTTTTTTTTTATCAGATACTAACTAAAACTGAAGTTTGATAAAAACCCATGTTTTAGTCCTTCAGATACAGCTATTGCAAAATCTTGAAAAATGCAGCATAGCAGCGCTATGTCTTGGACAATTTACAGTGAAATCTAAACACAAATCTATATCAGGGTTTAACTGGATCTGAAGTTTTAGAAAAATTCGTGCATTAGTTCTTAAGATAGTTTTTGCGATTATCACGAATATAGCTCATGGCAGCAGCAGCTGTTGAGCTAGTTACACCGAAACGTTATCAGCTCCATTTCATATCAAGTACTAACTAAATCTGAAGTTTTATGAAAATCCATGCACTAGCTCTTGAGATTTGGCTATTGTGGAAATTGTAAATAATGTAGCATAGCAGCGCTACTTGTTGTGCGATATACACCAAAAGCTAATCACATCTAGTTTATAACAAGGTCTAACAGAATCTAAAGTTTTGTGAATTTACATGAGTTCACAAAATAGAGCGCCATTAAAATTTTTGTCACATACACACAGATAGGCAGACAAACTCAGACATCCATTTTGTAAAAGGAGGTTTTTCATGTTCTTGGACTCCTAAAATGTGTAAATCTGCCGAAAACAGGATTTCCAACATTTTCATGAATTCGATACTTTCTTGTAACGATTAAACGTAAGATTTGAAAAGTACTATTGATTTGTTTAAATAAAAGTCTCATAAAATTGTTTTAGAATCATTTTTTGTCTTTGTTTTAACAGGATATTGGATGAGGCCGCTTCCTCGAATTAGCTACAAATACTGAAGTGCCATACAGTTAAATACAGGAAGAGGTTGTAGAAAATTTATTTTTATTATCATTATTCACATTTAATTATTTCAATGCTTTTTACTAGTTTTATTTATTGCTGTCTTCTTAATCTTAAATAATCTGTAATTGTTATTTGTCAAAGTCTTTAAGTTTAGATTTAATGTATAACTGCTTTAAATTCATATTATTTTTTTGTAAAAAAAAATCTTAAAATGCACTACCTTTCATTCCATATAAATTTCAGAATTCCAATAAAATATGAAGAATGTTTTTGAAATGTATGCTAGTTGTCGCAGGAGATGTGCTTGTACACCCTTCTTTAAAATTATTCCAATAAAATTGAAAGGGTTTAATATCTGCGATTTTTTGAGAGAACTTTCCGCAAAGGGATGACAATGGAATTCTCTTCGAACCATTTAATTGCCAGTTGCACTATTGGCATTAGAAGTTAGTGTGTTTCAAAAACCATTTCTACCAGGTTAGCAGAAAGGTATAAAAAGATAATTATAGTGATTGCCAAATTACAATTTACATACTTAGAGCACAAAGGTTGCTTGCTGATTTATCATATTTTAATATAATGGCATTTTTAAAAATATAAGAATATAATTTGTTTATTTGTAAGTTTTATATTAAAAATAGTGTGTATCTGTAAATATAGGTACATTGTGAATGTGTAAATATAGTAGAAATAAGCTTCTTTCTAATATATATGCTAATATGTTCATGTAAGTTATTAATTTGAACGATTTAGGTTATAAATGCTGCAATGAAAATAGAATAATTTTAATAAGTTTAAGTAAGTTAAATTTCGTTCAAGTTGAAACTAAAATTTAGAAATGTGTTTTATCTCAAATTCCTTTTGTATATGTATTTGCTTATGTTTCTCTATGTATTTTTATCTCTTTAGTCATGTATCAGTTTTATTAAATGTTTAATGTATCTTTGATTTTTACAACGTAATTGTAATTCTCTAAAAGTTGAGTTTTTTGGTTTAGTGTAAAATTTATTTACTTTTTATCACATATGTCATGCATGTCCAATTGAAAATTATGAAAGATTAGGTGTGGGGAACTTGAATACAGAGATGAGAAAAAAAAGATTGATTTTAGCACTTTGCGGTTGTAAATTTTTACTCAATGTTGAAATAAATGAATTGGGGATAATCATTGCAAGTATTTTTTTTCTATTACTAGATGAATTTGGAATGTCCAGATTATATTTTAAAAAATCCAACATCTTACTTTTATGAAGTCTTTGTAATGCAGTTGCAAAACATACCTTCTACAAATCATAAAAAAATACATTGTTACTTATTTGTCTTTCTGGATGTATATATTGCCTACTTATACGAGACTAAAACATATTTAAGAGACATGCTGTAATGCTTATTGTGATTAATATAAATTCATTAAATTAATTATATAGCAGATTTATGTTTAAAGTGACACAACTTTAGACAAACTTTATGCATTTAAAGAAGCTTCAATATACTTGTAATTTGTATAATTAGACCAGTTTTGAGACTTAAATTAAATAAAGTAACTCTTAAAAAAAACCTCCAAACAGCATTTTGTTGGCTTCTATCTCCAATTTCAGCATTTTTCCAAGCATGGAGGGATAATTATTCAAAATGTTTTTTTCAGTTATGAGAACGCCATTAAAATACTTGGAAACCTAATAATAATCAAAAAATATATATTAGTTATCATTAGTTAGACATTTGCTTGTGTCGAGTCTCGAGAGAAGGTTTTAAAAATGACTTTTTCATGTTCAGTAAACTTTTCTAATGAAGAACTGAATATAATCATGAACGATGGCAGTCGGTAGCTGATCTAATGAACGCTGCAGGCTGGGAAATAGAAAGAAATGGCAAACAAGTGAGGAAGAAATGGAACAATTTAAAAATGAAAACAAAAACAGCAGCAGACTTAGTACATGATTAAAAAAAATTGGAGGTGGGGAATCAAACTATGAACTGTATTTAACCACACTTGAACAGAGAATTCTGCAGCTATTAGGTCAAAGTTCCTATAAAGGATGTGCAGGAAGGGGTTTAGATTTAGCTTCGTCACAAAGTAAGTGTTGAAAAATAATGGTAATAATTGCATTTTTTCTTTACTAAGGTTTTTTAGTACACAATGTCAACTATCGATTTTATGCTATGTGTTTTCTGACAAATAATAAAATTTAATTAACTTTTGGAGAATTTGACTGAAATTATACAAAAATAGTTCAACTAATTTTCAATATCAATTGTTTAGATTTATTTTATGCATGTTATAGAATTTTTTTGTTTAATTATATTTCACTAGATGGTATATTTTATGCAAAATTACATTTTCATTTATTGTTATGATGTTTAATTATCTGGCTAAGCTAAATCATGAACAGGCGGAGTGTCCAGGCACTTCCACCCCAGCAGATTTGTTTATGAGTGTAGTACAAAGTTGTAAAGTAATGATTACTAGAATAATTTGTAATAGATACCTTTTAAAATAAGTAGTTATAATTAATACATTTTCTATAATGTAGTTTAATTTCTTTACACAAATTTTCTCGACTGTTGAATATAGGTAATGTTTGCAAAGTTGTGCTTTAGAAATTTACTAAATACTAGTATACAACAGTTCCCAACCTAGGGTACACAGCAAAATGGCAGGCTTACTGGAGGATATATGAAAACATCTGCAATGTTGGTTATAACAAAGATGTTAGAAATTGCAATGTAATTCGTATCACTAAGAAGATAACTAATGAAAAACAGTATGTTTGCATTATCTATTCAGTGAGAGGGGCATGAGGGTGTCTTTGTGAAAAATGGGGCACCCCAAAATCAAAATTCAAAGTAAGGGGTACATGAAAGAAAAAAAGTATGTTAGCACTGCACAAATAGACATTTAAAAAAAAATCTATATGACACTGTGTGTTTGTTTATCATATAATGAAGTTGTTCACACCATTGCCTAGGATATTCTCAGAATTTTTAAGTTATTGCATGATGGTTTTTAAATTTTAATCTTATTATTTGTGAAATGAACATTCAGAGAATGAATAAATGAAATAAAATTTACAGTAAACCTGCTAAAGTGTTAAGCGATTTATTTTATGCATATTTTGTATATTTTTATTGATTTTATTTTAAAAATATATTTCATTCGCAGGTTCAAAAAACACCTCAAAGACCACAGGCATCACACCAATTAACTCCACAGTCATTGACATACACTCTTTTAGTATACTTTCCACAGCCATTGACATCAACTCCATCATCATATGTTCCACAGCCATCAGTATCAACTCCATCCTCACGCATTCCACAATCTTAATTTCTAAATGCATCTATTTCATCAGAATATAGTAAGTAATAATCTTTTTACAGAAATTTATTTCATTTACGTAGAATAAAAAAAATAAAAGTACATGTTTCTTCAATGTTATTGGCATTAGATTACACAATGTTTTTATATTTTGTGATTTTTCTGACTGTGAAGGTAGCTTATTCTAAAATTAAGACAACATTAAATCTTGTATTTAAAACAATCATGTATTTAAGTTATTATTTCTTGGTGAGAATTTTTGGATATTATGAAGCAAGTCTATAATGTAACGTTATACAATGAAAAAAAAAAAAAAAAAAAAAAAAAACACCCTAAATTCAAAAGCATCACGTCTGAAAATTAATATATAATAATTTTTTATATTAACTTTAGCTTCTCTACAATTTTAACATGGTAGTTAATTCTAATGACATAAGATAATTTAAAGAAAAATTATTTTAATAACTACAGAATGTTAAGAATAGTGACGAACAATAAAAATAATTATTATTGGGCATTTTTAAAACATTTTTATCATAGTTAAAAAGTGTTTACTATTGCATATTATTTTGAAAATTAGTTATCATTTTCAGTTCATTCACAGGGACACTGAAAAGAATGCATTACATTGTGGCCTATGGAAAAAAAAAAGTTGTTTGTGGTGTATTTTAATGATATTGTTCTAGTAAAAATATACTGAAATATATATATTGCTTAGGTGTACGGTTGTACCATAAGACACTTATTATAAAACCAGACTTATATATAAATAACTTATTGTTCATTCATAGGGATACATATGAAGATGGCTATAGTACTGCCTGTAAAGAATAATGGCTGAAAGATGATTTTTAGTGGTAGTTAACGTTTTAAAATTTAACTATTTTTTGATAGCATTTGATGTGTATAAGTTTGATAGATTAACATCTATATCATGTACAAGGCTGCTCAAAAATTATAATTATCTCAGTCATTAATAATAATTGCAGAAAAAGGGTTTTCAAATGTGTTTTGTATTTTAGTTTGTACTGGCAAGATCTAGACGATTACACAAATAAAAGTTAAGTAAGACTATTTAACTTGGTTTCCTATCTCTCAATCCCCTGAGCACAATCTAACATAGGTGTTGGGTGCACCTATACCCGGGTTTATTCTATAAAAAAACCCGAAAAAGGCTATCTCGTAGGGGCCTCTAATTTAGCAGGACTTCATGATCGGTCCGCCTAGTCAGGTAATTGACAATTCCAGAATACACAGTTACCAGGTTGTCATTGATAAAAAAAGAAAGGGACATTGCGTTGTGAGAGTTTAGGAGATTACCCAACCTATGGCCCTATTGGTTTGCTAAGAGAAAATGTAAAATTTAAAATACATTAAAATTAGATTTCTCCATACTTAGCAACACAACCTTACCAGATAAACTTAGTACATATTGTTATAAGTCTGTTTATATGGACAAGGACTGCTACTGCTTGCAAGCCAGTATTTAAATTGACATGAGTGTGACGTAATTTATTAGAGATAAAAAGAGCCACTCCACCAGTGGCCCTATCAGAACCTAAAAAATCTTTTCTATAAGAAGCATAGGTGTGCAATTTTGCTTTGACTGTTAATTTGAGATGAGTTTCTTGTAAAGCTAAACATAAAGGTTGATTGTCATAAAGAATGTTACGGATTTCGTCATATTTATTATAAAAACCTCGGCAGTTCCATGAAATAATATTAGTCATGAAAGAGGTGATTTTATAGAGTTAGGTACAAATTCTTCAAATACAGTGTTATCATCAGCATCCGAGTCATTACTATAGGACTCGTCCATAGCCTTGTCCACATACTGCTGTAGCTGTTTTGGATCCTTAATGTTTTTTATAATTGAGCTGATACCAGAATTTTGCTTCCCCTTCCCCACAGTCTTCCATTGTAGAGAGACTGGAGTTGAGGTTTTCTTTCTAGTCGTTTGTATTGGGGGTTTTTTTAGATTCTGTTTTCTGGGGATATCAGGTTTCTGTGGTATATTGGTATTCGTGGCAGCTTTTGTTTTAGTTTGGGATTGAGATGACTTATTAGATAGAGCCATTAATTTCTGTTTCTTCTCTATGTGATTTACTTTTGCTGGTTCAGAGGATGGGGTATTGGTCGAATCTTTAACAGGAGTACTGGTTGATTGTGTTACAGTTGATTTACTGGATGGAAATCGGGAATCAGTTTGTGTACTTATGTGTCTTATGGATTTTGATTGATTCTTAAGTGAGCTGGAGTAGGAAATTCCAACGGATGGTGTTCTGGATTCAACAAGCTTGCGGGCATCCGAGTACGACAAATTCTGAGTAATTTTTATGGTAATTATTTCTTTTTCACGTCTCCAACTAGGACAAGTGCGGGAATAGGCTGTATGATTGCCTTTACAGTTTGCACAGTGTACAGAATTTTCACATGTTTTATTGTCGTGACCGACTTCCGCGCAACGTGCGCAGGTAACAGATCCACGACATTGGCCATTGGTATTAGTATGGCCATAACGCTGGCATTTAAAACATCTGAGAGGGTTTGGTATGTATGGTCGAACTGGACAGCTTAGATAGCCAGCTTTAATTCTAGCTGGTAAATTAGGACTATTGAAGGTTAAAATAATATGTTTAGTAGGTAGTATTTCTTCATTGAGACGGATAGTAATACGGCGTACATCTATGACATTTTGGTCTTTTAAATTTTCTAAAAGTTCAGCTTTAGTAGAGTATAACAAATCAGGCTCAGATATTACACCACGACTTGTATTTAGAGTTTTATGTATTTGTACAGAAACGGAAAAGGTACCTATTGTAGAGCAATTAGAAAGAATTTGTGACTGTTTAGCTGTAGAAACCTCTACTAGTAGATCCCCAGATTGCAGTTTTTTGATAGAATGGCCATCCCCCAGCACTGACTGGAATGTTTTTGCAATGAGAAATGGTGAAGTCTTTTTAAATGAATTATCAGATAGGCTATCAGTACGTTTAATGATAAAAAAACGAGTGAATGATAGAGTCTGTGCAGTTTGTTGCTCTCCACTAGGGAGAGAAGTAGAAGGAAAAGAAGTGTTTCCATCCATATTTAGAAATAATAAGATTCAGACCCCGGCCACACCACCCTCTCCCGAGCCCTACAAGGGGATGCACATTCGTGCACCAGTGCTAACCAGGGCCCATATGGTCACAAGACAACCCTATGTCAGTCTCCACCCTTAACGAGATGACTAGTAGTTGCTCGATCACTTGATCCCTAGAGCCAGTGACAAAAGTCAGCTGACCAGCCGATTGATGCATACGGGACCAAATGCACCTCCCGTCTACCTGAAGCAGAGGCCATAGTAGTGTGTTGGTTTCCCTCAACTACCAGGATCCCCCTTTCCAGGGACACGGGTCGCCATGCACGGTACCACGGGGGTGGTTTACAATTCTCCATGAGTCGATATGCAGGATGACATCGGCTCATACAGAATTGCCCTCACCTCCGAAGAGGAAACCACAACGAGAATGAAACAAAGAGGAAAGGAAGACCAGAGGAGTAAGAGGAAAAGAAAAGGAGAAAGATCATTCAAGTGCCCCGGGGTTGTGAAGCCCGTGAATACCTAAAGAAGGTATCCCCTGGGGGAAAATCAGTCAGAGAAGAGCATCGGGTTTAAGACCAAAAAAGAGGAAAATAAATCAGTTTCTCGGCAATCAACATATACAAAATCAACATGATACAGAAATGTTAAATATATCTGCTTCTCTAAAAAGCTTGCTTCGTTAGATGTTAAAAATGACTATGAAAATGTTGATGACAATTTTGATGGATATGTAATAATGGACAAGAATATATTATTTACAGCATTAGAACAATTTTTATGCTGTAAACAATGCCATAGCCAAGTATCAGTCTCATCAGATGTATATGGGGTCTTAACAAACATAAACATCATTTGCAAGGAATGTGGTTTAATTACAGCCTTAAAAAATTCAAAAATGATTGGGGAAAAGAAAACTGCATCTGATGTAAATAGAAGATTTGTTTTTGCCATGAGATGTATAGGAAAATACTATTCAGATATGAAATCCTTCTGCGGCATTATGGATTTGTCACCACCAGTGACAATAGCTGAAAATAGCATAAAATCTACTGTTAAAAAGGAAGTAAAAATGACAGAGGATACAAATTTAACTGTCAGTGGCGACAGATCCTGGAAAACTAGAGGCCATTCATCACTATATGGTGTATTGACACTTACTGGCAGTGAAACAGGAAAAGTCGTTGACCGTTATGTTTCATGCTCATATTGTAAGGGTTGTGAGGCTGCAAAAAATTTAACCAGGGAAGATTTGAAAAAGTGGAAGAGCGAACATGAAAAAGTGTGCACAAAGAATCATTCGGGTTCATCAGGACAGATGGAAGTAATGGAATGATAAGCATGTTTACTCGTTCTGAAGAAAAACATGGTGTTAGATATTTAAATTACGTTGGAGATGGTGACTGCAAGACTTTTGTCTATCACTAAGTCAGTTCCTTATAGCATGCCAATATCAAAAATCGAATGCGTTGGACATGTACAAAAAAGATTGGGCTCCCGACTGCGTAAATTGAAAAGTGATTTTGGTGGTAAAAAACTAAGCGACAAAAAGAGTATCGGTGGTAAAGGTTGACTAACTGATTCAGTTATTGATAAACTTACAAAATATTATGGGATGGCTATTAGACAACATTCGAATGACTACAAAGAAATGCAGAAAGCAATATGGGGTATTTGGTATCATAAGCGATCTAATGATAAAGAAGCAATTCATGATTTTTGCCCTAAAGGAACAAAATCATGGTGTCAGTATAATGTAGCTAAGGCTAATGGTGCACTCGATAAATTTAAACATAGTAATTCTTTACCTGTTGCAGTAATGGTTGCCATCAAACTGATTTTTAAAGACTTGTCACATCCCACTCTATTGAAATGATGCATCGGCAGAAAAACACAAAACACAAATTAATCGCTGAA
The DNA here is from genome assembly GCA_964019185.1 of Maratus speculifer. Classification (NCBI taxonomy): domain Eukaryota; kingdom Metazoa; phylum Arthropoda; class Arachnida; order Araneae; family Salticidae; genus Maratus; species Maratus speculifer. The sequence goes on along the minus strand of OZ025301.1, from coordinate 211,453,241 downwards.
TTCTCTAATATGGACATTTTGTTCAAAAGAAAAAACTCAGACAGGCACATTGTAGAAACAAGTGTTAATGTAGAAGTTGCAAATTTTAATGATGGGAAAAAATCTCATCTAAACATTATGAGACAACTTAGAATTACACCTGGGATGCAAAGTATTTTATTTGCAGAAAATACCAATCAAGAATGAATTGCAAATGCAGAAAAACAAGTACTGTGCAACACTTTAGAGGCTCGTAGAGTAAAAAGACAAGAAAAAAAAAGAAAAAAATAGAGATTAAAAAAAGACAAGAAGGTGTTGTTTACGCTCCTGGAGCATTTTGAACACCATTTTATGCACGCAAGATGTTTTTATTATTATTATTATTATCTCACATGTTTTAAAATTATCATTTCAATACTTATTAATGAATTTACAAGTATATAAATATTTTACATATTAACTTAAATATGTGCTTCATAATTGAAAGAAATTAGATTTTTATTTTTTTCTTATTAGACAAGTTTTGAAACTTGGAACGTAGTGATGTTTTTCACTTTTCCGATGTTGTCAAATGCGATTGCAAAAAACCGCATACTGTTTAGTACTTTAGCTGCTCATAGAGCTAAAAAACAAGTAAAAAAGAAAGGAGTAAAAAGAGCAAGAAGGTGTTGTTTATGCTTTATGAGCATTCTGAACACCAAGGTATCAATAATAATAAGCGAAATGTGATAATTGAACTTTGCATCACATTTATTCAAAACGATGAATTTTGATGCTGTGCGCAGTGTTACTAGACTTAGACTTAGAGATGGGGGGTTCAAAGAACCAAGCACTGCGACCAGAGGTCTATTGTACTAACCCCAGAAAGAAGTCCTAAAAAAGGCCAGTCGCTGAAGCAAAATTCAGCAGACATCTCAAAGGAATGTCATAGAGCTCCCAGGGCTCAATTATGACGACCAAGGTGTTCAAACCTTTGGGCAGAAAACCCCTCGCACTCACAAAGAACATGCACAGCTGTTTCTTCCTTATAAAGGCAACCTCTACATATTGGGTCATTCTTTACACCAATAATAGTAAGGTGCCTCTTCAAAGGACAATGCCCTGTTAAAAGACCAATGGCTTTTCTAATGCCATTCTTGTTAAGCATTAAAAGCTCTTTATGCCTAACACTAGGACAACCACGGTTAAGTTCTTTTGCCTGTCACTGTCCTTTAATGTTACGCCAATCTACATATTGCTTCTCTCTAAAGATCTTAAAGACAGTAGTTCTAATAAGATTACTAGAGATCCCAATAGCTGGCTCAGGACCAACAAAAGAGGTGATAGACCCATTTCTTGCCAATTCATCAGCCAACTCATTACCACTTATACCAGAGTGCCCAGGTACCGAGTAAAGAGTAACCCTGTTGCTAATTGCCAATTTGCAGAGTAAAGTATAACAATCCCATACTATATGGGAGGTTATAGCATGCTTACTTAAAGCAAGTAGTGCTGCTTGACTATCAGAACAAATGTGTATACATCTATTACTATAGCCAATGTCTAAACAAATTCTGCAGCACATAAGAATGGCAAAGGCCTCAGCCTGAAAGACTGTAGAGTAACTGCCCAAGGGATAAGAATACTTAATACCATCGACTGGGCAACAGACACCAGCACCAGTATTTTTGCATGCATATAATGGCTTCAGCCTCTATACACATAAAGAGAGGATGCATACCAAGCAAAAGCTCAAGAGAAGCCGTAGGAGTGGTTCTGATACAGCCAGTCATAGCAGTACAAACCATCCGCTGAAGCTTGTTTAGTTCTATTTTAGCTGAATCCAGCTTAGTTCTAGACCACCACACAATGGAACCATAAGTAATTATAGGACGAATAATCATCCTATATATCCAAAGGATAGTCTTGGGACTTAAGCCCCAGGTTCTGCCAACAGCATTTCTGCAAGTCCAAAAGATTTTTTTGGCCTTGTTTAGACAGAACTCAAAGTGCCTCCTCCAGTTAAGTTTGGAATCAAAGTAGATGCCAAGATATTTGACATCATCAGAGCATGTTAGTGCCTGACCAAAGAACACAATATTTTGCACATCAATATTTTTCAAATTTGTAAAGGCAACCATTGTGGTCTTATGTGGATTGACTGAAAGCCCTTCAGTACTGCACCACTTTTCAATGCGTCTGAGTGCATCAGACATAAGGGAGCAAACTGTTTTTATAAATTTTCCTCTAACAATGACAACAACATCATCAGCATAACTTATGCAAGATAAGCCTGAAGAAGTTATGTCATTCAAAAGTGAATCAACAACTATGCACCAAAGGACAGGTGAGAGAACACCCCCCTGTGGACACCCGGCAGTTGCATGGACAGTGCAATCATCACCACCAAGAGAAGCGTTAATGTACCGAAACGATAACAGAACCCTGATCCAGTTAACAATAGTATCATCAACGTCCCTCCTTATGAGGGCTCGAAGAATAGTCTCTATAGGGACTTTGTCAAAGGCACCCTCAATATCTAAGAAGATTGCTAACGCAACTTCTTTAGAACTCAAAGTCTTCTCTAAAATGAATGAAAGACTATACAAAGCAGTGTCCGTAGACTTGCCAGGCTGATAGGCATGCTGAGAGTCTGAAAGTGGAAAAGCCTTCAGCACATTTTCCCTAATATACCTATCAATAAGCTTTTCCAATGTTTTTAACAGAAAAGATGTGAGACTAATAGGTCTGAAAGATTTAGCCTCATAATAGTTATCTTTCCCTACTTTTGGAATAAAGATAACCTTAGCCCATATCGTACCAAGCATTGAAAGAAATATTATTTTTAAATAAAATCTTAAATATATGCTTCATTAAGCCTATGTATGCACACAAAATCAAAAAACTTACCAATTTTTTATTAGCTTGATTGGTACAGTCTGTCCTAAAAATAGGACAATGGTATAATCCACTGCTATTCATTATTAGATGAATGAAATGGGATAAAACATCTTAAGCATAGTCCGACGTTACATTTTTTACTTATTGTGGTTGGTTTTCCTGTACAAGGTTTTAGCTGGCATCTTCTTTGTCGGTTTTCTGGGTGTTTTATCAACACATGCTCATTCTGAATCCTTAAAAATCTGCATTACACTGTTGTAGACCCAATTTTCTCTAACAGAAAACACAGGTACTGTTAGAGAAAAAGTTAAATATATTACATCATAATATAAATGGTAAAAATAAATCAGTAGAAGACTCATTTGGATAGGGTTCCTATCCAAATGTCGTTAACACTTCAAAGTCATAAGAACAAGGTCCAAGTCATAAGAACAAAAATAGAGATAAAAAATTCATAATTCAAAATAAAATCCTGCATGTTTTAAAAAAGTAAAAAGTGCCCCATGAGGTATTTCTCCAATGAGGTTTGTCAAAACAGGTGATGATGAGTTAAAATATATTCTGTACAGATGCCGGAGCCCCGGACAGTCACTTAAAAGATGATGAATGGTTAGGCAATCAAAATGACAATGAGGACACATGGGTGCATCCTCCCTAAATAACAAATGTTTATGAGTGATTCTAGAGTGTCCAATTCTCAGACGGGTCAGAAGAACATCTATTTTCCTTGGATAATTTTGAGGCCAGGTTATGATTGTTGGTTTGATGTGGTGCAGTTTATTATTGTATTCTAAATTCCAACTTTCCTGCCATTTATTATGAATGTAGTGTGTTATAATTAGTTTTACGTCTGAGAATGGAATCTTATGATTTAAAGGGCTAAGGGCAAGTTTTGCTGCCTTGTCCGCTTTTTCATTCCCAAAGATACCCACGTGTCCAGGTACCCAGCAAAATAAAATATTGTAACCTCGATTAGTCAAATTATTATAAAGTTCCAAGATTGCTGAGACATAAGGATGTTTATTAAGTGATTTTATTGCGTCAATAGCACTATTTGAGTCTGTATATATGATGAATGATGAGTTATGATGGTGAGAAATGTGCAACAAGGCTCTCTCAATGGCAATTAACTCGGCTGTAAACACAGAAGTTGAAGGATGGAGCCGGTAGCTGAAACTGGTGTTTTCAAAGAAAACACCACATCCAACAACAGTACTACTCTTAGAACCATCTGTGTAAATATCTGTATAATTTCTGAAAGTGGAGCGATGTGCAGCAAACAAATTTTGAAAGATAATAGGTGCAAGATTCTTTTTGTCATAACCTTTAAAAGGATGGAGTGTGGTAATGCTAGGAATTATCCAAGGAGGAAACTTGTGTAATGGGCATGAACTCACCTCAATATTATTTAAATGGCTATTGCTAACAATGCTCCTTATTCGGACACCAAATGAAGGGATGCAAGATGGACGATGCTGATAAAGAATGTCATTGTCAGAATTTAAAATATGAGTATGAAGAGGATGGTTATGATGTGATAGAATACGATAGTATAGGATCAAAGAAAGCTTTTCGCGAATGTGGTGTAATGATGGTTCGTTACACTCGACATATAGGCTTAAAACTGGGGATGTACGAATTGCACCAGAGCAAAAGCGGAGAGCGCTATGGTGCACAGTGTCTAGTTTTTTTAGGACAGAATTACGAGCAGAACCATAGACCTGACAGGCGTAGTCAATTTTTGAGCGAATTATGGAACGATAAATTTTCAGGAGAGAGCTACGGTCTGCTCCCCAAGATGTGTTAGAGAGCACCTTTATTAAATTAAGTGATCGCTCACACTTTTTGCGTAACTGCAAAACATGAGGCAAGAAAGTAAGTTTTTTGTCAAAATATAAGCCCAAAAAGCGGACATTGTCAACAACAGCAATTTGATAATTTCCAATAAAAATCTCAGGATCTGGATGCAGATCTCTGCGTCTACAGAAATGCACACAACAGGTTTTGTCTTGGGAAATAATAAAGCCATTTTTGTTGGTCCACTGTATAATACGATTAATAGCAATTTGTAATTGTCTCTCGATAAATCGCATATCTTGTCCTTTACATAAAATTTTAAAATCGTCAACGTAGAGTGAACCCTGAACACTCGGGGGTAACTGGTTCATGATCTCATTTATCTTGATAGCAAAGAGGGTGACACTCAAGACGCTGCCCTGGGGTACACCCTCTTCTTGTACATAAAAACTTGAAAGAAACCCCCCAATTCGAACTTGAAAAATACGAACTGCAAGGAAGTTCTTAATAAAAATGGGGAGGTTACCACGCAAGTCCAAGTTAAAAAGATCACGGAGGATGCCATACCTCCAGGTTTTATCATATGCTTTCATCATATCGAAAAATACTGTCACCATATGGTTGCGTTTTAAAAAAGCAGTCCGTATATGAGTTTCTAAAAGAATGAGGTTATCAATTGTGGACCTACCCCGACGAAATCCGCTTTGAAAGGCTGCAAGACAATTATTCGATTCAAGAACATGCACCAGGCGGCAATTAACCATTTTTTCTAAAAGTTTACAAACGCTGCTAGAGAGTGCGATAGGCCTGTAGTTATTTGGGTCACTGGAATCTTTACCTGGTTTCGGGAAAGGAATGATAATAGCTTTACTCCAGGCTTTAGGAAATGTGTGCTCAGTCCAGATTCTATTGTAAAAAGTGAGTAAATTATCAAGAGAGGTAGTAGATAGGTATTTTAACATGGTGTAAGTAATGCCATCGTGTCCTGGAGCAGATAAACGGCTATTTTGCAAACATTTTAAAAGCTCTGGTTTAGTGAATGGTAGATTATAGTCATATAACTGTCGAGAATTAAAATTTATGCTGGTAGATTCCATTTGTCTTTTGTAAGATAAGAAGGGTTCAGGGTATGAGTCTGAATTAGAGTTGGATGCCAGTGTACTTGCTATTGTTTCAGCAATATTTTTAGGAGATGCTATAGTTTGACCATTTGTGTGTAGGATTGGGATGTGGTTTTCTGAGTACAGTCCCATACAGTTTTTCACTTTTTTCCAGAGAACTTTACTAGATGTGTTAGAATCAATTTTGGAGACATATTGTATCCAGGATTCACGCTGGCTCTTACGTCGCACTCTTCTAGCTTCCGCTCTTGCTTTTTTGAAGGCAATATAATTATTGTTACTAGGGTAGCGTCTGAAAATGCCCCAAGCTTTTTGTTGATTTTTCTTGGCCTTTTTACATTCATCATTCCACCATGGTTTTCTGTGTCGCGGCATAGAAAGTGATTTTGGAATACTAATGTCTGCAGCATTGATAATACACTGAGTGATATTATCAAGCGCATCGTCAATGTCACCCTCTATCATATCATTTGTTATATTAGCAAGATCCGTGAAAGTTGGCCAGTTGGCTCTGTCATAAATATAACGGTTAAAATAATTATTGGAGTCCATGTAAGGAGTAGTCTTAGTGATAAAAATAGGAAAATGGTCACTGCCGTGCAAATCGTTTGAGACCCAGAAGTTCCAATGAGGGTAGATAGACGGGAAGCAGATTATAAGGTCAATTGCATGAAATGTGCGGGTAGGTTCATGAAAATAAGTATGGTCACCATTATTGAGCAGGCATAGACCGTTGTCAGAGATTAGTTTTTCAATAATTTCACCTCGGTGATTAGAGTCTTGGTTGCCCCACATTTGGCTGTGTGCATTGAAATCTCCAAGAATGATATATGGAGTGGGTAGTTGGAGAAGAAGATTGTCAAGTTCTGATGACTGTATAGATTGACTAGGTGGTAAATAAAGTGTACATATAGTTATTTGACGGTTTGAATGTATACGGACTGCAACAGCTTGCAAATTTGTATTTAGACTGATATGAGTCTGAGGTAAATTATTGGAGATGATAAGAGCCACTCCACCAGTAGCTCTATCATTGCCAGAAAAATCTTTTCTATATATAGTGTAAGTGCGCAATTTTGCTTTGTCAGTAGGCTTAAGATGGGTCTCCTGTAAAGCTAAACATATGGGTTGATTGTCATGAAGAATATTTCGGATTTCGTCGTATTTATTATGAAAGCCACGACAGTTCCATGAGATAATATTAGTCATAAATGAGGTTATTAGATATAAGTATCTATGTCATTTTGTTCGGAGGTAGTAGACATGCTACTATCTCCATCGTCTAATTCTGCATCTCGTTCAGGATGAATGGTTATAGCATCATCATCCATGCATGTTTCATCTATCTTATTTGTCTGTTTTTGATGATTTTCATTTTTAGGCGTTATAGTTTTTTTCTTTTTTGCTTTATTTTCAGGAGCTTCAGATCTATTGTTTGGTTTTGAGGGTGCTGATCTTGATGTATTTTGAGTGGTTCTTTTATGAAGTGGTGGTTTAGGAATAAGGGCATACGATGCCTTTTGAGAGGCATTTTGTAGTGAATTGGAATCAACAGGATTTAATATTTTAGTTGAAGGCGATTGTGTCGATTTTGAAGATTTTCCAGAATTATTAGAGAGGATGGTTTCTTTTTGCTTTGTTTGGGATTTGGTATCTGTAGAAAGATCAGTCTGAGTTGCAACTGTTTGATAAGTTTTATTTGTTGTTTTAGATACAGCAGCGGAATATGATACACCAACTTTGGGTGTTCTAGAGTCTACTATTTTCCTTGCTTCAGGGTATGGTATATTTTCTTTCGTACGTATTGTCTGTATTTCTTTTTCCTTTCTCCATTGTTCACAGGATTTAGCATAGGATGGGTGGTCTTTTTTGCAGTTTACACAGGAGGGTTTTTCAGTGCATTGTACACTTTCATGGCCAACCTTGGCACACCGACCACATGTGAGTTGACCTCGGCATGAGATCTTAGAGTGTCCAAAGCGTTGACATTTAAAACACCGCAATGGGTTTGGGATGTATGGTCGGACAGAACATGACAAATATCCAGCCTTTATGTATCTAGGTAGTGTGGTTGTTTTAAAGGTTAGTATAATGTGTTTGGTAGGTATATGGGTTTGATTAGAAGGTATCTGTTCATCTCGGCGGAAAATTTTAATTCTTTTAGCTTCAATAACATTTTGGTCTTTCAGGTTTTCTAATAGTTCAGCTTCAGTGACATATAAAAGATCCGATTCCGAGATAACTCCGCGGCATGTATTCAAAGTTCTATGTGGTGATACGGTTACTGCAATGTTGGCAAAGTGTGTACATTTTTTTAAGTTCATTGCTTGTTGATTATTGTTTACTTCGATTAACATTTCGCCAGTACGGGTTTTTTTTATCATTTTCGGCTCACCAATCAGTCCTTGAATAGCTTTAGTAATTAAAAAGGGGGAAGTTTTGTCAAATGTCCCTTCTTGACGCTTTACAACAAAAAACCTTTCATGAGTAGTGCTTGCATTAGAGTTGATATTTTTACATTCCTTATTGGAAGTAAAGTCCTCAACTCTATCTGCCCATGATTTTACGTGCTCCTTATTATTACTTTCATCAGATTCACAGATCAGTAGATTATTATTCTCCTTTTGGTGTGGGGCCTCCACTTCGCATATTTGATTTCCTAAAATTGCAGCCATATTTGAGAGAGAGAATAATAAAAACGCCAGGCATCGGGCCTGGTCACCGACCCTTCTTCTTACCGTTACGTCTGGTGCAGGTCTCAAAAGGGCGAAAACTATTTTCAACAGACCCCCACGTTTTTCGAACATTGGGTTAAACTCGATAGCATCTCCGAAGCTCCGGCTCTTTTCCAGGGAGAGTGGGTAGCCGTAGGTAAGCCTTTACAGCTCTGTCCAACCTACAGCCGGCCCTTACGTCGAAAGGCACCAGTCCTCCGGTGTTAATCCTAACCACCACCATGCAAGCATGGCGCTCTCCGTACTAGGAACCAGAGTTCAGAGATGCCCTGCACCCTGGGACTCGATATCAACCTAAAAAGGAAGAGACGAGTCGATGAGGTTAAAAGAAACCTCAACACCCAGGGTGTCTCACGTGAATAAAAAAAACCACTATTGTAAAAGAGTTATACGAGAGGGAGCTTAAAAAAATGGTGTTTTTTTTGTCTTTTGTCTATTTTAATTTTTTTTCCCTTTTTTTTTTTTTAACAAGAGAACAGCAACAAAGTTAGTAGAACAAAGAATTATGTGAACAAAAAGTTAGTCTAAAAACCCCAAACAAGAACAAAGAGTAAGAAAACAAACAAGAACAAAGAATTAGTAAAAAATCAAACAAGAACAGAGAGGGATAACAAACTGAAAAGAGAAGATTAAAAAGTGTGAAACAAAGAGAAAAGGATAGACAACTAAAATAGAGAAGAAAAAAGGAAAGGAGAATGATCGCTCAGGATCCCGGGGTCGCGAAGCCCGTAAATACCTAAAGAAGGTATTCCCCTGGGGGAAAACATGGTGGAGGAGGATTTATGGTATGGGGGTGTATGTCGTCTGCTGGAGTTGGTAATCTTATTTTTATTGACAGTATAATGGATCAGTACAAGTATATTGATATTTTAAAGCAAAATTTGAAATCTTCAGCACGAAAATTGAACCTTCATAACGATTTTAAATTCTACCAGGACAATGACCCCAAGCACACTGCTCTGAACATTAGACTCTGGCTGCTATATAACTGGCCTGAAATAATAAAAACACCACCACAATCTCCAGACTTAAATCCCATAGAGAATATTTGGCAAGAATTGGAATCAAGAATTCTCAAACACACCATTTCTTCAAAACAACAACTAAAATCGGTGCTTCAAGAAGAAGGTGCTTTCTGCACCTAAGGTAAGTTATGGCTATATTATTTTGATCCTAAATATATGTATTTAAGAAAATAACTATTGTTTTAAGGTCTATAAAGTTAATATATGTATTAATTATCATCTGTCTCAATGGCCAAATGTGTAGTTTTATTTATTTAGTGTAGTACAATTTTAAATTAGGCCTATTTCTACAATGTTTACATATATTTATGAATATCGTTCACTTTTTGTTATTCTATGGATGTATAAAGATCAAAACATATTTTTAAAATAGAGATAATTGTAATTGCCTAAAAGTTCGTTTTGTTCATTAAAAACGACAGCTTTTTAACAAATATGCGAAGTATTTGTTAAAAACCTGTCAAAAATCGAAACTAAAACATAACAGACAGCCTCGTTTTGTTTTGGTTTTTGACAGCTTTTAACAAATACTTCGTGTATTTTATACATCGTAGCAATGTGCGAAAATATTTATAAAAGTTATGAAATGGATTTTTTTATTTTTCTATAATTTCATCTTTAATTAAAATCTTGCAAAATTAGTCACAGCCACAGGAGTATTGACATTATTAAAAATATTGCTGTTAGTATTGTTTTTTCGTTTTCTCGAAGTCCAATTTTTTTTCTTCCATAAAAAAATAAAAATGTTTCTCATAATTCTGTTTTATTAGCTCTTTAAATACATGTAAAAATAACCTTTAATACCATTACTAGTATATAAGCTTCTGAAGGAGAAAATTGAATATTTATGTACCTAAAAGTTTTTCCTGTAATGCCACTTGTATCACACACAAAAAATAAGGTGTTATGGGATATGAAAATTCCTGATATGTAAGTTGGAGGTAAAAGATCTTTATATAAAATTTTACAGGTCAAGATGTCACATGGACAAAAAAAATGTATGTTTTATAAGGATTATTTACACGTTTATTTATTTTTGTAAGAAATACATGTTCATTTAATTCAGTACATAAAAACATTTCCTTATTTTTTATGTACTTATTTAATTTTATTGTTATGACAACAATATTAAAATTTTAGATTCTAAAAGTACCTGGAAAAAAAAAAAATGGGTACTTACGTATTAACACCATCACAGGAGAACTTGTGCTAATGCACCAATAACGAGCAATATTGTTCTTCGCACTTGAACAAAAATAATGGCGTCAAAAAATGAGCAAAAAAAAAGAAAGTGCACTAAAATATAAAACTTTCTTGATACAAATTCCATAGTTTATATAAATATATAGGTGTATAAAGCTAATTGTATCTCTTTTCAATTGGTTTTTCTTCATTTATTTTGTTCTAAGTGGGAAAAAAAAAGAGGAATTTATTTTTAGAATATTGTTTAAGTTATGTTAAGTGTAATATGTTTCAGTTTCTAACTTATATTATGCTTGAATATGTTTTTAAGTTGACTGTTTTGAAAATATCAGATATTTTTAATACTTTCGAAAATATGACGCTATTTATGAACCTTGAAAATGACTGCAATTCACATAATTTTTTAACTTCTATGCCACTGTAAGAAATTAAAATTTTATGTATTTTTCATATCTATAATTCCTAAAATGTAATAGAGCCAGAGGTAGCAGCACAGTTCATCACCTCATCAATTTAGCAGAAAATGCAACAGGTCTGCCAAAGGTCAATTGCTAAAATCTGGCTTGCTTGTGTTTTCAACCAAGATATGACTTGGTAGACCAGTTACATTTTATATGCTAATCACATTTTGTCTAATCCTGGAATTTGTTTCCAACTTGATGAGGTCTGTGCAGCTGTCACATTTGTTTTTAAATTTAGCATTAGCTTCATAAATAATTTTATTTACATTTAGGATGTTGAACTTCTTGAAAAATTGTAGAGCCATCCCAAGAAAAGATAAGGTTTTTATGCAACCTTACAAACTGTGTGAGCTGCATTTGATGAGAAATGCATCTCAAGAACAATTGAGCTGAAGATGTATGATGGAACTGTATGCGTTCAGGAGAGGGAAAGACCTGTTTTAAAAGATGGATCAGTTCCCACCATTTTCCCTAATCTTCCAAAATACTTATCTTCAGAGACACCTAAAAGAAAAGCTCCTACTTCTCTGAGCACAAATCGAAAGAAGATAAAATTATCTTCGAATCAGAATCAGATAACAGAGTCTTCCATTGATAACCCAGGCAACAGTGAAATTAATATATATTTGGACAATATAAGTACTGTTGAAATGGATCATAAATGGATCATGAAAAAGAATGGTGTTGATTTAATATGCATGAAATTTGATCCAGAATATCGATGTGAAGGACATGTTGTTGTTAACCAAGATTATTCAGTGAAAATAAATACTTTTTTTTTTTTTTTTTTTTTTTTTTTTTTTTGTATAATTGCCTACAACAAATAAATTTTTGTTAATTCTATCCAGTTTTGATCTTGCATCATGATAAAGCACAGTGTTCTCGCTGTCGCTCGCCATTGCGCCAAATTGCGACTAAATTCTTCATTTGACAAGTAAACATGCGATTAGATTCACCAAATTGCTAACGCTCAATTTTTGTTTTTTCTTTTCTTTTTCCTTTTCTCTTCTCCTTTTCTTATTTTTAATATATTGGTAGTGGATAATTGAAATTAGATTAATAACAATCGTTGTCGCAGTTATAAAAACTTTTACTATTTTAAAATATATTGAAAAAAGGGGGTACATATAATAACTTATAATATACTTATAAAATGCTACTCAGAATACTCTGAAATGCGATTATTTATTAGTTATCAAACGTGTTACGACATACTAGTTTACAACTCGTAAAGTCACGTTGAGTTCAGTTGAAACCTGGTTACAAGATACAAAATTATTACAGTTAAAATTACAGTGAATATATCCCATTATTCCCCCCTCTTTTTTTTTTAAGTTTATAATCTCTGTAGCGAATTGGTTTTGTATGAACACATGAGGGGTATCACCAAACAGTTTCAGGGTTCATGGGAGGATCACTGTTAGGATCTGCAGGGATAACAGGATCTGGTATGTCAGGATTGGGGAAGTCAATGAACTGTGGATTGTTGCTTGGTTCACAATCCGATGAATGAGTTGGTTACAGATCTGTTCTGGGATCTTTAGTGGATGGTGGAACCCTGTTAGGTATAACAAGATCAGGATCATCAACATGGGTGGCTACATTTACAGGTGGATCGTCAGTGTAGTCAGGTCTTAACTGGTCAATGTGAGCTAGATACTTCTTGCCATTTACATCGACATACCATGTTGTATTACCTTTAAGGTTTAACAAAACACCTTGACACCATTGTTGATTCTTATGAGATCTCACAAACACTTTTTCGTTTGGCAGGAAATTACGAACTGTTTTGTGGGATCTGTCGTAATAGTGTTTTTGAGCTTCTTGTTTACTTAGTACATGACTTGCAGTGCTAGGGTGCACAAACACAATAGGTGTGCATGTTTGGTGCTTTAAAAACAGCTCTGCTGGTGTACAATTGTTGGTTGCATGAGGTGTAGGTAGACCTGTACCACATCAAAAATCGAGCAATTTTCTGACTTAATGTAGATCTGTCAGATTTGTCAGAGTTCATTTTGCTCAATGCATTTTTAAATGTTTGCACTGATCGCTCAGCCAGACCATTCGCTTGGGGCCTATATGTTGGAGTTAATGTGTGTTCCACAACATATGTTTTCAAAAAGGATTTGAATTCATCAGATGTTAGCTGGGGACCATTGTCTGAAACTACTTTCAATGGCAAATCATACCTAGAAAAAAGACATTGTAGAGCATCTATGGTATATAAGGAAGTGATGTGAGGCATCGAAATTACTTCTAACCATTTAGAATGACTATCAACGACAATTAAATAATTTTTACCGTCCTTCATAGCAAAGTCGAATTCTCTCCCAGGGAGATTTTGCCCAAGTCCAAGGTTGCAATGATGAGGCAGGAGACGTTCGAGCATTCTGTTGACATGCAAGACATTTGTGTACCATCTCTTCAATAGGGTCATCCATATGAGGCCGCCAAATATCTCTCCGTGCTACAACTTTCATTTTGGTCATGCCAGGATGGGTGTCATGGATTAATTCTAACAATTGCTTACTGAATTTTTCAGGTATGACAACTCTCATACCCCATAATACACAATTATTATCTACTGATAACTGATCTTTGCAGTCAAAAAATGGTTTGAGATTTTCATTGTCCACTTTAGAAGGCTAGCCGTTTTGTACAAATTTGAGAACGGGTCCCAAAACAGCACCAGTTCTAGTTGCAGCAGCAATATCTGAGCTTATAACCGGAAGGTCTTCACAATAAGATATTTTGTAAATCTCATGATTCGCCTCATACTCACTTTCAACAGATAATCATGACAGTGCATCAGCATTTGTGTGTTCAGCTCCTTTTTGTAATCGATTGAATAGCTAAACTTAGATAGAAGAACAGCCCATCTCTGTAGACGTGCAGCTGCAATGGGAGGAATAGCTTTATCTGGTGCAAAAATAGTGATCAATGGCTTGTGGTCAATGACCAATACAAAACTTCTACCATATAAATATTGATGGAACTTTTTAATTCCATAAATTATTGCCAAAGCTTCTTTTTCCAATTGAGAATATCACTGTTCGGTTTTTGTTAAAATCCCTGATGCAAAGGCTATAGGGTGTTCATCTTTGTTAATTACATGTGATAACACAACACCAACTCCAAGAGGAGAGGCATCACAAGCTAATTTCAATGGCAATTTCTTGTTATAATGAACCAAAACTGACTCATAGGATAGCAAGTCCTTACTGGTTTCAAACGCTTGCTCACATTCAGGAGACCATTTCCACGGTGTTTCCTTGTGAAGTAAGCTATAAAGAGGTGCAAAAAGCATAGCACTATTTGGAATAAACTTTGCATAATAATTTATTATGCCTAGAAAAGATTTAAGTTCAGTCATATTAGTGGGAACCTTAATTTCTTTTATGCTTTTGATTTTTTTCATTTGTAGGATGAATTCCATGTTCATCAATTCTATGGCCTAAAAATTCTACACTGGGTTGGAGAAATGTGCACTTTTGTTCATTCAGTTTGACATTATACTCTGACAATCGAGTAAATTCTTTCTCGAGGTTTTGATAATGTTCAGCTTCATCAGAACCAGTAACCAATATGTCATCTTGAAACCATATCACACCCAAGAGACCTTGCAAAATTTGCTCTATTATACATTGAAAAATTGCAGAAGCACTATTCACACCGTATAATAACCTGTGGTGGACGTACTAACCCCAAATGAGTGTTCAGAGTTAAATACTCTTGTGAATTCTCATCTAACTCCACTTGGTGGTATGCATGACTTAAATCCAGTTTCGTGAAATATTTTCCACCATTTAAAGTCGAGAATAAGTCTTGCTGTGTAGGAAGGAGGTACTGTGTTTGAACTAAACATCTGTTAACTGTGACTTTAAAATCTCCACACAGTCTGATGTCACCGTTATTCTTAAGTACAATAACTACTGGAGTTGCCCAACTTGAATGTTGCACAAAATCCCACATTCCAAAATTTTTTGCTTTTAACCCTTTAATGTGCAGTGTCCTAGCCACAAGAACGCAAATACACAATTTTTTTTCATATTCTTCCTTTGAAAATCGATAAGCAAAATTTATTGTAAATCAATCATTTACTTCTAAATAAGGATACTAGATGGCAGCACTACAGAATTTTGGCTTTTATGTGCTTCAAAAAGTATTATAATGAGAGCTCGATTTTATAGAATCTGATTTTCCGTGTTTAAAAAATACAAAAAAGCAAATTTTTTACAAACTGACAATTAGGATGCAATGGGAGGATTATGATTAACAAGAATATATAATTTTTCTATCATTTTTACTTTATCGATGTATTTTAGAAAAGGTCGACATATCCGTCCTTGTGAGTAGGACATCGCGCGCTTATGCCTTTCTTCCTCCTTTAAAAGAGATTTATGAGACAGTTATGGGTAGTGCGCTCGCTTCTCTCTTGTTTATTTTTTTGCCGGCAAACACGTGATTAGTAATATATTCTCTGAGATTGTTTACTGATAGAGACCACTTGTAGCAAAAGGATGACGCATATACACTCCATACGAAAGAAATATTCATTTTATCAGATCTTCGCATGGAATAAGGTTGCTCATATTGCTCTCTCTCTGCTTTTATTTTATTGCGTTTTATACTTGCAAAAAGTTAGTTTCTAATATATTACGAAAATAAATTAATTTTAAGTATATTATTATTGCTACTTATATTAACATGTAAATTAAAATTTTAAAGTTTGTCATTAAATTACGAAAATGCCACGCAAAGGACTTGCTATACAAGAAGCATTAGCTCTATTCGAAGAATTGCCATCGGATATTGATTCTGAAATTTCAGATTACATAAGTGACGAAGATGAAAACATTATTTCTTGGGCTAATGAAGATATTTTAAGCAGTCATGATGAGGAGTTGACCCCTGCACCAGATGAAAGTACCATGCCTGGGCCTTCTAGAATATATGACGTAAACTGGAGAAAAAAGGAAAACCTCAATAAGACTTTTCCCGAATTCATGGAACCTAGTGGTCCTACCGAGGAAATTACCTCAATGGAAACAATAACGCCATTAAACGTGTTCCTATCTATTTTTACAGTTGATTTTACGGATAAAATTGCATTTGTAACAAATTTATATGCAACACAACAAGGTAAGAAATTTTCTCCTATTGATGTGAACGATATTGTCTTTTTAGGCATTAATTTACTAATGGGAATTGAAAAATTACCTAGTGTGCGAGACTTTTGGTCTTCGAATGAACTTGTGAATGATTCATTCATTTCTAAACAAAAGCCCGTAAAAAGGTTTACATGGATTCTCGGGAATCTACATTTAAATGATAATAGCGTTGTGCCAAACAGAGGAGATCCAAACTTTGATAAATTATACAAAGTGCGTCCTTTATTGGATCATTTATCAGCAAAATTTTCTTCCTTGTACAAGCCAGGTAAATACCAATCAGTAGATGAATCAATGATTCGATTTAAAGGAAGAAGCTCATTGAAACAGTACATGCCTAAAAACCCAATTAAAAGAGGGTATAAAGTGTGGATGAGATGTGATGAAAGTGGGTATGCCTGTAAATTTGAAATTTACTCTGGAAAAATGCAAGTTGAAAGAAATTTAGGTGAAAGTGTAGTTAAACTCATGTGTGAACCTTTATTTGGAAAAAATCATTGGGTGTATATGGATAATTTTTTTACAACTTATGAACTTTTTCGGTTTCTTGAAACAAAAAACGTTTTTTGCTGTGGAACTGTAAATCTAAATAGGAAAAATATGCCAAAAATTTTGTCTGATGACAAAAATCTAAAACGTGGTGATTATGATTGGGCCGTTAGTAATGACGGCATTTATTGTATCAAATGGAAAGATAGAAGGTGTGTTAGCTTTCTGTCTTGTGATAATAATGCCGTAAACTCTACATTTGTAGAGAGAAAGGAAAAAAATGGTCAAAAAAATCCAAGTACAGTGTCCCAGGGTAATCAAAGATTACAACAAGCATATGGGTTACGTTGACCATTTCGATCAAATGAAATCTCTGTACGAGATTGATCGTAAGAGCAAGAAATGGTGGCACCGGATTTTTTTCCACTTTTTGGATGTGTCTATCGTGAACGCGCATATTATTTACTGCAAATTGCCAGATACCAATCCAGATATAAAAACAGTGAAAAGTTTCCGCATGGAAGTAATTAGATCTTTGATATGTATGGGCAGTATCTCAGAGAGAATGAATAAAAGAAAACTTTCCAGCCCAGTGGTTGTAAAGAAAGGAAAATTCCACATTCCTCTGGACAAAAGACTAAAAAATGCTGAGCACATGCCAATAAAGGGAAAACCAAGACGATGTGTCTACTGCAGTACAACTGCAAAACCTCACAAGAGCAGTTTTTCATGTAAAGCATGCAATGTTGGCTTATGCATGGTGCAAAAAGGTACAAAAACTTGTTTTGAAAAATTCCACGAAAAATAACAAACACCTACTTTAAATATGCAACTACAAAATTGTGAGTGAATCTTCTTATCTATACAAATATATTGTATAAATTATTTTTTGTTGCATAATTCATCTTATATAGCATATAATTTATAAATCTACATTTTTACATATCTATCTATCTATATCTATCTTTAAAATTGCTATTTTTGTTTCATGTTAATTTCATAAATATTTTATGGTTGAAAAATTTTGTATATTTTCTATATTACTTGATGAAAATTTTGTGGATTTTTTATTAATAATTTCTTAAAATTAGTATTTTATAAATAAAACCTTGTGTAAATTACATCAAGCATTAGTTGTCATAATATAAATTTTTTTATACCGGTAATGAGAAAAGCACAGCGATAAAGGTAAGTTTTTTTCTCCTAGTAGCTACAGGAATTAAAAGTCTTAGACGCGCGCTGTCCCAGTGAAGAGGACGGCCCCTTCTCCTAAAATAATCAAGCTGATTTTTTTTTTTTTAAACGTATTATTCATATACATGGTCATATTGTTAAATATCATATACGATTTTGCCTGGAATATTAAAATATATAGTCTCGAGCGTTAAAGGGTTAAAATTTCCTCCTCAACTTTAGATTTCAATGAATAAGGAACAGGACGAGCTTTACAGAATTTTGGTACTGAGCCTTCTTTGACTTTTAAGGTTGCTTTTAAATGCTTTATTGGTTCAGTGCTCCTAGAAAATAAATTGCAATACTTTGTTTTTAATTCACTAACTGAATAATTTGAAACATTACTAATTTTATGCACATTAAATATTTTCTTCCAATTTAATTTCACTTGTGACATCCAGTCTCTGCCAAACAAGGATGGTTGGTTTCCTTTAACAATGACTGCTTGAACATTTACAGTCTGATTGTCATATGAAAGAACAATGCTAGCTTCGCCAACCACATCTATGCACTGCTGATTGTAATCTTTAAGAATAAGATTGAATTTTCTTATCTTCAGAGAAGGCAGGTCGTCACTAACAAACTTCTCAGAAATTATGCTCACATCAGCACCTGTGTCCACTTCCATTTCCAATTGCTTGCCACAAACTTTTACTGGAACTATATACAGTTGGCAAAAAAGTGTTTGTACACTTCATTTTTTTTAATTATAATGAAATTAAACAAAACATTTAAGCAAAAAATACTGTAATACATTAATTTAATGCATTATAATATTATAGAAGCAAAAACGAAATTAAACGAATTGATTTTTACAATAAACAAATATACAAAAATATAATGCAAAAAAAGTATTTGTACACTATATTAATGTAATATAATTAATGAAAATTTAGTAAAATGATAAAAACTATTATTTTGTGCGAATTCATTTAGCGTGTATGACTACTTCTAGATGGTGTGACATAGATTCCACCAACTTTTTTGTAGCGGTCTGGTTAATGTTATTCCATGACACAATAAGAGCTTCTTTAAAACTGTTTTTTACTGATACATAATTTTTTTTTTTTCGGATTTTTGCATCCAATAGCATCTGCAAATTTTCTATTGGATTCAAGTCTAGAGATTTTAGAGGATTTACCAGTCGTCTTCGAGTATTGTCGTAAGCATGTGCTGGTGATCAAAGCAGTATGCTTTGGTCGTTATCCTGCAGAAAGTGAAAAGCTTCCTCTATGCATAATTTCTTGGCACAGTTTAATGAATTATGGCGCTACACATCAATGTATGTTAAACCTGTCCTTCCATTGTCAATAAATTTTAAATGTCCTGCTCCATTAGAAGCTATACACCCCAAAACTATAACATTCCCCCCCAACATGCTTGATAGTTTGAAGTATACGTTTTGCATCTAGAACAGTTTTATTTTTACACCAATTTTTTCGAATGCTTGATGGTAAGAAAATTCCGAATTTTCCCTCATCATAAAAAATTACTGTTTTCCAAAAGTCCAATGATTTACTTCTGTATGCGAAAGCGAATACTATGCGTTTTCGCCTATTTGTTTCGCTGATGAATGGATTTTTTCTTGAGGTTCTTCCTTTTAAATCTGCATTGAGAAGAATATTTTTTATTGTTTGAGGTATTACTCTGATGCAAGATGATGTTGCAAGGTCTCCAGCAAATTTTTGAACCGAACGCATAGGATTTTTTAAAGCTTTTTTAACAACACTCCCTTTTTCCCTCATTGTTAGTTTGCTAAGAAGTCCTAGTTTTCATTGAATTTTGATGCTTTTAATTTATTCATAGTTTCTCACTATACATCCAATAGTTGCTGATGATAATTTAATAGCTTTTACAAATTCTTGTTGCGAATTTAAATTTTTATTATGCTTAATCATAGGATTTCATATATCTAGAGGTGCCTCTCTAGTTTTAGGTTCTATACTCAATTATTTCAAGAGCAAATTAGATTAAATGTCAGACAAATATAATATGAACTTAAAAATTATTAACAGCTGCTGTATAAGTAGTCCTTTGGAACCATAAACACAATAAAACACAGTACATATCAAGATGGAGAAATGTACAAATACTTTTTTTTGCAAGAAATTTTTAAACTTTTCCTATTAGAAAATTATTTTACATCTTTATCGAAATTTTTTGTTGTGTAATTTAAAATAAACGGTAAGCAGACTGTATTAAAACTATATTTGACAAAATATCTGTTTTTATTTAGTTAAAAATTAAAAATTTTAGAGTGTACAAATACTTTTTTGCCAACTGTATTTCTTAGACACTTTATTAACAGACTGAATAGAGAATAAATCACATATACCTGTGGTATCACTATCCACCTCAGCAGAAACAATTTTGGCAGAAGGAAATTTCTGAGATTTAGATTTGCAAACTGGAGATATGTGGCCAATTTTGCCACATGAATGACACTTAGCATTGATATATTTACATGTTTTGGGAGCATGCATGGCACCACAACGAAAACATTTCATCTTGTTTGCACTGTAATTTTTAGTTACATTTGGGTGATTGGTGTTGTTTTTAGCTGCAAGGTGCACTTTGTTGACATTTGGGTTTGGAATTTTCAATGCTGACGCATCTAAGTTGGCCAGTTTAATTGCCAAAGCTATATCATGTGCTTCAGCAAGCTTTAAGTCTTTCCTGGCGAGGAGGCGCTTCAGTGTGGCTTCGCAGCGCAAACCACAAACAAATCGATCACGTCGTAATGCTTCGTCTAAAAATGCACCAAACTCACAAGCGGCAGATAGATGTTTTAATTCAACTATATAAGCTGCAATGGATTCGTTACTTTCCTGGTTTCGCCTATGGAAACGAAATCTTTCAGCAATAATTGGTGTCGGTCGAAAATGATCTTCTAAACTTTTACTGACTTCAGCGAACGTGCAATCTTTTGGCAGTTGGGAGTTAATAGATTATGTAACAGTTTATAAGTCCTCAGCCTTAAAACCGATATCAAAATAGGAAGCTTTTTATTTTCATTAACTTCATTTGCAAAAAAATACTGCTCTAAACGCTCCTCCAAAAGTCCTCATTTGCTTCATCGAAGACCGTAAGTAGGCCCACTAAGCCTAACTGTATCATGCCGCCGAAGTTTAAGTTTTACTAGTTCACAACACAAGAAAATAAATACTATTTACTTGAATATTTTTACGTGGAGTTCGTTAAATGCAGATCCTCATCGCCATTATAATAACTTATAATATACTTATAAAATGCTACTCAGAATACTCTGAAATGAGATTATTTATTAGTTATTAAACGTGCTACGACATACTAGTCTACAACTTGTAAAGTCGTGTTGAGTATAGATGAAACCTGGTTACAGGATACAAAATTATTACAGTTAAAATTACAGTGAATATATCACAGTACATTAAAGGATTAAAGAGTAATTCCATATGAAATCAACCAATAAAAAAATATTTTTTTATGTTAATGTTTTAGATTGTACTGGTTTTTTACCAGTTATTTTTTTTTAGTATCTTAGAATGAATTGTTAGTATTTAATTAATTTCTGTTAACTCTGTTTAGTATATACATAACCATACATACACTGAAGTGACATATTATTTTACTTTATGAAATATATATTTATTAAATTATATTTTATGGTAAAACGAATTGTGATATCAAGATGCATTCGAAATCTGTCTTGTTTAAGCTGTTTTATTTTTATAAAATTATTTTATTTTTTTTTACAATAATTAATAATGTAATAATATTTTAGATTTTCCTGAGGAACAAAGAAATAAAGCTGGATAATCTGAATAGGGCAGAAAGTGCTGAAGCATTATAACTTTTGCTAAAAAAAAAGTTGATAATTTGATGCCATTTAGAATCTTGGTAAGGTCTTTTTTTTTTTTCCCCTCTAGACTATATTTCTGATTTTTTAAAAATTCCTTACTATCTGTGACTCCTGTCCCTTCCTATCACCGCAGGGGAAAAAAAATCTGGTGATGATTTTTTTTTTTTTTTTTTTTTTTTTTTTTTGTTCATTTCTTTCAGAATTTTTCTGCATTAAAAAAATTTTTTTCATTGTTGTTTAATAACATGAAATAGTTATTTTTCTATTCTAAACTTCAATTCAAAAAGAAAACCCTGCTTTTTTGCTTATGTACCTTAACAATTAGACCTTTCCTTTGTTGATCCCCCTCCCTCCCCCAATTTCAAACCCAGGTATTAAAATCAGACTTTTTTTCTGGAAAGAAATTTCTATGGCTCTTAAGGAGACAGAATTCCATGGGAAAGGTTTAATTGTATTTTTTTAACCATTAAGAAAACATGCACTTGCAACTCTTCTAGGAAGATCACTTCAAAACTTCCAGGAGGAATGTTTCTGATAAACTATTCTTTCAGTTCAGCACTGCTCTCACTGTTCTCAAAAATGAAGTTTGATTCTTCACTTCTCCTCTCTCTCTCTATTTTTACTTTAAATCAAGGAGGTAGATAGATTCTCTATGTCCATTGTTTGAATATAAGATAAGTCATCTAAATATTCTTGTCCTTAAAAAAAATTTCCTCTCTCCTAAATATCATGTAGCATAGAATTTTTTTTAATTTTTTCGCTCTGAAAAACTTAGTTGTGATTATATTTAAAGTATATTGTGAGTATATCTAAAATAAATTTGACTGATGATATAATTTATAAAATACATTTATTTTATTTTTTTCCTGTATTCCTTTTAAGAGGGAATTATGTGATTGTTTGGGATATATTGAATGTCCTGAACAAAATACCTGTAGTAGTTGTCTGAGAACTGCAAGCAAGCAGAAAACTCAGTATCAGAAAAGAATACAGATGCTGACTCAAAAAAGAATCAAGCATGCTCTGCACAAAAAATATATACTCAAAAAAAATGCTCCTTTAATTAAGAAGGTAAATTTTAATTTAAAAAAAGATTTTTTATTCAAATATTCAACATACAAAGACCAGTACTAATTATTTATCTTTATTTATTTATTTTTAGGTTTCAGATCTACAACAAGAACTGAGAAGTGCGTCCATCCATTGTAAAAATTTGAAAAAGGATGTTTTTGCAGTCAGCAATTTGTGATTTGCCACCAGAACAGCAAACTGCTATTAGAACATGTATTGGCGCTGCAAAACTAAAGAATATCAAATCTATTAGGTATTCTTTCAAATGGATCTATGAGTGCCTTCTATTGAGAATTAAAAGCAAAAAAACATATGAGCACCTCAGGCAGCGCAACATTTTAACTTTGCCATCTTATAAAACCTTATCTAAATATATACAAGAGATAAAGGGGCAATATGGTTTTCACCATAGCACTTTTGCTTGCCTTCAAACGAAAGCAAGTTCTATGAAGGATGAGGATTGGAGGGGTAAAATTACTAAAATATCAAATGTACTATATATATATAAATAAAAGTGAAGTGTGTATGTTGCTAAACTTTTTTCTTTTCCTCTTTTTTTCATTTTTTTAGATGTAATCTTAGTTGATGAGATAAAGTTGGTGAAAGCCCTGAGTTTTAGCAAGAAAGACTTGGAAATTCTTTGCTTTGTTGATTTGGGCAGCTACACACCCAAAGATCAAAAAGACAAATTGGGTGACCATGCTCTTGTGTCCATGTACCAGCCGTTCAGAGGTAGATGGGTTCAAGCCTTGGGTTGCTTTTTAAGTAAAGGAGCAGCCTCTGGGAAAGTTCTCCATCATCTCATTATCGAATGTATAGCTCTACTAGAGAAGTCAAATTTTTTTGTAGATGCTGTAGTTTCTGATGGTGCAAGCTGGAACAGAAATATGTGGCTTCAGTTTGGAATCACAGAAGAAAATATAAGCTGTCCCCATATTTGCGATGAGAACCATAGATTGTGGTTCATCTCCGACTTCCCTCACCTAATCAAGAATGTTAGGAATGCAATATCATCATATAAACAAATGATAGTACATAGTTCTCACTTATGATGCATTATATTTTACTGTGCATTAATTATTTTGATTCAAATTTTTCTTTTTTCTTTAGACCCATGCTGGACTTATAAGTACGAAGTTCAGGGAAGCTATAGTTGAAATGGATATTCCTAGAGGATATAATTTGAAACTTTGCCCTGATTTGACATGGGATACAATATATCCTGAAACTTTTCAGAAGATGAACATTCCAATGGCATTTCAGGTGCGTTTTAGTGTTTTTATTTAAGTATATATCTAAAAACATTGTACAGGTTTTAAAATGTGCTTTAAACTTTTTCCAGTTTTTCAGTCAAAAAGTTGCAGCTGCAATGATAGCGTATAAAAATGACAATGATGCATCAGAAAATAGTGAATCTTGTGCAGCAATTATAAACCTTTTTGATTCTGCTATTAGAGCAATGAATTCTAGGACTCCCCTTGATGCACTTAAATTGAATTCTCCAGAAGAAAATGTAATTATATGAATTGCTATTTTCAATATGTGTTAAGAATGTGAATACAGTATCCTAGCCATTTTTCTCTCTCTCTTTCTTTTAAACTTTACAGGCAATTCAAGAACTCCTAGAATTTATAATAGAATGGGAGAAATTTGCTAAATCTCGAGGGTATAGTTTCTTGTCAGATTCAACTTGCTTTGGTCTGAAAGTAACACTAAAAGCCACGCTTGAAATGGCAGCATATTTGACTAATATTTGTGGCTATAAATATTTAATGACCTCTAGACTAAACCAGGATTCGCTGGAGCTAAGCTTAGTATTTTGCAAAATTTTTATGTTAATATTGTGTAGTTTAAATAAAAAATACATATAAAATATATGTAAATAAATAATAAGTAAAGTATGAACTGTTTACCTCTTAGATATTGCGTATATGAAAGAAACAAACTTTTAAAACTTTAACAACATCGATTTATTTGTCTCTGGGATAAGGATGAAGCTTAGAGCAAGGTCACCCCCTTGTGTTCATGAAAGCAGGTGGATATTCTAGCAGCAGATGAACTAATAGGGTACAGGCGGCTACCACAGGGTCTAGTCTAACTATCTTTCTACTTTCATTTCATATTCCTGTAGCTTTGACATCTGAAAAGATAGTTATCCCTTTTACTCATGATGCCGGTGAACCAACTTCCCTATTTTTTTGTATTATCTTTTTTAAATTAATATTTATGTTTTTGTTTTGTTCTATCTGCTAGCTGGAATATTTGAGGTAACCTTCCATAGCAGATCCTTGTTTCTAGCTTCCAGCAGAGTAATTTAGTGTTAAAATCTGACCTGTTATACAGTTTTTACATATATTGATTTTACCTATATTTTTTAAAAAGAAAAATGTGAACAGGAACCTGAATTTAACTTGCGCAATTCACAACTTTAAGCATATTTTTTTAAATACCTTACTAATATAACATAAATCTATAGGAGATTGTTAAAAAAAACTTCCATGGCAGTTCTATAAATCACCAAAACATAATTGAGATAAAATTTGTAAATTTGAGTAAAATATAAAATTTCATGTATTCATTAATTCCTTTCTTGATTTTCAGAGATTTTTCAGCATGATGCGTGGTGCCTGTGGATCAAATGATCATCCCGACTCACAGATTTTTTTTGCAGTTGTACTGGCTGCAAAGCACCTATTCGCTTGTTAAACCTCCTAGGGGTTCTTGTACAGCTGGCACTGAAATACTGAGTACATTGCTCAATATTAATGATGTGAAAGAGGAGACAACTGCAAAGAAGGAGACATGGAAGAAATTTCTCGATTCTGTTATTGATCAAGGCACCACTGAGCAGCTTTTTCCTAAATCTATGGAAATTGCTGATGAGCACAATTACAATTTGGTAACATCATCTGACTTCATCATTTTGTATATATCTGGTTATGTTATACGCAGAACATCTAAATTCACCAATTGTGATAGATGCCTGCAAGTATTAACACCACCAGATGCGAATGATGAAGACAGCAACAAATTTATTGAGCTCAGCAGCAGAGGATATCTCCTTTATCCATCTCAAGCTGTAGTGAAGTTAATCACTTCATTGGAAAATACAATTATGTCAGCTTTGCAAAACACTAAAGTACACAGAGAGCTGTTGTATGATGTAATGCAAAATATATGTAATGGGCAGAATATATTTCTAGTAGGATGCATTGCACATAAACACCTCCTAACAGAGAAGATTGTGCAATTTCATTTAATAACAAGATTTCATTTTATTTGCAAACAATTTAATAGAAATAAAAATTCAACAAAAACTAAAAGATTGAGAAAATGTTCTAAATTAGTGTAAAAATAGTATTTTTATTTATCATTAATTTCATTTTTCATTTCATTAATTAGTTATGATGCATAATATCCTCTTTCTCAGAGTGCCTTCACAATATTTGCTTATTTTTTACTATCCTGTTTTGAGTGGTAATATTGTTTTATATAACTTTCGTTTTTCTTTTCCTCAAAAGTTGTTCAACAAGTTGGTTACATGTATTTCTTTATCTTTTCACAAAATGTAGCCTTATGTAAGATTATTATGGAATGTCAGAAACCTATATTTAATTATGTTTGATTTTTGAATCAAATGTATTTATAATAAATCCTACAGCTGCCCATGAATTAATTAGTTATGATGCATAATATCCTCTTTATTGGAGTGCTTTTACAATGCTTGCTTATTTTAAAATGTCTTGTTATGTGTGATGTTTTTTGTAACTTTCTCTATTTTTCTCAAAACTTGTCCAACAAGTTTAATACTTATATTTCTTTATCTTTTCATAAATGGAGCCTTATGAAAAATTATTACATGATGTCGAAAACCTGAATTAAGTTATGATGGAATTTTTGAGTCAAATGTACTCATAAATCCTACAGCTGCTCATGAATTAATTAAATATGATGCATAATATCCTCTCTCTTAGAGTGCCTTTACAATATTTGCTTATTTTCAAAAATCTTGTTATGAGTGATAATATTGTTACATGCAATTTTAACTATTTCTTGCAAAACTTGTCCAAAAAGTTGAATACTTGTATTTCTTTATCTTTTCATAAATGTAGCCTTATGAAAAATTATTACATGATATGAGAAATCTGTAATGTTCAACAACTTGATTACTTATAAAGAAATTATTATATTCTTCTTACTTCAAGCTCTTGAATTATTAATGTATATATCTTACATGATTTTTTAATTTGTTCCAGTACAATATTTAATTCATAAAATCCTCTTATAACATTTAAGATAAAATTACATTAGTTTATCTTTTGATCAAATAGAGCCTTATACTACGTATTATGGGTATGTAAAGTTATTACAAGATGTCAAAAATCCGTATTTAGCTTGGTTAATTTTTGAGTGATATGTACTTATATTAAATCCTACAGCTGCCCATGATTTAATTAGCTATGATGCATACTATTCCTTTTTTGGGGGGGGAGGGGGGGGGAAGCCTTTAAATATTTTTTTATTTTCAAATGTCTTGTTATGAGCAATAATAATAGTTTTATGACTTTCATACTTCTTATGTTTTCATCTAATTTTTAGAGTTAATTTAGATGCACTTCCTATAAATTGTTAAAATTTTTCATTTTACAAAATTCAGGTTGAAAATATCCAAGATACTTGATTTAAATTCCCTCTTACAACTAAATAAGAAAATTTAAAAAAATTAAAACTGTACTTTTCATTCAATTTGTACAAAAGTTGGAAAATTTTATATGTATACGTATTTCATAAGATATAGTATTGGATATATTTGAGCACAAAATACCGAAGTGTAATGAAAATCAGTGTTGACTTAATGTTTTTTAAAGGTGGAATTTAGTGTTGTTGAAAAGGAAGCCACTGCCTTTAACAGTGCCAGATTTGCTATATATGCGTCACTCTGCTTTTAGTAAATAAATTATGGGAAAAAAAGTGAATTACCAGGGGTCCCACTATAGTGATAACTGATTTAATCCCAATATTCAGATGCATTACACTTTCAATTCTGATCAACAATCTCCCTCCATCCCTCCCCAGTAAAATCTATTCTCATTATGTAATTGTAACAAAATAAATACAACAAGGTTCTTTCACTTAATAATAATAAAGGAATTTGATCAGATACAAGTTCATAACACCTCATAAAAGTATGATTTATGATGTAGAAAATTTATCTTTTTTGTTTTTGTGTGTGTGTTTTGGAAATTTGTTTAAATAACTTAAGGCAAAAATTTCTTTAAAACGCTTTAAAAAAAAAGAACATCTGTTTCAAAACAGCCTTTTTCTCCTTTTCATCAAATGGGAAGAATATGTAACTTTTAAAGCAGGATCTCTATTAGGATGCACCGAATATTCGGTATCTATTCAGTATTCGGCCTATTCGGCCATGTTACCGAATATTCGGTTAGGCCGAATATCAAACTATTCGGTTCAGCTGAATATTCGGCTTGGCCAAATATCAAACTATTCGGCCTGCTGAATATTCGGTTTAGCCGAATATCAAAGTATTCGGCCAAATCTTATATATTCAATGAAACCTTTTAAAACACATTTTTTAAAACTTTTCACAATTTCAATTTTTAACTGTCAATTTATAAATATATTTAAAATAATTAAAAAGAAAGTCATATTTAAATAAAATAGAATGTTTTTACATTATTTATTTGTTGTTTATAAAGTATAACTTAAGAAAATTAACCATGAGAAGGATTAAAATGGTGATTTACTAGGTTTCTCCTTAAGAATAAATGATGTGCAAATACAAGTTCCTAAATTTTGTTTAGTAAATATTCTGTTTCTTGCCTTTCCCAAAGATCTTAAAAACAAGAAAGAAAAACTTTTGAGAATAGTAATAGCTATCAAGGCATCATAAATACATTGTATTTCATTTCACTTTAGATCAAACTTATGTTTTCGTTTGTTGCATTAACAATAAGTAAGATACAGTACTGTAATTTCAACTTGCCTGCTTTGATTTCTGTAAAATATGATATGATGGGAAGGGTGGAAAATGCCATCATTCATATTAAAAGAACTATGAGCTAGATATTCCTTTATTCAGAATTAAGTTGAAAGTATTTGTACTTTATATTGATTGGTTGGTTGGTTGAGTTGGGTTTAATGGCGCAAAATCCCTTAAGGGACATGCTGCGCCAAAACAAAGACTAACCCGGTAACTCTCCGTCAACCTGAACCTCGCATTTTGAGCTGAACTCTCGGTTGAAAGCGAAATCCAATTCGCCGTTAACTCAGCCTGCCAAAATTCGAGGCATTTCCTAACCTAGAGTTGACGAACTCAACCAAGCTGAAATCCCAGGTTAGTGAACCGCGCATGCCTACTAGAAAGAAAGATGGCCGTCGTTTTAAATAGAGCGTTGATGCGTCTTTTTCAAAAACAAAGCTGTTTATGATTTATTGATAAGGCGAAGTGTTTATTATGAAAGTTTCTATTATAACAGAATGTGTCACCTAAATTTCTCCCTTTTTCTTATATAATTTTGCTCTACGAACACAAAATTACATAAATTTGTGTGTCGAAAACGAAGCTTTCAATTTTACTGATTTTGTTTGGTGGCGCCCTCTAAAGATTCCAAATAGAAATATGTTAATCTCAATGTAATTATATGGATCAAAATTCTCTATCTCTCTTTAAATAAATAATAAGGAAAAAAAAAAAAGAATTTTTTATTTCTGTTGTACCGCATTACTTTTTATATATGTTTAAAGTACGAAATTTCTACCAAATTGCGTACATGTGGTCAGTTAATAATAGATAAATATATTTTTTTTGTTAATTATATGTTTGGTAAGTTTGAAATAATTACTTCTGCTTATAATAAATAAATGTATTATTTTATTATTTACTTTTATTATATTTAATACTAGTTTGATCAGATAACTTTCTGTTAAATTTACATTGAAGAAAAAATATATATTTAATAAAATACATTTTATCTAAGAATATCACTTGCAACACAAAATTTTGTTTTGTAAACGAAAACCACCATTTGAAATTTATTTATAAGAATTTTTTATTTAAAAATTAAACATGATAAGTATGCATTTTCAATACTTCCTTTAATTTAGTTCTTGGGGAGAAAAAAAACACCAGATAAAGATGGTAGTAAGCTAGGACAGAACTCATAGCGACAACTACTAGGTCATGTGATTCGTTTGGCCAATCAGGTATGCACATTTCAACCTGAATTTCACTAACCCGAGGTTGACTTACCTCGGGTCTGAAGTTAGCGATGAATTTCAAATATTAACCGACGGTTAGATATGCTAACCTCAGGTTTCTCAACTGTGAGTTCAACCGCGAGTTGAAGGTTGATGAAGACTTGCCCGGTAAAAGTACAAATGTGAAAAAGAGAAAATGTCAAAATATCTGGATGGGGTTTCCCATCCAGATATAGTCAAGCAAATAGGTTAAGAAAAATAAAATATTTAAAATATTACAGTGCAGCTAATCCGAATATCATTAAAGGGCATCCAAACCAAGACAGAGAAAAAATTATATATGAAAATAAAAACCTGCATGTTTTAAAAAGTTAAAGAGTGCCCCATGAGGTGTTTCCCCAATGAGGTTTGTCAAGATTGGTGATGATGAGTTAAAATACATTCTGTACAAGTGCCGGAGTCCCGGACAGTCAGTTAAAAGATGATGAATGGTCAGATGATCAAAATGGCAATGAGGACACATGGGTGCATCCTCTCTAAGTAATAGATGTTTGTGAGTGATTCTAGAGTGACCTATTCTCAGACGAGTCAGAAGAACATCTGTTTTCCTGGGGTAGATTGGAGGCCAGATCATTATTGTAGGTTTGATATGGTGCAATTTATTATTATATTCTAAATCCCAACTCTCTTGCCATTTATTTTGAATAAAACGATTAATAATTAGTTTAACGTCTGAGAATGGTATTTTATGATTTAATGGATTAAGTGCCAGTTTTGCAGCCTCATCTGCTTTCTCGTTTCCAGGTATACCCATGTGTCCAGGTACCCAACAAAATAATATATCATAACCACGTCTTGTCAAATTATTATAAAAGTCTAAGATGGATGAGATATATGGGTGCTTTTTAAAAGATTTAATTGCATCAATAGAACTATTTGAGTCAGTGTAGATGATGAAAGATGTTTTATGATGATGAGATATGTGTACCATGGCCCTTTCTATTGCAATTAATTCTGCAGTAAATATAGATGTAGAAGGATGAAGTCGATAACTGAGAGTCATACCATCACAATATATACCCCAGCCAACAGTATTTCCATTCTTTGAGCCATCAGTATAAATGTCTAAGTGATTGCTATAAATATCTCGATGTGCAGCAAATAGGCATTTAAAGATCACAGGGGTTAGATTCTTTTTTTCATAGCCTTTAAAAGGATGAAGGATTGTGATGGCAGGTGGATTCCAAGGAGGATAGATATGCAATGGACATGTACTCACCTCAATATTATTCAGAGGGCCATTGCTGATTATGCTTCTCATTCTTACACCAAAAGAAGGCACACAAGATGGGCGATTCTGATAGAGAGTATCATTGTCAGAGTTTAAAATATATGTATGAAGTGGATGACTAGGATGTGAAAGGATACGGTAAAACAACTGCAGAGAAAGTTTTTCACGAGTATGATGTAATGAAGGTTCATTAGAGTCAACATATAAGCTTAAAACAGGTGATGTACGAAATGCACCAGAGCAAACACGAAGTGCGCTATGGTGCACTGTGTCAAGTTTCTTAAGAACAGACTTACAAGCAGAACCGTAGACCTGGCAGGCATAGTCAATTTTAGCACGGATTGCAGCACGATAAATCTTTAGAAGAGAAGTACGGTCTGCTCCCCATGAAGTATTAGACAGTACCCTAAGTAAGTTTAGTGATTTTTCACATTTTGCCCTTAATTGTAAAACATGAGGTAAGAACGTAAGTTTATTGTCAAAATAGAGGCCTAAATAGCGGACATTGTCTACAACAGGAATTTGAGTTGATCCGATAAAAATTTCAGGGTCTGGATGCAGATCTCTACGTCTACAAAAATGCACACAAGAAGTTTTGTCATGAGAGATAACAAAACCATTTTTATTAGTCCAATTAAGAATATTTCTAATAGCAATTTGCAATTGTCTTTCAATAAAACGTATATCCTCTCCCATACACATAATCCGGAAGTCGTCAACATATAAATCTCCTTTCACTGAAGGAGGAAGCTGATTGAGAATATCATCTATTTTAATAGCAAAGAGGGTGACACTCAGGACACTGCCCTGGGGCACACCCTCTTCTTGTACATAAAAATTAGAAAGAGTTCCTGCTATACGAACTTGGAAAATTCGCACTGCAAGGAAATTTTTGATAAAAATAGGAAGATTCCCACGAAAGTCCAAGTTAAAAAGGTCGCAGAGTATTCCATAACTCCATGTTCTGTCATAGGCCTTCGCCATGTCAAAAAATACTGAGACCAGATGCCTGCGTTTAAGAAATGCTGTCCTTATGTAATGTTCAAGATGGATTAAATTATCGATAGTAGATCTACCACGTCGGAAACCACTCTGAAAAGCAGCAAGGCTGTTGTTCGTTTCTAAAACATGTATGAGGCGGCAATTGACCATCTTTTCGAGAAGTTTGCAGAGGCAGCTTGAAAGGGCAATAGGCCTGTAATTATTAGGATCAGTAGCATCTTTTCCTGGTTTAGGAAAAGGAATAACGATTGCTCTGCACCAAGCATTAGGAAAAACGTGTTCTGTCCAAATTCTGTTAAAAAAAGAAAGTAGATTGTTAAGAGAAGGTGGAGAGAGGTGCTTGAGCATGACATAAGTGATGCCATCGTGCCCAGGAGCAGATAAACGACTGTCATGTAAGCATTTTAAAAGCTCTGATTTAATAAAGGGTTTGTTGTAGGAAAATGAATGATTACTATTAAAATTAATACTGGTCCTCTCAGTTTTTCTTTTATAAGATAAAAATGGTTCTGGATAAGAATCTGAATTTGAAGTAGAAGCAAGGGTATTCCCTATTGTCTCAGCTATGTTTTTAGTAGAAGTGATAGTTTGACCGTTCAGTTTTAAAATTGAAATATGGTATTCAGAGTACAGGCCCATGCAGTTTTTCACCTTTTTCCAAAGCTCTTTACTGGATGTGTTAGAGTTTATACTTGAAACATACTTTATCCAGGATTCACGTTGGCTTTTGCGTCTTATACGTCTAGCCTCTGCCTTTGCTTTCTTAAAAGCAATATAATTAGTGTTGTTTGGGTACCTTCGAAAAATACCCCAAGCTTTTTGTTGTTTTTTCTTTGCTATTTGGCAATCAATATTCCACCAAGATTTTCTGTTTTTATGAGCAGATGAAGTTTTAAGGATGCTAGCATCAGCAGCATTGATAATACAATGAGTTATATTATCAAGTGCTTTGTCAATGTCACCCTCTATCATGTTATTTGTGATGTTCGCAAGTGCCGTGAAAGTTGGCCAATTGGCTCTGTCATACACATACCTTTTAGTACAATTAATGGAATCCACACTAGGAGTAGTCAATGAAATAAAAGTTGGAAAATGATCACTGCCGTGTAGGTCATTTGAGATCCAAAAATTCCAAAATGGATAGATAGATGGGGAGCATATAGTAAGATCAATTGCATGAAAAGTGCGTGTCGGTTCATGAAAGTAGGTATGATCACCATTATTGA
Source organism: Maratus speculifer (assembly GCA_964019185.1). Lineage (NCBI taxonomy): Eukaryota > Metazoa > Arthropoda > Arachnida > Araneae > Salticidae > Maratus > Maratus speculifer. The sequence continues at coordinate 211,419,498 of OZ025301.1, read as the reverse complement.
GAAGGCACAGGCCATTGTCAGAAATTAATTTCTCTATTATTTCTCCACGTTGATTGTTATCAGAACTGCCCCAGAGTTGGTTATGAGCATTAAAATCTCCAACAATAATAAATGGAGTGGGGAGTTGGAGAATGAGATTTTCCAGGTGTGCTGATGGAATGGACTGGTTTGGTGGTAAGTAAATTGTGCATATTGTTATAAGTCTATTTATATGGACTCGGACAGCAACAGCTTGTAAATTAGTATTTAAACCGATAAAAGAATGAGGTAACTTGCGAGATATGAAGAGAGCCACTCCTCCAGTGGCCCTATCACTACCAGTGAAGTCTTTCCTGTAAGCAGCATAATTACGTAATTTTGCTTTGTTGTTTGTTTTTAAATGGGTTTCCTGCAGAGCTAAGCAGAGTGGTTGATGGTCAGAGAGAATGTCCCGGATTTCATCATGTTTATTAAATTAACCACGGCAGTTCCATGAGATGATATTATTCATAATTACGAGTGTTAAATATGAGTATCAATGTCATTTTGATCAGAAACAGTAGACATGCTACTGTCTCCGTCGTCCAGTATTTCATCCAGTTCGGGATGAAGGTCCATAGCATCGTCATCCTCCATTCTTTGATTTTTTTTGTCTTTTTTCTGTGAATTTGTCTGATTTTTTGAGATTTTGTTCTTTTTTGGTGGGGGTATTGCAGATATAGTAGATTTAGTTTTTGAAATATTTTGCTCTAAAGAAGTTTTAGTTGTAATTAGTGCGTTCCTGTTATGAGATGGTATTTTGGAAGTATTAGAATGTAATGATCTTGGAGAGGCAGTTTGTGAAGAATTGGCAGAAGTGGATTGTTGCGTATCTAAGTTATCAGGTACAAATTCTTCAAATACAGTATTTTCGTCAACATCCGAGTCATTGCTATAGGGCTCGGATTCCATAGCCTCGTCCGCGTACTGCTGGAGCTGTTTTGGATCTTTAATGTTTCTTATGATTGAGCTGATGCCAGAAATTCGCTTCCCCTTTCCAGCAGTCTTCCATTGTGGAGAGGCTGGAGTTGAGGTTTTCTTTTTAAAGGTTTGTATAGGCGGTTTTTTTAAATTATGTTTTCTGGGAGCATCAGGTTTCTGTGGAATATTGGTATTCATGGCAGGTTTAGTCTTAGTTTGGGGTTGAGATGACTTATTGGATAGAGCTGTCGGTTTCTGTTGTTTCTTCTCTATGTCAATTTTTACTGGTTCAGAGGATGGGGTGTTGGTCGATTCTTTAACATGAGTACTGGTTGATTGTGTTGCAGTTGATTTACTGGATGGAAATTGGGAATCAGTTTGTGTACTTATGTGTCTTACGGCTGTTGATTGCTTCTTGAGTAAGCTAGAGTAGGTGATTCCGACAGATGGGGTTCTATTTTCAACTAGTTAACGGGCATCAGGATAAGACAAATTTTGAGTAATTTTTATAGTAATTATTTCCTTTTCACGGTTCCAGTTAGGGCACTTGCGGGAATATGCTGTATGATCGCCTTTACAGTTTGCACAGCGTACGGAATTTTCACATGTTTTATTGTCGTGACCAACTTCCGCGCAACGTGCGCAGGTAAGAGATCCACGACATTGGCCATTAGTATTAGTATGGCCATAACGCTGGCATTTGAAACATCTGATAGGGTTTGGTATGTATGGTCGAACTGGACAGCTTAGATAGCCAGCTTTAATTCTAGCTGGTAAATTGGGACTATTGAAGGTTAAAATAATATGTTTAGTAGGTAGTATTTCTTCATTGCGACGGATAGTGATACGGCGTACATCTACGACATTTTGGTCTTTTAAATTTTCTAGAAGTTCAGTTTTAGTAGAGTATAACAGATCAGGTTCAGATATAACACCACGACTTGTATTTAGAGTTTTATGTACTTGTACAGAAACGGAAAAGGTACCTATTGTAGAGCAATTAGAAAGAATTTGTGACTGTTTAGCTGAAACCTCAACTAATAGATCCCCAGATTGCAGTTTTTTGATAGAATGGCCATCCCCCAGCACTGACTGGAATGTCTTTGCAATGAGAAATGGTGAAGTCTTTTTAAATGAATTATCAGATACGCTATCAGTACGTTTCATGATGAAAAAACGAGTGAATGATAGAGTCTGTGCAGTTTGTTGCTCTCCACTAAAGAGAGAAGTAGAAGGAAAAGAAGTGATTCCATCCATATTTAGAAATAAAAAGCTTCAGACCCCGGCCGCACCACCCTCTCCTGAGCCCTACAAGGGGATGCACATTCGTGCACCAGTGCTAACCAGGGCCCATACGGTCACAAGACAACCCTATGTCAGTCTCCACCCTTAACGAGATGACTAGTAGTTGCTCGATCACTTGATCCCTAGAGCCAGTGACAAAAGCCAGCTGACCAGCCGATTGATGCATACGGGACCAAATGCACCTCCCGTCTACCTGAAGCAGAGGCCAAAGCAGTGTGTTGGTTTCCCTCAACTACCAGGATCCCCCTTTCCAGGGACACGAGTCGCCACGCACGGCCAACACGTGGGTGGTTTACAATTCTCCATGAGTCGATATGCAGGATGACATCGGCTCATACAGAATTGCCCTCACCTCCGAAGAGGAAACCACAATGAGAGTGAAACAAAGAGGAAAGGAAGACCAGAGGAGTAAGAGGAAAAGGAAAGGAGAAAGATCACTCAGGTGCCCCGGGGTTGTGAAGCCCGTGAATACCTAAAGAAGGTATCCCCCTGGGGGTGTACTTTATATTGAAAAAAAAATCTGCCTTGAGTTATTGAAAAAGGACAATTAAGAGACTGTAAAGTTTTACTTCATCCATGTTTTCATTATTTCTCTTGGATTTTAATATATTTGTTTTAATTCGTAGAAGAAACCATGAAATTTAAAATTTTATTAATTCAAAAAGTTTCGTAATTGTGCTTCTTAAATAACTAAAGGCAGATTTTTTTTTCAATACTAAATTTTCTTATAAAACACCCTTGTTTATCAAAATGTAAGTTTCTTTTATTAAATATTATGTAAAATTGTTTTAAAAAGTAACATTTTAATACCTTTAAACTTTGAAATATAAAAAGTATTTGGAAAGCCGAATATTCGGTATTCGGTTTACCTGTCGGCCGAATATTCGGCATTCGGCCAAAATCGCTATTCGGTGCATCCCTAATCTCTATCTTTGAGAATATTTTTTAAATGAAACATTTTTGTCTGAATAAAAAATGAATGTATTTCCATAATAATACAAAGTCATTAACATGGATATGTTTTCTTTGTCTATCAGTTTTTGTTCAATAAACAGACGAAAAAAAGATGAAAAATGCATAGACAAGATAAAAATACGGAGAGAAGGGATAAAGCTTGTTCTTGTCAAATATTGTGTTCACTGGGATATTGTCTTTTCATAGCTGAGTCAAAAGAGCATTAACAATTGAAGCCAAAGGTTCTGGATTTGAATCCCAATCAGAACACTTTTTTATTTAGATAATAAAAATACTACTCATGAATTGAGCTAAAATATAACTTTAATGTTTAATTAAAATTGAAGTCAACAATCAGTTTGAAGTCTGTCTCACTGTATATTATGATATTCTTAAAGATGCATAGGTAAAATTAAGCAAGTAAAAAAATCCTTTATGATTTAAAACTCCAGTGGTCAAGCATCTGGATAATTAATTTCCTAGTTTTTTCTTTTTTATTATGATTGTTTTTCAATTAACAGTAAGTTGATAATTATTTTATTCATATTGTGTAAACAGCAAATTTTCATCAATGTAACTTTCCAATAATTTGAATTGTCGTGAATTTTGTACAAGTTAGAGACCTTTCACCAATGCATATGAAAGTTAAATGTCTTCATCAATAAATTATTGCAAAAGTCCAGCATGAATAATAGAAATATTTCTTCAATATTTCACTTACAAATGCTAATTTGTGCGAGTATTTTCAATTCTGTTTGTTTAAAAAAACTTAAATTTTAAAGTTTGGTGTCATAGCAAAAACTTTTGCCAAATTAGTGCATATTGTTTGCTTTATATTAATTTTAAAACTTTGCATGAAATAATTTAATTCACAAAAGAAATTGTCCTTTCATAGAACATTCAGCAAGTTTTCTTCCTCCCTCCCAAAAAAAAGGTAGAATGGATAAAAAGTAGTGCAGTAATCTCTTAAAAATTCATTCTTTTAATGATTTATAATTTGATTCGGACTTTAAAATTTAATAGTGCATTATACATGAATTGCTCTTTATTGTATACTCTCACACACATGTGTAGATATTTCCCTTGTGAATTTCCTTATGAGTTAAACCACTCACTGATTCATGCTTATTAGTGAAAAGTCGCTATCATTTGTTGCAAATTATGTTGTTAATATTATTAGTGTTGAAAAAATACATATGTATTTGTATATAAATAAAATATTTGATTAATAAAATATGTAAAAAAAAAAATCTGGTGTCTCTTTTTTTTTACATTTATTCATTCAATTCATATATACATATAAAGAAAAGAAGGGGAAATAAACTAACTTCATAATGGTTATCTACCAAATAAATAAAATATGATTGTTAATGCAACTGTTACTCTAATTCTTAAAAAATAATAATAATAAATAAAAAATTAATATTAATAGTAAATAAATATTTAAATTTAATTTTTTTCTAATTCCCCTTTGCATGTTTTATAAATCTGTGATTGTTGACATTTTTAATCAAACCAACCAGGAAGCAAAACTAATGTTTAGATGGTTGGTTGGTTATATAGGGTTTTATGGCGCAAGGTCCCTTTGGGGACATGCTGCACCAAGGCAAAGACAAAGTTAAAACATATATTTATGAATAAGTATGACTTAAAAATCCAGCATCATAATGAGAACTAAAATTGAAAGTATAAAAAATACTAGCAAGTCATGGATAAAAACAATGTAAGTGTATTGTCTGGCTCGGGTAAGAAAAACCCTGAATGGGGTTGCTGGTTTCGAAGATTCCAAATCTTGTAGGTAGGGAAGGGGAAATTCACCGGTGAGAGCGGGGTTGCCACATTGGCAGCGGCTTTAAAGATTCCTCCGTCTTTCTTTTCTTATCTTCTTCCTATCGTATCTCATCGAAAGCGTCCGCCTTCACTTGGAATAAAACAGTTTTCAGAACTCAGTTATAATCTTAACAGGAAATTTTTTAGATGAAATTTAGGAGAAAAAGTGAAAAAAAAAAAATGAAAAAGTTCATGATGTTGATGTTCCATGATTCATCAGATTTCATGGAAAAGGAGAGATGCCGTTTTCGGGTTCATTTAGATATTTTTAAATGAAGGAAAATATTTCAAATTATTAAATACAAACTACTGAATAGATTATTCTTTCTTAGAAATTTGACTTTCCTCTCAGTCACGATATGAATTACATTTTTTAAATAAAAGTTCTTTTTTTTCACCCATTTTTATAATTTTTAAATAAAAGTTTTTTTATCCATTTTTATAATTTTTAAATAAAAGTTCCCTTTTTTATCCATTTTTAAAATTGTTAAATAAAAGTTCGTTTTTTTATCCATTTTTATAATTTTTAAGTAAAAGTTATTTTCTTATCCCTTTTATAATTTTTAAATAAAAGTTCTTATTCGTTTTTATCCATTTTACTTACCCATCATACGTAGTATAGGGTAAGTCTTGCAATCGTTTTGAAAATCGAAAAATTTTTTTTGGAGGATTTACACGTTTTCGACACTGGAGATTTCGAAAAACATATTTTTAGAAAAAAAAATTTGCCGTCCGTCCGTCTGTCTGTCTGTAAACGCTCTATCTCCCGAATGAATTGAGATATAGACTTGAAATTTTGTATGTACTTAGTATGTAGGAATGGAACGAAGCCTATTTAATATCAGTAACCTCGATTATCCGGAACTATTTTTTTCGGACTCTCGAAAAATTCGTTCTGATGAAAGGTATATAAAAATTTCCGAATTTTTTTATTTTAAGGAGTGATCGTAAAAGGCAATAAAATAACACAAATTTTGCATAAAAAACAAATTTGATCAAATTATTAGTTGCCGAGATATCTGTAATCCTGTTTTCCACATTCTTCGATTTTTCATGACCCTGTATTTCATTCGAATTTCAATTCAAAGATATATTTTAATTGGAAATGAGACGCTTAATCTGACGCAATAAACTGTTAATTAATAAGATTATTATTTTTGGAGTTATAAGGATGTTTCTTTTACGCATTTCGGTACTTACTTGAGTAGTTTGGCGTGTTGTATAATTTATCGAAAGAAATTCCTCAGCAACTCATTAATACAGCATTACTATGCACAATAAAAATATAAATGCACGTTTAAATTTTGTTTGGGAATTGCAATCCATTTTATAAATAGTTTTCAAATGTATTATTTTCATATATTAGATATGCATATATATGATGGGTAAGTATTACGGTGGCCCCCAACGACTAGTTTTAAATTAATACAGAGAGCGTTTATATTTTATTTGCATTATATATTACTATTTATTTTCAGTTTTCCTTTAATTTTACAAAGAAGCATGCACTCATTTTATAAATCTTTTAAATAAATGTATGTATTTTTATTTGTGCTTTTCTTTGCGCAGGTTTTTACATGCCTTGGGTTCATTACTATCATTAGAAACATTTTGTAACTTTTTTTTTACAAAATGTAATCGAATTTCTATTTTAAAATATTTAATCAAGCTAATTGTTATATATATACACAGAGCAAACTAGGAAAATAAAGATTAAAATTAATGTTAAATCACATTAATATAAAAAATAAACGCCGAAAGTTTGCGCTTTTAATAGAATGTTCGGGCATAATAGCGAGAAAATGGAGAAGAACCAGCCGTCATGTGACAAAAATCGCTTATGGCTCAGTGACTAATAATTTATTTATATAAAAAATGAAAAACAGATTTCGATTGTAAATCAATTTGAGAATCAGACCTAGCTTTTTATTAATAGCAAAAGCGTTGAAGGTGAAACCGGTCTTTGTGGAAGAACAGGAAAGGCTGCGATAATTCTCTGAATGACCGATTGAAATATTGAATGGGGAGGAATTGGCGAGAAATGAAAACGCCGGACTCCCCTAAAAAAAAGTCGACTGACCAGTTACCCTGGCAACAGGGCCAAGCCGAAACCGGTCTCAGAGTTTTTCTTATCTTGGACGGACAATACAAAATAATGACATATATAAATAAAATTAATTAAAACAGTATACAGACCATAGTTAAAAAATCAAATTATAATTAAAATGTGTAAACGTCAAAGTGATGATTGTTAAAATATAAACAATGTATAAGATGATACCCAAAAATACATAAAACAGTTTGAAGCACACAGAAATTAAAAAAGTGACATCGTTGAGGCTTATATTCTTCGAATACGACATTTTCTTCGTCTTCAATCGAGTCGTATGATGCCAACTCCATAGCCTCTTCCACATATGCATTCAATTGCCTTGGATCTTTGAGATTAGTGGTAGATGGGCTATGACATGATTTTCTGTTTTTTCTTCACAGTTTGCCACTGTGAAGAACCTCGAATAGTTTTATTCTCTTTTGTTTTCTGGATAGGTTTTACTGTTAGACTTGTTTTGGGTTTCTGGGAATTTGAAGCAGATGAAGAAGGTGTTTTTCCATTTTCAGGATTGGTTAACTTTTTTACTTGACTTGATTTCTGCAATTGACTAGTCCAATATTCGATTTTTACAGGCTCTGATGAAGGTTTCCAAAGCACTAATTTTGGCAAAACTGGTAACAGTGGTAGCGTGGGCATCACAGGTCTTCTTTATAATGTTAGATGTGTTTTCAGGTGAACAGTCTTGTGGAAACAGGGATGCCACTCAGAAAAGAGCAAAAAAGAGGAAATTATGTGTAAAGTAAAATTTACGACATTTTTCACTACATTTATGTGTGAATTTTGTAAATTTTATTGTTTATAATGAACTAAATAAAGAATTACAGCTTTTATTTTTGTTGTAAACTTTTAATTTATAAGAGTAAGTAAAATTGATTTTTTTTTTTTTAGTTCACAGCATTTTACATCAATTAAGTTAAACCAGCAGCAGGTTCAGTGAGGAATTTTATGTATCGCATCATTTTAAACCAATGATTATTCCAAGAGTGAATAGCAAAATTTTGCAGAATATTTTTTTGGACGAAAATAGTTGTTTTATTTCATGATCGTTTGACGAAAATCGCCGTTTTATGCAGTGATCGTTTGACGAAAATCATCATTCCACATCGCGATCGTTTGACAAAAATGGCCGTTTTATTTAGCGATCATTTGTCGAAAATCGCCGTTTCACATCATTATAGTTTGACGAAAATCACCGTTCCACATCGCGATCCTTTGACAAAAATCGCCGTTTCACATTGCGATTGTTTCACAAAAACAGGGTGGCTACAGAAATGATGAAAAAAGTTCCCTGATTTTTCCCTGATTCCCTGATTATTTGTATCAGATTTCCCTGATTTTTATTATTAAAAAGCATATACAGTATTTTTTTTAACGCATGCTGCTTGCTCGTATAACACATTTATCCAGCTTGCAAATGTCTCTTTTAGGAGAAAAAAGCAAAAATTGCTCAGTATATAATTAGCAGAGGTGCCAAGTATTACAATTTATCTATAATTATTACTGATACACAACAAAAGTTAAGGCATTACGGGCACCAGATAAAAAAAATTGTTAATTTCATCAAAAGATCGTTTGAAATAACGCAAATTTCGACATAGAATCGTGGAAAAAACACAAAATTTTGTCAAAAGATCACAAAACACGATCATTTCTTCAAAGTTATAAAAAAACTGTGCAAATTTAGCCAAAAAATTGCGGAAAAGTATGAAATTAGACCTAAAAATTGTGTAAAAAAATACAAATTTCATAAAAGATTCATGTAAAAACAAGAATTTAGCCTAATTATCGTGAAAAAAGGGCAAATTTCATCCAAAGATCACTAAAAGTATGCAAATGTCGTCTAAAAATCACGAAAAACGTACAAAATGCTGAAAAAAATAAAACCATATGAAAAATGTGCAAATTAAAGATATTACATGGTATTTTTTTAACATATGCTGCTTTCTTGTATAACATTCTTATCCAGCTTGCAAATATCTCTTTTGGGAGGAATAAACAAAAATCGCACAGTATTTAATTAGCAGAGGTGTCAAGTATTACAATTTATGCATAATTATTACTGATACACAACAAAAGTTAAGGCGTTACGCAGGGATCCAGAATATGTCCGATCCGGCGATCTAGGATTAAGGGAAATGTTAGCCATTTGGGGAAATTTTGCACAGAAATATACAATTGATTTCGATTTTAATCAAGAATTTACATAATTACTCAAGGCAGAAAAATTTTCATTACAAATAGGTCCATATGGTGACCTGTACAAAACTGATCTCAGAATAATATGTACCATATATATTTGCGCATATATTGAGAAGTTTTGAAAAAAAAAAAATATATCCCACCTAATGTAATAAAGAATCATATCGTAAAAGTTTTGGGAAAATTTGTATATGGATTAGGAGAAATATCATGTAAAAACATTTTCTGCACCCCTAGCGTTACGGGCATCGGATAAAAAAATTGCTAATTTTGTCAAAGGATTGTTTGAAATAACACATATTTCAATATAGAATAGCGGGAAAAAAACCCACAAAATTTTGTCAAAAAACAACATAACACACTCATTTCTTCAAAGTTTTGCACACACACACACACAAAAAAGCGCATAAATTTAGTCAAAGATTGCAGAAAGGTACGAAATTAGACCTAAAGATCGTGTAAAAAATACAAATTTCATCCAAGTTTTGCAAAAATAAATGTGAATTTTATGAAAGAGTCTGTATAAAAACAAGAATTTTGCCTAAAAGCATGAAAAACACGCAAATTTCAACTTAATATCACGAAAAACGCACAAATCTCGTCTAAAAATGCGTAAAACTCGAAAAATGTACAGATTTCGTAAAAAAGTCATGCAAATTTTGTCAAAAACTAGCGAAAAAGTATACATTTTGTCAAAAAATCGCAAAAACGTGAAAATTTTGTCAAAAGATTGCTAAAATTGATAAATTTTGTCAAAAGATCGTGAATGAACCAACGTTTAAAATTTGGGTTTATGACACAATCCCATGTTATTATTGATTTAACGCAGCCTGTTTGACAACGAATCGTTGTTGGTAAGGTGAAAATAGAAATATTTTCGGATACAGAAAAATTTCCCTGATTTTTGAGTCTTTTTTATAAAGTTCCCTGATATTTCCCTGCTTTTTCCCTGATTTCCAGAATCTGTAGCCACCCTGAAAAAGCACCGTTTCGTTTCGCGATCGTTTGACGAAATTTGCTGTTTTATTTCGCGATCGTGTGACAGAAATCGCTGTTTTACATCGCGATCTTGTGACTGAAATCGCCGTTTTATATCGTGACTTTTTTGACGAAAATCACCGTTTCACAAAAATCACCGCTTTGTTTCGCGATCGTTTGATGAAAATTGCTGCTTTATATCGCGGGCGTTTGATGAAAATATCCGGGGGGTTTTTTCGATCTTTTTAACGAAATTCGCTGTTATATTTCGCAATCGTTCGACGAAAATCGTTATTTTATTTCGTGATCGCTTAACGAAAATCGCGAATTCTTAAAAATTAAAAAAAGTGGAAATCCGCCTTTTGGCAGAAAAGTGGCATCCCTGTGGAAAAGAGGAGTCAGTCTGAGTACTAATGTGTCTTACAGGTTTAGATTGCTGCTTAAGTAAGCTAGAGTAGGAAATTCCCACGGATGGTGTTCTGGATTCAACAACTTTATGGGCATCAAGGTAAGATAAATTACGAGTAATTTTTAGTGTAAGAATTTCTTTTTCACGGGTCCATATAGGACAGGAGCAAGAGTATGATGTATGATCACCCTTGCAATTTGCACAGCGTTAAGAATTTTCACAAGTTTCATTGTCGTGGCCAACTTTTGCACAATATGCACAGGTAACATTGCCACGACATTGGCCATTGGTATTGGTATGGCCATAATACTGGCATTTAAAACATCGGAGAGGGCTTGGTATATATGACCGGACTGGGCAGTTTAGATACCAAGCTTTAAGTCTTGTTGGCAATGTTGGACTATTGAAAGTTAGAATGATGTGTTTAGTAGGAATTATCTGCTGATTTCTACAGATGATGATACGGCATACATCAATGATATTTTGGTATTTTAAATTTTCTATAAGTTCATCTTTGGTGGAGTATAAAAGGTCAGGTTCGGATATTACACAGTGACTCGTATTTAATATTTTATGAGTTTGTACAGAAACAGAAAAGGTGCCTATTGTAGAGCAATTAGAGAGACGTTGTGATTGTTTGGCTGCAGAAACCTCAACTAGCAAATCCCCAGATTGTAGTTTTTTGAGAGAATGACCATCTCCCAAGACAGACTGAAATGATTTAGCAATGAAAGAAGGTGAAGTTTTTTTGAAGGAGCAATCGGAGTGGCTATCAGTATGTTTAATGATAAAAAAACGAGTGAAGGAAGAAGACTGTACAGTTTGTTGCTCTCCACTAAAGAGAGAGAAAGAAGGAATGAAGTTTTTTCATCCATGATATAAATAATAAAATTCAGACCCCGGCCACACCACCCACTACCGAGCCTAACAAGGGATGCACATTCGTGCACCAGTGCTAACCAGGGCCCATACGGTCACAAGACAAACCTATGTCAGCCTCCACCCTTAACGAGATGACTAGTATTTGCTCGATCACTTGATCCCTAAAGTCAGTGACAAAAGTCAGAGCTGACCAGCCGATTGATGCATATGGGACCAATATGCACCTCCCGTCTACCTGAAGCAGAGGCCAAAGCAGTGTGTTGTAAAGAGGATAATTGGTTTCCCTCAACTACAAGGATCTCCCTTTCCAGGGACACGGGTCGCCAACACTTGGGTGGTTTACAATTCTCCATGAGTTGATATGACGGATGACATCGGTTCATACAGAATTGCCCTCACCTCTGAAGAGGAAACCACAACGAGAGTGAAACAAAGAGGAAAGGAAGACCAGAGGAGTAAGAGGAAAAGGAAAGGAGAAAGATCACTCAGGTGCCCTGGGGTTGTGAAGCCCGTGAATACCTAAAAAAGGTATCCCACTGGGGGGACTAATGTTTAGAAGTTCCATTGGGTTTTTTTTTTCAGTGAAAATCTTGATGAACATGCTAATAGAATATGCTACTTCACTTAAGGGGGTAGTAAGGTTAATTCGAGGGAAAAAAAGCATATTTTCTATCATTTTTTGTAAGGATACAATTAATATTAATTTATTTGTATAGTTATAGTATAATTATATGTTATTTAAAGAGTATTCTGTGAAATTTTCATTAAGAAATATTAAAAAATGAGCCAATGACAGCGAATCTTCGAAGACGTCCCAAAAAAAAGTTGATTCGCGGTGAACCGCATAACTCATGACTGGATCAACTGAAATTAAAAAACCAAATTGATTTAATTAGTTGATAAGTTTCCTCGGGGAACACTGTCGAGTTTTTTTTTTATTATTGATTTTTCAATTTTTTACAAGGCTCGGAAGTCAAAATACTGATTTTTCATCAAAAAAATCTGATATTTTGTTTTTTAAAAGTAAGTTAAAATTTAAAAAAAGAAAAAAACTCGACAGCGTTATCTCGTAATTTATATAAAGAAAGAGTGTGTAAAATTTAAAAAAGATCGGTTCAGTAGATTTTGAGCTACAGAGTTCACCGGCTTCGAAAAAGCGAAGTTTTAGAAAAACACGTTTAAAGTTTCACAGACGCTTTTGTCGAAATCGGAGGGCGGAGACTTACAAGTGTATATCTCCGTCAGTTTTACTTCAATTGCTTTCAGATTTACACAGAATAATCTTAAGATGTTGTACATTAATATAAAATAAAAATTAAAAAATGCAAAAAAAAAAAAAAATACCTTACTACCCCCTTAATAAATTTGTCTATTAATTATTTGATTGCAAAATTTGAATGTTCTTGTTTGAATTGCAATAGAAAATTGAATTACAGCAGACTCCCTTAAATCCGCACAGCTTGAGACCAGAGGTTTTGTGGATTTCTGGTCGTTGCTTTGTTTACAATTTTAAAACAGTAATTTGAGTGCAATTAATAGTGCTATCAGAACTATAATGAATGCTTACAATATAATAAAATATTACAATAAGTAATGAACTAAAATAATAAATATTTAGATAATTTTTAAAATGATTAAAGTACTAGTAGCAAAGGTTAAGTTAATAATCAATAGTGTATGATTAAATATTCATTATAAAGATTAAATGTATTCTTCCAAAATTATTCAACAAAACTTGCCTCACAAAAGTATATTAATAATTCACATCAAAATCATAAAATAAAGGTTTTTTTTTAAGAATTTTTCCATCATGTAAAGTTGAAACCTATGTATGCTGACAATAGCAAGTATAATAAAGAATGGAAAAGAATGTATACTTGGTTTAAACAAGCCATTAATGGTACAGGGATGGCACATTGCAGATTATGCCAATGCATTATTGCCAAAATTATCAAATAATGCTAAGCACGCTTCAACAAAAAAACAATGGGTTGCATCATCAACATCTCAAAAACAATTTAAGGTGATAAAAACCAGCCCAAACGTAGATGATAAAGTGAAGATTACAGACTTAAAACTTGCAGCATGCATTACATGCCATATCATTCGTACCATTGATCACTTAAGGGGGTAGTAAGGTTAATTCGAGGGAAAAAAAGCATATTTTCTATCATTTTTTGTAAGGATAGAATTAATATTTATTTATTTGTATAATTATAGTATAATTATATGTCAAGTAAAGAGTATTCTGTGAAATTTTCATTAAGAAATATTAAAAAATGAGCCGATGACAGCGAATCTTCGAAGACGTCCCAAAAAAAAGTTGATTCGCAGTGAACCGCATAACTCATGACTGGATCAACTGAAATTAAAAAACTAAATTGATTTAATTAGTTGATAAGTTTCCTCAGGGAACACTGTCGAGTTTTTTTTTTTATTATTGATTTTTCAATTTTTTACAAGGCTCGGAAGTCAAAATACTGATTTTTCATCAAAAAAATCTGATATTTTGTTTTTTAAAAGTAAGTTAAAATTAAAAAAAAGAAAAAAACTCGACAGCGTTATCTCGTAATTTATATAAAGAAAGAGTGTGTAAAATTTAAAAAAGATCGGTTCAGTAGATTTTGAGCTACAGAGTTCACCGGCTTCGAAAAAGCGAAGTGTTAGAAAAACACGTTTAAAGTTTCACAGACGCTTTTGTCGAAATCGGAGGGCGGAGACTTACAAGTGTATATCTCCGTCAGTTTTACTTCAATTGCTTTCAAATATTCACAGAATAATCTTAAGATGTTGTACATTAATATAAAATAAAAATAAAAAAATGCAAAAAAAAAAAAATACCTTACTACCCCCTTAAGTGATGTATGTGTAGAACTTGATTGGTTGGTCGGTTGGTTAGGATTTTATGGCACAAAGTCCCCAGTGGGACATGCTGCACCAAGAACAAAGTAAGAAATAAAAGGAAATAAAAAAATGTAAGATGTTTATATTACATTAAAACAATGTCATGGACAAAAAGATGATAACTTAGATGGAAAAGGCAAAGCACGTGTAGAACTTGGACAAGAAAGTCATCTTGATGGCATAGAGTAACGTAGAACTAATTGCATAGCTTTCTTAGATAAAAAATATAATTTTGCCAGCTGTAAAATCCAAGCTCATTAAAATCACTCAAAAAACTGAAAATTTGCTCTTATAATTGATGAATTTACAGATGTATCAACCAATAAGTATTTATGTGGATTGGTAAGATATTTCACTGAAAAAAATGATTGAATTAACTACTTGGTTAATAGGGCTAATTCTTTTTTCAAGAAATCACAGATGAAAATATATTCAATTTATGCAATGAAGAATCCAAAGATGTGACCAATCATTAAAAAATTGAGCTGGTTTCTTTTCACATGGGGCATCCAACATGGCTGGGAGCAACAATTCTGTTTGACCAGAATGAGAGAAGTTTTCTCATTTTGTCTGCAGTTGAAGTGCATTTGCCATTCATTGGCATTCAATATGTCATATAATTTCATACGGCATTCAATATGCTGTAGCAAAACTACCATTCAGGATTAAATTCATTCTTCTAGAAAGACCTATATGGTTTAGATATTGTAACATCAGAAGAGAAGCATTCAAAGACTAGTTCAAAGTCATAGATTCATCAACAAATTCCCGGCAAGCTAGAAATATACCTCTTCCATTCAAGAAGGCTTCCACTACTTGCTGGCTTATACATGGGAAAATTATGTACAACATTTTAGTTAATTGGGAAGAGTTGAAATTGTATTACATTTCTGCAGAAATAGCTGAAACAAAATTTGACACAAAATATAAAGCAACAATGTTGAAGAAAATGTTATTGGATCACAAGATGAAACTTCTGTGGGTACAGGCATTTCAAAGGCTGAATTGCCTCTTTCAAAAAAGTAAGACATATCCATAAGAGTTGCACGATGAGCTATATTTGAATTATACGAGCCTTAGCAGTAGATTGTATAATGTATGTAACCAAAAAAGTTAATTTCTTGAATGGATTTTGGATTAAAGTTTCTGACTGAATGTAATGATTTTTAACAACGATATCATTTGGAAAGTCAGCAAGAAATTTTACTTATTAAAGAAAAGTGCCTCAGTATGTTAGAAGAGGCTTTGTACAGGTTAAAAAATGACTTTCTTCGTCAAGGAATATCTTTCAAGATTTTGCTAAATTTAGTCCTGGAATTATTTTAAACCAGTTAACTAGCACACTATTTTCAAAACTGCCATTTATGCACTTGGCTAAAAGCAATCTCCAAGTTATAGAAGAACAGTATAGAAAGTTGCCTTTTGTAGACTGAAAAAAAAAAATTGAAGATGGAATACCCAGTGATACTGAGAAATTGTGGCAAGATGTTAAACATCATCTGCATTTGAAAGAGCTTTTTGTGATATATTCACATACATACTTGTAATTGTTGTAATTATTTTTAATCATATAATCAAGTTTCAACTCATCTGAATGTCATAGCTTGTCTGCTAACTAATAAATATGTTTCAGAATATTCTGAGTTAATGTACTATTATTCGTATCGAAATTTAAAGCTTTATCATCTTTTGTTTTTGATTGTTTAACTTAATAACACCAGTTAGCAATGCTATTGTAGAAAGTGTATTTTCTCACTTAACTTGCGTCAAAAGAAAGCAAAAAATAGACTTCAACTGGCCCTTTTGGAATCTATTATTAAAATCAGAGCTGAATTCTTGCTCTCTAAAAAATGCTGCTAACATATTATTGTATTGTACATATATTGTTTTGTCTGCAGAAATGATTGAGAATTTTAAGTCTGAAAATGCACATGCTTCAGATTCAGCACTTTCACTAATTGTGAGGATAAAATTTTATCTGATTATGAAATCTTAATTTAATAAGATATAAAATAATTTTATGCAAACATAACATAATATCTTATGTATAAAAAATTGAAAGTTAATCTGTATGGTTTAATCAAAAGCGATGTGTTGGAAAAATTGTCATAACTCAATAAAAGATTCAATAACCAGAAAATTTTTAAACTGTATTTTAAAAATATATCTGAAGCATTGTTTTTGATCGGTTCTGAGGCCAGAACCGTTCTAAAATTAAATAAAATTTAAGCAGAGGTTGAAAAAAAAATAAAAAATGGTGACCTGAAAAAAATATTGGCAATATGTGTGATTGCGTTATAAAGTCAGTAAAGAAGCATTTGATTAAAATATAACCTAACGTTTATTTTTCAAAAAACATATTCAAATTAAAATATATGTATATATGAAATAATAAACAAAGAGAAAATTATATCTGGTAAAATCAATCAAAAACAATAATTTCTGAAATTATATTATCCATAGAATTAGAGTAATACCTTAACATGATAAAAGCACTTAATTCATTTAAACGGCATGACGTAAGGTAAAGTTTAAAAGACCAGTACAGGTTTGCAAAACGAACAACTCACCATGGCATCACTGGAAAAAGCAATTTTCAAATCGGACGATGACGAAAAATGAAGTCCAGGAATAGTTCAAAGAAAGTAAAAAAAACCCTTGGATGTTAACACAGTTCATGACAGCAACATATTTATCATCACATTTCCGCTATCAACTAATAGAAATTATTTCATAAAACTACACCATCTTTCACCACTTAAGATAAACTACAATTGAACTTTCATAATTAATATTTATGACAACAAACGGCCTTTTACTAGGCCAAAACATCGTCAGACCATCCGCCGTCAAAACAAACCGACTGATTTAAATACCCCTCGCGATTCCAGATATTGCCAGACGACAACGCCCCTTTGCGTCTGCAGAAGTTGAGCGAAAGCGTTCCTGCTTTGCGGAAGGGAGATACGGCTACTCGTAAGTTGTGATTTGCGAAGATCGCAAATCGCGATCAAACGGAAGAAAACGACCATGAACGCACACGTAAGATGATCAAATCGAAAGTAAACAAATAAGTAACCAATTTAAACGGTGGAATATGCTATGGAACCAGGAAAACAGAATAAAAGAATTGGAGATAAGACAAAGATCGAATAGTATTGAAATAAAATAAAAACCAGTAAGTCATGCCATATTATTCCCTTACAATATGTATATGTGCTTAGGAATATGAGTGTTAAGGATATGGGTAAGGCTGACAGTTTTCCTTATCATACCTATAACTTTTAGAATATTTATGTTATTATTTAAAAAAAAAAGTTAATTATATATCATTTAATATATATATATATATTACAAATTTAAATTTTTTCGCCAAAACTAACCTTTATACTATCTTAATTTTCCGTACTTACTTCAAATTATTAAATTAAAATCTTGTTTCTAGATCTAATCTGTTAATCTGTATGCAGACGATATAAATTCTTAATTTGCCTTAAAAAACATTCCAGTATGCGTAAATTTAAAAAAAGAAGGCTCTATGATCGAAATTTTGTCAAATGCCCATTAAAAATCAAGATCTACAGAAGAAATTCAGTACGGCCCAGCAAATCATTGTCAAAGCTTGTAATGAAATAAGTAAGCTCAGAAAAGAAATAAAAGAATATCTTGATATCCTAGAAAATTCAACACATCTGAACGATGAATTACAATCCCTCAACTGTACATTAAATTCAGTGGCAACATCTTTTGAGGTTGAGCATTGTACTCCCGCTGGAAAAGATGAAATTCTAGAAAAATTTCAAGAATTGTATGCCATCCAAGAAAAATGCGAAGTACTGCTGAAAAAATCTTATTCAAACTACATGTGTTTAGCACAAAAATTTGAAGATACAACCCGAAAGATGAGTCGCACAATAGAGTCTATAACTGAAGAAAATTCTATACTATCAAGAAAACTGGAAAGTATGCGTAAATTTAAAAAAAGAAGGCTCTATGATCGAAATTTTGTCAAATGCCCATTAAAAATCAAGATCTACAGAAGAAATTCAGTACGGCCCAGCAAATCATTGTCAAAGCTTGTAATGAAATAAGTAAGCTCAGAAAAGAAATAAAAGAATATCTTGATATCCTAGAAAATTCAACACATCTGAACGATGAATTACAATCCCTCAACTGTACATTAAGTTCAGTGGCAACATCTTTTGAGGTTGAGCATTGTACTCCTGCTGGAAAAGATGAAATTCTAGAAAAATTTCAAGAATTGTATGCCATCCAAGAAAAATGCGAAGTACTGCTGAAAAAAATCTTATTCAAACTACATGTGTTTAGCACAAAAATTTGAAGATACAACCCGAAAGATGAGTCGTACAATAGAGTCTATGACTGAAGAAAATTCTATACTATGAAGTAAACTGGAAAAAGTGTCCGCGGAATTGGATGAAGAAAAGAAGAAACAAAGAAAAAGAAATGGAAAGAGAAGAAAAAGCTAAAATCTATCATAAACAGTTGAAAAAAGCTCTGAAACGTTCTGAAAACATCAGATACAATCACAATCACTAGATCAAACTGAAGTCAAGACAGTAGATTAAATTTTAATTCTTATTCTTTAAATATTTTATCACCATAATTTTCAACATTAGCAGGTATGTTCTTGGTGGCCAACAAGAATATTACTTGTTTTTGGGAGTTTTTGGGGTTAAATTGGGCTCCTTATGCAGTCATAAGGTGTACACTTTGATTGTAAAAGCTTTCAAATTGATGTTGATAAATTAATTTTAAGTGGATATAAGTCTAACTATATTTACTCATGTATTTGACATATATATATTGTATGTTTGTCACATTTATAACAATTAGTAATTTATAACTTAAAATTTACAATATTCCAAAAATTTGTTCCAAGTTTAGTACCTTAGTTGGTTGGTTGTATAAGGTTTAGTGGCACAAAATCCCTTCAGGGACATGCTGTGTCAAAACAAAGACAGAAAGAAAACAAAATCCAAGAGAACCAAGATCAGGATATCTGGATGGGGTATCCCATCCAGATATAGTGTAAAAAGTTAAAAATTTAAAAAATGTTACAGCATAATATAGATGGTAAAATTAAATCAGTAGAAGACACATTTGGATAGGGTTCCTATCCAAATGTCGTTAACACTTCAAAGTCATAAGAAACCAGGTCTAAGTCATAAGAACAAAAATAGAGATAAAAAATTCATATTTCAAAATAAAATCCGGCATGTTTTAAAAAAGTAAAAAGTGCCCTATGAGGTATTTCTCCTATGAGGTTTGTCAAAATAGGTGATGATGAGTTAAAATATATTCTGTACAAGTGCCGGAGGCCCGGGCAGTCAGTTAAAAGATGATGAATGGTTAGGCAATCAAAATGACAATGAGGACACATGGGTGCATCCTCCCTAAATAACAAGTGTTTATGAGTGAGTCTAGAGTGTCCAATTCTCAGACAGGTCAGAAGTGTTGTCTAGTGTTAAACAAGCTTTAACCCTTTTGGTCTCATTGCCTCATTAAAGTCTTTTCAGTATATAAATAACATCTTTTATTTTATTTTAATCATTCGGTTTTTATCAATATTTTAAAATAAAACTTACCTTTTATTAGCCAGGTCCCATTCCTCTAATCTATCTAAAGTTTTCATCTGTTTAAATCTAATTATCAACTGCCGGTCTTGAATAAACTTCCGATAAACGACCTATCATCGTAGGTAAACTTTTCCTTATGGCGTAGTATGCCGATACGTCCATAGATGGCGTCGCGATCTCGTTACGTCGATCGCGTCACTCCCGTCATCCCTATCCGTATAGTGGACTGATCCTAGATTGTTCTAGTAAGAGGGCGTTGTTTCGGCACGTGCCTGTTCCTTCAGAGTATAAATACCGGTGAAATCTTTTTCAACTTCGCTTGTTTTTAAAAAGGTTTTTAATCTCTCTAGAAAAATGGGAAGCTCTTCAGCTTTCCTTGTTTTTAAAATAAGACCCTTTTACAGTCATCTCATCTCAGGAAAATACGGCGTTGGTAAATATGGTCTTCTGTCTTAAATTAAATTATAATAGTTTGTTTTTCAAGACCTATTTCATAAAGTAATTTTCCCATAGTGCTGGACACTTTTTTTTTAAAGTTATGCTTTGGATCTGTGAAAGTTTAATTACCTGGCTGTCTAAAAGTTATCATCTATTTTTATGTCTGTCTCCAACGAATAAATAAACTGTGGATTGTTATATTTTAAGAACTGTTTCTTCATTGCTTAACTTAGTTTAATTACACTTTTGCATAGCTACATCTTTCATACTGCAGTTTCAATAAGTGGCTTCTCATAAGCATAAATTTGCATTTGTTTCCACAAGCGCTGGTTTAAATGACTCTGCTAACGTGTTAAGTTGTTTAAAGTGAATGTGGTTTGCAGTTAACCTCATTCTTGATAGGTTATGGGCAGAAAAGCTATGGAGTAAGCCCAAAAGAATTTAAATATGCAGTATAGTAAAGTTTATAGATCGTTTGAGTGCAAAAGTTGGGGGGGCAGATAGAAAGTTTTTGAAAATGAAATCCTGATGGTGATTGATTTTAAAGATAGATGTTTATGAATTGAAATTTTTTTTTGATTATCAGATAATAGAGAAGAAAAAAAAAATTTTTTTTAAGATGATGGCTGCTATAATTCATATTGAGAAATTAAACTCACGGAACTATGCAAATTGGTGCACCGACATCAAGTATGTTTTATTAGAGAAAAATCTATGGGAGATTATCGAGAAATCAAAGGTCAGACCAATAAAAAGTACAACTGTAACTGAAGCTGATATAGAAGCGTTTAATCAAAAAGCAAACCAAGTTCTTTCAATTCTCTATTTAAATATTGAACCTGATTATCGAAGAATAATAGAAGGCTGTAATGACCCCGTAGATGCATGGAAGAAATTGAAGAATAATTTTTGTCCCGACTCCAGATCGTACCACATGAAAATTTTTAGCGATCTGATGGAGTGTAAGATTGCCGAAAATGAAGGAATAAATCTTTATGCATCACGCCTACTTCGTGTTTCAAATGAGATTAAGTCCATTGATCCAACGTTTAACGAAAAATATACAAGCTTTCAGCTCCTTCGTTACCTGCCCAGAAATTTTGATAGTATTGTTCAAAATATTTTAAGATGGGAAGAAAGTAAATTTGTTTTTGATGAAATTGTTACGGAATTAGTCGCAGAGGAAACAAGATTAAAAGTCAGAGATATGGATAATGGAAAAGTTGTCCCTGAAATCCAGATGACTAAAGTAAAGAAATTTCCATTTCGTAAACAAGTTAGATGTTGGAATTGCAATGGATTAGGCCATGTCAGATCCCACTGTAATGTACCATTAAAACAACAGTACCAGAGGACTGGAAAAGGCAGAAATCGTTATTTTTCAAGTGAACTTTCTCCAAATCGTCGCCCCTCATCTCTTGACCGAGGTTCTTCGTCCGAAGGTGGAAGGCATAGAGATTACTCTGATGATGACTCGTCATCTGCTGCTGACCCCTGTGACCGGAGGAGTGCAGACAGATTATCCCGTGACCGAAGGAGGAATGCTGACCGGAACAACCATCATCGAAAAAGACCTGTCTCTAAGCGAAGTCCCAGTGGCAGCACACGTAAGTCATCTTTGTATTTTGTTTCTCAGGCAAATTTAAGTAATTTTGGTAAAGGGGCCACCTGGATCTTTGATTCAGGTGCGTCCCACCATTTTTGTCGTGATAAAAATTTGTTTACTGTATTTAAACCTTTAAATGAGGAAAAGATGACTGTTGCTGTCAGGGGAATTTCATTCCCAATTGAAGGGAAGGGTGAAGTAAAACTTCGTTTTGGTAAAAGAATTGTTACTCTTACTAATGTAATGTATTCTAGCCGTTTAAGGCGTAATTTAATCTCTGGTCCACAACTGGACAAAAATGGTTGTATTTTTCGTGGTGGTCAAGGTGCAGTGGAAATATCCCGAGAGGGCGAGTACCTATTTAGTGCCTTTCTTGAAAATGGCGTTTATCAGGTTTTTCCTCGAATTCCCAATGTTAATAAAAAGCATGTAACTTTTTCTATAAGTAATGTTGAGAATATGAAGCTGTGGCATCGCCGTTTTGGCCATGTAAGCCCAGCTATTTTATTGCATACATGTCGTAAAAGGGGGGTTCGGGGATTGCCTGATTTAAATGACTTAAATTTTAAATGTGAAGTCTGCAAATTAAATAAATTTAAACGTGTATCTTTTCGTCCTCTTGATGGCATAAGATCCTCTCAACCTTTAGAATTACTGTATGCCGACCTGTGGGGTCCTTGTAGGACCGAGGGTAGGCAAGGTGAACGTTACTTTTTGTCCATCATTGACGACTTCTCTCGCCGTGTTTCTCTATATCCAATTAAGTTTAAATCGAATGCTTTTGAAATTGTTAAAGCTCACATAGCAAGAGCTGAAAATTTTTTGGGAAAAAGAGTAAAAAGTATTCGTACGGATAATGGGGGAGAGTTCGTCAATGATGACTTTAAAGAATATTTTGAGAAAAGGAGGATTAAACATGAATTGTCCAACCCATTTACACCTGAACAAAATGGGGTTGTTGAACGTTTTATGCAGACTGTGGTAAACGGCGCGAGAACTATTTTATATGAGAGTAAATTAGACCCTAGTTTTTGGCCCGAAGCCATGAAATACTATGTGTATACATGGAATCGTGTCTGTCCTAGAATTCTGGATAAAACGCCCTTTGAACTTTACGGTGGTAAAAAACCGTCAGTTCGTCACTTAAAGCCCTTTGGAGCAGTAGTCTACGTTGGAGTACCTAAACAGCATAGATCCAAACTCGAGGCTAAAGCTAAGAAAGGGGTCCTCGTGGGCTATGCTTTTAAGACTAAAGGATATCGCGTTTGGTTGCCGGAATCTGATAAAATTGTGGAATCTATAAATGTTTCGTTTGATGAGAACTCTAGTAATGATTTTGGGCGCAGAGGAGTCGTGATGGGCCCGGAAAATTACATTCTTTTTCCCACTGATCCTGGTGCTAATCGTGATGATGAAATTGCTGAGGTAGACTCAGGAATGAATCCAAGTCCCTCCAATATTCCACAAGATTCCCAGGTCAGTGAGGATGAAGAGGTTGATTCCGAGTCCGATAGCAATGACAGTTCTCAATCTATTTCCTCATTACGAGATGTTAGGTGGGAGCGTCGTGCTGTTCCACGAAAAACCGGAAATAAAGTAGATATCTATTATTATGAAAAGGATCAATCTACGCGTTTGAGATCATTACATGATATCGAAAGATATTGTGACAGGCAGAATATACGTTTTAATCCTGATCTTTTTGATTTTAAATCATCAAATCATTATTCAGGTATAGTTCCAGTTGATACAGTTTTAGAAAATGATTCCGATGATCCAGAGTCAAGTCATTTGCAACCTTGTGCATGACTAGACGGCGAGGAGATTCCTAGAACATATAGACAGGCTTGTAAATCACGACAACGTGCGATGTGGTTTGATGCGATGAATAAAGAAATACAGGTGATGTCCGAACGGGGGGTTTGGCATTTAGCGAAATTACCTGCTAACGTAACTCCAGTGGGGTGTCGGTGGGTTTATACGATCAAGAGAGATGAGTTTGGGAGGATCGCCCGCTACAAAGCTCGGCTTGTTGCCCAGGGCTTTAAACAGGTGAAAGGTGAGTCGTATGACGAAACCTTTAGCCCTGTGGTTAACTTTGGGGTGATCCGACTATTTTTCTCTCTCTTGGTTTCGTATTGCAAGTGGCACCATATTCAATGCGATGTCACAAGCGCCTACCTGTACGCTCCATTGAGAGAAGACGTTTATATGTCCCAACCTCCCGGGTTCGAAGTCCCTGGTAAAAATCATCTTTTCTGCAAACTAGATCGCGCGTTGTATGGGTTACATCAAAGTGGGAGGGTCTGGTTTTTCGAAATAAATAAAATTTTGTTAGAAATTGGTTTTGTAAAATTAGAAGCTTGTAATTGCGTTTATGTTTTTAATTCTGAAGTTGTTTTGCTTTTGTATGTTGATGACATTATTATTTTTGGTAAAAGTAAAATTAATATTGATAGGGTTTTAAATTTGTTAAGAAATCATTTTGATTTAAAAATCCTTGGAAAAACTAAGAAACTCTTGGGGGTTGAGTTTGTCGAGGGGGAGGATTCACTGGAAATCCATCAATCTAGTTATATAGATGAGATTTGTGAACGTTTTAAAAAGTTTTATATTCCTCTGTCAACTCTCCCAATTAGTAAGGGTGTAGTGTTTTCTAAGGTGGATTGCCCCACTTCAGATGAAGATATTAGGAATATGTCTAAATTTCCATATCGTAATGTTCTCGGCTGTTTATCCTTTCTTGCTAATAGGTCTCGTCCAGACATCTGCTACGCTGTTAATATTTTTAGTCAATTTCAGGTTAATCCTGGCCCTGCTCATTGGAAAGGTTTACTGAGGTTGCTTGGTTATGTTAAGTTAACTCGGCATTACCATCTCCGATTACGATGTAATCAGATGACTTTGGTCGCTTACTCTGACGCAGATTTTGCTGCGAACCGCGATGACCGAACATCGGTTGGCGGCCAGATAGTCATGTTAGACGACTCCCCCGTTGACTGGCGTACTTTCAAGGAAAAGTGCGTTAGCCTGTCAACGATGGAATCGGAGTTCGTCGCTTTGACTGAGGCTGCCAAAAACCTGGTTTGGTTTGACCGGATCATGCAGGAATGCCGGAGTAAGCAGATCACTCGTGATGTTGGTAGTAGTTCGATACTTAAAGTGGATAACCAGGCAGCTATCGACTTTGTCAAATCTCCAATTGAGAATTATCGTAGTAAGCATATAGATGTTAAACTTTTTTTTTATCAGGGATTTAATATATCAGGATGCTTTTCAATTAAGTTTTGTGCGTAGCAGATGTAATCTTGCGGATGTTTTTACTAAACCGTTGACCAAGTTTGATCTATTGAAATTTGTTAAAAGTATTTTCAATATTGATTCTTAATTGTTTGTACAGTGTTTATACATGAGTTAACGTACCAATTATTCTACTGTTTTAAAGATTTAACATGTTAATAAGATGTTTTTGAAATAAATTCTAGCATGTTATTCTTACCAGCATCATGCCACTTGACCTCTCGTTATGAATGAGAGTGAAGTCTCAAGGCCTTGAGCAAATTTTTGTGATGGAATTAGCATGAGTGAAACTATAAAGTTATGTTTGCTAGAACAGTTTTTCTGGATTAACCAGTTTATGATCAATCTAGTTTTGAAGATTAGTTATCCATCTTTTAAAGTCACGATCTTTTATTAAGTTTTTTTATTTTTCTGTGATATTAATATCTGTTTCTTTAACAGGCATCTGATATGCTTAAATGTGTGTAAATGAGAAAAGAATCCTAGCGCTGGGAAGAATGGAAGAATTTTGAATGTATTGCTGCAAGAGATGTAAGTCTGAACAGCTCGTAGTGTCCCGTTTTTGATCAGATGCTGAATCTTGCTTTTGGACTGATTTAACGAAGAAAGAAATTTTTTTTTTGAAAAAATATTGTAATTAAAGTTTCAATTTTTGTTAATTATTGTAATATTGAAATGAATGGAGTTAGAGGTCAAGCTGGTGAATGTGTAAGCTGAATTAGTCCTTCAAATAGAAGATTCTAATTTTTCTGTAATGGTACGTATTTATTGTTATATTCATTGTATTTAAATATGTTTAAAATGTAACGAACTTCTGTCAAGTCCAGTTACTATGGTTTTTCTATTTAGTGAGAAATTTTTTTTAGGGGGGTTTAATCATGTCCTTTTTTTTGTCTGATAGGTAAAGTTTTAAATTTTCTTACCTTATTGGGCATTTAACTTTTGACTAACTTTTTGGCGTGTAAATTTATTTAAATTTTTGAACTTTCTTGAAGTTCAGATTTGAAGTTTTTGAATTTTTGAGGTTTAAATTTAATAGTAATTGTTAAAGTTAGTGGAGATTTTATATTCTCTGCGAAGTTTTGCGAAATTAGGCTTGTTTGTCATCGATGGGATGATGAGATGCGAGTTTAAAATGTTTTTGATTGTTGAAGGGTTAACTATTAACTAGTTTAGGCAATTTGTTTTGAGGTTTGAAAACCATGTTTTTATAGCAATCCAATTTGAAATTTCTTTTGAACTTAATTTTTTTGTGGTTAAAGTATCGGATTTAAATTTTTTTTTTCTGTGTTTAGATATGTTAGACTTCTGTGGGCTCTCAGACCCTTATATGTCAGACCTAAACGTTCTTTGACGTTTATTTTGTGGTCTTTGACATGAGACAATGAGAGGGGGGGCTTTGTTGTCTAGTGTTAAACAAGCTTTAACCCTTTTGGTCTCATTGCCTCATTAAAGTCTTTTCAGTATATAAATAACATCTTTTATTTTATTTTAATCATTCGGTTTTTATCAATATTTTAAAATAAAACTTACCTTTTATTAGCCAGGTCCCATTCCTCTAATCTATCTAAAGTTTTCATCTGTTTAAATCTAATTATCAACTGCCGGTCTTGAATAAACTTCCGATAAACGACCTATCATCGTAGGTAAACTTTTCCTTATGGCGTAGTATGCCGATACGTCCATAGATGGCGTCGCGATCTCGTTACGTCGATCGCGTCACTCCCGTCATCCCTATCCGTATAGTGGACTGATCCTAGATTGTTCTAGTAAGAGGGCGTTGTTTCGGCACGTGCCTGTTCCTTCAGAGTATAAATACCGGTGAAATCTTTTTCAACTTCGCTTGTTTTTAAAAAGGTTTTTAACCTCTCTAGAAAAATGGGAAGCTCTTCAGCTTTCCTTGTTTTTAAAATAAGACCCTTTTACAGTCATCTCATCTCAGGAAAATACGGCGTTGGTAAATATGGTCTTCTGTCTTAAATTAAATTATAATAGTTTGTTTTTCAAGACCTATTTCATAAAGTAATTTTCCCATAGTGCTGGACACTTTTTTTTTAAAGTTATGCTTTGGATCTGTGAAAGTTTAATTACCTGGCTGTCTAAAAGTTATCATCTATTTTTATGTCTGTCTCCAACGAATAAATAAACTGTGGATTGTTATATTTTAAGAACTGTTTCTTCATTGCTTAACTTAGTTTAATTACACTTTTGCATAGCTACATCTTTCATACTGCAGTTTCAATAAGTGGCTTCTCATAAGCATAAATTTGCATTTGTTTCCACAAGCGCTGGTTTAAATGACTCTGCTAACGTGTTAAGTTGTTTAAAGTGAATGTGGTTTGCAGTTAACCTCATTCTTGATAGGTTATGGGCAGAAAAGCTATGGAGTAAGCCCAAAAGAATTTAAATATGCAGTATAGTAAAGTTTATAGATCGTTTGAGTGCAAAAGTTGGGGGGGCAGATAGAAAGTTTTTGAAAATGAAATCCTGATGGTGATTGATTTTAAAGATAGATGTTTATGAATTGAAATTTTTTTTTGATTATCAGATAATAGAGAAGAAAAAAAAAATTTTTTTTAAGATGATGGCTGCTATAATTCATATTGAGAAATTAAACTCACGGAACTATGCAAATTGGTGCACCGACATCAAGTATGTTTTATTAGAGAAAAATCTATGGGAGATTATCGAGAAATCAAAGGTCAGACCAATAAAAAGTACAACTGTAACTGAAGCTGATATAGAAGCGTTTAATCAAAAAGCAAACCAAGTTCTTTCAATTCTCTATTTAAATATTGAACCTGATTATCGAAGAATAATAGAAGGCTGTAATGACCCCGTAGATGCATGGAAGAAATTGAAGAATAATTTTTGTCCCGACTCCAGATCGTACCACATGAAAATTTTTAGCGATCTGATGGAGTGTAAGATTGCCGAAAATGAAGGAATAAATCTTTATGCATCACGCCTACTTCGTGTTTCAAATGAGATTAAGTCCATTGATCCAACGTTTAACGAAAAATATACAAGCTTTCAGCTCCTTCGTTACCTGCCCAGAAATTTTGATAGTATTGTTCAAAATATTTTAAGATGGGAAGAAAGTAAATTTGTTTTTGATGAAATTGTTACGGAATTAGTCGCAGAGGAAACAAGATTAAAAGTCAGAGATATGGATAATGGAAAAGTTGTCCCTGAAATCCAGATGACTAAAGTAAAGAAATTTCCATTTCGTAAACAAGTTAGATGTTGGAATTGCAATGGATTAGGCCATGTCAGATCCCACTGTAATGTACCATTAAAACAACAGTACCAGAGGACTGGAAAAGGCAGAAATCGTTATTTTTCAAGTGAACTTTCTCCAAATCGTCGCCCCTCATCTCTTGACCGAGGTTCTTCGTCCGAAGGTGGAAGGCATAGAGATTACTCTGATGATGACTCGTCATCTGCTGCTGACCCCTGTGACCGGAGGAGTGCAGACAGATTATCCCGTGACCGAAGGAGGAATGCTGACCGGAACAACCATCATCGAAAAAGACCTGTCTCTAAGCGAAGTCCCAGTGGCAGCACACGTAAGTCATCTTTGTATTTTGTTTCTCAGGCAAATTTAAGTAATTTTGGTAAAGGGGCCACCTGGATCTTTGATTCAGGTGCGTCCCACCATTTTTGTCGTGATAAAAATTTGTTTACTGTATTTAAACCTTTAAATGAGGAAAAGATGACTGTTGCTGTCAGGGGAATTTCATTCCCAATTGAAGGGAAGGGTGAAGTAAAACTTCGTTTTGGTAAAAGAATTGTTACTCTTACTAATGTAATGTATTCTAGCCGTTTAAGGCGTAATTTAATCTCTGGTCCACAACTGGACAAAAATGGTTGTATTTTTCGTGGTGGTCAAGGTGCAGTGGAAATATCCCGAGAGGGCGAGTACCTATTTAGTGCCTTTCTTGAAAATGGCGTTTATCAGGTTTTTCCTCGAATTCCCAATGTTAATAAAAAGCATGTAACTTTTTCTATAAGTAATGTTGAGAATATGAAGCTGTGGCATCGCCGTTTTGGCCATGTAAGCCCAGCTATTTTATTGCATACATGTCGTAAAAGGGGGGTTCGGGGATTGCCTGATTTAAATGACTTAAATTTTAAATGTGAAGTCTGCAAATTAAATAAATTTAAACGTGTATCTTTTCGTCCTCTTGATGGCATAAGATCCTCTCAACCTTTAGAATTACTGTATGCCGACCTGTGGGGTCCTTGTAGGACCGAGGGTAGGCAAGGTGAACGTTACTTTTTGTCCATCATTGACGACTTCTCTCGCCGTGTTTCTCTATATCCAATTAAGTTTAAATCGAATGCTTTTGAAATTGTTAAAGCTCACATAGCAAGAGCTGAAAATTTTTTGGGAAAAAGAGTAAAAAGTATTCGTACGGATAATGGGGGAGAGTTCGTCAATGATGACTTTAAAGAATATTTTGAGAAAAGGAGGATTAAACATGAATTGTCCAACCCATTTACACCTGAACAAAATGGGGTTGTTGAACGTTTTATGCAGACTGTGGTAAACGGCGCGAGAACTATTTTATATGAGAGTAAATTAGACCCTAGTTTTTGGCCCGAAGCCATGAAATACTATGTGTATACATGGAATCGTGTCTGTCCTAGAATTCTGGATAAAACGCCCTTTGAACTTTACGGTGGTAAAAAACCGTCAGTTCGTCACTTAAAGCCCTTTGGAGCAGTAGTCTACGTTGGAGTACCTAAACAGCATAGATCCAAACTCGAGGCTAAAGCTAAGAAAGGGGTCCTCGTGGGCTATGCTTTTAAGACTAAAGGATATCGCGTTTGGTTGCCGGAATCTGAATTGGAGATAAGACAAAGATCGAATAGTATTGAAATAAAATAAAAACCAGTAAGTCATGCCATATTATTCCCTTACAATATGTATATGTGCTTAGGAATATGAGTGTTAAGGATATGGGTAAGGCTGACAGTTTTCCTTATCATACCTATAACTTTTAGAATATTTATGTTATTATTTAAAAAAAAAAGTTAATTATATATCATTTAATATATATATATATATTACAAATTTAAATTTTTTCGCCAAAACTAACCTTTATACTATCTTAATTTTCCGTACTTACTTCAAATTATTAAATTAAAATCTTGTTTCTAGATCTAATCTGTTAATCTGTATGCAGACGATATAAATTCTTAATTTGCCTTAAAAAACATTCCAGTATGCGTAAATTTAAAAAAAGAAGGCTCTATGATCGAAATTTTGTCAAATGCCCATTAAAAATCAAGATCTACAGAAGAAATTCAGTACGGCCCAGCAAATCATTGTCAAAGCTTGTAATGAAATAAGTAAGCTCAGAAAAGAAATAAAAGAATATCTTGATATCCTAGAAAATTCAACACATCTGAACGATGAATTACAATCCCTCAACTGTACATTAAGTTCAGTGGCAACATCTTTTGAGGTTGAGCATTGTACTCCCGCTGGAAAAGATGAAATTCTAGAAAAATTTCAAGAATTGTATGCCATCCAAGAAAAATGCGAAGTACTGCTGAAAAAATCTTATTCAAACTACATGTGTTTAGCTCAAAAATTTGAAGATACAACCCGAAAGATGAGTCGTACAATAGAGTCTATGACTGTAGAAAATTCTATACTATCAAGTAAGTATGCGTAAATTTAAAAAAAGAAGGCTCTATGATCGAAATTTTGTCAAATGCCCATTAAAAATCAAGATCTACAGAAGAAATTCAGTACGGCCCAGCAAATCATTGTCAAAGCTTGTAATGAAATAAGTAAGCTCAGAAAAGAAATAAAAGAATATCTTGATATCCTAGAAAATTCAACACATCTGAACGATGAATTACAATCCCTCAACTGTACATTAAATTCAGTGGCAACATCTTTTGAGGTTGAGCATTGTACTCCCGCTGGAAAAGATGAAATTCTAGAAAAATTTCAAGAATTGTATGCCATCCAAGAAAAATGCGAAGTACTGCTGAAAAAATCTTATTCAAACTACATGTGTTTAGCACAAAAATTTGAAGATACAACCCGAAAGATGAGTCGCACAATAGAGTCTATAACTGAAGAAAATTCTATACTATCAAGAAAACTGGAAAGTATGCGTAAATTTAAAAAAAGAAGGCTCTATGATCGAAATTTTGTCAAATGCCCATTAAAAATCAAGATCTACAGAAGAAATTCAGTACGGCCCAGCAAATCATTGTCAAAGCTTGTAATGAAATAAGTAAGCTCAGAAAAGAAATAAAAGAATATCTTGATATCCTAGAAAATTCAACACATCTGAACGATGAATTACAATCCCTCAACTGTACATTAAGTTCAGTGGCAACATCTTTTGAGGTTGAGCATTGTACTCCTGCTGGAAAAGATGAAATTCTAGAAAAATTTCAAGAATTGTATGCCATCCAAGAAAAATGCGAAGTACTGCTGAAAAAAATCTTATTCAAACTACATGTGTTTAGCACAAAAATTTGAAGATACAACCCGAAAGATGAGTCGTACAATAGAGTCTATGACTGAAGAAAATTCTATACTATGAAGTAAACTGGAAAAAGTGTCCGCGGAATTGGATGAAGAAAAGAAGAAACAAAGAAAAAGAAATGGAAAGAGAAGAAAAAGCTAAAATCTATCATAAACAGTTGAAAAAAGCTCTGAAACGTTCTGAAAACATCAGATACAATCACAATCACTAGATCAAACTGAAGTCAAGACAGTAGATTAAATTTTAATTCTTATTCTTTAAATATTTTATCACCATAATTTTCAACATTAGCAGGTATGTTCTTGGTGGCCAACAAGAATATTACTTGTTTTTGGGAGTTTTTGGGGTTAAATTGGGCTCCTTATGCAGTCATAAGGTGTACACTTTGATTGTAAAAGCTTTCAAATTGATGTTGATAAATTAATTTTAAGTGGATATAAGTCTAACTATATTTACTCATGTATTTGACATATATATATTGTATGTTTGTCACATTTATAACAATTAGTAATTTATAACTTAAAATTTACAATATTCCAAAAATTTGTTCCAAGTTTAGTACCTTAGTTGGTTGGTTGTATAAGGTTTAGTGGCACAAAATCCCTTCAGGGACATGCTGTGTCAAAACAAAGACAGAAAGAAAACAAAATCCAAGAGAACCAAGATCAGGATATCTGGATGGGGTATCCCATCCAGATATAGTGTAAAAAGTTAAAAATTTAAAAAATGTTACAGCATAATATAGATGGTAAAATTAAATCAGTAGAAGACACATTTGGATAGGGTTCCTATCCAAATGTCGTTAACACTTCAAAGTCATAAGAAACCAGGTCTAAGTCATAAGAACAAAAATAGAGATAAAAAATTCATATTTCAAAATAAAATCCGGCATGTTTTAAAAAAGTAAAAAGTGCCCTATGAGGTATTTCTCCTATGAGGTTTGTCAAAATAGGTGATGATGAGTTAAAATATATTCTGTACAAGTGCCGGAGGCCCGGGCAGTCAGTTAAAAGATGATGAATGGTTAGGCAATCAAAATGACAATGAGGACACATGGGTGCATCCTCCCTAAATAACAAGTGTTTATGAGTGAGTCTAGAGTGTCCAATTCTCAGACAGGTCAGAAGTGTTGTCTAGTGTTAAACAAGCTTTAACCCTTTTGGTCTCATTGCCTCATTAAAGTCTTTTCAGTATATAAATAACATCTTTTATTTTATTTTAATCATTCGGTTTTTATCAATATTTTAAAATAAAACTTACCTTTTATTAGCCAGGTCCCATTCCTCTAATCTATCTAAAGTTTTCATCTGTTTAAATCTAATTATCAACTGCCGGTCTTGAATAAACTTCCGATAAACGACCTATCATCGTAGGTAAACTTTTCCTTATGGCGTAGTATGCCGATACGTCCATAGATGGCGTCGCGATCTCGTTACGTCGATCGCGTCACTCCCGTCATCCCTATCCGTATAGTGGACTGATCCTAGATTGTTCTAGTAAGAGGGCGTTGTTTCGGCACGTGCCTGTTCCTTCAGAGTATAAATACCGGTGAAATCTTTTTCAACTTCGCTTGTTTTTAAAAAGGTTTTTAATCTCTCTAGAAAAATGGGAAGCTCTTCAGCTTTCCTTGTTTTTAAAATAAGACCCTTTTACAGTCATCTCATCTCAGGAAAATACGGCGTTGGTAAATATGGTCTTCTGTCTTAAATTAAATTATAATAGTTTGTTTTTCAAGACCTATTTCATAAAGTAATTTTCCCATAGTGCTGGACACTTTTTTTTTAAAGTTATGCTTTGGATCTGTGAAAGTTTAATTACCTGGCTGTCTAAAAGTTATCATCTATTTTTATGTCTGTCTCCAACGAATAAATAAACTGTGGATTGTTATATTTTAAGAACTGTTTCTTCATTGCTTAACTTAGTTTAATTACACTTTTGCATAGCTACATCTTTCATACTGCAGTTTCAATAAGTGGCTTCTCATAAGCATAAATTTGCATTTGTTTCCACAAGCGCTGGTTTAAATGACTCTGCTAACGTGTTAAGTTGTTTAAAGTGAATGTGGTTTGCAGTTAACCTCATTCTTGATAGGTTATGGGCAGAAAAGCTATGGAGTAAGCCCAAAAGAATTTAAATATGCAGTATAGTAAAGTTTATAGATCGTTTGAGTGCAAAAGTTGGGGGGGCAGATAGAAAGTTTTTGAAAATGAAATCCTGATGGTGATTGATTTTAAAGATAGATGTTTATGAATTGAAATTTTTTTTTGATTATCAGATAATAGAGAAGAAAAAAAAAATTTTTTTTAAGATGATGGCTGCTATAATTCATATTGAGAAATTAAACTCACGGAACTATGCAAATTGGTGCACCGACATCAAGTATGTTTTATTAGAGAAAAATCTATGGGAGATTATCGAGAAATCAAAGGTCAGACCAATAAAAAGTACAACTGTAACTGAAGCTGATATAGAAGCGTTTAATCAAAAAGCAAACCAAGTTCTTTCAATTCTCTATTTAAATATTGAACCTGATTATCGAAGAATAATAGAAGGCTGTAATGACCCCGTAGATGCATGGAAGAAATTGAAGAATAATTTTTGTCCCGACTCCAGATCGTACCACATGAAAATTTTTAGCGATCTGATGGAGTGTAAGATTGCCGAAAATGAAGGAATAAATCTTTATGCATCACGCCTACTTCGTGTTTCAAATGAGATTAAGTCCATTGATCCAACGTTTAACGAAAAATATACAAGCTTTCAGCTCCTTCGTTACCTGCCCAGAAATTTTGATAGTATTGTTCAAAATATTTTAAGATGGGAAGAAAGTAAATTTGTTTTTGATGAAATTGTTACGGAATTAGTCGCAGAGGAAACAAGATTAAAAGTCAGAGATATGGATAATGGAAAAGTTGTCCCTGAAATCCAGATGACTAAAGTAAAGAAATTTCCATTTCGTAAACAAGTTAGATGTTGGAATTGCAATGGATTAGGCCATGTCAGATCCCACTGTAATGTACCATTAAAACAACAGTACCAGAGGACTGGAAAAGGCAGAAATCGTTATTTTTCAAGTGAACTTTCTCCAAATCGTCGCCCCTCATCTCTTGACCGAGGTTCTTCGTCCGAAGGTGGAAGGCATAGAGATTACTCTGATGATGACTCGTCATCTGCTGCTGACCCCTGTGACCGGAGGAGTGCAGACAGATTATCCCGTGACCGAAGGAGGAATGCTGACCGGAACAACCATCATCGAAAAAGACCTGTCTCTAAGCGAAGTCCCAGTGGCAGCACACGTAAGTCATCTTTGTATTTTGTTTCTCAGGCAAATTTAAGTAATTTTGGTAAAGGGGCCACCTGGATCTTTGATTCAGGTGCGTCCCACCATTTTTGTCGTGATAAAAATTTGTTTACTGTATTTAAACCTTTAAATGAGGAAAAGATGACTGTTGCTGTCAGGGGAATTTCATTCCCAATTGAAGGGAAGGGTGAAGTAAAACTTCGTTTTGGTAAAAGAATTGTTACTCTTACTAATGTAATGTATTCTAGCCGTTTAAGGCGTAATTTAATCTCTGGTCCACAACTGGACAAAAATGGTTGTATTTTTCGTGGTGGTCAAGGTGCAGTGGAAATATCCCGAGAGGGCGAGTACCTATTTAGTGCCTTTCTTGAAAATGGCGTTTATCAGGTTTTTCCTCGAATTCCCAATGTTAATAAAAAGCATGTAACTTTTTCTATAAGTAATGTTGAGAATATGAAGCTGTGGCATCGCCGTTTTGGCCATGTAAGCCCAGCTATTTTATTGCATACATGTCGTAAAAGGGGGGTTCGGGGATTGCCTGATTTAAATGACTTAAATTTTAAATGTGAAGTCTGCAAATTAAATAAATTTAAACGTGTATCTTTTCGTCCTCTTGATGGCATAAGATCCTCTCAACCTTTAGAATTACTGTATGCCGACCTGTGGGGTCCTTGTAGGACCGAGGGTAGGCAAGGTGAACGTTACTTTTTGTCCATCATTGACGACTTCTCTCGCCGTGTTTCTCTATATCCAATTAAGTTTAAATCGAATGCTTTTGAAATTGTTAAAGCTCACATAGCAAGAGCTGAAAATTTTTTGGGAAAAAGAGTAAAAAGTATTCGTACGGATAATGGGGGAGAGTTCGTCAATGATGACTTTAAAGAATATTTTGAGAAAAGGAGGATTAAACATGAATTGTCCAACCCATTTACACCTGAACAAAATGGGGTTGTTGAACGTTTTATGCAGACTGTGGTAAACGGCGCGAGAACTATTTTATATGAGAGTAAATTAGACCCTAGTTTTTGGCCCGAAGCCATGAAATACTATGTGTATACATGGAATCGTGTCTGTCCTAGAATTCTGGATAAAACGCCCTTTGAACTTTACGGTGGTAAAAAACCGTCAGTTCGTCACTTAAAGCCCTTTGGAGCAGTAGTCTACGTTGGAGTACCTAAACAGCATAGATCCAAACTCGAGGCTAAAGCTAAGAAAGGGGTCCTCGTGGGCTATGCTTTTAAGACTAAAGGATATCGCGTTTGGTTGCCGGAATCTGATAAAATTGTGGAATCTATAAATGTTTCGTTTGATGAGAACTCTAGTAATGATTTTGGGCGCAGAGGAGTCGTGATGGGCCCGGAAAATTACATTCTTTTTCCCACTGATCCTGGTGCTAATCGTGATGATGAAATTGCTGAGGTAGACTCAGGAATGAATCCAAGTCCCTCCAATATTCCACAAGATTCCCAGGTCAGTGAGGATGAAGAGGTTGATTCCGAGTCCGATAGCAATGACAGTTCTCAATCTATTTCCTCATTACGAGATGTTAGGTGGGAGCGTCGTGCTGTTCCACGAAAAACCGGAAATAAAGTAGATATCTATTATTATGAAAAGGATCAATCTACGCGTTTGAGATCATTACATGATATCGAAAGATATTGTGACAGGCAGAATATACGTTTTAATCCTGATCTTTTTGATTTTAAATCATCAAATCATTATTCAGGTATAGTTCCAGTTGATACAGTTTTAGAAAATGATTCCGATGATCCAGAGTCAAGTCATTTGCAACCTTGTGCATGACTAGACGGCGAGGAGATTCCTAGAACATATAGACAGGCTTGTAAATCACGACAACGTGCGATGTGGTTTGATGCGATGAATAAAGAAATACAGGTGATGTCCGAACGGGGGGTTTGGCATTTAGCGAAATTACCTGCTAACGTAACTCCAGTGGGGTGTCGGTGGGTTTATACGATCAAGAGAGATGAGTTTGGGAGGATCGCCCGCTACAAAGCTCGGCTTGTTGCCCAGGGCTTTAAACAGGTGAAAGGTGAGTCGTATGACGAAACCTTTAGCCCTGTGGTTAACTTTGGGGTGATCCGACTATTTTTCTCTCTCTTGGTTTCGTATTGCAAGTGGCACCATATTCAATGCGATGTCACAAGCGCCTACCTGTACGCTCCATTGAGAGAAGACGTTTATATGTCCCAACCTCCCGGGTTCGAAGTCCCTGGTAAAAATCATCTTTTCTGCAAACTAGATCGCGCGTTGTATGGGTTACATCAAAGTGGGAGGGTCTGGTTTTTCGAAATAAATAAAATTTTGTTAGAAATTGGTTTTGTAAAATTAGAAGCTTGTAATTGCGTTTATGTTTTTAATTCTGAAGTTGTTTTGCTTTTGTATGTTGATGACATTATTATTTTTGGTAAAAGTAAAATTAATATTGATAGGGTTTTAAATTTGTTAAGAAATCATTTTGATTTAAAAATCCTTGGAAAAACTAAGAAACTCTTGGGGGTTGAGTTTGTCGAGGGGGAGGATTCACTGGAAATCCATCAATCTAGTTATATAGATGAGATTTGTGAACGTTTTAAAAAGTTTTATATTCCTCTGTCAACTCTCCCAATTAGTAAGGGTGTAGTGTTTTCTAAGGTGGATTGCCCCACTTCAGATGAAGATATTAGGAATATGTCTAAATTTCCATATCGTAATGTTCTCGGCTGTTTATCCTTTCTTGCTAATAGGTCTCGTCCAGACATCTGCTACGCTGTTAATATTTTTAGTCAATTTCAGGTTAATCCTGGCCCTGCTCATTGGAAAGGTTTACTGAGGTTGCTTGGTTATGTTAAGTTAACTCGGCATTACCATCTCCGATTACGATGTAATCAGATGACTTTGGTCGCTTACTCTGACGCAGATTTTGCTGCGAACCGCGATGACCGAACATCGGTTGGCGGCCAGATAGTCATGTTAGACGACTCCCCCGTTGACTGGCGTACTTTCAAGGAAAAGTGCGTTAGCCTGTCAACGATGGAATCGGAGTTCGTCGCTTTGACTGAGGCTGCCAAAAACCTGGTTTGGTTTGACCGGATCATGCAGGAATGCCGGAGTAAGCAGATCACTCGTGATGTTGGTAGTAGTTCGATACTTAAAGTGGATAACCAGGCAGCTATCGACTTTGTCAAATCTCCAATTGAGAATTATCGTAGTAAGCATATAGATGTTAAACTTTTTTTTTATCAGGGATTTAATATATCAGGATGCTTTTCAATTAAGTTTTGTGCGTAGCAGATGTAATCTTGCGGATGTTTTTACTAAACCGTTGACCAAGTTTGATCTATTGAAATTTGTTAAAAGTATTTTCAATATTGATTCTTAATTGTTTGTACAGTGTTTATACATGAGTTAACGTACCAATTATTCTACTGTTTTAAAGATTTAACATGTTAATAAGATGTTTTTGAAATAAATTCTAGCATGTTATTCTTACCAGCATCATGCCACTTGACCTCTCGTTATGAATGAGAGTGAAGTCTCAAGGCCTTGAGCAAATTTTTGTGATGGAATTAGCATGAGTGAAACTATAAAGTTATGTTTGCTAGAACAGTTTTTCTGGATTAACCAGTTTATGATCAATCTAGTTTTGAAGATTAGTTATCCATCTTTTAAAGTCACGATCTTTTATTAAGTTTTTTTATTTTTCTGTGATATTAATATCTGTTTCTTTAACAGGCATCTGATATGCTTAAATGTGTGTAAATGAGAAAAGAATCCTAGCGCTGGGAAGAATGGAAGAATTTTGAATGTATTGCTGCAAGAGATGTAAGTCTGAACAGCTCGTAGTGTCCCGTTTTTGATCAGATGCTGAATCTTGCTTTTGGACTGATTTAACGAAGAAAGAAATTTTTTTTTTGAAAAAATATTGTAATTAAAGTTTCAATTTTTGTTAATTATTGTAATATTGAAATGAATGGAGTTAGAGGTCAAGCTGGTGAATGTGTAAGCTGAATTAGTCCTTCAAATAGAAGATTCTAATTTTTCTGTAATGGTACGTATTTATTGTTATATTCATTGTATTTAAATATGTTTAAAATGTAACGAACTTCTGTCAAGTCCAGTTACTATGGTTTTTCTATTTAGTGAGAAATTTTTTTTAGGGGGGTTTAATCATGTCCTTTTTTTTGTCTGATAGGTAAAGTTTTAAATTTTCTTACCTTATTGGGCATTTAACTTTTGACTAACTTTTTGGCGTGTAAATTTATTTAAATTTTTGAACTTTCTTGAAGTTCAGATTTGAAGTTTTTGAATTTTTGAGGTTTAAATTTAATAGTAATTGTTAAAGTTAGTGGAGATTTTATATTCTCTGCGAAGTTTTGCGAAATTAGGCTTGTTTGTCATCGATGGGATGATGAGATGCGAGTTTAAAATGTTTTTGATTGTTGAAGGGTTAACTATTAACTAGTTTAGGCAATTTGTTTTGAGGTTTGAAAACCATGTTTTTATAGCAATCCAATTTGAAATTTCTTTTGAACTTAATTTTTTTGTGGTTAAAGTATCGGATTTAAATTTTTTTTTTCTGTGTTTAGATATGTTAGACTTCTGTGGGCTCTCAGACCCTTATATGTCAGACCTAAACGTTCTTTGACGTTTATTTTGTGGTCTTTGACATGAGACAATGAGAGGGGGGGCTTTGTTGTCTAGTGTTAAACAAGCTTTAACCCTTTTGGTCTCATTGCCTCATTAAAGTCTTTTCAGTATATAAATAACATCTTTTATTTTATTTTAATCATTCGGTTTTTATCAATATTTTAAAATAAAACTTACCTTTTATTAGCCAGGTCCCATTCCTCTAATCTATCTAAAGTTTTCATCTGTTTAAATCTAATTATCAACTGCCGGTCTTGAATAAACTTCCGATAAACGACCTATCATCGTAGGTAAACTTTTCCTTATGGCGTAGTATGCCGATACGTCCAT
Organism: Maratus speculifer; assembly: GCA_964019185.1. Classification (NCBI taxonomy): domain Eukaryota; kingdom Metazoa; phylum Arthropoda; class Arachnida; order Araneae; family Salticidae; genus Maratus; species Maratus speculifer. The sequence continues at coordinate 211,379,242 of OZ025301.1, read as the reverse complement.
AGATGGCGTCGCGATCTCGTTACGTCGATCGCGTCACTCCCGTCATCCCTATCCGTATAGTGGACTGATCCTAGATTGTTCTAGTAAGAGGGCGTTGTTTCGGCACGTGCCTGTTCCTTCAGAGTATAAATACCGGTGAAATCTTTTTCAACTTCGCTTGTTTTTAAAAAGGTTTTTAACCTCTCTAGAAAAATGGGAAGCTCTTCAGCTTTCCTTGTTTTTAAAATAAGACCCTTTTACAGTCATCTCATCTCAGGAAAATACGGCGTTGGTAAATATGGTCTTCTGTCTTAAATTAAATTATAATAGTTTGTTTTTCAAGACCTATTTCATAAAGTAATTTTCCCATAGTGCTGGACACTTTTTTTTTAAAGTTATGCTTTGGATCTGTGAAAGTTTAATTACCTGGCTGTCTAAAAGTTATCATCTATTTTTATGTCTGTCTCCAACGAATAAATAAACTGTGGATTGTTATATTTTAAGAACTGTTTCTTCATTGCTTAACTTAGTTTAATTACACTTTTGCATAGCTACATCTTTCATACTGCAGTTTCAATAAGTGGCTTCTCATAAGCATAAATTTGCATTTGTTTCCACAAGCGCTGGTTTAAATGACTCTGCTAACGTGTTAAGTTGTTTAAAGTGAATGTGGTTTGCAGTTAACCTCATTCTTGATAGGTTATGGGCAGAAAAGCTATGGAGTAAGCCCAAAAGAATTTAAATATGCAGTATAGTAAAGTTTATAGATCGTTTGAGTGCAAAAGTTGGGGGGGCAGATAGAAAGTTTTTGAAAATGAAATCCTGATGGTGATTGATTTTAAAGATAGATGTTTATGAATTGAAATTTTTTTTTGATTATCAGATAATAGAGAAGAAAAAAAAAATTTTTTTTAAGATGATGGCTGCTATAATTCATATTGAGAAATTAAACTCACGGAACTATGCAAATTGGTGCACCGACATCAAGTATGTTTTATTAGAGAAAAATCTATGGGAGATTATCGAGAAATCAAAGGTCAGACCAATAAAAAGTACAACTGTAACTGAAGCTGATATAGAAGCGTTTAATCAAAAAGCAAACCAAGTTCTTTCAATTCTCTATTTAAATATTGAACCTGATTATCGAAGAATAATAGAAGGCTGTAATGACCCCGTAGATGCATGGAAGAAATTGAAGAATAATTTTTGTCCCGACTCCAGATCGTACCACATGAAAATTTTTAGCGATCTGATGGAGTGTAAGATTGCCGAAAATGAAGGAATAAATCTTTATGCATCACGCCTACTTCGTGTTTCAAATGAGATTAAGTCCATTGATCCAACGTTTAACGAAAAATATACAAGCTTTCAGCTCCTTCGTTACCTGCCCAGAAATTTTGATAGTATTGTTCAAAATATTTTAAGATGGGAAGAAAGTAAATTTGTTTTTGATGAAATTGTTACGGAATTAGTCGCAGAGGAAACAAGATTAAAAGTCAGAGATATGGATAATGGAAAAGTTGTCCCTGAAATCCAGATGACTAAAGTAAAGAAATTTCCATTTCGTAAACAAGTTAGATGTTGGAATTGCAATGGATTAGGCCATGTCAGATCCCACTGTAATGTACCATTAAAACAACAGTACCAGAGGACTGGAAAAGGCAGAAATCGTTATTTTTCAAGTGAACTTTCTCCAAATCGTCGCCCCTCATCTCTTGACCGAGGTTCTTCGTCCGAAGGTGGAAGGCATAGAGATTACTCTGATGATGACTCGTCATCTGCTGCTGACCCCTGTGACCGGAGGAGTGCAGACAGATTATCCCGTGACCGAAGGAGGAATGCTGACCGGAACAACCATCATCGAAAAAGACCTGTCTCTAAGCGAAGTCCCAGTGGCAGCACACGTAAGTCATCTTTGTATTTTGTTTCTCAGGCAAATTTAAGTAATTTTGGTAAAGGGGCCACCTGGATCTTTGATTCAGGTGCGTCCCACCATTTTTGTCGTGATAAAAATTTGTTTACTGTATTTAAACCTTTAAATGAGGAAAAGATGACTGTTGCTGTCAGGGGAATTTCATTCCCAATTGAAGGGAAGGGTGAAGTAAAACTTCGTTTTGGTAAAAGAATTGTTACTCTTACTAATGTAATGTATTCTAGCCGTTTAAGGCGTAATTTAATCTCTGGTCCACAACTGGACAAAAATGGTTGTATTTTTCGTGGTGGTCAAGGTGCAGTGGAAATATCCCGAGAGGGCGAGTACCTATTTAGTGCCTTTCTTGAAAATGGCGTTTATCAGGTTTTTCCTCGAATTCCCAATGTTAATAAAAAGCATGTAACTTTTTCTATAAGTAATGTTGAGAATATGAAGCTGTGGCATCGCCGTTTTGGCCATGTAAGCCCAGCTATTTTATTGCATACATGTCGTAAAAGGGGGGTTCGGGGATTGCCTGATTTAAATGACTTAAATTTTAAATGTGAAGTCTGCAAATTAAATAAATTTAAACGTGTATCTTTTCGTCCTCTTGATGGCATAAGATCCTCTCAACCTTTAGAATTACTGTATGCCGACCTGTGGGGTCCTTGTAGGACCGAGGGTAGGCAAGGTGAACGTTACTTTTTGTCCATCATTGACGACTTCTCTCGCCGTGTTTCTCTATATCCAATTAAGTTTAAATCGAATGCTTTTGAAATTGTTAAAGCTCACATAGCAAGAGCTGAAAATTTTTTGGGAAAAAGAGTAAAAAGTATTCGTACGGATAATGGGGGAGAGTTCGTCAATGATGACTATAAAGAATATTTTGAGAAAAGGAGGATTAAACATGAATTGTCCAACCCATTTACACCTGAACAAAATGGGGTTGTTGAACGTTTTATGCAGACTGTGGTAAACGGCGCGAGAACTATTTTATATGAGAGTAAATTAGACCCTAGTTTTTGGCCCGAAGCCATGAAATACTATGTGTATACATGGAATCGTGTCTGTCCTAGAATTCTGGATAAAACGCCCTTTGAACTTTACGGTGGTAAAAAACCGTCAGTTCGTCACTTAAAGCCCTTTGGAGCAGTAGTCTACGTTGGAGTACCTAAACAGCATAGATCCAAACTCGAGGCTAAAGCTAAGAAAGGGGTCCTCGTGGGCTATGCTTTTAAGACTAAAGGATATCGCGTTTGGTTGCCGGAATCTGATAAAATTGTGGAATCTATAAATGTTTCGTTTGATGAGAACTCTAGTAATGATTTTGGGCGCAGAGGAGTCGTGATGGGCCCGGAAAATTACATTCTTTTTCCCACTGATCCTGGTGCTAATCGTGATGATGAAATTGCTGAGGTAGACTCAGGAATGAATCCAAGTCCCTCCAATATTCCACAAGATTCCCAGGTCAGTGAGGATGAAGAGGTTGATTCCGAGTCCGATAGCAATGACAGTTCTCAATCTATTTCCTCATTACGAGATGTTAGGTGGGAGCGTCGTGCTGTTCCACGAAAAACCGGAAATAAAGTAGATATCTATTATTATGAAAAGGATCAATCTACGCGTTTGAGATCATTACATGATATCGAAAGATATTGTGACAGGCAGAATATACGTTTTAATCCTGATCTTTTTGATTTTAAATCATCAAATCATTATTCAGGTATAGTTCCAGTTGATACAGTTTTAGAAAATGATTCCGATGATCCAGAGTCAAGTCATTTGCAACCTTGTGCATGACTAGACGGCGAGGAGATTCCTAGAACATATAGACAGGCTTGTAAATCACGACAACGTGCGATGTGGTTTGATGCGATGAATAAAGAAATACAGGTGATGTCCGAACGGGGGGTTTGGCATTTAGCGAAATTACCTGCTAACGTAACTCCAGTGGGGTGTCGGTGGGTTTATACGATCAAGAGAGATGAGTTTGGGAGGATCGCCCGCTACAAAGCTCGGCTTGTTGCCCAGGGCTTTAAACAGGTGAAAGGTGAGTCGTATGACAAAACCTTTAGCCCTGTGGTTAACTTTGGGGTGATCCGACTATTTTTCTCTCTCTTGGTTTCGTATTGCAAGTGGCACCATATTCAATGCGATGTCACAAGCGCCTACCTGTACGCTCCATTGAGAGAAGACGTTTATATGTCCCAACCTCCCGGGTTCGAAGTCCCTGGTAAAAATCATCTTTTCTGCAAACTAGATCGCGCGTTGTATGGGTTACATCAAAGTGGGAGGGTCTGGTTTTTCGAAATAAATAAAATTTTGTTAGAAATTGGTTTTGTAAAATTAGAAGCTTGTAATTGCGTTTATGTTTTTAATTCTGAAGTTGTTTTGCTTTTGTATGTTGATGACATTATTATTTTTGGTAAAAGTAAAATTAATATTGATAGGGTTTTAAATTTGTTAAGAAATCATTTTGATTTAAAAATCCTTGGAAAAACTAAGAAACTCTTGGGGGTTGAGTTTGTCGAGGGGGAGGATTCACTGGAAATCCATCAATCTAGTTATATAGATGAGATTTGTGAACGTTTTAAAAAGTTTTATATTCCTCTGTCAACTCTCCCAATTAGTAAGGGTGTAGTGTTTTCTAAGGTGGATTGCCCCACTTCAGATGAAGATATTAGGAATATGTCTAAATTTCCATATCGTAATGTTCTCGGCTGTTTATCCTTTCTTGCTAATAGGTCTCGTCCAGACATCTGCTACGCTGTTAATATTTTTAGTCAATTTCAGGTTAATCCTGGCCCTGCTCATTGGAAAGGTTTACTGAGGTTGCTTGGTTATGTTAAGTTAACTCGGCATTACCATCTCCGATTACGATGTAATCAGGGGACTTTGGTCGCTTACTCTGACGCAGATTTTGCTGCGAACCGCGATGACCGAACATCGGTTGGCGGCCAGATAGTCATGTTAGACGACTCCCCCGTTGACTGGCGTACTTTCAAGGAAAAGTGCGTTAGCCTGTCAACGATGGAATCGGAGTTCGTCGCTTTGACTGAGGCTGCCAAAAACCTGGTTTGGTTTGACCGGATCATGCAGGAATGCCGGAGTAAGCAGATCACTCGTGATGTTGGTAGTAGTTCGATACTTAAAGTGGATAACCAGGCAGCTATCGACTTTGTCAAATCTCCAATTGAGAATTATCGTAGTAAGCATATAGATGTTAAACTTTTTTTTTATCAGGGATTTAATATATCAGGATGCTTTTCAATTAAGTTTTGTGCGTAGCAGATGTAATCTTGCGGATGTTTTTACTAAACCGTTGACCAAGTTTGATCTATTGAAATTTGTTAAAAGTATTTTCAATATTGATTCTTAATTGTTTGTACAGTGTTTATACATAAGTTAACGTACCAATTATTCTACTGTTTTAAAGATTTAACATGTTAATAAGATGTTTTTGAAATAAATTCTAGCATGTTATTCTTACCAGCATCATGCCACTTGACCTCTCGTTATGAATGAGAGTGAAGTCTCAAGGCCTTGAGCAAATTTTTGTGATGGAATTAGCATGAGTGAAACTATAAAGTTATGTTTGCTAGAACAGTTTTTCTGGATTAACCAGTTTATGATCAATCTAGTTTTGAAGATTAGTTATCCATCTTTTAAAGTCACGATCTTTTATTAAGTTTTTTTATTTTTCTGTGATATTAATATCTGTTTCTTTAACAGGCATCTGATATGCTTAAATGTGTGTAAATGAGAAAAGAATCCTAGCGCTGGGAAGAATGGAAGAATTTTGAATGTATTGCTGCAAGAGATGTAAGTCTGAACAGCTCGTAGTGTCCCGTTTTTGATCAGATGCTGAATCTTGCTTTTGGACTGATTTAACGAAGAAAGAAATTTTTTTTTTGAAAAAATATTGTAATTAAAGTTTCAATTTTTGTTAATTATTGTAATATTGAAATGAATGGAGTTAGAGGTCAAGCTGGTGAATGTGTAAGCTGAATTAGTCCTTCAAATAGAAGATTCTAATTTTTCTGTAATGGTACGTATTTATTGTTATATTCATTGTATTTAAATATGTTTAAAATGTAACGAACTTCTGTCAAGTCCAGTTACTATGGTTTTTCTATTTAGTGAGAAATTTTTTTTAGGGGGGTTTAATCATGTCCTTTTTTTTGTCTGATAGGTAAAGTTTTAAATTTTCTTACCTTATCGGGCATTTAACTTTTGACTAACTTTTTGGCGTGTAAATTTATTTAAATTTTTGAACTTTCTTGAAGTTCAGATTTGAAGTTTTTGAATTTTTGAGGTTTAAATTTAATAGTAATTGTTAAAGTTAGTGGAGATTTTATATTCTCTGCGAAGTTTTGCGAAATTAGGCTTGTTTGTCATCGATGGGATGATGAGATGCGAGTTTAAAATGTTTTTGATTGTTGAAGGGTTAACTATTAACTAGTTTAGGCAATTTGTTTTGAGGTTTGAAAACCATGTTTTTATAGCAATCCAATTTGAAATTTCTTTTGAACTTAATTTTTTTGTGGTTAAAGTATCGGATTTAAATTTTTTTTTTCTGTGTTTAGATATGTTAGACTTCTGTGGGCTCTCAGACCCTTATATGTCAGACCTAAACGTTCTTTGACGTTTATTTTGTGGTCTTTGACATGAGACAATGAGAGGGGGGGCTTTGTTGTCTAGTGTTAAACAAGCTTTAACCCTTTTGGTCTCATTGCCTCATTAAAGTCTTTTCAGTATATAAATAACATCTTTTATTTTATTTTAATCATTCGGTTTTTATCAATATTTTAAAATAAAACTTACCTTTTATTAGCCAGGTCCCATTCCTCTAATCTATCTAAAGTTTTCATCTGTTTAAATCTAATTATCAACTGCCGGTCTTGAATAAACTTCCGATAAACGACCTATCATCGTAGGTAAACTTTTCCTTATGGCGTAGTATGCCGATACGTCCATAGATGGCGTCGCGATCTCGTTACGTCGATCGCGTCACTCCCGTCATCCCTATCCGTATAGTGGACTGATCCTAGATTGTTCTAGTAAGAGGGCGTTGTTTCGGCACGTGCCTGTTCCTTCAGAGTATAAATACCGGTGAAATCTTTTTCAACTTCGCTTGTTTTTAAAAAGGTTTTTAACCTCTCTAGAAAAATGGGAAGCTCTTCAGCTTTCCTTGTTTTTAAAATAAGACCCTTTTACAGTCATCTCATCTCAGGAAAATACGGCGTTGGTAAATATGGTCTTCTGTCTTAAATTAAATTATAATAGTTTGTTTTTCAAGACCTATTTCATAAAGTAATTTTCCCATAGTGCTGGACACTTTTTTTTTAAAGTTATGCTTTGGATCTGTGAAAGTTTAATTACCTGGCTGTCTAAAAGTTATCATCTATTTTTATGTCTGTCTCCAACGAATAAATAAACTGTGGATTGTTATATTTTAAGAACTGTTTCTTCATTGCTTAACTTAGTTTAATTACACTTTTGCATAGCTACATCTTTCATACTGCAGTTTCAATAAGTGGCTTCTCATAAGCATAAATTTGCATTTGTTTCCACAAGCGCTGGTTTAAATGACTCTGCTAACGTGTTAAGTTGTTTAAAGTGAATGTGGTTTGCAGTTAACCTCATTCTTGATAAGAAGAACATCTATTTTCCTTGGATAGTTTTGAGGCCATGTTATGATTGTTGGTTTGATGTGGTGCAGTTTATTATTCAACTTTCCTGCCATTTATTATGAATGTAGTGTGTTATAATTAGTTTAACGTCTGAGAATGGAATCTTATGATTTAAAGGGATAAGGGCACGTTTTGCTGCCTTGTCCGCCTTTTCATTTCCAAAGATACCCACGTGTCCAGGTACCCAGCAAAATAAGATATTGTAACCTTGATTTGTCAAATTATTATAAAGTTCCAAGATTGCTGAGACATAAGGATGTTTATTAAAGGATTTTATTGCGTCAATAGCACTATTTGAGTCTGTATAAATGATGAATGAAGTCTTATGATGGTGAGATATGTGGTACATGGCTCTCTCTATTGCAATCAGTTCAGCTGAAAACACTGAAATAGAGGAATGAAGACGAAACTTAAAGATGTGTTTTCACAGAATACCCCACAACCAACAATGTCTCCATTCTTGGAACCATCTGTATAAATGTCGGTGTAGTCATTAAAATTTGAGCGGTGTGCAGCAAACAGTTGTTGAAAAACAGCAGGAGCCAAGTTCTTTTTATCATACCCTTTGAAGGGATGAAGGGTGGTAATATTAGGAGGTTTCCAGGGAGGAAACATATGTAAAGGGCATGGTCTCACCTCGATGTTACTCAAGGGAGTATTGTCAATAATGTTCCTTATCCTGAGACCAAAAGATGGAATACAAGATGGTCGATGCTGATAATGAATATCATTGTCTGTATTTAAAATGTATGTATGAAGGGGATGATCAGGATGTGACAGGATACGGTAATATAATTCTAATGAAATTTTTTCACGAATATAGTGCAATGAGGGTTCATTGCAATCAACATAAAGGCTTTGGACAGGAGAGGTACGAAATGCACCAGAGCACACACGGAGTGCACTATGGTGCACAGTGTCGAGTTTTTTTTAGAACAGAAGTACGAGCTGAACCGTAGACCTGGCAGGCATAGTCACTTTTAGAACGTATAACTGAGCGATAAATTTTAAGAAGAGAATTACGGTCTGCTCCCCAAGAAGTGTTCGATAAAACTTTTAATAGGTTTAGTGATTTTTCACATTTTGTCCGTAAATGTAAGATGTGCGGTTTTTTGTCAAAGTAGAGGCCGAGGTAACGAACACTATCCACAACAGGGATTTGGGTTGAACCAATAAAAATATCAGGATCTAAATGCAGATCCCTACGTCTACAAAAATGCACACAAGAGGTTTTGTCATGAGAAATAGTAAAACCATTTTTGTTAGTCCAATTAATAATACGAGTGATTGCAATTTGCAGTTGTCTCTCAATAAAGCGCATATCCTGTCCCATACAAATGATACGAAAGTCGTCAACATAAAGGTCTCCTTTGACTGAAGGGGGTAGCTGGCTCAGGATGTTATTTATTTTTATAGCAAAGAGGGTGACACTCAGGACACTACCCTGAGGCACAGCCTCTTCTTGTACATGGAAGCTTGATAAAACTTCTCTAATTCGAACTTGAAAAAGACGAGTGGCGAGGAAATTTTTAATAAAAATGGGGAGATTCCCTCGAATGTTGAGGTTGTACAGGTCATGAAGTATCCCATACCGCCAAGTTATGTCATAGGCTTTCGCCATGTCAAAAAATACTGACACCAAATGGTTGCGTTTAAGAAAAGCAGTCCGTATGTAACTTTCAAGATGAATAAGATTATCAATAGTAGACCTACCACGTCGAAAACCACTCCGAAAAGAAGCTAGGCAATTATTAGATTCTAAAATGTGCACAAGGCGAAGGTTGACCATTTTTTCTAAAAGTTTGCAAAGGCTGCTAGAGAGTGCAATAGGTCTGTAATTATTTGGGTCAGTGGGATCTTTTCCGGGTTTAGGGAAAGGAATGATGATAGCTTTATACCAGGCCTGAGGAAAAACTTGTTCAATCCAAATTCTATTAAAAAAAGCAAGTAAGTTATTGAGTGAAGCTGTGGAAAGATGTTTTAACATAGTGTATGTAATCCCATTATGGCCAGGAGCAGATAAACGGCTGCTTTGCAGACATTTTTGTAGTTCTACAGTGGTAAAAGGTACATTATATGCATGAAACTGGCTCGAATTAAAATTAATGCGGATAGTCTCCATTTGTCGTTTGTATGATATAAAAGGTTCATGGTAAGAGTCAGAGCTAGAGTTAGATGCAAGTGTATTTGCTATTGTTTCAGCAATATTTTTGGGTGAAGCTATAGTTTGGCCATTGTGATTTAGGACTCAAATATGATTTTCAGAGTAAAGATTCATACAGTTTTTTACTTTTTTCCAGAGAACTTTACTTGAAATGTTAGAACTGATGTTCGATACATATTGCTTCCAGGAGTCACGCTGGCTTTTACGATGCACTCTTCTAGCTTCTGATTTTGCTTTTTTGAAGGCAATATAGTTCGTATACTGGGGTATCTCCGGAAGATGTTCCAAGCCTTCTGTTGATTTTTCTTAGCTGTCTGACATTGACTGTTCCACCACGGCTTCTTGTGCCTAGGAGAAGCAGTGGAGATAGGAATGCTGTTATTTGCAGCATTGATAATACACTGAGTGATATTATCAAGCGCATCATCAATATCACAGTCAAGCATGTCATTAGTAATGTTAGCTTCATTAGTAAAGGTTGGCCAATTGGCTTTGTCGTAAATATAACGCTTAAAATAATTTTTAGAATCTCTGTTAGGAGTAGTCTGTGTGATAAATATAGGAAAATGGTCACTGCCGTGCAAATCATTAGAAATCCAAAAGTTCCAGTATGGATAGATAGAAGGGGAGCAAATAGCGAGATCTATAGCGTGAAAAGTACGAGTTGGTTCATGAAAGTATGTATGATCACCATTATTGAGCAGGCATAAGCCATTGTCAGAAATAAGGTTTTCTATAACATCACCACGTGCATTATTGTCAGAATTACCCCAGAGTTGGCTATGAGCATTAAAATCTCCAACGATGATGAATGGAGATGGGAGTTGAAGAATAAGATTATCTAGATGTGCTGACTGTATAGACAGATTAGGTGGTAGGTATATAGTACAAATAGTTATTAGCCAGTTAATGTGCACACGAGTTGCAACTGCTTGTAAATTAGTATTTAAACTGATATAGGAATGGGGTATATTGCGAGATATGAAGAGAGCCACTCCTACAGTGGCCCTATCACTACCAGTGAAGTCTTTCCTGTAAGCAGCGTAATTGCATAATTTTGCTTTGTCATTTGGTTTTAGATGGGTTTCCTGCAGGGCTAAGCAGAGTGGTTGATGGTCAGAGAGAATGTCCCGGATTTCATCATGTTTATTAAGATAACCACGGCAGTTCCAAGAGATGATATTCATAATTAGGAGAGTTAGTGTTGTGTATCTAAGTTATCAGGCACAAATTCTTCAAATACAGTATTTTCGTCAACATCTGAGTCATTGCTATAGGGCTCGGATTCCATAGCCTCGTCCGCGTACTGCTGTAGCTGTTTCGGATCTTTAATGTTTCTTATGATTGAGCTGATGCCAGAATTTCGCTTCCCCTTTCCAGCAGTCTTCCATTGTGGAGAGACTGGAGTTGAGGTTTTCTTTTTAATCGTTTGTACAGGCAGTTTTTTTAAATTATGTTTTCTGGGAGCATCAGGTTTGTGTGGAATATTGGTATTCATGGCAGCTTTTGTCTTAGTTTGGGGTTGAGATGACTTATTGGATAGAGCTGTCGGTTTCTGTTGTTTCTTCTCTATGTTAATTTTCACCGGTTCAGAGGAAGGGGTGTTGGTCGATTCTTTAACATGGTTGATTGAGTTACAGTTGATTTACTGGATGGAAATTGGGAATCAGTTTGTGTACTTATGTGTCTTATGGATTTTGATTGATTCTTAAGTAAGCTGGAGTAGGAAATTCCAATGGATGGTGTTCTGGATTCAACAAGCTTGCGGGCATCCGAATATGAAAAATTCTGAGTAATTTTTATGGTAATTATTTCTTTTTCACGTCTCCAACTAGGACAAGAGCGGGAATAGGCTGTATGATCGCCTTTACAGTTTGCACAGCGTACGGAATTTTCACATGTTTTACTGTCGTGACTGACTTCTGCGCAACGTGCGCAGGTAACAGATCCACGACATTGGCCATTGGTATTAGTATGGCCATAACACTGGCATTTAAAACATCTGAGAGGGTTTGGTATGTACGGTCGAACTGGACAGCTTAGATAGCCAGCTTTAATTCTAGCTGGTAAATTAGGACTATTGAAGGTTAAAATAATATGTTTAGTAGGTAATGTTTGTTCATTGCGACGGATAGTAATACGGCGTACATCTACGACATTTTGGTCTTTTAAATTTTCTAGAAGTTCGGCTTTAGTAGAGTATAACAAATCAGGCTCAGATATTACACCACGACTTGTATTTAGAGTTTTATGTATTTGTACAGAAACAGAAAAGGTGCCTATTGTAGAGCAATTAGAAAGAATTTGCGACTGTTTAGCTGTAGAAACCTCAACTAGTAGATCCCCAGATTGCAGTTTTTTGATAGAATGGCCATCCCTCAGCACTGACTGGAATGTTTTTGCAATGAGAAATGGTGAAGTCTTTTTAAATGAATTATCAGATAGACTATCAGTACGTTTAATGATGAAAAAACGAGTGAATGATAGAGTCTGTGCAGTTTGTTGCTCTCCACTAGGGAGAGAAGTAGAAGGAAAAGAAGTGATTCCATCCATATTTAGAAATAATAAGATTCAGACCCCGGCCACACCACCCTCTCCCGAGCCCTACAAGGGGATGCACATTCGTGCACCAGTGCTAACCAGGGCCCATACGGTCACAAGACAACCCTATATCAGTCTCCACCCTTAACAAGATGACTAGTAGTTGCTCGATCACTTGATCCCTAGAGCCAGTGACGAAAGTCAGCTGATCAGCCGATTGATGCATACGGGACCAAATGCACCTCCCGTCTACATGAAGCAGAGGCCAAAGTAGTGTGTTGGTTTCCCTCAACTACCAGGATCCCCCTTTCCAGGGACACGGGTCGCCACGCACGGCCAACACGTGGGTGGTTTACAATTCTCCATGAATCGATATGCAGGATGACATCGGTTCATACAGAATTGCCCTCACCTCCGAAGAGGAAACCACAACGAGAGTGAAACAAAGAGGAAAGGAAGACCAGAGGAGTAAGAGGAAAAGGAGAAAGATCACTCAGGTGCCCCAGGGTTGTGAAGCCCGTGAGTACCTAAAGAAGGTATCCTCTGGGGGAGTTTTAGTACCTTAGTTTTATTATTTTTTGTAAACAGAAAGTATTAATAAACAGTTATATGAATACTGCATTTATACTTTTATAGTAGTGTAGTTTAGTATTATACTGCCTTAAAAAAAAATCTGTAAATATATAGACTTCAAAGATCTTTTTAATAATATTGATTTATCAGATTTACATAATATCATAAATGAGCTTTTTAAAAAATATTAACATGAGTTGGATATATCAACGAACATCGATTCTGATTATTTTCATACCTTAACTAATTTCATAATCTATAATAATTTTATCATGCAAGATAACATTATATATATTTAAAAAGTTGCTATACCACAAGGTGGTAGTACATCTAGTATATTATCAGACTTGCATCATTATGAACATAAATATTTTAATAATAAAATACATTTATATAGATGATATAATTTTAATTGATACTGATAATACCAGTATATCTCAATTCCTTGCTGATTATCCATCGAATAAGAAATTTCAAAAAACCTGCTTTCTAAAAATACCATTAACTTCTTAGATATTAAAATTATATTAAAAGAAAACAAATTAATAACTGAATTTATGACAAAGGAAAGAATTTAATTTTAAAGTTAATACCTTTACTAATTTTAAATCCTTTCTTTATAATTCTGTATATCGTAATATAATCCTTAACCATTTATATACACTGGTGGACAAAATTAAGAGATGGCAGGGTTCGCACGGACCTTAAAAGTCCTTATAAATTCCTTATATTTCGATAGCCCTTAATAAGGATCCTTAAAGTCCTTATTTTTTAATGTGAGCTTAATATTAAGGCGATCCGTAAAATGTTTAAAAAAGGTTCAGTTCTTTATAGTTGCCAACTTGTACGGTTTAGCACGCGGAAAAAACAGTCGCGGAGAAATGCAAATTTTGTGAAATGATCGCCAAAAAAGAACACGTTTCGTCAATATTTCATAGGAAAACGACGATTTCGTAGATGTTTTTATCAACGAACTTTGCCAAAAGATCGCTAGAAAATGCGATTTCACCAAATATCGCAGATAAAACGCTGATTTCGTCTATAGACCGCGTTAAAACGTCGATTTCATCTAAAGATTGCGGATATAACGCCGATTTCGTTAAAAGATAGCGGGAAAAAACGCCGTTTTCGATAAAAGATCGCTTAAAAATATTTTGTCGAAAGATCATTGAAAAAAAACGACGATTTCATCAATTCAAAAGATCACGGGAAAAACGCCGATTTTGTCAAAAGATCGCGGGGATAAAACGCCGTTTTTGAGAAAAGATCGCGTAAAAATGTAAATTTTGCCTAAAGATCAAAGAAAACGCCGATTTCATAAAAAAATAAAGAAAAAAACACGGGAGAACGCCGATTTTGTCAAAGATCGCAGAAAAACCGCCGATTTCGACAAAAGATCGAGATAAATCACCGATTTTGTTAAATACCGTAGATAAATCGCCGATTTCGTCTGAAGATCGCGGACAAACCCCTCCTCCAGGGGGGGGGGTAACTCGCGGAATCCCCCCTCCCCCCGCGCCGCCGATTTCCGAAAATGCGATGTGAATTTCCGAAAAAAAAATTTTCACTCAGAACCACCCCTGAAACATTCATAATCTGCCAAATATGGTAGCTGAAAAAAAATCAAGTTTCTTTGTTATAATTCTTATTTCTGATTGGACATTAAAGCTGCCTCTTTTGTTTCCCGATTGCAACGTAGAAACCTCGTATCCACAAACACCAGTTGTAATCAGTATTCACCATCTAAAATTTCCCTTTCTTTGAAATAGAGAAATGAATAACAAAGAAAAATATTTCGCCAAATAATTGCGCCAATCTGTTCTATAATCCGCTGATCTGTGTTTGATCGTAGTCTTGGGATGGAATTTTCCGCTTTTTGGCGGATTTCCGCATTTTTGTTTACAGGGATGCCGCGGACGCGCGTAAAATACGCGAAAAAGCGGCGACGGGACGCAAAAAAAATGGAGCTTATGCGTCCCGCAGGACGCGTAATTTTCGTCAAAAAAATCGCTATAATAAAAATTTCGTTAAAAAATCGCGAAATAACGAGTAATTTCCGTCAAATTTCGCCAAAAAATTCGCGGAAACATGGCTAATTTTGTTACAAAATCCCGAAAAAAGGACAGATTTCCTCAAAAAATCGCAAAAAAAGACAAATTTCGTCCAAAAATCGTTATAAAACATGCCGAAAAAACGGCAGATTTCGTCAAAAAATCTCTTTAAAACTCAATTTTCATCAAAGGGGCACGAAAAAAAAGTTAATGACAGCATGGAATTTTTCTGTTTAAGGGTGTATTTCGATTCAAACTGCTTGTTTTCCGATTTATTTTTAAATTCACTGTTGCTCTCAAACACATGAAACTCGCAGATTCTCTTATTTAGACAGTGCACAAGGTGCCGTAAAGGTCAATTCTTTGATAAGTGTACAAAATATTGCAAAAAAATCAATCAAAAACGGCAATTTGAACCGATTTTTCCGAAGTGGGAGATAAGAGAACGAAAAAAAGAGTCTTCCAGAGAAGTTAATTGCTTATAAATCAAATTCTAATGAATTGAGTGTAAAAAGACATTACTCGGCACCTCATACGTCCCTTCAAGAATCCCCTCAGCAAGTTTCATGATTCTACTTTTAAAAATGTGTCTGAAATTGTATCGGAAAATTTCGAGCTGCTGAAGGTGGAAAAGCGTTTTTTCGAATACACCCTTAAAAACTTTCTTGCTTCCAAATTATTATTATTTTTTTGCTGCTCCAAAAACAAATTTTCCTGCTTCACAATTTGTTTTTCATTGTTCCAAATCTTTCTGAGTGAATGTATCTTCTGAAAACACCCATTCATTAAACAAAAAGTACCCCTTTACTCAACAAAAGCATTCTTTTTTCGGGAAAAATGTCTTAAAAATAAAGAAAATTTCTCTTAATAGTTTAAAAAATATATTGGCTTTAATTATTTATACATTATAACTAAAACATTAATTATTGCATTTTTTTTTTTTTTTTTTTGCAAATGAACAAGTTCAAATTTTTGCATCTAAAAAGAAAGTTGAAGAGGGCAACGATTATGGTATTGGGAATAGATATAAAATTTTTGTGATAAGGGGGGGGGGGGAGGAGAAAATGAGAATTTGTAATATTTACTCCTGTAATGCAATATACAGGCTGGTGTGCTTGTCTTCATTTGCTTGGAAATCAAGACCTGCTTTTATTACTTGAATTGTCTTTCATAAACAAAATGTTGTGCAATTTTTCATTTGCATGTGTGATTTAAATGTGGTGCAATTTTTCATTCACGCATGTGAATACAATATGGTGCAATTTTTCGTTCACACGTGTTTTCAGTCTTTTTGCTTTTTTGCAGTTCCCATCTCTGCGTTATTTCACTGGGTATGTGTATAGTTGGGGCACGTTGAAGTTGCGAGTACAGTTTATACTGTGAGTGTTATACTTCCGCGACAAGAAAAAGTGCGTTGACTATTTCAATAAAATCTCCTTCGGTATCTGTTTTTTCTTCAAAATTTTTATAATAAAACGATTTATTGACTAAATGCAACTGATTTAAGTTAAAATTTGTCACTATTATGATATGTACATATAAAATTTATATAAAAATGTATTTATTCGCTTTGGAGAAATTTTGGCACAATAAACATCTGTTGTACAAAAATTGCAAACCTTTTACAGATAACAACTCCCCATGTCTTCCCCAATTTCCGGTCAGTTAAGAGATAATTATTTGAAGAATGCAATTTTTAATCTGCAATACATATTTTTATTTTTCAAACTTTTTAAAATACAGAAACAATTTTTATGGATTTGAACTTATCGGAAAATTTTACCTGAAATGCATACCAAATATGACAATAAAATATTAAAGCAAAATAAAATAAATATAAAGGTTTCTATTTAAGTGCTGAGTTTAAGGATCGAGTAAAGCAGGTTGAAACCGAATTTCGTTGATCTTTCTATTTTCGGCCGAAAACAAAAACGAATGAATTTTTTTTAAAAGTAAGGCATACATAAATATACATAAATATTAATTATACGCATTTATTAAATATGCATAGTTGTTAATTAATTATACATATTTTTAAATATACATAATTATTATTAATTAAACGCATTTATTAAGTTAGCATAATTATTAACTATGCAAATTTATTACATATACATAATTATTAATTATACATATTTTTGTTAAATATACACAATTATTAATTAATTATGTGTGTGACTCAACTTGATTCGCTGTGTTAAACCCAACACTTTATTTTTATAATACAATGCGTAATTAATTCAATCACGACACAAAAATATTTTCTGTTATACGAATTTCATTAAATTTATAATTCCCATTCACGTCTCGAGTCGATGACTGATAAATTGTTAAAAATGAAGTTCATAGCAATAAATAGTCTCATTTGAGCCGATACAGCTCAAATCGATGAGTAATGATGAAAATTTTTAAAGAAACAAGAATTTTGAAATAAAAATATTTTTGATCAGACCGAAATCTCAGCAGCATTTTTGCCGAAAACAAACTTTCGGCGAAACTCAGATTTTGGGCCAAAAAACGAAAACGAATTGGAATTATCGGTCAATTACTATCAAGGTTGTAAAAAAAGTCTGGGAAAGTTATTCTGCTTAAACATGAATCTTTCTAATTTCAAAACCGAGTCATTTTTCCCAAAAATTTAGGCATATGCAGGGCTGTGAGGGAGAGGGGGGGGGGGTCTAAAAAATTGAAAAAAGAAAGACTTGTTAAAAAATATATATATATTGTTTAATACTATTTGTTGATTTAGTTTTTTTTTCTCTTAAAATCCTGAAAGAAATTTATTTCTGAATGTTAAATATTATCTAAATGTTAAATTTTTAATTTACTTTTTACTGTTTTTTACATTGCTTTTCACATTGGTATGTTTTAAAAAAAAGTTTTGCGCGGATATTTTGATTAAGTAAAATTATTTGTTTAGCGTATGTCATCTTTATAGTCTCCATTTTAAAATATGTTGTGAAGGCTGCGGACCACAGGCATATCAGTTCTTAAGTCTTTACTTTAACCTGGATTTTGTGCTGCCAGAATCCATTCAACGAATTGCTATTTATGGTTATAGGCAAATTAGAAAAAGAAAGAAAGAAAAAAAACCTACATAATTATTCTAATATAATAGAGAAGTTTTAACGTGGATATAGGATTGAATAACAAATAAAGAAAAAATATTAATTATAAAAATAATCTGAAAAGTTTATTTTACATATTTTTATAGTGTGTACATTCTATTTGTTTCCTTTTAGATTTGTTTTCCTTTTTACATTCAATACTTTTAAATGTATCTTAAACGGGATTTTAGGAGGGTAGCTTTCCCTATCGAAAATGAAATTACCGTTCATTTGTCTTACCTTTCTTTCTTTTCTTTTCTTTTTCTTTTTTTTTTCTTTTCTTTTTTATCCTTTTAATGCCAGTAGAAATTCACGTTTGAATATTTATTATTATTATTATTATTATTATTATTATTATTATTATTATTATAGTACTTTAAATTTTGAAATTGCTTTTTTTATTGGTTTGTTTTAAAAAATTTCCTGCGCGGATGTTTTGATTAAATATAAAATAAATAGTTTATCTTATGTCCTCTTTATAGTCTTTTTTTTGTAAGTAAAAAAAAAAAAAAGTGATCAAGGCTGCAAACCATAATCATACTCGTTCTAAAATCTTTTTGTTTTAATAATATGTTTTTTCATCGCAATTTAAAAAAAATGAATAGATTTTATATAAAATACAAATGGGAATTCGTGTGTTTCTTCAAAATTGCACATTGAGCAATGATTTCTCCTACACATTACATACATATAACTTTAAACCTGGTTATTAAAAACACATTTATCAAAGAAAGAATTGCGATTCCTTTACAAAATAATTAAAAAAATATAGGTTATGTTAGATTGTAACAATGTTTATTTTTAACTTTTGAAATATTTTAATTCTAAACATTATTTTCTAAGATGAAAAGTTCTTGGAAAATATATATGTTATTCTAATTTAAATAATGTGCTTTGATAATAAATTGTTGATAACCAATTATATTTAATCTTTCAAAGAAACGACTAGAAAAAAATCTTTGAAATAAGATTTTTGCAAACACAATTCAAAATTAATATTATGTTGCCAAAATGAGTGCTATAACGCCAAATAGTGCAACCATGTTAGGTCGCGGTTAAGCCAAGCCGCCAAGCGAACGGAGTGAAAAGTCTGTATAGGCTTTTACATACTAGCTTCTTCCAATTTCCCCGACTATAGTATGGTTAACAGCAACAGTCTTCCTCTTCAGGAAGTTAATTGAAGATGACTTAGGTTTTATAAAGAAAAAAATATGGCTTCTTGAAAAAGAAGTATCAGAGATTAAAAAAAAAATAGATAAATAAAAAAATAAGGCCAATGAATTAGCTGATAAAGCTGAATCAACTTAAGATATTCAATTATTTATACAATCGAACAATTGTAGAAAATCTGAAAAAAAAAAAATTATTAAACCTCGGCATTAAACCTCATTTAACCAATCAACCAACCTTTTGCTGCAATTTTCTTTTTAAACATTTCTAAAAACATTTACTCTATCATACTTATGATAGTTGAACTTTCAAAATAAAAAGTGCATCTAAAAATTTTTATAGACATTCACAAACTCTTAATTGTCTTAATTAACTCTTCTATTTTAAATTTTGAAATTTATGCATTTTAATATTGTAAAAACTTTAGGTTTGCCCAGAAGAAATTGGGCAACCATTTGTGAAACAATTGTACTTTTTTTTTTTTTTTTTTTTTTTTTTATAATAATAAATGTTAGGTGGAGCTTGTTGAGCTCAAGCCATATGGTAGGCCTTCCCACCTAACTGAAACTGAAAAAAAAGAGGATAATTATAATTTGTATCCATTTCTAAAACTTTCTCCCTTTGCTGAGATTATTTTTTATATATTTATTTTTTTGGTTCGGGATAATTTTATATTTTGAGTTGGAATTTATTTTTATCCTTATCAAAGTTTCAGTGAAGTCAAAATATGCTGTCAGTTTATGCATTACTTTTTGCATTGATGCATAAACTTTTATGCATTTATTAACAATTAATGAAGATTGTTATCTCTGTATTCAGATTTTTCTTTTTAAACAAATAGGATTAGATCATTCAAATAAATCTTATCTTCGACAGTATAATAGAATATTAAAGCAACAAGTTATTATTATTATCCAAGTTTTTATTGCTCTCTAGAGTCATCAACATCATTTATTGTTTGCACAAATAAGAAATGACAGATCACATTTATTTATTTTAACAAATCAAAACATTTCATACAAATTTAACTGGATTGCAAGTCTTCTGTTAATGGGATAAAATTTACAATACATATAAAAATATATATATTTATTTTAATTGTCTGCTTAACTTTTCTCGGTACAATCATACAAAAAGAAAAATTCATTTATCATCTTTTACTGACAAATAGAAGATTTGTAATATTGGTACATGTAGGAAAAATTTCAGTATGGAAATTGAAAGATGGTGTTTGTGTCGGATTGAATGCTAAAGATTCTATTATGGAAAGAACAAGCACCAATGTGGAAAATTCTCGTTTGGAAGAGGAATAAAAAGGCATTATTACATTAAAATACTGTGAGACGTTACAAAATGATAACCTGTTTACATCTTCTCTACTGGATGATATTTTTTGTGCTTCTCTTGGTATGGCTGAAGAATTTCACAGTTGAATATCAGAAATATTAGATGATCGACAAATTATTGAGGCTGAGCAATATATACACTACATACATATATATAATATATTTCATTCATTTAAAAAATAAATCTAAATAAAATAATATATTTTAATTATTTATTTATAGTGCTCAGGAGTTCATGAAGATATCGAAAATTTTGTGCCTGAAGAATTTGCCTCAAAAATATGCGATTACATTCCATTGTGGTACAAAATGGTTGGTTGGTTGGTTGTATAGGGTTTAATGGCACAAAATCCCTTTAGGGACATGCTGCGCCAAAACAAAGATTAAAAAATCAAAATATAGAAATATCTGGATGGGGTATCCCATCCAGATACAGTCAAGCAATGGTAGAAAAGTAAAAAGTTAGGATGTACAATTAAAAGTAAATAAATAGAAAGGGCAAACTGAGAAACAAAGTCATAAAATAAATAATAAACATTAAAAGATCATATGTCAAAATAAAATCCAGCACTTTTTTAAAAAGTAAAGAGTGCCCCATGAGGTAATTCCCCAATGAGGTTTGTCAAGGTTGGAGATGATGAGTTAAAAAATGTCCTGTACAAGTGTCGGAGGCCTGGGCAATCAGTCAAAATATGGTGAATAGTCAAGTGATCAAAATGACATTTTGGACATATGGGTGCATCCTCCCTAAGTAACAGATGTTTATGTGTGATCCTAGAATGTCCAATTCTCAGACGAGTTAGAATAACATCCTTTTTTCTTGGATAAATTGGAGGCCAGGTCACGATTGTTGGTTTTATACTATGCAGTTTATTATTGAAAGTCAAGTCCCAGCTTTCTTGCCATTTATTATAACTAAGGCGTTTAATAGTTAGTTTAACGTCTGAGAATGGGACTTTGTGGTGAAGGGGGTCACGAGCAAGCATTGCCGCCATGTCTGCTTTTTCATTTCCAGGAATACCCATGTGTCCAGGTACCCAGCAAAACAAAATACTATAGCCGCGCCTTTTCAAATCTTTATAAATGTTAAGGATGGCTAACACATAAGGATGATTATTAAAAGATTTAATAGCATCAATAGAACTATTTGAGTCTGTGTAAATAATGATGGATGTGTTATGATGATGGGAAATGTGTAACATGGCTCTTTCTATTGCAATTAATTCAGCTGTAAAAATTGAAGTGGAAGGGTGAAGCTGATAGCTCAACGAGGTGTTATCATAAAAAACCCCACAACCAACAATGTCGCCACATTTCGAAGGTACAAAATGGAAGCTGTTGCATTAGCTGAAGCACATCCAAAATGGAGTTTAAAATCATTGTAATCCAATGAAGCACATCTGTTAAAACAAAATCATTAGGTAGGTCGAAAGAAGATCTAAATCGAGGACAAAATATTTTTACAAATGGAAAACCATAGATTATGAAACATGAAAGATTTGTTGAAGCTCAAAAAATATGGAACAGGTAAAAGAATAAGATTTTTTTCAATTACTTGTGTAATCACATTACGATTTCAAGTTTATTAATAATATAAATAACACATTAATAATACTAATTTATTAACTCGTTTTTTATACTAATATGTAAGTGACAACACAGACTACGCACCACTGGGGAATGTGGCTGCCTGTTTTTAGATGAATTTCATTTTCAAGCAAGTTCAAGCTGGATGGAAAGGTTTAAAAAGAACAATGGAAAAGACAACATAAAGTGATGAAGTTTGTGAGTGACAAAGAAGTTGCAGCTATTGAAGAAATAATGGAAGCAGCAGAAAAATTCTGTGTGCAAATAAAACAGCTAATAAGTAATTTTGACATTGATTTTTAAAAATACTGACCAAATTAGTGTCAATACCAAACAGTCTATAGTTGATAACTTGCTGAGTGAAATTCTAAATCTGTTTTCGTTAAAAAAAAATTTGAATCAATTAATGCTTTCTTACACAGCCGAATATGTCATTACAGCATCTGGAAAATGTCTTACCATTCATCTTCATATGTTTGCATGAATAATTTAGCATGTTTGGACCATATGCAGGCCCCGATTATGACTAATTGGGGCCGTGGGCAAACATAAATTTAGGGGCCCCCCTTTCGAATCACTGCAAAACTATTCAAATAAAACTGATGGTCACTCATATGTGTATGTATAATGCATAAGCATATTTTTGCACCTTGTATATAAATAACAGAAAATTCTTAGCTGTGTCAATTCTAAATTAAATACCTTAATAATAGTACACTTTTTTTTTCTCTTTAGTTTAGAACTAACAAAACTCTTTAATATAACTTTAGAAATGTGTTATATTGACTTTAAGATGATTTTAGTAATTTCAGTACAGTAGACTCCCTCAAATCCGCAAACCAGAAATCCACAACACTCTAAAATCCGCACATATTTTATGAATGTAAACAATGAAATTTTCAGTTTGGATATTGGGACAAAATTTGCTTTTTTTAATTTTGTATCGATTCCATAGATATTTTTTAATTTGTAATTTTCTTAATAATACTCTATTCATGTTTTCTTCATGAAGGAAGAACACATTTTTTTGGAAAAAATTCAAGATATTGCTGATATCACTGGTAATTACAATCTTCTTACCAAATATATTTGGGTATTAATCAAGATATTTTGGTTATTAAGCCTGGCTAAACTTGGGGGGGAAAATCCTTATTTCATAATTTTGATGTGAATTAGTAATGTACTTTTATGAGGCAAGTTTTGTTGAATAATTTTGGAAAAATAGATTTAATCTTTATTATGAATATTTAATCATACACTATTGATTATTAACTTGACCTTTGCTGTTAATACTTTAATCATTTAAAAAACTATCTAAATTTTTATTATTTTAGTTCATTACTTATTTTAATATTTTATTATATTGTAAGCATTCATTATAGTTCTGATTGCACTGTTAATTGCACTCAAATTATTGTTTAAAAAATGTAAACAAAGCAATGACCAGAAATCCGCAAAATTCTAAAATCCGCACAACCTGTGGTCCCAAGCTGTGCGGATTTGAGGGAGTCTACTGTATATGGAAGAGTTGGAATTGAAAAAAAAAGTAAATATTTTATTATTTAATCTATGGATTTGGGGGCCCCTTAAGGTCCGGGGCCCATGGGCAAAGTCCCGATTTGCCCATGCGATAAAAAGGGCCTGACCATATGTTCAAAAGAAGGAAAATAAATTAAGTGCCAGTTTCAAAAATGTAATTGCTACTTATTCCAAACAGATAATTTGACAAAACAAGTTTATAAACAGTTTTTAAAAACTTGTCTTCTTCCATACATGAATAAAAATCATAACTTTCTTCTAATAATCAATTTGTGGGCATGTCAGACTGAGGCTACAATATATGATGCCGAATTCAAAATGAAAATGGAGATGTATCATGTGTAATAAAAGCAATTTTACCAAAATGTATGCCCATTTGCCAACCATGTGATTTTTTTTTTTTTTTTTTTTTTTTTTTTTTTTTTGCTACATAAAATTTTTTATCAAAAGGCTGCAGAATGCAACAATTTCACTAGAAAGCCAGGAGGAAATAACCTCACGAGAAGACATTATAAAATTTCATTGAATATCACCCGATATAAAATTAGGAAGTCGACAATTGCTTTTGACGCCACCTTCAGTTGAAAATTGTGAAAGTGTTGCAAGAAGCATGCAGGATCTTAAGAATGCTGCTTGTGCCGAAATAAAACTGTATAATTCAAGAGAAGCATCGACAAAGGCTGAATTAATTTGGGCACTAAAATCTGTTGAATGTAACATTTCAAGTAGTGTTGGGGAAGATCTCTAAAGAAGTATTTATTGCTATGTTTCCTGGTGCTGTATTGGATAGTTTTCATCTTGGACGAACCAAGCTTACTTACTACATAATATACTTGAGGGTATTTTATCATCTTCTTGATGTAACTCTTATCAATTGCTGGTTATTGTTTAGAAGATTCGGGAAGCAGCAGCATATACCAACCCCAATGAAACAGAAAGTCTTCAAACACATTCTTACCTTGCGATAAATGTCGCATAGAATTTTGCCTAAATAAATATAGTAATTGCTTTAGATCTTTTCATCAATAAAAAAAAATAAATTTATTATATTAGTTACATAATTTTTATTTTTGCAATACGTAAAAAAGTAAAACATATATTAGTTATTTTCATTATACCAAAAAATATAGTTAAGGCTCAGTGTACCGTATGTGGAACAAATTAAAAATTCCCTATCTTCTGATCACTAATTACAATCTATATATTTTTGTCGCGCATTTAAAAAAAATGAACCTAGTATTACGCAAATTTGGTTTCCATGCCATACTTTTAAGGAAAAATCTGTAGAGTTGGTTGTGGATGGCCAGCTCTATCAGAAGAATTAGGTGTTATTAAACAGATCTAAGGTTAATTGGTACTACAAAATATTCCTATATCATGGGACATGATGCATATATTACAACTTATGCAAAAGCACTCAGAAACACCTGATATCATAATCAAAATGCATAGTGTTATTCATGAATCAATGGAGGAGTTTATGTATTGAGGAAAATTTGAAGATCTTCTCAAGTGTTCTGAAGAGTTTGGAGATTAATTGTACAGACCAAAAGTGTGCTAAACAATGAAGTTTGCTTCTTATCCTACAGAAGTTTTTAAAACATTTCTTTCAGATTACAAGTTCTAGTAGCTGCATCTGAAAACAGACCAAAGATGTTTCCTCTCAAAGACAGATTAATTTAGACTCTTTTTCATACATTAATCATTTCAAATATCTGTAACATATTAACATGTTTCTCAAAATGTGTACAGGCTGATGACATTCTGCCTTGGGAATATTTCAGATTTATGTTAATCTGGATTAAGATCTAGAAATATTTCTTAATTACATTGAAAAGTTCTTAATTGTAGATGATACTGAAAAATTATGTAGACTAACTGATAATTTACAAGAACAATTTTTAACTTAAAAAAAAAGCAATGAAAATGTTCAAATTTTTCACTTTCGATAACATTCTGTTACCTGATCTTCTAAAATCACATGCTCATACACTAGAGCTTATGCAACTCATGCTTAGACAGCAAAAATTATTTGTATAAATCATTCAGAAGTGATATTACTTTTGATTTCATTTTTTAAGTCTTTAATAAGAGCAACATAATGTGTATGGCCATAATGATAAGTTACTCCTAAAAGTTAATGACCTGCTTAATTTTGTAAACCTGAAATTTTCCAGATGTGATGTAACTATTGAACAATATTTAGAGTATAAAGGTTTTAGCAAAGACATTTTCCACATATTTTTGAAGTCCTTTTCTTTTTATCCCAACATAATATTTACAACTGACGCAGATACACTGTATTTCGAATATAAAAAATTATGTTCATGGTTTTATGAAGAAATTAATGATCATGGAACTAGCAATGTTAAAATTAGAAATGTCTAAATTTAAACCAAAACTTTATCATAATTATAAAATTTTTCAGTTCCTGCTTGTCAGTTCCAGTATCGGAAGCAATTTGCGAAAGCTGGTGTTCAGTTATAAGAAATATAATGCAGAAGAGGACCAGAGAAGATGATAGAAGTACAACAGAAATTGGCGACAGGAAATTTGTCATGCCTGTTCTTGCCACTTTCTGGCCATATCTCCATTTCTATGACTCATCTATCTTAATTTACTTCTACCTAATTATAGCTATCTTTTTACTAATAGTTTATTCATTTATTATAACTTTCACTGTCTTTTATTTACTTTTATTAAATGCCTTTTTACTTTTTCATTCTACAAGTTTCTTTATCTCTTTATTAAATTTGTTACTTTATTAAAGATCTCGTACATTTCAGCAATAGTTATTTAACTTACTTTACCTTTATTTCCAACATCCTCTCTTTAAAACTTCTAGTTTCATCTGTTCTGTTTTTCTTTATTTTTCCGGCTTTCACGTTCAACATACTTGCTTGCCATTTGGAGCACGGATGGCAAGCTTCTCTCGACTGCCATGAGGTGGCGTAGTTCATTTGAGCCTGCTGCTCATCGACAGTACGCTGTTTTGTCCCAATGCATTCTCATTTGAGAACCACTGGTCCATCTGCTCCTTGCATGCATAAGTTTGCTCTTAGTTCTGCTTTCGGTATAAATACTTTGTCATTTGCACAATCTAACTTATGTTCCGATATTGTATTGCTATATTTGTCTCCTTTCTTTTACTGTTTATGATTCATATTACTAGTCTTAGTTTTATATTAAATGATTGTTAAGTGCTGTTTACCAAAGGGTTTAAAAAGGGATGACAAAGGGAACATAGCCATATATACAGCCCGTTTGGTAAACCAAGGGTTTAAGCAAATTAGGGGAGAGTCGTATGAAGATATTTAAGTAATTTTTGAAAAATGTATTTTTTGTATAATTAATTAAGTTTAATATTGTATTATGTTTTGTATCAGTGTTAGTATCATATGTATATTTGTACAAATTAAATTTATGTTGAAATCTTTGTTGAAATGTTTAAGATATTTTCTTTAATGGTTTTTGCCTGGTAGATATTTAAAATCCCGCCTGAATGTGGTGATACTTCTCGATGTTCATTTCTGGATGTCCAAACGGCTCCAGGAAGCGGCTTGCAGGGTGCCAATGTAATCTGTCAGAGTGTCATCTGGGAGAGGATTTTCGAGTTGACCATTGCCACAGGAGGGTCTTATCGCGGGCAGGTTATTTTTAATTCTGCAAGTCCTATTTTATTGTGTTGATGTATGGAACTGCCACTTAATTTCCTTCTACCTTGCAAATGACCTTTTGTTATATATTTAATTTATTGTTATATCTTTTGTTGGGTTGCAACCTATATATTTCTTTAAAAGTTTTTCTTATTTAACATGAAGTTAAAGTTCATTTAAAAATGTATAAGGAAGTTTGAATTTTGATTTTGAGATTATTTTTTTTGCTTGGGTGTCGCGGGCACCAAGGTGGAAAAATAAGAGGTTTTTGTATTAGAAATGGAAGTTCTTTGCATTTAAAGTGATTTACCTGAAGTATAGTGATTTAATTAAACTTAAAATAATTTTCCATATTGTTACAAGTTCCTTGTCTGTATGTGAGTAAAAGAATTAATGAAATTGTGGCACCACGTAAGGTTGTATGTAAGGTTGAATGTTTGAATAGGTCATATGTATTGTATTGTCTAACTAACTTTTATGTAGGTACTTTGAAACATTGTAAATTCACGAAATGTCTTGCAGACATGTGGAAGATAAAAAATGTACAAATTATACTTATAATAGTTTTCTCTTATTGTATTACAGTTCACATATTGTCGTATGGACAAGTGGAAGTATATTCTATTTCTGTAATGTAATTATTCTAATTTGTTTTTGGGTTTGATATTTTGTAATTCTTTTGAAATTGAACTGATGGCGCTGTTCTTGATATTTCGGACTTGTTACTGAAATTTTTGACTATTAATGCCATGAGGCAAAGCTGAAATGCATTGTAAGTTTTAAATGTTTAATGTAAATTTTTGAAAGAATTAGATTCTGAAAGTTTGATGTTTTTAATTTTTTCATGAGTTGAAATGTTAAATTGTTTTTGAAGTTTGGAGTTCTAAGATTGTTTTCGAATTATATTTAAATGTATTGTAATGTTTAAATGAATTTACTTTTCGCAAATTGTAATTCTTGAATGAATGTTTGAATTGCTTTTATCAGTTATTCTGTTGAATGTTATAGAATTTTGTTTTACAGTATGGATAATGTGGATTGTACAATCACTCTAGTGCTCATTAGTTAAGCAATTAGGTTAATGCAGTTTTCGTGAGTAATCGTTAATTTCATTCTTGCTGGTTTTCTTTTGGTAAATTTTATTTTTGGACTTTACCTTTTTTGGTATTTTTAACAATTGATAAAAGGGGGGGGGGCATTTGTTAGCCATATACCCATATTTTCTTATCAATTGTATTCAATATATATTTATTTTATTTAATCAAATACAATATCCAGTAAGTTTTTATTTATTACTTACCTTCTTCATCGATGCAGCTGTTTCATTCCATTTGATTTACAGATGGAGAGATTTCTTGGAAACCATCGTATTTCGCTCCGGACGGATCGCATTACCGATTTTTTTCACCGGCAAAGTTCGCCGTAAGTTTGTTGAGACTACACGGTAGCGTAAACCATCGACAGGCAGCATGATTGTTGTTTTCTCTTCGGAGCTGTTTTGCTTTCGGCACGCGCCTATGCAAATTTCTCTCGACCCATGCAGTAAAGGTGAGAGTTTTCTACTTCCGGTTTAAAGTGCGGTTTAGTTCAACTGACTTATGGAGGAGAATAAATAATAGACGGTGACGTTTGCTTGTGGGTGAAATGACTGGATTGACGTTGTTGTCATGTTAGTTCAAATTAGTTTAAAGTTATGTTAAAAGAAACAAAACATGATATACTTTTTAATTTTTACCCTCTCCAGGTCAATAACGAACTACGTCGAATCGCTATTGCTTTCAACCGAGCTGCCGGCATGCCAAGATAAAAATACGTGATTTTCGAGTGTTCCAGTGCTGTGATTTATTGAATCACCGGTGATTTCACTGTTCACGTCCGTTCATGAAACCCGATCGGCAGTGCGTTCGGAAAGGGGTTCGTTTGGATTAACCAATGGCGATTCTGCGTTAGTTTTTCTCTTTGAATTGTGAATGGCATCATCTGTTAGACAGAACTCTGTATTTAAAGACGACCGTGTTGGATGTTCTTCGCCTTCATCTTACTGAGCCATTATTGCTGGTTTAGCAGCAGCTGCAGTTGTATTTAGAATGGCGTAGTAATTGTAATGTTTTGAGTTTGTTTTAATTTTAAGCATAAGCAATGCTTATTTTCTTCATAGTAAATACCCATTATTGATCGTCATGAAATAAATCGAAGTTTGCTGAACCTGCTTTGTTTTCACTCAAGTCTTCCAACATTACACATTTTTAAAAAGACTTTCACTCGCTACTCATGCTGATTTAGTCAAAAAAATAAAGCAGACGTTGTGTTTGTTCTGTCGCGATCGTAAGCTGTGTTTATATTATGTTGTTAGAGATTACGAATTGATATAACAAGTCATCAATTTAGCTCTGATACGGTGTGATGTTTATCTTGGAATGAAGTTCATATGGTGAAGATGTCTTTTAAATTTTATCTATTTTTCTTCAAATTACATTTTTCAAGTATCTTCTTTATTTACAGTTAATTATTTAAATGAGCACTGGAGGGAGGTTTTTAATTATTTATCTGTTAAGCCAATTATTGTTTTAATTAGTCGTAGAATTATATTGAAAAGTTATTTTTTTTAATATCATTATTTTTAAATATGAAAAGATTTTACATAAAAAGTTGAGTTTTAATTTAATTCACTTGTCATCATTTCAGTCTATTTTTACACCTACTGCTTAGTTACAATTTTAAACATTATTTCTATTTTGAACACTATAGGGTCTTTGCTTCTGCTGTTGCATTCAACTCTGCTCCATATTAGGAAGTATTAGAATAAGTGCTTTAATGAATTTAGAGCACTGGTTATGTCAGTAGACTCACATAACAATACGCATGTGGTGAAAGAAAATAAGGAAACGAGGATGTTGCTTGTGTATCGTTTGCAACCGCATTTTAAATTATGCGAACAATGACAAAAAAAGCGTTGCATAAACACAGTACTGATGTTGAACATCAAAAACTTATGCATGCTCAGGTACATACACAAACATTGCCTGGTGCAGGTACCGTCGTTGCAAAACCACCATCGTCCTTGCCTGATTGCGTTGCTGATCAAAAAGCGGTTGTAACTCTGTTTTTATGCAAAAACACTTTGCCCTTTTCTTTAGCAGGAGATATTGTAGATCTTGCTAAATTTTTAGCGAAAGATAAACTTGCTTTGGCTAAACTCCACTTTACACGTACAAGTGCAACGTACACAACAACGCATGGAACTGCAAAAACTTTCAGAGAGGAATTATTAAGCAAACTTCAAGGTTTTTTTTTTTTTTTTTTTTTTTTTTTTAACATTGATGAAGGAATGAGTAATTGTATGGATAAAATCATTAACATTTTTGTTCGTTTTTATGATGAGGATCAAAAAATGGTTGTTACAGATCATTTAGCATCCAGAAAAGAAAACTTAAGCACGTCAAAAAATATTTTCGAACAAATTAACAATGTTTTTTTCGAAAATGAACTTGACTTGAATCAAGTTGTTAGTTGCTTATTTGACAGCTGCAATGCAATGAGAGGCTGTAGAAAAGGAGTAGAAACACTAATAAGAGATGCAAACCCCAATTTGTTAAACATACATGTTAAACGTACATATTATTCATAATAGTGCCAAAAAAATTTTCAGTTTTTTTGAAAATTACTTGGAAAGCATTGCAAGTGATCTGTATTTGGATATACAAGATTCTCATAAAGCAAAGGAACTTTTTTCAGAAATACAAACTTTATTAAATTATGAAAATGTTCTTCATGTTTTAAGGCTTGTAGACAGTAGATTTAAACATGTTTTATCTATTTGTGAAAGACTGTATAAGTTAAATGATGCCTTAAGGGTGTTTTATTTTAGTTTTTTAACTCTAGAAGAAAAAGAAAATGAAACAGAAGTCTTGAATGTAATTAATTTATTCACGCAGAAATGTATCGGATAAGGAAAAGAGTAGAATTATTTGGGTTCAAAATTTTGTTTCAAAACAAAAATTGATGAGATCTAACAAGGAAAGGAAAGAAAGAATTTTAGATGGTGTGTACAGAAATTATGATAAATATTTCTTTTTCTTACAATTTTGTCGGGGTATTCTAAAACAATTTATTTCATACGTCAAGATTTTTCAATCTGAAAAGCCAATGATACATCTGATCCACCAAAAATATATTCATAAAAGTAATATAAGAGGGAGCTTAAAAAATGGTATCTTTTTTGTCTTTAAACATTTTTAATTTTTTCTTTTTTTTTCTTTTTCCAAACAAAAGAACGATAACAAAGTTAGTAGAACACAGAACCATGTAAACAAAAAAGTTAGTATAAATATCAAACATGAACAAGAACAGAGAGGGATAACAAACTGAAAAGAGAAGATTAAAAAGTGTGAAACAAAAAGAAAAGAATAGACAACTAAAAGGAGAAGAAAAAAAGGAAAGGAGAAATATCGCTCGGGAACCCGTAAATACCTAAAGAAGGTTTTCCCCTGAGGGATTAAAATGTTGTGTAAATACATATTCGCACTATAAAGGCAATAATACCATTAAATATATGGTATGTACAACTCTTGGTGGAAATATTTCATTTGTTAGTTTAGGCTATGGAGGGAAGAAGAGATATATATTCTGTGAATATTTCAAGAAACTTTAAAAAATTCATTGAAAATTTAAAAAATTAGTTTTAAGAGTCTACTGTACCCTTAATGAAGAGCAAATCATTGCTATCCATGTTCTTTTAAATCTTTGTCCAGATCAGCATGGGGAAGCAGTTGTGAAAATGATGCTGATGTTGAACCTTTAGTTTCCTGAACAGGAAAATATAGATCCAAATGAAGTTATAGAATTAAAGAATTGTGTTTTTTAATTGGTGTTTCTTCCCGAATTTTGTTAAACAAATTTGTCATTTGCCTTACAGATGAACTGAAGAACAAGCCAAAAAGAAATTTGTCAGTAATGGAAAGACTCATTCTGACCAGAACTCTTGAGAAGCCCAAATGCTTAAAATGTTGTGTAAATACATATTCACACTGTAAAGACAACACCATTAAAATATATGGTATGTATAACTAACTCTTGGCAGAATTAATCATTTGTTAGTTTAGGCTATCAAGGAAAGGCTTCCGACAAGGAAACTTTTGAACGAAGTAGGGTTGTCGAAATGCTGGAGCCACATTTAGATGCTATCATGGTGGATAAAAGTTGTCGCATTGATAGCATATTTGTTCAGAACACATGATCAAGTTAGTGCAACCACCTTTTCTTGAAAAGAAAGAGATTGTGTTTCCAAACAATTAACTTAAGATTAATTGTTTAATTTAACAAAACAAATCACAGAAGCTCGTGTTCATATTGAGAGGATAATCCAAAGGTTGAAAATATTTAATTAAGGAAAACTACAATCAGGGGTGATTCTGGATGAAAATTTTTTTTCGGAAATTCGCATCGCATTTTCGGAAATCGTCGGGAGGAGGAGGGGGGGGGGATCGTGAGTCCCCCCCCTCCAGCGATCTTCGGACAAAATCGGCGATTTATTGCGATCTTTTGCCAAAGTCGGTGGTTTTTTTGCGATCTTTTGATGAAATCGGTATTTTTCCATGTTTTTTTAAGTGAAATCGGCGTTTTTTCGACGATCTTTAGACAAAATTTGCTCTTTTACACGATTTTCCTCGAAAACGGCGTTTTATTCCCGTGATCTTTTGACAAAATCGGCGTTTTCCCATGCTTATTTAAGTGAAATCGGCATTTTTTCGACGATCTTTATACAAAATTTGCTTTTTTACGTGATTTTTTCTCGAAAACGGCGTTTTATTCCCGCGATCTTTTAACGAAATCGGCGTTTTTTCCGTGATCTTTTGATGAAATCGGCGTATTTTCTTTTTTAAATATTCTTTTGACAAAATATTTTAAAGCGATCTTTTATCGAAAACGGCGTTTTTTCTGCGATCTATAACGAAATCGTCGTTATATCCGCGATCCGAATCAGGAAATTCGCGTTTTTCATCGATATTTTGACAAAGTTCGTTTACAAAAACATTGACGAAATCGTCGTTTTCCCACGAAATATTGACGAAATGTATGCTATTTCGGCGATCTTATCACGAAATTTGCATTTCTACGCAATTGTTTTTTCCGCGCGCAAAACCGTACAAGTTGGCAACTATGCGGAACTGATAACCCAATTTCAAATTTTTGGAAGAGGATGCCTTAAATTTTCGGAAATTTCGGACGAGAATCACCCCTAACTACAATGGAAACTTGTTGGCCTAGCTGACAGTTTGATAACAATTGCAACAGGCATAACTAATCTTAGCTTTTCATTTTCATCTGAAAATAAATATTCAAAATAAGGCAGTAGTATTGTCCATCTGTATATATGTTTAATATGTAATAATGTATGTTTGTTTAATATGTATGTATGTATTTAATGTGTATTTATGTATGTATTTTTAATAATATATATTTAATTTTAAATAATTGTCAAAGTATCGTGTTCCTAAAAAAAAAATTTCTTCTTTCTCAGAACATTGTGTACGATACCAGATTTTTTTCTTCTTGCTATTACTGTTCGCATTCAAACATTATATATATATTTAATTTTAAATAATTGTCAGAGTATTGTGTATGATACCAGATTTCTTTCTTCGTGCTATTACTTTTAAATTAAAAAATTATGTGTATATTTAACTTTAAATAGTTGTCAGAGTATCATGTTCCTACAAAAAATTTTTCTTCTTGCTAGTACTGTTTGCATTCAAAAAAAAATTATGCATATATTAAATATTGTTTGACATGCATGTCGTTTAAGAGGAAAAATATCCCACTTTCAAGAACACGCTTTTTATAAAAACTGGTCTGGTACTTCATCAGCAATGGAAGCAGACATAATTGTTGAAGGTTTACTCCAAAATATGCCACTCTATGGAGTGAAATTTTTTTGCATGATTGGTGATGGAGACAGAAATGTTTACAAAAAAGTATTAGACTGTAGGCCATATATAATTTGACTGTGGAAAAAGTGGAATGCAAGAATCACTTGTGAAATTTTTGCAATAGAAGATATTTCCAAAAACACCAAATTAGGGCATATATATCTCAGAAAAATAGTAGGTAACAACATGAAGAATTTGGGTGATAGGATTGCAGATGCAATAAGATATAGGAAGAATGATGGCCCTCTCAAACTGCGAGAGGACATTATAAATGCTCCTCGGCACAGATTTGGAGATCACAGCCATTGCGAATCCTATTAACAGTACAGGAGAAAGCGATGACCAAAACTATATACCTGAGTTCCATAGAAGTGGTATTTTGTTCAAAATAATGGAAACAGCAAACAATCTAGCTTTGCACGCTAAGTCTATTCTTTCATGCAAATAACAATGCAGTAAAACAATTGAATTCTGTAATTGCAAAGCACATTTGGTGGTAAGAGAGTAAACTTTTCCTTGAAACATTCCTATCGAACAAGATGTAATCTGTCTGTAGTGTCACATAATAGTAACCAGAAATACTATAAAATACATAAATTCTTAACAAACAAAAGTCCAGGGCAATTTTGCAAAAATCATATAGTCCTAATGCCGAAAAACTCGATATGACCGATAATGAGTATGAATTTAAAAAAGGGAAATTTTTGCAATCTCTTTTGAGAAATCCCAGCAAGATTAAAGATTTAGAATGAAAAACAATATTTCAAGCAGATTGCCCAGTTTGGAAAAAAGAAAGACAAACACTTTTGACACCCTCAAATTTCAAGCGCTGTATACAATAAATTGGTTCACACTAGTTGCAAAAATGTAGTTAAAAATATTTTGCATTCTAATATAAATGTGCCTAGAGTGCTATATGGCATTATGCATGAAAAAGATGCTGTAAAAGAATTAGAAGAAAGAAAATATAAAAATACTGAAATGTGGTTTATTTTTAGATCGTGAACTAAATTTTTTAGGTGTGTCTCCAGATGGCATAGTGAAAGATAATAATATCATTGTTGAGATAAAATATCCATTCTTGTGTTCAGATTTATTTCCAATGAAGCAATCCTTCAAAAAAAGTTCAATTTTTGGAAAATAGATAAATCAAATTCTGTTAAAACAAAGGTAATAAAAACATAAATATTACTTTCCGGTGCAAGGGCAACTGCATATTACGAAAAAAAAATACTGTTTTTTTGTCCTTTGGACACTTAAAGGAATTAAAGTTGAAAAAATATATACAGTGCAGAACCATTTATCCGGAATGGTTGGGGTCAGATGTATTCCAGATAACTGGTTTTTCCAGTTAACTGGTTAGACATTAAAGCATCAGCATCCATTTGATAAGTTTTATGGAATATATGTGATTGTGGTATTACTTCTAATTTTAAATGAACTATTAGATTACTTGAACTAATAATCAGATGCAAGTAAGATTAAATGTTAGAAGATAATTTATGGGAATGCCTTGGGAACAAAAATTCTTCTGTTTTCTCTGCATAACAATGAAAACATCTGCAATATAACTAAATATGCTTCTATTTCAAATACTAGATGTTGTTATCAAACTATACAATTGTTTCAAGCAATGCATGTATCCAACTTGCAGTGTATGACACTTTTTTCTACAATGATTCTAACATCAGTCTATTAAAAATACCATTCCGGATAACTGGTTTTCCGGTTAACTGGTTTCTGGATAAATGGTTCCATACTGTAGCTATCTTTTTTTTTGGGGGGGGGGGGGTTGGAGGGGAGATAAAGAAATGAAAAAGAAGTTAAGAATTTTTTATTTTGATTACCTTTTACCAGAAATAATTGATCCACATCATAGAAGATCAATGCCCATTAGAGATCCACTCTATATTTTAAAAACACTTGAAATTCACAATGAAAAAAAGAAGGAGGTAGTTGTAAACTGCCAAGTAAGTCAGTCAGGAGATTAAACACACAACTAAAATGTTTATGTTTCATTTTTACTTATTCAAAATAAATTAAATGCACATCTTGAATTTTTTTTACAGAATCTGTATGCTGTAAGCCAAGCAACAAAGGATCAGCAATTTTTTCGTTAAGTTTAATTATAAAATTGTTTGATAATCAGAGTCATTATTTCAAGTAAATGAACACGTTACAACATTTTTAACTCATTGGAAATGTACAATAGTTAAAAATTTAGAGTTTTCAAAATTTAACTAGAAAACGCAGTCAGAAGGAATGAAGTGGAAAATGATAAAAATTTTAAACATCCCTTTTTTTAATGAAGAGGAGGCTGCAAAACTTCAAGAGGTATGTCCAAATACAATAATTAATATGTCTCAACTGGACATATCTTCTACAGATACTGCATCAGAAGATTTTTAAGAAGAAATGCCTCCTAATTTAATTAAGGCAGTAAAAATGGTTAATGGCTCTAAAAATATGAAGCAGAAATTAATGGAAATTTTTAGTGCAGAAATCTGCAATGTTCATCAACAGAACAATATTTATGTCCACTGTGGTTTGAACATCACAGATGGAGATTTACTAGTTCAAATTTTAAGACCATTTCACAGGAAACAATAGAGTCAAGACTTCTCACAACAATCTTGAGCTTGGATAAAAAGATTTCTTCTCCAGCTTTGCAGTGGGTAAGAAATAATGAATCAGTTGCCATGGAAGCTTGCATTGGGCAGATGACATGTCAAAAAGCCAATTTAAGAATCCAAAAGTGTGGTTTATTCGTCAATCCCCAAATGCCTTATTTAGGAGCTTCCCCAAATGGTTGTGCATCTGTGATTGTTGTGGGAAAGGCATTATCAAAATCAAATGCCCTTTCAAGTATAAAGAAGAAAATATATAACACATTCTTTCAAAAGATAAAATGTTTTTCTTGGATGTTAATGGTTTATTAAAAAGAAACCATGCGTGGTATATAATCAGGTATTAACATCTTTCTGTTTTCAATTAAAATTGTCTATTTTGATTAGATTCTTGTCTGTCTGCTTGTTTTAGCTGTTTCTCTAGGATGGTTGGTTGGTTGTATAGGGTTTAATGGCGCAAAATCCCCTTAGGGACATGCTGCGCCAAACAAAGACAAAATTTATAAAAACAAGAGATAGAAAAGGCTATCTGGATGGGTTAACCATTCCAGATGTAGACAGAAAAGAGTAAAAAAAAAAACATATTTATAAACTTAGAGCCAGGTAAAAAGTGCTAGTTTCAAGAAAGGCATCTGGATGGGATTTCCATCCAGAATGCCAAAAAGGAAAGTCAAAGTTTAAAGATGTTCTAAATCATAAAATAAAAGCCTGTATGTTTTAAAAAAACGAAGAGTGCCCCATGAGGTGTTTCCCCAATGAGGTTTGTCAATAGTGGTGATGAAGTATTAAAATAGAGTCTATAAAAGTGCCGGAGACCCGGACAGTCCGTCAGAACATGATGAATGGAAAGATCATCAAAATGACAGTGTGGACACATGGGTGCATCCTCCCTTAATAAAAGATGTTTATGAGTCATCCTAGAGTGTCCAATTCTTAGACGAGTCAATAGAACATCTGTTTTTCTTGGATAGTTCGGAGGCCAAGTCATGATAGTTGGTTTGACATGATGTAGTTTATTACTGATTTCTAAATTCCAACTTTCTTGCCAGTTATTATGTATAAAGTGATTTATAATTAGTTTTGTGTCTGAGAATGGCACTTTATGGTGTAAAGGGTTAAGAGAAGCCTTGCCGCCTCATCTGCTTTTTCATTACCAGGAATACCCATGTGTCCAGGTATCCAACAAAATAAAATATTATAACCACGTCTAGTCAATTTAATATAAAAATCCAGGATGGCAGTGACATAAGCATGTCTTTTAAAAGATTTAAGTGCGTCAATAGAACTATTTGAGTCAGTATATGATGAAGGATGTGTTATGATGATTAGATATGAGTACCATGGCTCTCTCTATTGTGATTAATTCAGCTGTAAATATAGAAATAGAGGGATGAAGCTGATAACTCAAAGAAACATTATTATAAAAAATGCCACAACCAACTCTATTTCCACTCATTGAGCCATCTGTATAAATGTTGGTAAAATCCTTATAATCTGTACGATGTGCAGCAAATAACTGTTGAAAAGCAGCAGCAGGTAAATTCTTTTTATCGTAATTTTTAAAAGGATGAAGGGTTTTAATATCGGGTGGGTGCCAAGGAGGATGAATATGCAGTGGACAAGTACTCACCTCAATGTTACTCAGAGGGCTATTGTTGGTTGTGCTTCTCATTCTGATACCAAAAGGTGGGATGCAAGATGGGCGATGCTGGTAATGAATATCATTGTCAGTATTTAAAATTAGAGTATGAAGTGGATGGCCGGGATGTGAAAGGATACGGTAAAACAAATCTAACGAAAGTTTTTCACGAATATGGTAGAGTGAAGGTTCGTTACAATCAACATATAAGCTTAAAACTGGTGATGTGCGAAATGCACCAGAGCAAACTCGAAGTGCGCTATGGTGCACCTTGTCAAGTTTCTTAAGAACAGACCTACGTGCAGAGCCATAGACCTGGCAGGCATAGTCAGTTTTTGAACGGATGACAGCACGATAGATTTTAAGAAGAGAGGTACGGTCTGCTCCTCAAGAAGTATTAGAAAGTACCTTAATTAAATTTAGCTTTTTTTCACATTTTGTCCGTAATTGTAAAACATGAGGTAAAAATGTAAGTTTACTGTCAAAATAGAGGCCTAGATAGCGGACGTTGTCTGCAACAGGAATTTGTGTTGATCCAATAAAAATTTCAGGGTCTGGATGCAGATCCCTACGTCTACAAAAGTGCACACAAGAAGTTTTGTCATCAGAGATAACAAAACCATTTTTATTCGTCCAATTAAGAATATCCCCCAGGGGAATACCTTCTTTAGGTATTTACGGGCTTCGCGACCCCGGGATCCTGAGCGATCATTCTCCTTTCCTTTTTTCTTCTCTATTTTAGTTGTCTATCCTTTTCCCTTTGTTTCACACTTTTTAATCTTCACTTTTCAGTTTGTTATCCCTCTCTGTTCTTGTTTTTTTTTACTAACTCTTTGTTCTTGTTTGTTTTCTTACTAACTCTTTGTTCTTGTTTGGAGTTTTTAGACTAACTTTTTGTTTACATAATTCTTTGTTCTACTAACTTTGTTGCTGTTCTCTTGTTTAAGAAAAAAAAAAAGAAAAAAAAAATTTAAAAATGACAAAAGACAAAAAAGACACCATTTTTTTAAGCTCCCTCTTGAATAACTCTTTTACAATAGTGGTTTTTTTTTTTATTCACGTGAGACACCCTGGGTGTTGAGGTTTCTTTTAACCTCATCGACTCGTCTCTTCCTTTTTAGGTTGATATCGAGTCCCAGGGTGCAGGGCATCTCTGAGCTCTGGTTCCGAGTACGGGGGGCGCCATGCTTGCATGGTGGTTGTTAGGGGGAGCTATTGCTACCAGGCGACTGGATCCTTTCGACGTAAGGGCCGGCTGTAGGTTGGACAGAGCTGTAAAGGCTTACCTACGGCTACCCATTTTCCTTGGAAATGAACCGGAGCTTCGGAGATGCTATCGAGTTTAACCCAATGTTCGAAAAACGTGGGGGTCTGTTGAAAATAGTTTTCGCCCTTTTGAGACCTGCACCAGACGTAACGGTAAGAAGAAGGGTCGGTGACCAGGCCCGATGCCTGGTGTTTTATAATTTCTCTCTCTAAATATGGTTACAACTAAAGGAAATGAAATATGCGATGTGGAGGCCCCACAACCACTCACTGAGGTGAGCTGTATCTATAATAAAAGTGATAATCAGGACTCTAAAAAATCTTGGGCTGAGAGGGTTGAAGATTGTACTTCCAATATGGAATGTGACAATCTCAACGCTGTAGCCGGTAAAGCTGAAGGCAGATTCTTTGTGGTCAAACGTGATGAGGGAAGTTTTGACAAAACTCCCTTTTTGATCCACAAAGCTATCCAGGGATTGGTTGGAGAACCTAAGACTATAAAAAAATTACGATCTGGGGAGCTTCTAGTAGAAGTAAAAAATAGCCAACAAGCGGAAAATATAATAAAATGCAAACAGTTCGCAAACATTCCTGTCTCTGTTAGCCCTCATAAAACATTGAATACATCTCGTGGAGTAATTTCTGAACCTGACCTCTTACATGTTACTGAAGAAGAAATAGCAGACAATTTAAAAGATCAAAATGTAATACAAGTTAGAAGAATAAAAATATATCGTCGTGATGATCAAATACCCACAAATCAAGTACAGATTCCTACCAAACACATTATACTCACGTTTAACTCACCCAATCTACCAAAATATATTAAAGCTGGATACTTGTCATGTTCTGTCAGACCATACATTCCTAACCCACTGCGTTGCTTCAAACGTCAACGCTTTGGGCATTCAAAAATAGGATGCAGAGGTAAACTCACCTGTGGCCGGTGTAGTGCCATTGGCCACGAAAGTGTCCAATGCAATGCACAACCTTACTGCGTAAACTATAAAAGAGACCACCCATCCTATGCTAAATCTTGCGAACAGTTCAAAAAGGAGAAAGAAATTCAGACATTACGCACTAAAGAAAATATCCCATATACTGAAGCAAGAAAAATAGTAGAAGCCAGAACACCCAAAGTTGGTGTCTCTTATTCCGCTGCCCTATCCAAAACAACACAAAAAACTTATCATACCATTGCCACTCAAACTGAATTCTTTATTGAAACCGACTGCCAAACAAAGCAGAAAGATAATAGCTTACCGAACCATTCTGGCAAAACTACAAGATCAACACAGTCTCTTTCAAATAAATCTATAAATTCTATTCCTTCTAAGTTGCAGCAAAATGCTTCGTCAAAGTCATCGCAATCATTATTTCCTAAACCCCCACTCCATAGAAGAAGCTCCCAGACTACCCCTCTAAAACAAACCCGTAGATCTGAAGCAGAGAAACATAAAATACCAATAATTAAATCCACAATACCACATAAAATAATACCAAAAAGAAAAAGAATAATAAAATAACCAAAATTGAAACCAATCTAAAACAGAGCAAAGAAAAATCATGTATGCAGGATGACGACGCAGTCGCTCTTCATCCAGAACCGGATGTAGAATTAGACGAGGGAGATAGTATGTCTACTATCTCTGAAGAAAATGACATAGATACCTTTATCTAACCCATTCATGAATAATATAATCTCTTGGAACTGCCGTGGCTATCATAATAATTATGACGAAATCCGTAACCTTCTCTCTGATCATCAGCCTTTATGTTTAGCTTTACAGGAAACTCATTTAAAACCCAATAACAAAGCCAAATTACGCAGCTATTCAACTTACAGAAAAGATTTTATAGGTAGTAACAGAGCTACTGGTGGAGTGGCTCTTTTCATCTCTCACACTTTGCCCCATTCTCATATTACTTTAAATACTAGCCTACAAGCTGTTGCAGTCCGTGTGCATATTGACCATCTCATTACAATATGTACTATCTATTTACCTCCAAACCAAACTATCCAGTTAACAGATCTAGATAATCTTCTTCTCCAACTCCCCACTCCATACATCATTATTGGAGATTTTAATGCCCACAGCCAACTATGGGGGAACAGTGATTCTAATCATCGTGGTGATATCGTAGAAAAACTTATCTCTGACAATGGCTTAC
This sequence comes from Maratus speculifer, assembly GCA_964019185.1. Lineage (NCBI taxonomy): Eukaryota > Metazoa > Arthropoda > Arachnida > Araneae > Salticidae > Maratus > Maratus speculifer. The sequence goes on along the minus strand of OZ025301.1, from coordinate 211,337,291 downwards.
GCCTGCTCAATAATGGCAATCATACTTATATTCACGAACCTACTCGTACTTTTCATGCTATAGATCTGGCAATTTGCTCCCCATCTATCTATCCTTTTTGGAATTTTTGGATTTCTAATGATTTGCACGGCAGTGACCATTTTCCAACATTTATCACAAAGACTACTCCTAACAGGGACTCTTGTGATTATTTTAAGCGTTACATCTATGACAGAGCTAATTGGCCAACTTTCACGAGTCATGCTATTATTACAAATGATATGATTGACTGTGATATTGATGATGCACTTAATAATATTACCAGGTGTGTCATTAATGCTGCAGATTTAAGCATTCCTAAATCCCGTACCACATACAAACACAAAAAGCCTTGGTGGAACAGTAACTGTCAGAATGCAAAAAAGAATCAACAGAAGGCTTGGGGCATCTTCAGGAGATACCCCACTAACAGTAATTATATTGCTTTTAAAAAAGCAAAGGCAGAAGCTAGGAGAGTGTGTCGCAATAGCCAACATGAATCCTGGATGCAATACATATCTAACATTAACTCTAGTACCTCCAGTAAAATCCTGTGGAAAAAGGTCAGAAACTGTATGGGTCTTTATTCTGAAAACCATATCTCTATTCTAAACCACAATGGCCACACAATTGCTTCACCCAAAAATATTGCTGAAACCATAGCAAATGCACTTGCATATAATTCCAGCTCCGACTCTTACCCTGAACCTTTCTTGTCCTATAAAAGGCAAATGGAAACTACCACCATCAATTTTAACACTCGCCAAACTTATGACTACAATATTCCTTTCACCATCTCAGAACTACATAGCTGTTTACATAATAGCCATCCCTCTGCTCCAGGCCACGACGGCATTACTTATATTATGCTGAAACATCTCTGCACAACTTCTCTCAATAATCTCAAGTTTTATAACCGTATTTGGATGGAACACATCTTTCCTGACGCATGGCGCAAAGCCATTATTATTCCCTTTCCTAAGCTTGGAAAAGATTCCAGTGACCCAAATAATTACAGACCTATCGCACTCACTAGCAGCCTTTGCAAGCTCCTAGAAAAAATGATTAATTCCCGTCTTGTGCATGTTTTAGAATCTAACAATTCCATTGCTGCTTTTCAGAGTGGATTTCGACGAGGTAGGTCTACTATTGATAACCTCATTCACCTTGAAAATTACATACGGACTGCCTTTCTAAAACGCAACCATTTGGTGTCAGTATTCTTTGACATGGCGAAAGCCTATAATAGAACTTGGCGTTATGGGATCCTTCATGATCTTTTTAACTTGGACTTTCGTGGCAATCTGCCAATCTTTATCAAAAATTTCCTTGCTGTTCGACTTTTTCAAGTTCGAATAGGTGGAACTCTTTCTAATTTTTATGTACAAGAAGAGAGTGTACCTCAGGGCAGTGTCCTGAATGTTACCCTCTTTGCTATCAAAATAAATGGGGTACTTAGTCAACTTCCCCCTTCTGTGAAGGGAGATTTATATGTTGACGACTTTCGCATCATGTGTATAGGACAGGATATTCGTTTTATTGAGAGACAGCTGCAAATTGCCATCACCCGCATTCTTAACTGGACAAATAAAAATGGTTTTACTATTTCTCAAGATAAAACTTCTTGTGTGCATTTCTGTAAACGTAGGGACCTACATCCAGATCCCGAAATTTTCATTGGTTCTACCCAAATTCCTGTTGTGGACACTGTTCGTTACCTCGGCGTATACTTTGACAAGAAACTGACATTTTTTCCACATGTTTTACAATTACGGACAAAATGTGAAAAATTGCTAAATTTAATAAAAGTTCTATCAAATACTTCTTAGGGAGCAGACCGCAGTTCGCTTCTTAAAATTTATCGTGCTGTTATTCGTTCTAAAATTGACTATGCTTGCCAGATCTATGGTTCTGCTCGTACACATGTTCTTAAAAAACTTGACACTGTGCACCATAGCGCACTTCGTGTTTGCTCTGGTGCATTTCGTACTTCTCCTGTTCTAAGCTTGTATGTTGAATGTAATGAGCCCTCCTTACATCATATTCGTGAAAACTTGTCATTAAATCTCTTTTATCGTCTTCTTTCACATCACGGTCATCCACTTCGTTCATACATTTTAAATACAGACAATGACATTCTATATCAGCATCGTCCATCATGCATTCCATCTTTTGGTGTCAGGATCAGAAATACAGTTGACAATAGCATTCTCAGCAATATTGAGGTGAGTCCATGTTCCTCACATGTGTTCCCTCCGTGGAAGCCTCCTAATATTACCACTCTCCATCCATTCAAAGGATTTGATAAAAGGAATTTGCCTCCTGCCGTTTTCCAACAATTATTTGCTGTTCATCGAGCAAAATACAGTTCTTACACTGATATATACACAGATGGATCCAAGAGAGGAGATACTGTTGGATGTGGGGTTTTTTGTGATAACACTTCTTTGAGTTATCGTGTTCATCCTTCCATTTCTATATTTGCTGCTGAATTGATTGCAATACACAGAGCAATGTTACACATATCTCATCATCGTAATAGATCTTTCATTATATATACTGATTCTAGTAGTTCTATTCAGGCTATTAATTCATTTAATAAGCATCCATTTGTCACTTACATCCTTGAGCTTTATAATAATTTGACAACACGTGGCTATAATATTTTATTCTGCTGGGTACCGGGGCATATGGGTATTCCTGGAAATGAAAAAGCTGATGAAGCAGCAAAACATGCTCTTATTCCATTAAACTATAAAATTCCATTCTCAGACATCAAACTACTCATAAAATACTTCATTTATAATAAGTGGCAAGATAGTTGGAATCTGGAATACAATAATAAACTGCACCATGTTAAACCTATCATAACGACCTGGCCTCCGAACTATCCAAGGAAAACAGATGTCATTGTAACTCGTCTGAGAATTGGACATTCCCGGATCACTCATAAACATCTTTTACTTCGTGAGGATGCACCTATGTGCTCTCATTGTCATTTTGTTCAGTTAACCATTCATCACATTTTGACTGACTGTGCTGGTTTGCGACACTTATATAGAATTTATTTTAAAACTTCTTCACCTAATTTGACTAACCTCATTGGGGAAACACCTCATGGGGCACTCTTTACTTTTTTAAAACATGCCGGATTTTATTTTCAAATATAGTTTCTTTTGTTTACAATTTTCATTTATACATTCTTTGACATTTGGATGCGATTCTTACCTGGACATTGTTTTTTACGAATTTAGTACTTAAACTTTACCTTTCATGACTTTGACTACATCTGGATGGGGTACCCCATCCAGATTGCTTTTTTCATTGTTTATTTTCACTCTTTTATTTTTCTAGTTAACTTGTTTTTGGCGCAGCATGTCCCTTAAGGGATTTTGTGCCATAAAACCCTATATAACCAACCAACGAACCAACCAATTAAGAATATTTCTAATAGCAATTTGCAACTGTCTTTCGATAAAACGCATATCCTCACCCATACACATATAAATCTCCCTTCACAGAAGGGGGGAGTTAACTGAGAATACCATTTATTTTAATAGCAAAGAGGGTGACACTCAGGACACTGCCCTGGGGAACACCCTCTTCTTGTTCATAAAACCTAGATAAAATACCACCGATTCGGACTTGAAATAGACGAATAGCAAGAAAGTTTTTAATAAAAATAGGGAGATTCCCTCAAAAGTCCAGATTAAAAAGGTCGCGGAGGATGCCATAGCGCCATGTTCTATCATAGGCTTTCGCCATGTCGAAAAATACTGAGACCAAATGTCTGCGTTTAAGAAAAGCTGTCTGAATGTAGTGTTCAAGATGAATTAAATTATCGATAGTTGTTTCTCTAGGAAAATTAGATATATGGAAAGTTCAAATATGTGTGTTGGAATTATAAAGTCTATTGACCCATGTATTAATAGATTATTAGCTATTCACAAATATTTTCGTGAAAAATTTAAAACTATAATTTACTTAAAAAAAAAACATGTCTTTTGTATATTATATAAGGCATCATTTGAAAAATCTTTTAAAAGACAACTAAAATTTATATTTTCAGAGATTACTGAAGATGCTCTGAAAAAATATGCCCCATTTAATGAAATGTTATTTTCTAAGTTTCAGGGACAGTTGTTATAACTAGGAAACCATATTATGTTTTTTTATTTGGACAAAAGTTGACATGTACGTTCAACAAATTCTGCCATTGCCAGAGTTCAGGGAAGAAAAAGAAGCTGCACTAGAAGAAGCTTTTTATTCACACATGGTACCAGTTTTACAGGCAAATGCACTTTTTTTTACTGGGCCATTATTGAAAATTTTTGTGTTAGGATAAAAACAATGTTTGGTGTAATATATAAACCCATATTTAATTTTGAAACATCTGAAGGCATATACTTTCAAATCAAGTTATTGCTATCTGTGTGAAATTATATGTTTTTATACTGTTTGGTGATTGTTATGCATGTAGAATGATTAATGCATGTTAAATATTTTTAAGAACTTTGTTTTGCGTACAAACTTTGTATCCCTCGCATCCAAAGAGGTCAACTTTTTAAAGTGTCAGGTTGAAGGCGTATCCCAATAAGATTTATTGTCCCAGCAAAAGGTATGTTGAATTACTCATTCTAAGATGAACATCTGCCTAAGTTACTTTGTTTCCATCTTAGTAGTTTTGTTGTATTCATGACTTAATAAACCAGTTTTGCAACAGGGGTTACATTTCTCTTTCTCCTTCTGTTGACAGTAGAAATGACATCTTTATTGATCTTATTTTTTTATATTGATATCACTGTTCGCCAATCTCAGTCAATAGTGGCTTCATTTGAACTTGTTTGTGTTTACTTAACTTTTGCAAATGATTTAGTTTAAAGATTTGCATTATTTATTTTATTTTTATAATCAGTTGGTATACAGGGTGATTCAGCTCGTCGGTGACAAACTTTAAGGATCGATAGAGCACACCTAGACGAACATTTTTGAATAGGGAATGTAGGGTCCCTGACGCGATGGTAAGGTGCTAGGCGCTTTCGAAAATTTGGGTGCCGAAATTCGAAACGTCATAAAAACTAGGGAAATGGTTAGATTTTCTTGCTTGTTGCGTAGAAATGATTCTGTTTGTTTAGACTTTCTTCAGTACCAATTTGATAAGCGTATCTCTTAAAACATGGATAGGGGGCGCTGCAGACTTTGGAGAGCTAGACAACAACTTTAAGCCCGTTATTTTGATAATTTAACACATGCTCGCCAAAGTTTATACTCTAACTTAAAGTTTGAACCCAAAAGTAGAGCCCTGCAAAAAGCGTAAGAGCCGGAATAAAATGTCAAAGTACAGGGTGGTCGAAACTCGAAGGCTCCTAAGAGATAAACAGATTTCTTGACTTATGGCATGCATTTTCATGATTCTGTTTGCTGGGGCTCTCTGAAACTCAGTTGAACGGTACAAAAAAAACATCGATAGGGGGCGCTTTGGGCAAAAAACATAATTCGTTGACATTTCGGACGCTAACTGGAAACGGGGCGCTACGATCAGTTAGAAACAAAACAAGAGAGTAATTTACTTATCATAAGAAGCTATTAAAACTGCAGTTTGTTTGTTTTTTTTAACAAACATAGCTGGTTTCAATCATGCACAATGCGCGCAATAAAATTTACATAAGGTGCTTTTTGCTGATTTATGCAAAAGATATCGTACCATATCGATATGCAAAAGATACATAATGCGTAGACGACAACGCGAGATGACGTAGTTGTATGCGCAGACACGTCTTTTGAACGTGCGGTACCTAACGGGCTGCTAGGGCAAAAATGAATTTAAGCCTAGAAGCCACAATCACTTAAAGCAGAGTTTTAAAGGATTGGTGTACACATATATGCAGAAAAAAGTCAGGGAATAAATTAAACTAAATTTTATTAAAAACATTAAAAAAACATGATTAGTATAACAGCAAAATCCGGCCATAACTTTGGCCAAAAGAATGCATTGCTCATTTAGTGAGCTTTTTATCAAGTCTAGACTGACATTAGAATATAGCATGTTAAAATGAGCTTTTGAATTAAATCTAAATCATGCTTTAAATATTGCATGTCTAAAACGAGCCATCCAAACATGAAGTTGCTCAAATATATACCATCTGATAATCGCATGGAAATAGCAAGGCAGTTCTCTGTAACAGTGAAGCATACAGTTATACAAAGCAACCAATCAGAAACAAGCAAACGTCATCGGTACGATGACGCAATACTTAAACTGGAATGCAGGCATTCATCTCCAGATGCGTGGAATTCGTAAAAGTATGACGCCATATCGGCAAAGAAAAAGAACACTCATAAACAGAGTAATGAAACGATATCTTAGTTACATAACGATTCGAAATACCGACATCATAGTAACTTCAGATCTGAAAGAATGCTGCGACATGACATCAATGGCCCGCCTTCCACACATCTGGATATGTTACAAACTCGTACATGAAAAATGAAACTAATTCGATATCTTACAGTTTCATTAAAAAGGTATAATTTAAAACATTTTCTAAATATGCTAGTTTTTTTTTTTTTTTTTTTTTTTTCATTATTAGTACAGCAAGATCCCAGATTAAAATAAAACAAGTTAAGCACATAAATATAAAAAGTCAATCATTATAAGTTAATATTTATTTTCAAAAATTTTCTTTCTAAATTTTTAAGTTTTCTTTACTAGAAATATACTTCAAATTGAACAATTTCTCATAAACTAGATTTCTTAAAAAATGATATCTTACATGTATATGCTTAGTTTTACTGTTTTCTATAGGAGAGTTAGAAAAATCTATAGCAGCTCTGTTATCACAAAATAAGTTAAACTCTGAAAAATATGGGGGGAAAATTTTTAGTTCTTTACCTTCTTTTATTATGTTAATTATCCAAATAAGTTCCTTAGCAGCATCAGTCAAGGAAACGTACTCCGCTTCCATAGTTGAAAGGGCAACACAACGCTGTTTAGAAGTTCGCCAAGATATCACAGCATCATTTAAGAATAAAATAAACCCCCCAATCGATACTCGATCGTCTCGGTTAGATGCATACTCGGCGTCACTAAAACAATTTATTGAAAAATTATCATGACAAGAAAGATTTAATTTTTCATATTTTGTATGATATACATAGCCAAGGACTTTTAATAAGGCTAACCAATGTATTTTTCCGGGATTGCTTTGAAATTGTGAAAGGAGATTAACTACGTAACTAATATCTGGACGTGTTCTACTAGCTAAAAATGACAAACATCCAATTAAGTTACGATATGGAATTTTTTCCATTTCAGCAATTTCTTCATTAGTTTGTGGGCAATCCCTTTTAGAAAATATTACCCCTTTTGAAATAGGTAAAGAAACAATTGGTGGATAATAACTTTTAAATTGCTCATAAATATTTTCAATGTAATCCGTCTGATGAATATAAAAACTATTTTTAATTTGTTCGAAATTAACTCCCAGTAATTTAACCGTCTCCCCTAAAACTTTAATATCAAATTTTTGTTTTAATACATCTATAACTTTAAAAATTTTATCTTTATTTTTTCCTAACAAAATCATGTCATCGACATAGAAAAACAGGACAATTTCGGAGTTAAGAGAATAAACACAGTTGGTCCACTCAAACTTTTTAAAATTTAAACTTTCTAAAACGGAATGTAGTTCGTAAAACCATTCACGTCCGCTCTGATGGAGACCATACAGAGCTTTCTTTAACAAACAAACGTGATCAGGTTTATCCGATTCTACGAAACCAACTGGTTGTCTCATGTAAATAACTTCCGTTAAAGGGGCATATAAATACGCACAGCGAACGTCCATTTGAATATGATGCCATTTTAATCCACAAACTAAAATCGAGAAAAACAAACGTATTATAGTGAAATTCACCACGGGACTGAAAACCTGATCATATTGAATGCCTTTTTCCTGTCGGAAGCCTTGTGCAACGAGACGTGCTTTATATCTAATTATTTCGTTCTCTTTATTGCATTTAATGGTATAAACCCATCTGCTTCCCAAGATCCTAGCATTCTGAGGTTTTTCTACTAAAGTCCAAACTTCTCGATCTTTAATAATTTGAATTTCCTCTTCCATCGCACACTTCCACGATTCAACTTGAGGAGAACGTATTGCATCATTAAAAGTTTTTGGAACGTTCACTTGATCTCGCTTTAATTGTCATTCATTTAATTGATTTGCCTCCAACTCTTGATTTATAACGCCCGTGAACTTGTTTTTACCGCTGAAATCAAATACTTTTGGATCGTAAGGTATATTTTTGGACTCACAATAAGTTTTTGCATCATTTGGTGATCTTAAACGCATATTTGTTCCTACTATATTATAATAAATATCAGTACGCGATCCATCCGAACGAGGAACAGCTTTCCGAAACCATTCAATTTTTGGTTTAATTAATGCAGGAGATTCAGACACTTTTTCAATCTGTTTCGATTTCTCAACCTCCCCCTCAATTAATTTAACTTGTTTATCGGGCTCACACGATTTTTCAGTATCTAAAGCCTCCGAATCGTCTAAATGAAATAAACTTCGGTCGGAAATCTGTTCGTTTTTAATTTGTTCCTCTATTCTAACATTGATGGTCTCAATAACTTTATCGTTTTGAGGAATCCAAATGCGATAACCTTTAGTGCGAAGAGCGTACCCTACGAGCACCCCCTTTTCAGCACGCATATCTAGTTTACCGCGATTATGTTTAGGAATCCCGACATATACAGTGGAACCAAAAGCTCTTAAATGTTTAACAGACGGTACTTTCCCCGAAAACAACTCGAACGGTGTCTTAGTGAAATTCTTATGGCAGGTGCGATTCCACGTATAGACAAAATATAGCAGAGCCTCCCCCCAGAATCTCTTATGCAATTTAGAGTCATTAAGTAAAGTTCTTACTGCATTTAGAGCCGTAGAATTAAATTTCTCAACGAGACCGTTCATTTCCGGAGAAAATGGGTTGGTCCGCTCAGGTTTAATAGCCCTATCTTCCAAATATTCCTCGAATTCATTTGAGCAAAACTCTCCGCCATTATCAGTGCGGATGTTAATGACCTTGTTTCCAGTAAATGTCTCGGCACGTTTTTGAAATTTTACAAAAACAATTAAAAACCTCCGATTTTTCTTTCATCAAGTAAACGTAGACTTTTCTAGAAAAATCGTCGATTATTGTTAGGAAATATTTATTACCCCCTTTAGTTTTTGTATTTAGCGGGCCTGCTACGTCAAGGTGTAAAAGCTCCAACGGTTTTACAGACCTAATTTTTCCAATAGGTTTAAAAGAAACTCGTCTGGCTTTACCGATTTTGCAAGGCTCACAATTTAACTCTTCATTTTTGAGCGGAGGCATTCCCCTAACTTTATCAACGGTTTTTAATACGTAATCCTTATTTATATGAGCAAATCTTTTGTGCCATGTTTCTATACTGTTTTCTGTATTAACCTGATTAACTTCTAAATTTTTAGAATTTCCATCATTACGCTTAATATATTCAGGAAAAACATAGTAAAGGCCATTTTTTCGAATAGCTGAAAACAATTTTCTACCATTTAAATTTACATCTTTTCGCCCATTTTTACCAATAAACGTGGCGCCTTTCTCTTCAAAGAGATGGCCCGCCATCAAATTATGTCGTAATTTAGGGGAATATAAGACGTTATGTAATGCAACAACCTGATTTCTGCCTTTAATTTTACAATTAAACTTTATAGTTCCCCTGCCTAAAACTTCACAAGCTACCCCATTAATTGCAGCTTTCATTTCCATCCCGGAAATTGGCTCAAAATCCCAGAATAAATCTTTACGTGAACAAAAATGGGAACTGGCTGCAGTATCGAATAACCAGGCAGTATTATCAGTATTTGAGTTAAAATAAGCTTCAGCTATAAAACCAATCTCACCATGTTTTTCATCAGCCGTATTTTTAAATTTTCTGCAATTTTTAGCAAGATGGCCACTTAAGTTACATTTAAAGCATTTTCTAGTTTCATTATGTTTAAAATTAAAATTGGGATCTGCTGTACTTACCTGCGTATTAGATTTTGACTTCTGCTTAGTAGATCTCTTCACATTGTTACATTTATTTTCACTGTTATGTAAAGCAACTTCATTAAATACATTAGAATTTTTGTTAATTGAACAATTAAACAATTTTAGTCGTGCCTCCTCAGACAACAGTTCACTCAGAACATTTTCGAAGTTAAAGTCCTCGTCCGAAAAACGGTAGATCAGCTGGACAATACCTCTGTACTCATCAGGAAGGTGACGAATCAGCTGAAACGGCTTTAACCACTCGGAAATTGGACGACCGACATCTTGTAATTACATCATAATGTCTCTCAATCTAGCACCATAAAGATTCAGATCCTCACCAGGCTGCAACTTGCACTCGAAAAATGCGTCCGTCAACTCCACAACACGAGCACGACTACTAGGATGAAAATGCTTCTCCAACGCTTGCCAAGCTACATAAGGATCCTCGACACCAGATAATAGAGGCCGTAAATCTTTACTGACATTCAAGTAGAGAATGGAATATGCCCTTATCCTCTTTGCCAGATCGGCAGGAGTAGGCGCCTTGGCTGGATCGTCGACCTCCGGCAATTTTGTAGACACGCATTCCCATAGTGACTTCTCCATCAAAAGAACACGAACATCTTCTCGCCATGTGCTATAGTTAGACGACGTCAGCTTATCAATAGGGAGAAAGTCCATGCTAGATGAAGGCGGCATCATGGCTTAAAAACTGAGGAAAACACGCACAAATTTAAAAAGGTCTAACTTCTCTGCATATTGTGTGCTTCAATCCAGGCTGGGCCCATAACCCGTAACGGGCTGCTAGGGCAAAAATGAATTTAAGCCTAGAAGCCACAATCACTTAAAGCAGAGTTTTAAAGGATTGGTGTACACATATATGCAGAAAAAAGTCAGGGAATAAATTAAACTAAATTTTATTAAAAACATTAAAAAAACATGATTAGTATAACAGCAAAATCCGGCCATAACTTTGGCCAAAAGAACGCATTGCTCATTTAGTGAGCTTTTTATCAAGTCTAGACTGACATTAGAATATAGCATGTTAAAATGAGCTTTTGAATTAAATCTAAATCATGCTTTAAATATTGCATGTCTAAAACGAGCCATCCAAACATGAAGTTGCTCAAATATATACCATCTGATAATCGCATGGAAATAGCAAGGCAGTTCTCTGTAACAGTGAAGCATACAGTTATACAAAGCAACCAATCAGAAACAAGCAAACGTCATCGGTACGATGACGCAATACTTAAACTGGAATGCAGGCATTCATCTCCAGATGCGTGGAATTCGTAAAAGTATGACGCCATATCGCCAAAGAAAAAGAACACTCATAAACAGAGTAATGAAACGATATCTTAGTTACATAACGATTCGAAATACCAACATCATAGTAACTTCAGATCTGAAAGAATGCTGCGACATGACATCAGTACCTACTTAAGCTTCGGGTTACTTGTCTGCAGATCGGTAGTAGGATGGAACGGTACACAAACTCTGAATTGGCTGACATGCGTATGGCGCTGCTGGTTGTAATGGACGAGCCGCTCAGCGGTTGTACGCCGAGCGTTACCCCAACAGGCAAATCCCCTGCCATGCCTTCTTCGCTCGAGTACACCAGAGGTTGTCCACAACGGGATCTTTCAACGGAGGCAGGCCTGAACGGGAGCGATCAGTGAGCACCCCCGACAACGAAGAGGCTGTGCTTAACCTGGTTGAGGACAACCCAGGTCTTAGCACGAGAGATATCGCCAGACATGTTGGCATTTCGCAAGCAACTGCATGGCGCATCTTACGTTCCCGGAATCTGCACCCCTACCACATCCAGAGGGTGCAGTTGCTCAGAGAGCAGGATTTTGGCCCTCGAGTGAAATTCTCAAGATGGTACTTGGCGATGAGATCCAGGGATCCCCGTTTTGTAAACAGCATTTTGTTTACGGACGAGTCCACCTTCAGCCGGGAGGGAATGTGGAACGCCCACAACAGTCATGTGTGGTGTGATGAAAATCCACATGAAACCAGAAGCCGAGCAGCCCAGGAGCGTTTCTCAGTAAATGTGTGGGCCGGCATTCTGGGGGATTGCCTCATTGGCCCTTATTTGTTACCTGAACGGCTGACAGGTGGAAATTACCTGATTTTCCTGGATCAAGTGCTGCCGCAGCTTCTGGAGGAGGCGCACGTACCCGAAGGTTCGCGTCGCCAGATGTGGTTCCAGCACGATGGAGCTCCGGCCCATTACACGAACGACGTGCGTCTCCATCTAAACGCAAGGTATGGCCAGCGGTGGATCGGGCGTGGGGGTCCAGTTCACTGGCCTGCCCGATCACCAGACCTGACCTGCTTGGATTTCTTCCTTTGGGGTTACCTGAAGGCCGAGGTATACCATACACCTGTCAGCAGTGCTGAAGAACTTGTGGCGCGCATTGTGGCAGCTGCAGGGCAGATCAGAGATACTCCTGGCATTGTTGGAAACACACACTCCTCAATGCGACGGAGGTGCGAAGCCTGCATCATGGCCCAAGGTCGAAATTTCGAGCATCTTCTGTAGTGTTATTTTTTGTAAATAAATTTCCAGTATCATTGATGTTTTTGGTCTAAATTTATTCAGAAGTGTTGAACAGAGGTAGAAAATGTGTTTTCATTATTACTAACTGATCGTAGCGCCCCGTTTCCAGTTAGCGTCCGAAATGTCAACGAATTATGTTTTTTGCCCAAAGTGCCCCCTATCGATGTTTCTTTTTGTACCGTTCAACTGAGTTTCAGAGAGCCCCAGCAAACAGAATCATGAAAATGCATGCCATAAGTCAAGAAATCTGTTTGTTTATCTCTTAGGAGCCTTCGAGTTTCGACCACCCTGTACTTTGACATTTTATTCCGGCTCTTACGCTTTTTGCAGGGCTCTACTTTTGGGTTCAAACTTTAAGTTAGAGTATAAACTTTGGCGAGCATGTGTTAAATTATCAAAATAACGGGCTTAAAGTTGTTGTCTAGCTCTCCAAAGTCTGCAGCGCCCCCTATCCATGTTTTAAGAGATACGCTTATCAAATTGGTACTGAAGAAAGTCTAAACAAACAGAATCATTTCGACGCAACAAGCAAGAAAATCTAACCATTTCCCTAGTTTTTATGACGTTTCGAATTTCGGCACCCAAATTTTCGAAAGCGCCTAGCGCCTTACCATCGCGTCAGGGACCCTACATTCCCTATTCAAAAATGTTCGTCTAGGTGTGCTCTATCGATCCTTAAAGTTTGTCACCGACGAGCTGAATCACCCTGTATTGTGTAATATATTGCCTTTCATCATCTAGGAAAAACAAAACTTTTCGTTTCACCAGTTTCCTTCAAATTCCGATTTATTTAAACAATGGTTGCAAGTTATTTCCTGAGATAATTTTATTATAAATGATAAATACCCAACATCAGTAGTATATAGGAAGCATTTCAAGCAAGAGGATTTTATTCCTGGACTGAAACTTGAAAAATTAGTCTTTAATGCAGTGCCTTCTATTTTTGGAAATTTTTCTTCACATGAAAAGCAGAATGTGGAAATTAATAATCGTAAAAGACCCCAGTGTGAAAACTAAATGCAATAATAAGTGTCAAAAATTAAAATTCTGCAGAAACTCAAGAAACATCCATTAATTATATAAAATATCTGAAGATAAATCGGGAAAGATCAGTTCAACAGCGATCAAAGCAAATTTTTATGGAGATATAATAAACAAAATTAGGTAGGATATCAGACTTTTAGAAGGAAATTGTGGAAAAAAGACAAACTAAAAAATGGGTCAGAATCTGTACAACAAAAATTAAAGTATTATGAAAGTAATATTCATCATTAGAAAAAATTATTATTTTACAAGATGAAGAACACAACAAAGCTAATTTTATTTTGCAGCAAATAAAAAATTTCTTTGTAAAAAGACCAACATGGAACGATAAAGTTATTCGTGATTGCATACTATTGAATTTTTGTTCACTAAAAGGCAGGGCCGTAGCCAAGGGAGCACTATGAGCAGCTCAGCCCCCCCTGGAAAAGATTCCGAAATCACCAAATGAATTTGTGTTCCGAAAATTCAAATGAAATTTTGTTCAAAAATCTAATTTAGTTTTGAGAACCTTTCACAGTTTTGCGGAATTACTAAATTGTATCTAAAATAAGTGTTTCTGGACTCCCTTCATCCTATTTGTACGTATGAAACTGACATGAAGTTTAATTTTGCACCAGTTATACACTCAAAATTTTCATTGTCATATTCTTCTCTTAGCATAAAATGAAGTTATTACAAACGTACATAGCATAAGTACATAGTACTTTCAATGTGAATGTGCACTAATTTATCTTTCTGTGTCAGAGAGAGAGAGAGAGAAATTATGAGCCCCCCCCCCTGCCCCCCTATTGTTCATTTCTAGCTACGGGCCTGCTAAAAGGATACAATTTCATCAAACAACAACAAAAAGAAATTGTTAACTTTACCATCAAATATGACTGTAAAAATATATATCAGCCCATTTACTGGAGAATATGACATTACATCTCTGACAACTATTGTCCTCATGCTCTCGCTTAGAATCCCCTGTCTTGTCATCAGGAACTTTCCAATTATAATGGTATTTTAATGCTGTAGTTTCTGCAGTAGCAGAAGTTGATCTAGAAGTAGATTCTTTACTACTGATACAGGTAACCTCCTGTTCATTATTTAAATTGGAGGTTTTAGGATCTGAAGAATTTGTTTTAGCAGAATATAAAAACTCATCAATAAGATCTGAAATATAAGCCTGGTAAGAACTATCATTTTTTAAATCATTATCAAAATTATCACCCAAAGGCATGCTGCAAGTCTGTAATGCTTCATCAATTTCTTTGAAAGACGATATCTTTTCAGTATCGGGTGGTGACATAGCCACACTTTCAGAGGCATTTGATAAATTAGATTTGGTAGCTGGTTCATAGTTATTAACAAGCGGAGTTTGATTCAAATCATTCATTGAAGAATAACTTATTTCATTCTGCTTACTGTTTTCTGAAGTATTTTCAAGTAAAGTAAACAAGACTTGCTCAATTTAGATGACATGGATTGTTTAATAGGCTGGCGAGGTACTTTTAAGTTTAAGATATCTTCTGAAATAGATAAGGCACACGTTTTTGCTTTTTCTAATGGACTAGTCACTGATTTCGATTCAGCAAATTTTCCTTTCATGTCTTTTTTATCATAAGGTTCTGGTACTTGATCTATACTCATATGGGAATCAGCTTCATTCATCAAATCTGTATTTTTAGTTCCTTTTATTTCCATAATAATTTGAATTTCAGGTGTTTCAGATTTATATATTTCATCGCCCTTATGCATGTCTTTCATAGTGTCAGATTCATTTTCTTTTGAAACCAGCGATGATGGTGACATTTTCAATGGCTTTTCACTACGACTCAACTGAAGACTTAAATTACTGCTATGAAATTCTTTTTTTACAGGTTGAGGTGACTGTGCTTTATCAGCAATTTTGTGAACTTCATAACTTATTTTATTGTGAGTGTTTTCATGCTTCTTGCTACCACTGCTTCGTCTTCTACTTTTAGTACCATCATTGCCAGAAGCAGTTGAAACTTTTTCAGAAGATTCTGAAACATCAGTGGATTTTACAGATTCAGATCTGCTTCTAGACGATCCTTCTGATGTTGGACTATTTTTATTAAACAATTCAGGAAGGTTTACATTGGTCTTTGGTACAAATGTCTTGGCAGCATCTTTCTTTAAACTGACTTTAACTCCTTTTTTCGTGAAATTTTATTCTAGATTTTATACACTAGATAAAATGTCTAAAATTGTCTAATTTTATTTTTTGTTTTTAGATCATTTTGGACAATGTGCAGTATCAACGTATAAAGGGCAAGGGCCGTCCCTCAAAAAAGATTCAAATGAAAGGCAGACCTAAGAAGATTTTTACTTACAATTATAAAGAAATAAACAGCAGTAAGGAAATAAGTGCAGATAAAGTTTTGGAAATGATGACCACCATGCCTCAGAATTTTAAAGTTGGGAAGATTTCTGACGCTGAAGTTGATGTCCTCGTTGTAGTTCCTCGTCAAGGTCCTGAAGCTCCTAGTTGCTCTCAACTTGAAATTATTTCTGAACAAAGTGCTCGTCAAGATTCTGAAGCTCCTAGTTGCTCTCAACTTCAAGTTATTTCTGAACAAAGTGTAACAGTAAACAATTAACTGGTACAGATGTAGTTGAAATCGCATGTGATGGCTATAATGCAAGAATAGTAACAATGAACTTATTAGGAGCAAATTTAACTGCAGATAATTTAAATCATTATTTTAAACATTGAAAAACTGCAAAATCAATTTATGTAATTTTGGATTCTTATCATGTTGATATTAGTAAGAAATGCTCTTGCATCAACAGGTTCTATAATAGATCCATCTGGAAATTTCATAAAAATGGCAATACATAACTGACTTAGAAAAAAAAAAGGCAAACTGTTCATATCTAAAATAGATACTTGTCATATACAGTGGTACAAAGAGAAAATGAAAGTAAAATTTGCTACACAAACATTAAACAGGCATGTAGCTGATGAATTATTGTATTTGAAAAATGATACCAATAAAAGCAAGGGCATGCCAGAATTTAAGGATTGTGAACCAATTGCTAACTTTTTACTTGTAATGAATAACTTATTTGATATTTTAAACAGTCTAAATCTTCTGAGTAAAGATTTAAGTCTCCGACGAAGCATGAAAGATTTCAGAGATTTTTATGATTTTTTTTTTTTTTTGATTTAGCGGAACGGTATAAAAGAGGACTTAAGACATCCATAACTGGAGACTACATTTTGAA
This sequence comes from Maratus speculifer, assembly GCA_964019185.1. NCBI lineage: Eukaryota > Metazoa > Arthropoda > Arachnida > Araneae > Salticidae > Maratus > Maratus speculifer. The sequence continues at coordinate 211,320,352 of OZ025301.1, read as the reverse complement.
AAGCAGTAGGAAAACTGGATTTTAGGGATTGCTTATGTGTATCAGAAATTTCAGGTCTCTATATTTTGCGTTTTGTGTAACCAGCAGCAATGTTATGAAATTTAGATTAATATACAAATTTTTTAAAGACCATCTTGAAATGTTTTTTAGTGCTATTAGATCTAAAGGTGGATTTACTAACAATCCAACGGCAAAGCAGTTTAATGTGTGATTACTCGTACATAATGAAATCATGACTTCAGACAGTGTAAACTCTTAATGCTGGATGATACAAACATTCTCAATGTATCTTCAGCAAAAAATGTATTCATTAGAACTATTAATGAAAGCTCTTGGATTTGCAGATTTTGATAACACAGAGTCAGTTCACCACAATCATGATTACATGAGTACAAATCCTGGTTTTAAAACGCTTAGCTGTTACGTGAATTATGCTGTTGAGCTGGCTTTGCAGTTAAAAAATTAAAAATAACCTTAAAATGTGTTACATGTTTTTCTACCCTTGAAGATAGCTGCATAGTTAATCTCTGCAGGTTAATTTATAGAAAAAATAGAGGAGGGCTTATAATCCTATCAGATGATGCAATAACAATTTGTAAAACCAGTGAAAAATCTTTGTGTAGCACAGGCTTTGGGAAAACTAAAAATATTATATATTGTATTCATATACAGGGCATAAAATTTTATAAGAGTGGCTCCTTTTATTAAATAACTCAGAAAACATGAATAGGAGTAAGTTTTTGCATCAAAAATGTGTTTTTAATGGAAAGATGGCATGATAAGGATATTTATAGAACTCATTCCAATCAAGTTTTTTCATTATCAATTGTGCCCTTCTGCCGCAACCAGATAATCAGGAGTCTATTGCAAATATACAATTTTTTTAAAACATGTATTTGAATTTGTTTATGAACAAATATTAAGTATTTAATTATTTTTTTAATAAATTTCTGCCTAGGGATAAATATACTCCTCAATTGAAAAAACTTGATACAAGCATTTTTTTTTTTTTTTAATGAAATGGCAACTAGCTACTTTTGGAAACAAATTGTATATATTTAGAAGATAATTGTGCTATAAAATATGTAGCTGTTTTACTATTATGGGTATATTACATTATAAATTTAAATATTCCTGCAGTATAGAGTTAATTTAATGAATGAAATGTATATTATATAATAAAATATATCTGTATATTTATGTGTCTTGTATTTGTATTTTCACATACAGTAGAGACTCGCTCAAATCAGAAGCTTTCTAAAATCCACACATAATTTATCGATGTAAACAGTGGAAGATTGAGTTCAGATATACAGTGGAGCATCGTTTATACGACGCCGAAGGCACTACCGAAAAACGTCGTATAAACGATAACGAGGTATAATCAATTTTCACTTCCAAAACTAGAATTAATTATGTTTTCACTTAATGTTAATATTTAATATGGTGATTTGCATGAATTTGTAAACTAAACAAACCAAAATAAACAAATAACCAAAAAAAACGGGAGGGGGAATTAGTAAGCAATTTAAATATGCGTACCTTTATTTATGTTTCACCGAAATGTTCCTCATTTTCAGTATATCATTTCCTTTCCATTTAAGGGTGTATTTCGATTTAAACTGCTTATTTTCCGATTTATTTTTGAATTCATTTTTGCTCTTAAATGCACCAAACTTACAAAATCTCTTATTTGGAAAGTACACAAGGTGCCGTGATTGTCGATTCTTTGATAAATGCAGAAAATATTGTAAAAAAAGCAATCAAAAACGGCATTTCGAACCGATTTTCCCGAAGCAAGAGATCTGGGAATGAAAAAAAGGGTCATACTGAGAAGGTAATTGTTTATAAATCAAATTCTAATGAATTGAGCGTAAAATGACCTCACACGGCACCTCATAGGGCACCTTCAAGAATACCCGCAGCAAATTTCATGTTTCTCTTTTTATAAATGTGTCTGAAATTGTATCGGAAAATTTCGAGCTGTTGAAGGTGGAAAAGCGTTTTTTTGAATACACCCTTAATATGATTATTACTTTTGGAGTTAAGGATGTTTCTTTTACGCAGTTCGGTACTACTTTGAGCAGTTTCGCATTTTATATAGTTTGTCGAAATGGGTTCATCAGCCATTCATTGATAGAACATTACTATCTGTATTAAAAGTATTTAAATTTTTGTTTAAATTTTGTTTTGAAATTGTAATGCATTGTATAAAGTTTTCACATGTTTTATTTTCATATATTATGTATAAACATGATGGGTAAGTATTACGGTGGCCCCTAACGACTAGCTTTACTTAGATTTCGTTTATCCGAGCTGTAAGGTTATTATCTGCCGTGTTTTATATTGTATCATTCTGTATTTTAGAAGCTGTCACACCCAGAACCTCCCGAACATCAGAAGTGACTGCCAACAGAGGGTCACCCTGCCCGTCGTTGTCATCTTACTGCTCTGGATATTCGGAAGCAAAAAAGTAACAGCCAACAGAGGGTCACCCTGCCCGTCATTGTCATCTTACTGCTCTGGACATTCGGAAGCATCAAAAGTGACTGCGAACAGAGGGTCACTTTGCCCATCGTTGTCATCTTACTGCTCTGGACATTCGGAAGCAAAAAAGTAACTGCCCGTCATTGTCATCTTACTGCTCTGGACATTCGGAAGCATCAAAAGTAACTGCCAACAGAGGGTCACCCTGCCCGTCGATTTCATCTTACTGCTCTGGACATTCGGAAGCATCAAAAGTGACTGCGAACAGAGGTTCACCCTGCCCATCGTTGTCATCTTCCAGTTCTCCATCTTCAAGCACCAGTTCGTCACAATCATTATTTTTATTGACTTCATCGGGTTCCAGTACAAGCTCTTCATCTTCTCAGGACAATCCTCAAAGGAATCCAAGGTACAACCCAAGTATGTATCAAGATTTACTTTCTCAGGTTTAAAGATAATCTGCATTTCTTAAATAACTAGTCGGATGTGACAATCCCAAAATTTTCTTCTATCTTGTGAATTGTTAATGCTTCCTCAAAAATGCAGCATAGTAGCGACACCGATTTAGGTGGAAAACACCTAACTGGTACAATAAAATCTAGTCGGCAACATGCCAACTTATAACTGAATCTGAAATTTGATGAAAATCCGTGTATTAGTTTTAGAGATAGAGCTACTGCAAAATCTTTAAAAATGTCTGTGTAACAATGCACATGTTGGGTGATGTACAATAAAAGGTAATTGGAATTTTTTTTTTTTTTTTTTTTTTTTTTTTTTTTTTTATCAGATACTAACTAAAACTGAAGTTTGATAAAAACCCATGTTTTAGTCCTTCAGATACAGCTATTGCAAAATCGTGAAAAATGCAGCATAGCAGCGCTATGTCTTGGACGATTTACAGCGAAATCTAAACACAAATCTATATCAGGGTTTAACTGGATCTGAAGTTTTAGAAAAATTTGTGCATTAGTTCTTGAGATAGTTTTTGCGATTATCACGAATATAGCCCATGGCAGCAGCAGCTGTTGAGCTAGTTACACCGAAACGTTATCAGCTCCATTTCATATCAAGTACTAACTAAATCTGAAGTTTTATGAAAATCCATGCACTAGCTCTTGAGATTTGGCTATTGTGGAAATTGTAAATAATGTAGCTTAGCAGCGCTACTTGTAGTGCGATATACACCAAAAGCTAATCACATCAAGCAAGCTAATGAGTTCACAAAATAGAGCGCCATTAAAAATTTTGTCACATACACACAGATAGGCAGACAAACTCAGACATCCATTTTGTAAAAGGAGGTTTTTCATGTTCTCGGACTCCTAAAATGTGTAAATCTGACGAAAACAGGATTTCCAACATTTTCATGAATCCGATACTTTCTTGTAACGATTAAACGTAAGATTTGAAAAGTACTATTGATTTGTTTAAATAAAAGTCTCATAAAATTGTTTTAGAATCATTTTTTTGTCTTTGTTTTAACAGGGTATTAGATGAGGCCGCTTCCTCGAATTAGCTACAAATACTGAAGTGCCATAGTTAAATACAGGAAGAGGTTGTAGAAAATTTATTTTTATTATCATTATTCACATTTAATTATTTCAATGCTTTTTACTAGTTTTATTTATTGCTGTCTTTATAATATTAAATAATCTGTAATTGTTATTTGTCAAAGTCTTCAAGTTTAGATTTAATGCATAACTGCTTTAAATTCATATTATTTTTTTATAAAAAAAATCTTAAAATGCACTACCTTTCATTCCATATAAATTTCAGAATTCCAATAAAATATGAAGAATGTTTTTGAAATGTATGCTAGTTGTCGCAGGATTGTCTTTAAATTACCCCAATAAAATTGAAAGGGTTTAATATCTGCGATTTTTGAGAGAACTTTCCGCAAAGGGATGACAATGGAATTCTCTTCGAACCATTTAATTGCCAGTTGCACTATTGCATTAGAAGTTAGTGTGATTCAAATACCATTTCTACCAGGTTAGCAGAAAGGTATAAAAAGATAATTATAGTGATTGCCAAATTACAATTTACATACTTAGAGCACAAAGGTTGCTTGCATATTTATCATATTTTAATATAATGGCATTTTTAAAAGTATAAGAATATAATTTGTTTATTTGTAAATTTTATATTAAAAATAGTGTGTATCTGTAAATATAGGTACATTGTGAATGTGTAAATATAGTAGAAATAAGCTTCTTTCTAATATATATGCTAATATGTTCATGTAAGTTATTAATTTGAACGATTTAGGTTATAAATGCTGCAATGAAAATAGAATAATTTTAATAAGTTTAAGTAAGTTAAATTTCGTTCAAGTTGAAACTAAAATTTAGAAATGTGTTTTATCTCAAATTCCTTTTGTATTATGTATTTGCTTATGTTTCTCTATGTATTTTTATCTCATTAGTCATACATCAGTTTTATTAAATGTTTAATGTATCTTTGATTTTTACAACATAATCATAATTCTCTAAAAGTTGAGTTTTTTGCTTTAGTGTAAAATTTATTTACTTTTTATCACATATGTCATGCATGTCCAATTGAAAATTATGAAAGATTAGGTGTGGGGAACTTGAATACAGAGATGAGAAAAAAAAAAGATTGGTTTTAGCGCTTTGCGGTTGTAAATTTTTACTCAATGTTGAAATAAATGAATTGGGGATAATCATTGCAAGTATTTTTTTTCGATTACTAGATGAATTTGGAATGTCCAGATTATATTTAAAAAAATCCAACATCTTACTTTTATGAAGTCTTTGTAATGCAGTTGCAAAATATACCTTCTACGAATAATAATACCTCGGGTGACCAACTAAAAGTCGAAAATACTGATAATAAGAGTTAGAAGGATAGTCTATTTGCAACTTAAAACAGGTCGGGAAAGCTGACCATCCCTGAGAAAAGAATGACCCCTCTCAGTGTAATCTGTTACACGTAAGTTGATTTTTCAGACTAATAGAACACCAGCCCACATTTTTATAATGTGGAGTGCATTTAAACACACTCTTTGGTGTCATTCATCGCTGCCAAGTTCCGTTCGTTCGTAAAATACACAAGAAAAATAAACAAAAATAAAAATAAACATATACAAAATCGAAAAATCGACGTATAAACAATTTTGGGCATCGTATAAAAGATATATTTTTACATTAAAATGAATAGGAATGAATTGGGACCACATTAAAACGCCGTATAAGTGATCGTCGTATAAACGATGCTTTACTGTAGAGACAAATTTTGACTTCATTAGTTTTATATTAATTTCATATATATTTTAATTTCTAAATTCGTTAATATTACTGAATTCATATTTTTTTCGTGAAGAGAGAATAAATATGTTTCTAAAAATAATCAAAATATTGCTGATGTCATTGGTAATCACCATTTTCTTACCAAATATATTTATGTATTAATCATTTTTTTAATTTTTTTAGTTAAGTCTGGTTAAATCTGAAATAAAACTTCCTTATTGTATGATTCTCAAGTGAATTAGTAATGTACTTTTATGAGACAAGTTTCATTGCATAAATTACAAAAAAAGAAAAAATACACATTTCATCTTTATAATGAATACTTAATCATACATTATTGATCATTAACTTAACTTTTGCTTTTGATATTTTAATCATTTTGAAAGTTATATGATTTTTTATTATTTTAGTTTTTACATTTAATTAAATAATTATATTTAATCGGTACTACTAGGTTATCCCGTCGATCAAAAAATTATCGCCAAATTATAAGATTAAATGCCAATAATGGATGATCGTGAATGTCACATTCAATGACATTAAATACGATTCACGTGTTTAAAATGTCATTAAGTGATTTTTATTTCGACTTTTTATTAATATTTTTATTAATATTCTACTAATTATTTGTTTTTTCGTTATTTAAAATAAAAATTATGTCAATATGTATAATTTGGCTATTAGTTTGGTGATTTGTAAAATTTGGCAAAATTGGTCGACGGAATAACAGTAGTACCATTATATAGTACTAGTATGTCTATTTAAGAATAGTTTTATATTGAAACACTATTTTTCATTTCTGGCATGTTTGAATTACAGAAAAACACCCCCTGCAAATACATAAATTTATAAGTATTCCGAATGTATTTTTTATAAAGGCACAGTTTTAAGAGTGTAGCCATGAATAGAATAAGCAAAACACGAAATTCTACTTAATCAAATAGTGCCTTGTACATTTCACTATTTCTGCTATTACTTGAACTTTGAAATAAAAAATAGAATTGATTTTATTAACTGACAATATTTAAAAACTAAGGGAACTGTCTTATCGCCTGAAGTTTTCACAACCATGGTGAGCTTTTGAAATTCATTTAAGGATATCAACTATTGTAACTTCAATTGTCTCACTGAATCAGCAGAAAGATACATAAAATAAAGTCACTGAAGCAACTGCTAAAGTTTGCGGACTGGAACATAGGATGTGTTACATCATATCAACTTTATCCTTTTGAAGAATAATGGCTTCATTTGAAAGCAAGTCACATTATAAAATTTATTTGCATTAAATATTTATTTAACCCATTTCAGCTAAACCTCTCAGCATTTCAGTTAATAAAATACATAAGTTTATTTTATATTATTTTTGTTATCTGTAGTGCATGAAGTTCTGTCTCTAGCTGACATGTAAAACAGAAGTACATGAAGCAATTGTCAAGGAAAATGAGCGATTACTTTTTTATTACTTTCCAGCCTAGTACAAAAAGTTAAAGATTACTAGAATTAACATACTAATAGATTTATTTGATTTCAAACATATAAAATTCAGAAAAAACGAAAAATTTAAATTTTTTTAATATGGTGCCTTTGTAACAGAAAAAGATACGATTTCATCACAATGAACTTTTAGCTGGAAATTTCTTATATCTTATGTAGATATTATGTAGCATTCTATTAGAAATTGTATTACTATATTTGAACAACTAAAATATTTTTTTTGAAAAACCAAGTTTTTTGCAATTTTTCAGAAATATAACTCTTTTGCAAAAGAAGGCAACTTCTATGCATTATTACATTTCGATTATAAATGTTTTTTTTTTTTTTTTTTTCTTTCCCTGATTCACCCTACTATTCAATTAATAATATATGAAATGAAATCTATTGTGCCTCTCTATGAATCCTTGGAAATTATTATAAAATGTGTGAAGGAAAACTTCAAAAGTTATGAAAATAAAGCCAAAAACTTAGCTGGTATAAAACATGAGACTAAGAGAAAAAGAGTTGCACAAAGAAGTAAAATACTTGACAATAGTGCAAGTGTTGACGTTCAATTGTCTTCTAGAGGGAAATTTTTGTTTCAAACACATTATATTACATGCAATCTACTATCATGGAACTAACCAAAATAAAAAATGCTCATTCTCTTCTAGAATCATGATTCGACCTTTATGTGTTAACAAAAAACAAAAAAAAAAAATGACAAACGAAGAGATTAAAAATGCAGCAATGCAATTTCTGGAAATATACTCTAATGATATCAATAAAGAATTTTCAAAATTTAGTTTTTTTTTTTTTCTCCCAGACTGGTGAAAAATTAAACATAAAAATCTTATGGAATTGAACATACTTTTCCTAATGTCGAAACAGCTTTCAGAATTACAAATTGCTCCAGTGAAAGCCCCTTTTCAGTTTTAAAACATATTAAAATTTGTTTAAAATCCAGCATTTCTGAAAGAAAAAAAAAAAATCTGACTTATCTCTTCTTACAATTAAGAATGATTTGAAAAGAAAAATTCCTTAATTCCTTTTGATAATATTTTTGAATAGTTTGCTTTAGTATAGATCAAGAAAAAAACAACAATATAAGCCTGAAATTGCAAAGCCCATTAATATCTAAAGTTGGTATCGCCCTGTGGGGTAAAAATCCGGCAGAGGAGAAAATGCAAGAAGATTTACATTGTTGCAACTTCATACCTTGGGAAAAGAAATAATCCCTATGGGGATTTTGTCATGACATCTTCCCGTCCCGAGGGGAAAAATAGATTAGAATGTTTGGATTTCAGCTTAGACTGAAGATGTTATGATCCGGCAAAAGCCAAGAAAGTTATTTATTATATGTTTGTGCATGTAGTGTATATTTTATGTCTTTTTACGTAATAAATTGTGTGTATTGTAAAAAACTGGAAAATTTGATGAGTAAAACTCTGAATATATAATTCGAAAGACGACAGACGATTACAAGATTCTTCATACATCCACTTGGAAAGATATAGAAAATTTTTCCAAGAAGGATTTCTTAGAAAGGTATAAAGCTGCCCCACAGATGATGTGTAATCACATTTATTCTAAAGAATTGGCTACAATGTAAGTGAGGCTAGCTGCGCAAGTATTTAGCAACAGAGTTGCAGCAGGTTTATCCATCTATGCCAGAGCAAACTGGATAAGTACAACAGCTATCCATACTACAGATTTTGTCGACAATATTAATGATCTGTTTGATTTTGTAAATTCTACAGAATAACAGAATGCTTTGCCGAAACAAAGTATGGATCGGCGTTTGCAGAAGGAACCAATCATACAATATTTTGGCAAAATTGGATTGAATGAATAAAGTCTTGGAAATTTATAGAAAGCAAAAAAAGATTAGCAAACAAAAAAGTTTGCTAAAGCTAAGCAAGTTGCCCAAAAAGGCTGGGTACTACACTCAGCGCATTCATTGGACTCTGGGATGAACTGAGGTCATAAGTTCATTTCATTTAACAAGCGGATTTAACCAAGATCCTTTAGAAAACGCATCTATCTGTGCAGTTATTGTAAGGAATCTTCTAAAGAAAAGCAAATCTGCCAGTTGTGAAGTCGATTCAGACTTCAATCTCATTGAATTCTCAAAAATGGATATGGCTGACATGAAGAAATTATTATATAAAGAAAATGAGATTAATGAAGAAAATGGAGTTATTGAAGAAAATGAAAAATTTTTCTGATATCACTGATAAAGAAGTCCTAGAGTTCAGTGAAATAAAAGAAAATGAACTATCACACATAATGGGTTACCTTTTCAAAGGCTTATTTAAACAAATTTCCTTGCAATGAATGTAAGAAATTGTTATTTGGGTAGAAAATTCTGAGCATGAGGAACTAATTCTTAATTAGATTGATTATTCAGATATATGAAGAATGAAATATCCATTTTCTGGATTTTACAGAATATGAAGTACAACAATTTAAAAATGAGTCATTGGTCAATCAACACGTTTAAATACAAAAGAAAGGTGTAAAAATACCCATATGGTGCAAACAAAGTGAAAATAAATAATATGTGATTGGTGTAAAATCCATTATATGGAAAATAAACATGCTCAGCACCTTCTTTAGTAAGTAAAATGTAACAGTTATTTTCTTGCACAAATTGCTTAAAGATAGGTTTTAAACCCCCCCCCCCCCCAAGCTCAATTATGTTTTGTATACTAAGATATATTTGAAGGATATAAAGCCTCTAATAGATGATTATTTTCAAAAGAAACTAATATTTTAAAGTGTTTTAGCCTAAATAAAACTGTAGCTTAATATGTGGCATATGTATAAATCTGTAGCTGGGTATACAGTTAAATTGCAAGAACATATGAAACTAATATACAGAATAAGCAAAAGCATTCTTGTATATTTACAGTTAATGATGGAAATTAGTGAAGAAAATTTTTAATTTGATTTCTTCCAAAACTGAATTTTAATGTACTAGGTCACATATTAGTTGATTTGAATAAAGTGATCTAGTGGTAAAGTCTAAGAAAAGGTATACTTTTCCAGCTGTGGATAGTAATAATTGAAATTTGATTTTTAAGTGTCTTAGGTGTTGTATAAAATGTTTCCTTGTGTATGCTTTTTACTTTTGTTAAATAAAAATTTTATGTTACCCTGTATTTGGAAGTGTTTTTCAAAACTTATGCTTTTCTTTGTTTTTTTTTTTTTTTTTTCTTCTTCACTACTTTCTTGCAGCTTCACAGTCGCTGGTGCAGTAGGTGCAAGAGGAAATGAGCCGAGAAATTCTACTCCTCATGGTCCTGATGGAGATTGTTGTCGTCCTACCCACAACCCTGAAATTATCAGTGATTTTCAAGGTTCTTGCTTGTAAATCATATAGTTTTATAGAAAGTATCATATTTAAGGTCTTATTTTTATTTTTCCAAATTTGTGATGCAGATGTGAAAAATTTTGACATAGTTTTATGCTGGCCTGGCTGTTGGCACGATGCACTCATATGGAGTTAAAGTGCTGCAAGGAAAATGTTTGCAGAAGGTTTTATACAATCAGATGTATTCCTTCTGGGTGATAGTGGCTACTCATTAGAAATTTGGTTGATGATGCCATTTTTAGACCCTTGAAGCCCTGAAGAAAAAATATTTAATCAAAAGCATAGGTCTGTAAGGAATGATGTGGAAAGATGCTTTGATGTTATGAAATCATGATTTCAGATAATCAGTGAAAATGGTGTCACATTATACTACAGCCTGCGTTGATTGTGATAGTCATAACCATACTGCATAACATTTGTATAAAATTTAGACTTCATTTTGGAATCTAAATTAAAATTTGACTGTTAAAATATTTGTGATAGATTGTCATTATTAATATATTTTGGAGCAAGTTAAAAACAAAATCTGAACAGAATTAGAGTTGGGATTATTTGGAATTTTTCATGGCTTCCTTCGCTTTAGCATATAGCTTTTTTTTTAAACTGTTATGTAGATGTAGAGGACATCCCTGGTACAAACCAGTAAATTGTTAGATTTGTTCTTGCTACATAAATAAAATGGCACTTTTGATGAAACCTTAGTTCATAAAAGTTCTTGCCAGTTTAACATATACATTGCTTGAAACAACTGTATAGTTTGATAACAGCATTTAATATTTGAAACAGAAGCATATATAGTTATTTTATAGATGTTTTCATTTTTATGCAGAAAAAACAGATTTTTTGTTCAAGAAATTATTATAAATTACTTTCTTTAAAACTCTAACATTTGATCATACTTGCTGCATATAAATCTTAGTTAAAGTAATCTAATAATTAATTTAAAATTAGAAGTAATACCATAACCATATATATTCCATAAAACTTATTAAATGGATGATGTTTTAATGCCTAACCAGTTATCCGGAATACATCTGAGCCCCAACCATTCCAGATAAATGGTTCTCTACTGTATATTGTAAAATAGGTATTTCTTTTCAGGAAATAAATTTAATCTTTTTTACACAGAATTTAGCAACCCTCCATGACAGATCCCACCCCTACTAAATCATGAACAGTTCTGTGTTATGCTTAAAAATTCACATATATTCTCTGTCTTTTTGAGCCTTTAGAGGCATTTAATGTTAATAAATCCTGTGTGTGGAACAAACTACAACAGACCAATTGGAATTGTTTACCATGTTCATGTAAATGTATAGCATGTTGACAAATTGACACAAATTTGTTTAAAAAAATAAATAGCATTTGAAATTCCATAGGATCTTAGGTATTTGTTGCTTTAAGCTTGCATTTTAATGTTTACTTATCTTTGGTAGTTTTTGTCTTTAATAAAAAGTATTTTCTATTGCAATTTTGTTTGATTTTTGCATTTTTATTACTTTTTTCTATGTGTGTGTATGTTTATCTAAAAAGTATCTCGACTGCCAGAAAAAAAAGGTATTTCAAGAATAGACAAGAGAGGGAAAGAGAATAAAACCATCTGAAGCAATGCCAATCAGACAAAAACAAAATTTCAATGTGTCAATCTCGCCAACATGAAACAAGTAAAGAAAGGAATGCAAGGCGAGAATAACAAGGAGTGCAGTGCCACAATCTTGTCAATGTGAAACAAGTTAAGAAAGAGATACAAGATGTGAATATGTACGCATTTTTGCTAGAATATTCAAATATTCTCTGTGTTTTTGAGCTTTTAGAGGCATTTAATGTTGATCAATCCTGTGTGTGGAACAAACTACAACAGACCAATTGGAATTGTTTACCATGTCCATGTAAATGTATAGCAGGTTAACAAATTGACACAAATTTGTTTAAAAATCTAAATAGCATTTGAAATTCCATAGGATCTTAGGTATTTGTTGATTTAAGCTTGCATTTTAATGTTTACTTATCTTTGGTAGTTTTTGTCTTTAATAAAAAGTATTTTCTATTGCAATTTTGTTTGATTTTTGCATTTTTATTACTTTTTTCTATGTGTGTGTATGCTTATCTAAAAAGTATCTTGACTGCTAGAAAAAAAAGGTATTTCAAGAATAGACAAGAGAGGGAAAGAGAATAAAAACATCTGAAGCAATGCCAATCGGACAAAAACAAAATTTCAATGTGTCAATCTCGCCAACATGAAACAAGTAAAGAAAGGAATGCAAGGCGAGAATAACAAGGAGTGCAGTGCCACAATCTTGTCAATGTGAAACAAGTTAAGAAAGAAATACAAAATGTGAATATGTACGTATTTTTGCTAGAATTATTCAAATGCATGCTCGGATAGAAAGAGAAAATGTAGAATCAGAGTAATGTTTAAGAATTGTATATATTGTGAAGCATTGAAATGGGAAGTTGAAAATAATGGCATGTTGTTTAGTAGTAGTAAGGTATAACTCACACCTTTAACTGATCCTCTATAGCTCCTGTATGATCTATTTTCCTGAGAATCATCTCGATCATATTTTTGCTACAATTACAAAAATGAATGCTTGGATAGAAAAAGAAAATGCAGCGCTGGAGAAAAGGGTAAGGTTTGTATATATTGTGAAGCACTGAAATGGGAAGTTGAAAATAAAGGCATCTTTAGTAGTAGAAATAAGGTATAACTGATACCAATAATAGATCCTCCATAGCTCCTGTATGATCTATCTCTGAATCATTTCAATCATATCATTTTTTAAAATCTAATATCAGAGATTTTGCAAACAAGTAAATTTCAAATTTGAATTAAAAAAATAGTCTAATCAAGACTTAATATATTTTTGATTGTGGGCTGGTTTGTTTACAAAATTGCAACCTTACTTTTTGGCTACAGTCAGTTTTATTTTCAGTCAAAAATAAAATTGTTAAATATTGTAAATTATTATTGTTAATTTTTCTTGGCACAGAATTTTAATTTATTGTAGAAATTGCATACTGTCAAAAAAAATGATTTTAAATGAATGGAAAAAAATTGTGTTTTGTTTTATGTACTTTAACAGTGGGCTGGTTGGAGTGATAAGTTGATTAACTGATAATATGGAATAAAGTAAAAAGAAATTTTTATATTCAGTTGTGAAGTTGTATTTTAGAGCAAATGCCGATTTATAAACAATTCCAAATGTTGATTTAGAGTGATAGAAGTTTCATATAAAATTGATGATGAACTGGTATTTGTTTTTGTTAACAAAAAATCATTTTAAATAATTAAAATTGCTAAAAATAGTTTTTTTTTTCTCTTTCTCTCCTCAGTTTTGTTTTATTTTTATTAAAGGATAATGGTGGCGATATTTCCACAATTTTTTTTTTTTTCAGACATTTTTAATTACAAATATTCTATGTAATTCTGAAAGTTAAGGGTTTTTGTGATTGTTAATAAAAACAGTCTGCATAAATGGCAGAACATGGACTTTACATTGTTATTATTGTTCTATTTTGTGTAAGTGGATAATACCAATTTTCATTACTTTATAATTTAGAGTCGCATGTTTAATGTCTATGATATAGCTTCCATGATAGTTAAGCAAACACTGGAAAGACTAAATCAGCAGCTTCTACCCAAAACGATAACTAGCAAAAAATGCTTATTTTGATTCTCTACCAGTAGTGGTAACAAAGTCAACTTATCAGCCCCATTGATGTATATAACCAAATGAAAGTGCAATGTAATGTGTTGGTTCATTCACTGCCAAAATTTTGTTTTCCGGTGTGTTGTTCTTTATGCATATCAATACGTAATTTAACCCATTCAGGGGGTAGTGATGCCATGGCGGCATCACCTTTTCAAAATTTTAAAAATAAAAACATTTTCATTCTAAAAGCATGATAAAATATGCAAAACATAGTTTGTATCTTCTAGTTTCAGCAACAGATGGCAGCACCAAAAAAATATTCATGTAAAAGGTTGAAAAAAATTATCAACGCCACCATGTTTCACAACTGTGTATTTGATTCCTTCAAAAATACAATAAAAACATAATTATTAAAAAAAATCACCAGCAATTGAAGAAAACTATTGACTTATTTTGATAATAGCTTTGAAAAAATTCTTCCTTCAAATTGGTCTATTTTATAGAAAGGGAATTAAGGTGATGCCCCACTAGGCTGTTGTGATTGTGAATGGGATTACGGAATGAAAATCTTATCTCCTTATATTTCGCTACTTCTGTTCTATTCGGATAGTGAAAGGGGTGTAATATGATATGGAAAACAGCTGCATATTCTTCTCTAGGGGGCCTTTTTCGGGGATAGCATGGGTTGTTTTTGTTCATTTGCATTTAGTAAGTAGTTTCTGTGCTGCTTTTTTACAGACAAGTCGCTTTTTATTTTTGCTCCTTGAATTTTTCCCTTTTTCAGTATTTCTCAGATATTTTTTTAATTATAAATTTTTAAATCAAAATGTAATTTTATCTATGCTACATTGTATTGGATTTTGAGAATGTCTCGGAAATATTTGAGCAGTGAAAAAGCTTTAGCTCTCTTTTTTGAAATGCCGTCAGAAGATGAATCAATTATTTCTGATGGAAGTACATCTGATGAGGATTATGCACGACCTCTAGATTTATCTTCAAGTGATGAAGATATCTTAGAAATGGAAGAAGAACTAGATGATATGACTTCATCAAGTGTAAGCAGACCAGGTCCTTTTCAGTCCACTGAAGTGACTTGGGTACCGAGAGGTGCCACTAAGTCTGTTTCACCGGATTTCTGTGATGAAGCAGGTCCATCAGAAAATATCCTTTTATTACCAGAAAAAAATCCAATTTTTCTTTTTTTTTTGTCATTATTTACCAAGATTCTTCTCGAATAAATAGTTTTCCAAACAAATTTGTATGCAACCCAAGAAGGCAAACAATTTACTCCCCTAGCCTTAGATAAAATGTATAAATTCTTGGCTATAAACATGCTTATGGAAATTAAAAGAATGCCGAGTTATCAAGACTATTGATCATCTTTTGAAGATTTACATGACGAATACATTTCGAAGCAGATGTCAGTGAAAAGATTTTTTTGGATTTTGAGCCACCATCATCTGAATAATTCTGTTCAATCAAAACATGGTGAAGAAAACTTCGATAAATTATATAAAGTGAGGCCATTGCTATCAATATTAGGTACTAATTGTCTTGCAGATGTAAAGCATGGACAAAATCAGGCTATTGATGAGTCCATGATAAAATTTAAAGGCAGGAGCTCTATCAAGCAACATATGCCAAAAAAAAAACATCAAAAGGGGTTATAAAGTTTGGATGAGGTGCGAAGAAAATGGTTACACTTATCAGTTTGAGATTTACACTGGAAAAATTCAGGATATTATACAGAAAAACCTCGGTGAAAGCGTTGTCATGCCTTTGAGTAAACCTCTCTATGGAAGAAACCATAGATTATTTATGGACAACTTTTTTACATCGTATAACCTCTTTAAATTTCTGGACACACAAAAGTTTTTGCTTGCAGCACCGTAAATATCTCCAGAAAAAAATCTGCCAAAAAGCTTGTCCAGTGACAAAAATTTTAAAAGAAGAGAATTTGATTGGGCTGTAAGCCACAACAATATTACTTATTTGAAATGGAAAGACAAGAGGTGTGTAAATATACTGAGCATGCTTGAAAATCCTATTCAATTAAATGCTGTCGATAGAAAAGAAAAGGATGGTTCAAAAATCTCTGTGACATGTTCTAAAGCCTTTTTGGAATACAATAAACATATGGGATTTGTAGATCATTTGAAATCATTACATGAAATTGACTGAAAAAGTAGAAAGTGGTGGCACAGGATTTTTTTTCATTTCCTGGGTGTATCCGTTGCTAATTCATTTCTTTTATACAAAATGGTTACGACAGAGATTCTGATTTCAACACTATGAAGGATTTTCAACGTGAAATCGTTAGAAGTCTCGTTAGATGGGTATAAAACCAGATGTAGAAAGAAAATGACCATCTACTTCTGGTACCAAAGCTATAAAGAAGCATAAACCTTTCATACCAGAAGAAATCAAATAGAAAAATGTTCATCATTTACCCATGAAGTGCAAGCATAGAACATGTGCACATTGTAGCACCAAACACGCACCATGTGTGAAACATGCAATGTTGGACTGTGCATGCAACAAAATGAGATTAGCATTTTGTAAAATTTCACACAAAGTGAATTGAAAAAATAACTAATCAAGTACTTTCTGCATAAAATTGATTTGTATCCAACATTTTATTCCTTATATATTCTTTTTTTTATTTGTTTATTCCAGAATTAGTTTGTAAAAAAAATCTTCCCAATTTTTTTTTTTTTTTAATAAATTAATTTTAATAATGTAACTTTCTGTTTATAATGTTTATTTTTTTCTACTTAAAAAATAGTACCTGAATCAATTTATATTTCTGAAAAATCTAAAGAAAATAGAATATATAATCTTTCGAACTGAAAAAGAAATGATTTTCAGAAAAATACATATTTATAGCCTGTTTTATTAAAATGACTTCGTAAAAAATAAAATATAACAGCATTTAATGCAAGTAATGAGATTTTGAAAACTGCAATGTCTTTCAGAATTTTTTTCCTGGATACATCCTCGCTTGATTGAAATGTCACAGAAGGGCGGTGCTGCCGCTGTGTCATCACCTAGAAAACCCCCTAGGAGGTAAGTGAAATTTTTTTTAACATCAAAATATATGTTCAGGGTTCTAAATTTTAAATATTTTGACACAGTGCCCCTGAAAGGGTTAAAACAGAGTGTCAGATTTATTTTACAGTACAATTTTTTTGCATTGTTGGAAGCAGATGAACATTTCATTTGGTTTCAACAGAATGGCACTCCTGTGCATACGGCATACAATATTCTGTCATTTTTCCAAGAATTATTTGGTGATCTGCTACTTACAAAAGGGCTATGACTTCCACTCGGCCCAAACCTGTCAATGCCTGACTTCTTGTGGAGCTATTTGAAAAATCCAACTGTTCAATGAATGGGTAGCCTCAATTACAGAACTGAAAACTCACATTACGGCAGAGATAAACGCCATCACACAAAACAACTACAAAATGAGACTTGAAACCTCCTCAAACGGACCCAGATATGAAAAAATGAAGATGGTGGTCACTTGCAACACCTTTTGTAGTCATTTATGCACATCTGAGACTCTATAATTCTTCATAAATCAACAAAGTGATGTTGATATTATCATCACAGACCAGATGTAGGAAGAAAATGTACAATGGAAGGATTAAGTCCTGGCCAAATAGAGCAAACTAAATGCTAAATTTTGGGAGATGTTGCAGCCAGATAGCTGTATACACATAGGTAACTTTAAGCATTAGTCTCAGAGAGAACATCTTTGTTCCATGACTTTTAGTATAGTATTGGGGTGTTGTTCCTTTAATTTTTTGGCTGAGAGGAATTTAACTTTTATTTATTTATTTATTTATTATTTTAATATTGTTACTGTGAATATCATAATACAATTGTTAATCAAGATTTTATTTAATATTTGAAAGTTAAACTGTTTATTTTGACTGAATCCTGGCTTAATTCCCATATATATGGAGACAACATAACTATATAGTTAGACTGCAACATAGAAGAAATTAGCCTCAACTCCAAAAAGAAATCAAGGATAAAGCAAATATAGAGTCAGAAAGAGACAAAGATCGCTGGGGAACCCGGGGTTGCGAAACCCGTAGATACCTATAGAAGGTATCCCCCTGAGGGAAAAAAACTTGAAATCTTTTAAACATTATCACCAGACTAAATTATTTTTAAATAATATTAGCAAGAACATTAAGAATATATGATAATCCTGGAAATAAGCTTTAGTTATGTTATACAAATAACTGTATTGCTTGTATTTTGTGAAACTCTTTCAACTATTCTTGACAAATACACTAGACTCCCTCAAATCCACACAGCTTGAGACCAGAGGTTGTGCGGATTTTAGAATTTTGTGGATTTCTGGTCATTACTTTGTTTACATTTTTTAAACAGTCATTTGAGTACAATTAATAGTGCGATCGGAACTATAATGAATGCTTACAATATAATAAAATATTAAAATAAGTAATAAACTAAAATAATAAAAATTTAGATAATTTTTAAAATTATTAAAGTACTAATAGCAAAGGTCAAGTTAATAATCAATAGTGTATGATTAAATATTCATTATAAAGATTAAATGTACTTTACCAAAATTATTCAACAAAACTTTCCTCATAAAAGTACATTACTAAATCACATCAAAATCATAAAATAAGGATTTTTTTTTCAAGTTTAGCCAGGCTTAATAACCAAAAAATCTTAATGCATAAATATATTTGGTAAGATTGCGATTACCAGTGATATCAGCAATATCTTGATTTTTTTTTCCAAAATAAATAATGCGCCTTCATGAAAAAAACAGAGTATTATTAAGAAAATTACAAATTAAAAAATGTATGGAATTGATACAAAACTAAAAAAAAAAAATCAAATTTTGTCCCAATATCTAAATTGAAAGTTTCATTGTTTACATCCGTAAAATATGTGTGGATTTTAGAGAGTTGCGGATTTGAAGGAATCTACTGTATTTTTATTGATTTTGTCCAAAAAAAAAAAAAAAAAAAAAAAAAAAAGAAACAAAGGGTTGTACTTTCATGTAAGTACAGTTATGAAAAAATCTAAAATTAATAAATAAGATAAATTTTAATGTGCAAATAATTGATTAGCAAGATCATTAAACCTGAGCTGAAGAATCTAGGTATAAAAAATAATTCTACAGATTAAGGCTCCATATGTAGGAAATTCTTTCATCTGTAAAGTTTTTTTTTTTTTTTTTTTTTTTTTTTTATTGGTCAAAAGTGTTAAAAACAGATTAGCAAGGATTAAGGTGTTCTTGCCAATAAACCTATTCTAAATTATTAAAAATCCACAACTGATTCTTTTTTTTTTTTTTTTTTTAAGAATTTCAAGACTAACTATATATTGTTTTATTCCCCATAAGCAAGTTTCCTTCCTATTGACATACTTAGCTTACACATACCAGCTTTGTTTGACATAAATTTTCCAACTAACATGAAATTTTTCTTATAAAAATATTTTTAAACATAATAGGATAGAATTGTTAACTATGTCAGTATAAAACATTGAATAAATTATCTTATAACAATATTTATTATTTCCCCCCCCCCCTTTATCACATACAAAAAGTTACTAACATGGAAAAAAAAGCAGAAACTTTTAGGAGAAATGTTTATAAGAGAATATTTTTAAAATTTATAACCTCATTAGTTTTTATATTACAGATATCTAAATGAGAAGAATCAAACAAAAATTGATATGCTTCTGAAATTAAAAGAAACATCTTTTTAGAATAACAAAATGTTCAATTTCATCAATATTTCCAAAATACTTCAATACATAGTGACACAAGAACTTTTAAACATTGCTCCGTTTATTTCCTATTTTTCTTCCGTATCATTTACTGGGCTTAAAGGTATTTCTCTGAAGAACAGTAAAACAGATAATAAACAAAACAATGTTTGTAGTTGAAAAAGACTGAGGTCACTATTACACAATAGAAACGCTGGAAGATCAAACATCACAATAGACTGTTCAATAAGTTCTAGTGATGGGCGATTTCGATTTTTTAAATCGATTTAATCGATACTACGGCCAACTCGATTTAATCGATACTTTAAAATTTTTAATCGATTTCTCTGAAAGTAATATAATTTTCATTTTCCTCCAAAAGTCGAAGATAAAATAGACGGATGTGCCAATTCCAAAATTTCAGTGTATTAGTTTCTGAGATAGAAGAATTAAAGAAACCTCAGAACCCCCCCCCCCCCCTGCAAAATAGCGTTTTTTGTTGCGTGATGTACACCAAAAATTGATCAGGATCGATTTTTATTAGGTACCAGCTGAATCTGAATTTTGATGAAAATCTATTAAAGCGCGAGATACAGCTATTGCGAAATCATAAAAAATGCAGCATATCAGCGCCACCTGTAGGTCAATTTACACCAAGATCTAAATAACAGTAATCTATGTCAGAGATTTACTGAATCTCAATTTTGATGAAAATTCGTTCTTGAGATAAAGGTATTGCGTTAATCATGAATAATGCAGTATAGCAGCGCCATCTCTTAAGCGATTTCCACCAAAATGTAATTAGCATCAAATAATATCAAGGACAAATTGAATCTAATTTTTTATGAAAGTCCGTGCATTAGTTCTCGAGATAAAGCTAAAATGGAAACAGGGGCGTGAGAAAAGAGAACTGCGCCCGGTTCAAAGTTCCAATTTAGCCCCCCCCCCCCTATTAACTTTTTCTTGTGATAGGCTAGAAGTGATGTTAGTAGTAAAAATTTGGCGCCCCCTAAATTTCCGTGCTCAGAACGACCGCCTCCTATCGCCCACACCCCCCTTTCACATGGCGCTGAGTGGAAATTGTGAAAAATTCAGTATAGCAGCGCCATCTGGGAAGCTATATACATAAAAATGCAAAAAACATCAATTCATGTCAAGGATTAACTGGATCTAAAATGTGATGAAAATCCGTTCATTCGTTATTCAGATATAGCTGTTTCGCAAATCACAAAAAATACAGCATAGCAGCGCCACCTGTTAGGCTATATACACCAAAAATTAATTAGATTCAGTTTATATCAAGGTCAAACTAAATATAAAGTTTTGTGGAATTCCGTGCATTTGTTCTTGAGATAGAACGGTCAGAAATTTTTGTCGTATACAGACTCGCAGAGTGACAGACACACACACACACACACAGACAGGTATTTCTTAAAAACCATGAAATCGTGTTAAAGATCTTCTAAAATATATAAATCCATCGAAAACGGGAAGTCAAAATTTTTCACGAATCTAATACTCTCTTCTTGTAAAGTTACAAAAGAAAGTAAAAATGTAAAATCGATTCTACCCGTAAGATCGATCTTTAGATTCGATTTCGATCTTTAGATTCGATGTCGATCTTTAGATTCGATTTCGATCTTTAGATTCGATGTCGATCTTCAGATTCGATGTCGATCTTTAGATTCGATGTCGATCTTTAGATTCGATTTCGATTTTTTTTTCTTTTTCTAGGCTAAATCAGTGTTGAATGCAGGTATTTTTCTGCGAGTCCGGAAGAAGGCATCATGTTTTACAGCTCTGTAAGAGAGGGTGGATCGCAATTTGTGCATTAAAAAGCATAAAATCTCATAACTTCTGGGGGGGGGGGGTAATCCCCTGCGGGCCACACCATTAATTCGATACTAGGTTAAATCGTTATATTTTTGTTTAGAAGTCCAGTTATTTGAAGAATTAGTTTATTATGTTTTATTTTTCACGCTCGTCTCTGCTAATCCCCCCCTTCCGTGTCAGTTTTAACTTACAGGGCCGTTCGAAATATGCATACAGTTTTTAAAATGTCCAATTCTCGGTCTATTTTATTTGAGATCCACAGTTTAAATCCTTGACAAAAGATAAATAAGGGGTCGCCCTTCCGCCCGTTTGGGGTTTATCTGCGCCTACCGGGGGGCATATTTTTTTGTTTCTTCAAACGAAACAAAAAATTTTTTGAGGGGGGGGGGGGGGGGAGGCTTGCACCCTCTCCCAATATGCACCTTAAAATTTTGCTCATTTAATTCTTTATTATTTTTAACTTAAAAGTTTAAGCTACATAGCACCCCTAGAGCTGTGGACCCCCACCCCCCCGTCGATCACTCACCTAATTTTGCTTATTTCTTCACTTCATTTCAATCTTTAAAAGGCTATAACTTTGCTTCTATAGGAGTTACAGTGATGAGAAAAATTCTAGTATAGCTAACTATTTCTCGCCTTTCTTTTTGCTATTCCAGTTTCCCGGTTTCCCCTATAGGACCTTTTTTTTTGGGGGGGGGGGGCAGAGGGGTTTTTTCTCATTTCTTGATACAATATGTCTATTGAAAGCTTATGCTTCATACATTACAAATCTAGCATAAGAAATTTTCTCCTATCATTTCATGTCACGTTACGGACCCATAATGTGTTAAAATTTTAATTTTTCAAACTTCTTTAAAAAAAAAAAAAAAAAAAAAAAAAAAAAAAAAAAAAACATTGATACATATTAGCGAAACTGGGGTTCGAACCCGCAATCGTTTGATTGCACACGTAATCCCTAAGCTTATTGGCCACCGAGTACTCAGCAGCGCTATTATTTCTTTAGATTGTCATCTTTAAATTCGTAATATCTTTTGAATGGAATGTCCAATATGAATAATTCAAAAAGTAATCTACAGATATTATAACAGGCATTAATACAAAATGATTTATTTGGATAAGGATTAAGGTATCGATTGTATGGTCTAATTTTGGTTGGTGTATTTATCGCGTTTTAAAATGTAAGAAAGTAGTTATAGTGAGTTAACTACAATAGCTGGACATATGGTATCGCGCGTTTTTTTTTTTTACAGAGATTAATATATTCTTTAATATTATAGAACCTTTTTTTATTCAGTTAAAAGTATTTCCTGACGATTCAAAATTATATACCCTAACGATTCAAAAAATACACGCGTAATTGTTCAAGGTTTCACTTCTATCGAAACTCTGAGAGCGCCACTATTTTTTTTTTTTTTTTTTTTTTCATTTCGACCGTCCTACCGCCTTCCCCCTTCCTCACCAATCTTAACTTACAGGTTCGTTCAAATTATGATTGCGATTTTAAAAAAGTCTAATCCTCGTTCTATTTTGTTATAAATCCATATTTTGAAACCTCAACAAAAGATACATTTGGGCCGGGTTCAACCTCCTGTCCGTTTGGGATTTACCTTGCCCCCCCCCCCCCCCCCTGGGTGGGGGTATATTTTTTGTTTTCTTTCTTCCACACCATCTGATGTAACATAGCGTTATAAAGCTTTTATCTCCTCGTTTTTTTCTGTTACTACCCCTCTCTTCACCTAGTTACATAATCTTGGCACTTTTTATAGTTTCAAAGAGTGCATGTTCCCCGCAGGCCACCCCATGAATTCAACACTAAGTTAAACACTATATTTCTGTTTAGGAGCTCAGTTATTTGGGTTATTAGTTAATTATGTTTTTTTTTTTTTTCCAAGTTCGTCCGTTCTAATCCCTCGTCCCCCCCCCCCTTCCTTCCTCGCCAATCTTTACTAAATGGGCCGTTCAAAGTATGCATGCAATTTTTAAAATGTCCAATTCTCGTTCTATTTTATTGTAAATCCTCATTTTGAAACTTCGACAAAAGATAGATTTGGACTATGGTCGCCCTTCCGTCAAGAGTGGGGTTTACCTGCCCTCTTGGGAATGGGGCATATTTTTTGTTCTTCCAAATTATCTCGTGTAACACTTGGTTGGCATTAGAAAAAAAAAGTTTTTTTGTCTATATTCCTTGTTCCCCATCCTAGTTACACGCTCTTGGCACTTTTTATCCTCGGTTTAATGCCAAGTTACTCAGTGTTGTTATTAGTTGAGTTATGTCTCTCAAATTTGTCAAAGTTTTTGTGTAAGTGACAACCATAAGTGACAATAATTTTAAAATTTATAATTCTTATTATCAGACTCTAAAATCTGCAATTGCTTAATTCTATGCCTCTATGTGATGAGGGGTGGGAGGCGGTAATTACGGTTCTGCTGATTGTCTAAGTTTTGGAATTAGTAATTTAAATCTTCTCTGTGTGAACCTGAATATCGAAATATCGATTCTAGTATCGATTCTAGAACTGAGAAATCGATTCTTATTATGATCGATGTTGTTTTATACGATATCGATTTTAATCGATTCTCAAAATTTCCAGAATCGCCCATCACTAATAAGTTCCTCAAAGATCTTTCTGTATTAGAGATGATCAAATTTTGAGATACAAGCCTGCTAAGCCCCCCTTTTTTTTTTTTTTTTTTTTTTTTTTGTCATTAGAGTTCAAAGCCTGATACCATACAAAACTGTATGATATTCAAAAAATTGTTTCTAAAGTAATGCCTCATTTTTTAGAAACTTCTTACACAGATATAATTGTTAAATGAAAATTTAAATTCAATCTTAACAAAATCCATATCAAAAATATACTCAATACTTAAAATTACTCTCAAAATTTTCCCTAATTTAACAAATAAATTTGATGTACATGTTTGTACTTAAATGCACTGAATTTGCAGAAACGACTATTTGTAATCTGGCATATTGAAAAAGGTTTTTCAATTTTCTGTAAAAAATGTACATCTTTAATTATAATCTATTCCTTTCTCATAATGATCTTCCATGATTGAAAGGTACCTGAAAATCAATGTAAATTGAAAAAATTGATGTTATCTTAAAGGTCCAATGCTTTTACAGGAAAAGAGGAAACACCGATTAATTGCTTTCTACTGAAATAACATGGTAATTATATTTACTTAAGGAGGAAAGTGACTTTGAAAATATACAGCAGCATGCTTAGTATGAGAAGAGTTTATTTTGACAAATAGATAGAACATTCACTAAATTTATTTTCATATGAAAATGCAAACATGACTTGTGCATAATAGTAGATTAAATAATTTGCAAACTACCAGCTAATTCTCATCTACTAATAGCAGAAGAGACTATTCTCTTTGTGTTAACTATTTTAGTTTCTCGTCTCATTGATCAAAATAGCATTAAAATGATTTATGAAGGAATGGTATGCAATTTTAAATTTAAAAAAAAGATTTTTAATCTTCTCTACACGTGAATAAATAAATTCAGGTTTCAGAAAAAAATGAACCAGAGCCCATAGACTAGAATAAAAAATGGAGCCTGCGTCATCTCTATTCTGTATTATGAATTTTGAATACTAAGGGAGAGATTCTCAAAACTAATGTATAAAGTCACATCATTCAAAAATAGTTCTGTTGTTAATGTTTTGTCAGTAAACAATCAGTTTAAAGTGAGAAAAAATACTTTCTTCAATAAAATGATGTGGAATTTTTGCAAACAATCAGATGACTCAACATTTGTTAATAGATAATATCCAACATAGATAAATTATTGAATACACATACTAAAAATTTTTGTGAATATGATTAATTAAAGAGTTTTCCTACACTTTCAATTCATCTGGTAATATGGGTTTTTTTTAAACAGTTATTCCAATTAAGGACAGTTTTTTTTTCTCTTTTTACATGGAAAACCTGATCATAAGCCTACAAAGTTTTATTAAAAAAGATGTAGATAAGAATTTCTAACATTTCTCAAATTATGCAATCTGTCAAAATATATAAATATATTTTTTGGTATATGGGATTTAGGGATTGTAACTTTTAGTCATTTATTTTATGTCATGCAACTTTAAAAAAGAACCTCAAATGCTTCATTTTTTAAAAATCAATTTAAAAACTTTCTTAGGCTTTCATTCTTTAATCTTATTTTATGTATGGTTTACAACTGAAAAACAGTTTGTTGCCAATTGAGAACACCAGGCTTTGACTGAAAAAATAACTTTTCTTGATAAAATTCCACAATATTAAACATACATGAATTTTAAGAATTATGATAAGGTATAAATTCACTCATTTACTGTGGAACAAAAGAGGATATTTTGCAAGCTCTACTGAAATTAACTGCTTCTCTGATTTGCCCATATATCATACAGGCAACATATTTTTGCCAATCATGATTTACTATTCTGACCAATAAATTTCTATTGTAAATTTTGTATTATTTAATCCTAGCATTTTGCTGATTCAATTCAGCAAAAATTTTTGTTTTGAAAAACTAGTGATAAAAGGCTAAAAATTCTGTAAAACGCATGTGAAAATAGGCATTTGAAAGGTTTTTTTTTCCAAAACTATTGATCAGTTAAGTGATTATTATTTTCTGCATGTATTTTATTGGGAAGCTGAAGCATATAGCTTTTTAAAAGAGTAAATTCAATAAATTGCCGAAAGGCAACACTTTGCATTTAAGAGTTAATTTATGAGAAAATAATTCAAGCTTCAAACTATAGAAGTCTGACAGTAAAAAATATGCAAGTATAACATTTTAACAAGAATTCAGGCTAAAGAAACTACAAACCAATGACCAGATCTTTTTTATTTAAGATTTTGCCACATTTAACAAATGACATTAATATTTGTACAAATATATGCATTATATAATGAGATATGAAATAATTATTTCAAGAATATGCATTAGAATAACAGAAAATATGAATGTTTATTAAAATATGTGTTCAGTTTTTCTCTAAAAGTAATAATACTCCAAAAGGATATATAAAATTCAACTGAAAGCAATGATGATTTTACTTTCTACAGCTTTAAGCAGTATACAGCCAAAGGCCTTTTTAAGCCTTTGACTGCTTATGTCATGATTTCCACTGGCAAGACATATGTAGAAAAATTTATAAAATACAGTCAAACTTTGTTAACATGAAAACTCTTAGCATGAATTGTTTTCACTGTCCCCTATAAGAACGGATACAAAGAATTGATACTGATAACATGAATTACTGTTAACATGGACAAAATTTTGATTCCCCTTCAGGTTCATGTTAACGAGGTTCAACTGTATACAATTTTTGAAGCAGTTTCTTATTTAAAAATTCCATAGTAGTCAAAGGGCAAAAATGCAAATGAAAAATATATTACTTATTTTAAATACATGAGTATTTGAAATATGTAGTAATAGAGGACATACTTGTTTAGTACATGTGGGTCAAAAGGATTTTAAAAAAAGAAGCAGTCAGAGGATTAAGGCCCCTGTCCTCGCTCGAGGAAACGCTCGTGAGCTAATGTTATTCCTATGGGGAAGCATTTTTCTAATAACTCTTTCGCATTTTGACATTTTTTAATAATTTTTTTTTGCATTGAATAGCTAAAGTGCATGCCAACAGCACACCTTTTCTACTTTTTCGATTTTGGTTGCAGATATTTTTTTTAAAAAGCACTTTCAGTTTTGAAACCAGTTTTAAAAGTGAAACTAACTTTGTAAAAAATATCTGCAACCAAAATCGAAAAAGTAAAAAAAGTGCGCTGTCGGCATGCACCTCAGCTATCCGATGCAAAAAAAAATTATTCAAAAATGTCAAAATGTGAAAGAGTTATTAGAAAAATGCTTCCCCATAGGAATAGCATTAGCTCACGAGCGTTTCCTCGAGCAAGGACAGGGGCCTTAAACTGTGAATCACTAACCTTTTTAAAAATAACAATTTAACTAACACATTATAAATTTGACAGATTTTTAAAATTGTTATATTTGTTTTATACCTAATAATAAAGTTTTGCAGTTCATTTTATTCACATTTTTATCAATTGTAAGGAAAAAAGAATGTGCATTGTACATGTAGTTGAGGAGGTGGGAAAGGTAAAGTAAGATTTCTCTACATTGAATTGTAAAATTTATAAGAGTTAACGATTTAAGGTTAATAGACTTGCTCATCTTTTGTTTACACTGTTTTCATCACTTTTCAATAGAAAGCATTTGAGAATGATTTATGTTAAAAGCAAATTTCAAAATCAGCCTATTGACCGCCTTCAACCAGTGCCAGTGCCCTATTATATCAATTGCATATCACAGATCAATCAGGTTGAAATATTTAATCATTACTATGTAGCAAATGTGGTGTACATCATGGTCGATGATTACTGAAATGAAAGGATGTACACAATGTACATCCTGAAAGTCAATGGGTTAAATGCTTTAAACAGCTTCTGATTTTGAAATAATTATTCAAATTTTTTACAATTTTAAAAATGGCTTATAAAACAAATTTAGATAACAATTATCCACACTTATTATCTAAAGCTTTGTCCAGATTTTTGAAATTGTTAACTGCTGTTTATCTATCGTAACAAGATAACTGTTTTCAATAGAAAGTATTTAACAATTACAATGATTTATTTTAAAAGTGAATTTTGTATTTAAATGCTTTGATCATTATTTTAAAAACATTTTTTGTATTATTTATAATTTAAAAAAATAGCTTACAAAAATAAAAATTTTAAAAACAATTATCCAGAGTTCTGTCCAATTTTTCTTACAGATCTTATTTTTGTAAAAAAATTGTAAAACTTGTTTATTTGTGAAAAACTTAAGTTGGTGTAATAATTTTATAAATTGGAAATTGCAAGATTTTTAATGTGCAGCAACAAAAGCTGGATTATAGTTTATTTTGGCAATTTCAGCTAAGAACAGCTTTTATTTAAAAAGGATTAATCCTTATTGAATACTAGCTTTTTATGCATGATTCAGCACTAGATCACAAATGCATTCAGTAAAGTGAATATTCACAGGACTGCCACAGACGAATGACTAATTTTATACTCTGTCTGCACCAATACACATAAAAAACAAATTTTGCAGTAATTTCTCCTGCAAATAGTATTGAACCTGTTGTTGTACTGAAAAAGCATTGAACTAAGAAAAATGTACTTAAAAGATTGCAACTCAGATTCAGTAAAAAGCTTTTTCACATATTTGTAATCCTCAGATTTTTACAAAAACCTTTCATCAGTAGGTGGAAATGTGCAAAAATTTCCTTTGTGCAACTGTGTAGGAGAATTTACATACATCATGTAGTAAGCAAAAGGTTAGTTACATTTAAAAACACTTACTGCAAACAAAACACACTTCCAAGAATTTTTGCTGATAGAATACTATAACCAAATTCTTTTGTGTCCCTGTGAATGAATGATAAATGCATATTAAATTTTTTTTAAAGCATTCATGCATTTTAATGATACATACAAATTTCAATCTTTGAAACAGAGAAATATTAAAATATATTGCTAATGATTTTTCCATATTTTAACAGCATTCTTTTGAGTGTCCTGTAAATGAACTACAAATGCACAACTTTTTATTACTAAACATGCCGAATACAAAGGCAATTCAATTATATGTAAGTTAAAGCAGAAAGACAGATAATCTGAATTCATAATTTTTTATTTTGTAAATGTATAAAAATTACTTAAATTTCAAACGAATATGATGAAATTTAAATAATAAAGCAAGTTACCTTTTTTAATATACTCTTTAAAAAAAAAAAAAAAAAAAAAAAAAAAAAAAAAAGTACTTGAGGAATTTTATCAAAGCATTCCTACTATTTTTCCAGATAAGGAACTTAGTGACTCACAAATCACTGTATTACTCATCTACGTGCACATTTGCAATTTGCACCATATTAATTACTCAATAAGAGATCTTTTGCACAGCACTTCCAAATTGTAAAAATAAATTACCAGATGTCAATTTTTAAAATAAAATTGACATAACACACAAGAACACAGAAAAAAACATTCTCAAAGATATATTTTTTTTTTCCTTTAATCAAAATAAAATTCACTAGACTAAATCATAAGTAAAATTTTTTTACTTTAGTAAGATTTTTC
Organism: Maratus speculifer; assembly: GCA_964019185.1. Taxonomy (NCBI): domain Eukaryota; kingdom Metazoa; phylum Arthropoda; class Arachnida; order Araneae; family Salticidae; genus Maratus; species Maratus speculifer. The sequence goes on along the minus strand of OZ025301.1, from coordinate 211,290,356 downwards.
CAGTACTTTTGAAAGAAATTGGGACTTTAGGGTATCTTTTAAAAAAGTTAAAAATCTAGTAGTTGTTTTGTCATGAAATTTTTAGCATTTTAAAAATAAAAAGTCAAAAAAAATAGCAACTATTCATCCAAATTCTATCTTTTGCCCAATATAATTAATTTGCACCTGTTCTCAATACTTTATAAAATTCATAGATTTTTGAATTCTTCTAAAAGGTTCATTTTTCCAAAAATGAAAAGTTTGTTTTTAAAATCACCCATTTTTATTTGATACATTATTTTTTTCACCTTCACCATATCTTGTCCATAACATCTTTTTGGTGCGAGTTATAGAAAAATCAGAAAATAAGATTCATACATTTAATTTTATTTTGTGAAATGAAAAAGAATTTTATTTAATCCTTAGTTATTAAAGAGTAAAGATTCATAACTTGTTTAAATTTTAAAAAATTTTGGTACTTTTCAATTAGCCAGGCACCAGTGTTATACACATACATGTATAATGCCTTTGTATGCATACATGTGTGGATATATAAATATAAGCATTTATATGTACATATGTGTATATATAACACTGACGCCTGGCTAACTAAAAAATATCAGAATGTTTTAGTTGTATATTAGTTTTAAGATTTAACTCATTAAAAACTTTGCTGATACAATATCTGAGCTCAGTTTTTCTGACTTATGAACTACAGACTGACAGTGTCATGTCAATCACTTATGCAAAATAACTTAGTTTTTTCACTTCAGAATCCATGTTCTGGGTCAATTAAACTTCCGGATATAAAAAATTTTAACTGATAAGAAATAGTAGGAAATACAAGTTGCAATTTCAAAGAAACTGAAAATCTGAGCAAAATAAGAGTGCTTAACTTGCCAAACATTGATAGACTTGAATGTAATGCAGAAATCTAGCCTTATAGACTGTCAAAATCAATTATATACAAAGATAATACTAACAAATATGGATTGTCCTCTAATCTCAGGGTTGCAAAAAAGCCGGCTAAGATTAAAAAAAGACAGGCTGGTTGGCTTTTATTGATTTTAGTTGGCTTTTTTTGGCCAAAATTGGCTTTTATACGGTGAAGCCTTTTTATTATAAGCAACACATTTTTAAGTGTCTTTTAACTAATTTTAATGATGTTTAATTTACTTTGAGTTTAATAAATTTATTTCTTAATATGAAAAATTGAGATTTTAATTATGATTCATTGAGAAATTGGGTTATAGCCCAAATTTTCAATAATGAAGACATTAATACTAGAATAACACATTGATGGAGTTGCTAGTGGTTTATAGTCAGAATTGCAAATATGTCAGCTAAATTATAAAATGGCCACACCAAGTGCTTTTTCTGATTTACATTGGGATTACCTTTAATCCTACCTTTGTTTTTCCATTTTTACTGCTTTATAAAATTAAAGGTTACTTAGTTACATGTTTTATTACTTAACTAATTTTAATAGTTATTAAAATGTCATGTTTTATTCGCTATAAACATTTAAAATCATACATATAAAAAAACATTTCTCACTATTGAAAATAGTATTTCGAATTATGCAGTTTTCATAATATATTATATTTCACAATTTATTACAGTATTCTCAATTAGCATATGCATGAATATTTTCATTCATGCAAGTAGGTATATATGCACTTTTAAATAACAAAGAGCTATTCAAAATTTTAATTCAGCAAATTTTATTAGAACATTTTTTGTTATTTAATTTTATGTAATTATGTATTAAGCTTTCTTCAAATATTGAATCCTTCCTAATTTCTCTTTCAACATTGTTCATTTTATGACTTAATCTTTACATATTGACCTGTAACAATGTTTCCATGAATGCTTTGATGCGTTTCATTTTGTTAGTGTTCATTTTAGGCCATTTTTGAAGGGTGCAGAACCCTGCCCTTTTTAAAAGTAGTAAAATGCGCCTCTGATTTTACCCAGAAATTTTTTATAAATTTTTTTTTTTTTTAGTAGTATTTCTAAATTTGTGTGAAATTTCCAAAAATGATAGAATTTTTTCATTTCTTTAAGAAGAAGAACGTGAAACTATTCAATCATGTTTTAATTTAATTGTATTTCTAATTTTTATATCATAAAATCATTTGAAATTAATGTTACTTGATTTATCATATTTAAAAATTATGTATTTTGCTGCTTTCTTTTTTCCCTTTCTAAAGGCAATAACAATTTTTTTTCTTGAAAAAGTGCCCTTTTTAATAAATAGCACCTTGCCCTTTTTATAGCTATAGGGAACACTAATTTTGTCATAATTCCATTAAAAATAATTCTTAAGAATGTGTAATATAAGTAGAGCTATGAAATGTAGAAGTTTAAAACACATTTTTGAGTATATTTTCTTCAGACATGTCTTCACAGTTGACTCCTAGCAGTTATAAAGACTTATTTGTTAGAAAAATTAAATAGAAATTTATAACTTTTTTAGTAGTAAATTATTAAAAATGTATTAAAAATAAATCAATCAAAATTTAATATAGATTCAATACAAATTAACACTTTAAAAATAAAAGCCGACTTTTTTTAAGTGGATAAAACCAAAAAAAGCCGGCCGGCTTTTTTTGGCCCGGCTAAAAGCCGGCAACCCTATCTAATCTTCAAAATTTTTACCACAAAATTCGCGATATGGTTCTCATTTGCATTAAAAAAATCTGATCATATAGAAAAATTGACAAATGAAGGTGATTACAGAAAATCATGATTAAAAAATTAGAGGTTGAAATCTCTAAGCAATTTCATACATATTAATCAAAAAAATTTTGAAGTGAAAAAATTTAAAGAATAAAAATTATTTTCTCAATGAACTATGCCAGAAAGAAAGTTACGCAAATGTAAATCATCTTATTTAGCATAAATAAGAATTGTGTTTATGAATCCAGAAATGTATTCAAAGAAGACAATTACTCTGAAAATCTTATTTAATTGAAGTATCACTGCATCTTTATTTTACTCTTTGTACTTTTTTATAGATTAACATTAAATAAATGCTAATTAACAATTTTCACTGCTGTCACTCACTCTTATCCCTTTGAAGTCTAAAAATGTATTTTCGCCTTGCTTTTGGCCTGATGTAATGTTTGTTTCAAGTTTCTTCAATGAAATTAATTTAGTCATTAATTATTTGCTTATCAAATTTACGGTACGCATTACATACGAGATTTTTAAAAAATCTCCATCATTTTCTTGTTAAAGTAAAGGTGCATGTTATACACGAGTAAATACAGTATTAGGAAAGAACATGCTTACAAATAAACACTTCCATCATCCAATCTACCACAACACTTTTGTCATAAAAATGAATGTTGGATTCATTTTGTTGAGGTAGGTCATATAGACCTGTTAAAACTTAAAAGTACACAAGTCAAATTTCATACGCTCATGTGTACAAGAGTCAAAAGAACAGACTAGTGTTTCTTACTGATCCACAATAATTTGACCCTCAGTGATGTTAACTGCCCTTTCCTTATAACAAACTTACTTTATAGGTGCTAACCACTTTAACATTGACGAATTATATTCAGCAAGAAATTGGATCTATGTACTCTATACCTCTAAATGCAAAATGTTATATCCTCATGAAAATATTCAACTTAATTATCAACACTAATGCTGTGGATGTTTCATAGTATGTCATTTAAACAAAGCATTGGATAAAGAATGCAGAAAGTAATTCCAGATTGTTCAGAATGCACAATTTTTCTCTCAAATCCTAGAAGTCATTTTGTGTCAAGTACAGTGTCTTATCAAAAACTCACTTTTATTTTTAAAAAAGACAAGTGTTCTGGAAGTGTGTCCCCAGATCCAGAAATTCAAACAGGGTTGGCTTTTTCCCTTCAAAAATTTGTTTTTCTCATCCCACAAGGAAAACTAGTAAATACTAAAACTTCCATGTAAGAAATAATCTGGCTTTCCGAATCTGATGAGTAAAATTAAAGTAAGAAATACATATTTAAACATTCTTGGCAAGAATGTAACTACTGCTCTGACTAATGTTGTCAAAATTCAGGAATTTTTTTTAAATCCCCATTTCCTGGGAATTTAATGAAAGAGTATGCCAATTAGGTTAAACCACAAATTCCAAGTGAACAAATGCTACTCTTAAAAAAACTTGTTTAAAAATTACTACTATTACTAACAAGCCTTTTTATCTTCATACTGTGGATATTCATGAAGATGAAATTCAGCGACATTAAGACTTTTATTGTATTATTAAAGGGAGGGGGAGCTGAGCCAAAGCACCAAGACCAGGGGTCTATTTTTCTAGCATTAAGTGTTTAGTAAATCATCATTTGTATAAAGAAGCAAAGAATATGTTGTAAAACCAATTGCAAAAGTCCTTACAAAGTTACAACATAATACATGCTTGTGAAATTTATCTAGAGTTTTATCAAAATAAAGAACTTAATTCACATTTCAGCAAAGCAAAACTTAACTTTGATAAAATATTGATTGTTGTCTATTTTTCAGCATACCTGATGAATCCAAAATATTAAGGTGCAAGATATCACTCACAAGATCAGGAGGAATCTGCTTGTGACTTTTAATCTATAGTAATTACAATATACAATTCAAGTCAGAAGATGTACCTTTTTCAAAGACATTGCAAACACTATTTTACCTGTACTATGGTCGAATTTAATTGTAACTTTAATGGATGCAAAATTTTTCCAATTTATGGAATATCTTCAGGGATAGCCTGCATCTCTGGAGTGCATATTTTCTAATTTTTCTTCCATCCAAAATAAGATTAAATCATGAAATAGACAGAGTTTGAAAAGCCTCTAAATTAGTATTTTGTTATGTGATGGTAAAATCCAATGTGGAAGTGGAGGAGGGACTAAAAATGTGATGATTAGGCTTGGTAAATATTTGTGAATCTGTGTGGTGTAAATATTTAAATAAATGGACTCCGTTGTCTTTTTGTAGATTTTTTTTTTTTTTTTTAACTTTTCAATGTACATTCTAATGGATATTCGCTCCAAATTATTTACTTAGAACTCAATTTTGACATTTTTAAAGGTTGTTTTGAATTTATATTTTTAATATACAGTTTATCCAAGGATGGTAAATACCAGTTTTTGAAGATTGTATTTACCAAGGGTAAGAAAAACCTTGCAAGCTTGGTTTCACAAACTTATCGAACGAAGCAGACTTCACTAAACAGTTGTAAACTCATTTGAATTATGCAATGCAATAAACTAATCTGCACTATAATACTTAGAATTGTAATAATATAAACTGTAACTACCATGGATGTTTCAAATTATTTAATAAAAAATATAAATTTTTATATGTATCATGGAAGTCTTATGGCAAATTGAGAATTGCATACTTAAAAGCAATTAAAATATCTTTATAGTTAAAAATCTTGAATTTTTTTAGTTGTAAATTTTTAAAGATAGGTACTAATGCACAGATAAGTTTCCTAAAAATTAATGCAGAGCAGAGCTGCAAATAATTGTAAATGGTAATTTTTATGGTGTTTTAGCATAAAATTGGAAGCTTACGTACTTATTCATATGAAAAACCTTATATTTTACATAATGTAAAATTAGAGTACCGAAAATCTCAGATATTAACATTAAACAATCTTATGAGGGTTAACAACTGTGGATTAATGCTTTTATTTTAAATAAAAGCTTATTAAGTGCATTAACTAGATAATGTGGTTCATAAGTACTTTTCTTTATAAAATGTAATAGAGTTCAAAACAGCTCAAAAAGTGTATTCTGAATCATATTTTAATTGTAGAAATTTCCAACAAATTTGACAGTTTTGGGTGGGATATTCGGAACAATTAGAAACAAAAATGACACAAATAATCACAGGAAAGTGAGAAAAACTATATTCCACATTCATAAAAGTTTGTTGCTACTAATTCTACAAATAGACAAAATTGCTTGTGAACAAAATATCTCTATATACAATTGATTTAGTGCTATTGCCTTCTGCAAATTCACCATAAAATCTACAATTTTAACAATCTTAGACTTTATCTTAATGTGTACATACAAACAGCTTCTGAACTTGTTAATGACTTCATTGTCATTCAAAAACAATGGTCACTACTGTAATGCAATATTAGCTTTCCTTCAAATTATCACTGCTTCATCAAAAAAACTAGTAACTTTCTTCGAGATCAAATGCAACTTTAATACACAAAAAATAACAAAAAAAAAATTAATGAAATGCAATCCTTCAAAATTTGGATCTTGCAGGCATAAAATACCTGTCTTTACACTAATGTTGATGAAGAAATGGGATGAGTTTATGTAAACACATTAAAACATTACTGCACTTGACGACTGCAAAAGTATGTGTACTTAGATTACATCATTTGTCGACAATGATCAGAGTTGATAGGATGCCATTTGAATATCAAAATGCAATTTTTCTGCAGGATCAACCTTGGGACATATAATGTTCTAACTGTGCATCGAGACTACTTTTAGTTTCAGCCATATACTCGTCGAGTTGATTGTCAAGTTCTTGTTTTGAAGGTAAGTTTCCTCCATTTCGGTTATTCCACCAGCTCTTACCACGACCACGGCCTCTAGCATTTCTTAAATTATTTCTTTGTGCTTGCGGCCTATTACCACCTCTTGACTGACGACCTCCTCGGAAGTTTCCTCTTTTTCGAAACCCACCTCGCTGATTTGCCAATTGCTTCTTTTTAAATCCAGACTTCGGTAATCCCAATCGATCTTTGATGAGGGGTGATGTACCAGATTTGAAACCTCCCCGACGAAGACCACCTCGACCTCTTATACTGCCCAATCGCCCTTGAAGTGATTGATTATTAAACCGTTTACCACCAAAATTCAAGCGAGACTTGATATTGCCATTCGCAGACTGTTGCTTTCGCCCAAGCCTTTGTTGTAGACTTCGTTTCTTTATTCTTAATGCCGCTATAACTGTAGGTCGATTAGCCATTTGCTGCGCTAATCTAAGATTTGCTGAACTGGCCTGCCTTTGCATTTGTAATTTTTGACGGTAATTGCTAGCATTAGCCGCTTGAGCACGGTAAGCTGTAAAACGTTCGTTCAAAGTCATTTTCGTCGTATTTTTTAGCACTATCTTGGTATTCAAAGATGTAGCCATATTGCAAATATAACTATACACTGCTTCTCTTGCAATACAATATTTATATGCTTACGTTTAGAAAATATATTTCATTTTACTTTGACAACAAAGAATATTCAGCAAAAACAACGCAATGGCGGATTTCACTTGAGAATCGGGCATTGGTATTCCACGTTGCCATTTCGATTTCTAAAAACACTTCATATTTTTAGGGTGCGTTAAGGCCGTTTGGGTTTTGTTCACAAACAACAATCGGTCCGCCTGCTCACAAAGAAGACTGGAAATATGGGGCGTGTTCAGCGCACCTTACCAAAGTAATCAATGTTACCGACCGAACAGTAGGGCAGTACGAAAGCGGCACTAATGAATTGTAGATGACGTCACACTTCGCCTTGATTTTCATTTCGTACTTGTAGTCAGTAAGTAAACGGTAAGTTGCGCGCATTTTCGCCGTTCCTAACCGATATTGCAAAAATGCAAACTGCGCCTGCGTGTGGACTTGGATTGAAATTCTCTCTCTACCGAGGTTGCTGTAAGGCGTCAAACTCAATTGGCGATTACTTTTTGGCGTTCGAAAATGTGATACAGATAATCTGAATTGGTAATCAACAACAAAAAATTTATTATTATTAGATTTACAGAAGCATTTTAAGAAATGACATTTTCTCTCTATGAATCTAGTGACTTAAATCTCAAATATTAATTTATAATATATTTTAAATCCGTTTCCGGTTTAATCAAATTAAGTTACTTAAATGGTTTATTGAAGTATTTTCGACTTTATAATATTTATTTTTTTTTTTTTTTATTTATTTATTTTTTTTATCAAGTATTAATTTATTGTAATTAAATATTATCAAGTATTAATATTGTTGTTGTATCAATGCAAATAAAAAAGGTAATATATTCACAATAAATATTATTTATATTAGATAAATAAATTTATATCTTATTTATAATATTAAAATATATGTTAGAGATATATTTTATAATACATACTATAAAATATAAAATAATAATAATTTATGAATTATCTTATCTAGCGATAAAATTTTTTATTAATCGTTCAATAATTTTTAAAGTATTTTGCAAAAAAATATAAGCAGATTTGCAGTATTTAAAAAAATAAATGTATATATGCATATTATCATTAAATAATTTGCTTGAATATTTATTTTTTATAATATTTTAATATTTACTTATTATCAACATTAAATATTATCAAATATTTTCATTATTATAAATAAAACAGGTGTGATTAATAATAAATATTATCTTCTTTATTATTTAAAGAAGATAATATTTTATAAATAAATAACATAAATTATCATTAATTTTCAATGAAATATTGATATATAAAATTTCATTTATTGAAATATATGGATAATATTACATTACTATTATAATAATAATTTGATCTAATTATTAAAGTATTATTATAATTATCAATAATAAGTTAGCAAGTATGATATTTTGTAATCATCTGTATCTATATTATCTATAAATTACTGACGCATTTAATTTTATAATATAACAGCAATAATTATTTATAATTATTAATTATAAACTACAATAATTTATCAAATATTCTATTATTTATATTCAAATATGCTATAATTATTTATAAATTGAATAAAATTATGTAATGTTACACTATCAATAAATAATTTGATAGTAAAATATCAAATCTAATTAGCTAGTTGGAATACTTAGACACTGCTTATTTATTAATTATAAATAATTGATTATCTGACTTAATTTGAAAATAGTATAACTAAAAAACTCTATTTTAAAAATAAAAAAAATCTTATATCTTGGCAAAGTAATTTTTATTTTTAATAAATGAAAAAAAAAAAAAAAAAAAAGAAAAAGAAAAAAAGAAAGAAAGAAAAAAAGTTAGAAAGTTAAAGAAAAACATAAGAAAAGTTTTTAAAAAGTTAAAATAAATATAGTTATCAATAAAAAAGTAAATAAATTTAAAACTCAATTATTTACACCCACAGAGTAAGGCATTTCTTTACCACTCCTTACTCTGCATTTATTGAAATATATTGATAATATTACATTAGTATTAAATAATAATTTGATCTAATTATTAACGTATTATTGTATCTTTATATATAAAAATCTTCTGTGCGTGTGTATGTAATTGAACTCCTCCTAAACGACTGGACCGATTTTGATGAAATTTTGTGTGTGCATTCCAATTGATTCGAGAATGGTTTAGATTCACAATTCGTCGAAATTGGTTCAGTACTTTTTTAGTAATTAGGGAAAAACTAATAAGTGATTTTTCGCTAATTAAAAGAGCTATATATATTAAAGAAAGTCAGGATTTCGTACTAATCATAGCACAAAAAAATCTACCGAACCAAAAATCTTGAAAATGAGGTAAAAATACTTCTTATAACATCGAGTGCCGCTAAAAATGGATTTTCGAAAATTCCATCCCTAAGATGAGTAGAAAAAAGAACGAACTTTTAAAAAATTCCATAAAAATCGGCTTTTGTAGTTTGCAGCAGCTGCCATATTTCCTATATAGCAAACTTTAGATACTCAACTAACCAATAGATGGCAGCACGCCACACCTTTACCTAAGACACTTACCTGTGTGGCATCAGTGACTTACCTTACATTCACTCACCTGCCGACTCTGAGGATCGTACGACCGATTTCGATGTGCTGCAAATCCTTACCAACTCTTCATGCTAATTTAATTTAATTTTATGTAAATATTGTGTTCAAATATGAGATTATGAAAACTTATCCATAGCAGTTTATTTTATTATCAAATACATCCAATGCTCTCACCGATGGAGTCAGATTAATGGAGAGGTCAGCGAACGGCCTTTCCAAGTGGTGACCCTGTGAAGGAATACATCGCAGGCTAACATCGTCGTAACTAGAAGACTTGCGTTCATGATCCTCCTGCTTTCATCCAACTTTACAAGTGCTATGATTATGGACTTTATTCTGAATTTTATGCCAGCTGTGGTACAAAGGAGAGCCCACGTGTTCGCGATGTGCCGATTCTGAAGGTAAGTGGCTATTTTTCATTTCCGTTCATTGTTTCTGTCAGGAGTGCTTTGTTTATTTTTACATATTCACGATGCCGCCAAACGATCCATTGCAACAGGTTGAGAAAGTCTCTGTTAAATTCCCCCCTTTTTGGGATAAAGAGGCTGACCTTTGGTTTATTAACATCGAAGCACAATTTATTCTAAATAACATTACTCAAGATACTACGAAGTATTACGCAGTAGTATCGGCTCTTAATTCGGAAGTGCTTTCATATGTGAGCGATATCGTGAAAAATCCCCCGCAAACGGATTTGTACTTAAGCCTTAAAAAACGCTTAATCGCTGAGTTCGCGGATTCTGAGCAAAAGCGGGTGAAAGATTTGCTAATGCATACGGTTTTGGGGGATGAAAAGCCATCGCACCTCTTACGTAAAATGCGACAGCTCGCGCAGGAAAAAGTTAATGAGGAATTTCTCAAAACACTATGGATACAACGTTTGCCTAAAGAAACGCAAGCTATTTTATCTGTTTCGGAAGGTAATTTAGATAAACTCGCGCAGATGGCTGATAAAATCATCGAAGTAGCAATTCCACAAGTCGCGGAGACGCAGCGGCGTTACGATCAAAACAAAGAAAACGCGTCGGTTTCCGAATTACAGGCGCAAATCGCGGAGTTAACCGAGCAGGTGAAACATTTATCGCGCTTTAGCCAGCGGCGGGAGCATAGATCGCGGGACCGTTCTACGCATAGAAGACATCGATCGCAGACTCCTAAGCGCATGAAAGAAGGTTTGTGTTGGTATCACGCTACGTTCGCCGATAGGGCACGGCAATGCCGACCCCCATGTAATTTTAAGAAATCGGAAAACTAGAAGGGAAATCGCACGTGGCGCAATGTGATTTCAATGTTAACACATCAAGTCGCCTTTTTATTCACGATCCTACTTCTCGCCGGCATTATTTAATTGATAGCGGCAGCGATGTTTGTGTTTTGCCGTATACGGCTAAGATGTCTTTTGTTGCACCTTCTAATTTAACACTGTATTCAGCCAGCAATTCCCCAATCAAAACATATGGTACTAAAATGATAACACTTAGTCTAAATTTACGACGCGAATTAAAATGGCCATTTATAATCGCTAACGTTAGTAAACCAATTATCGGCGCCGATTTTTTAAAACATTATGGATTATTAATTGATTTGAAAAATTCTTGTTTATATGATCCACTCACTAAGTTCACTTCCAAAGGCACAACAATTAACAGTCATAGCAAAAGCATTACTCTTGTCTCTAGTAGAGATAAATTCTATAACATCTTAAACAAATATAAGGATATAATTCGCCCATATCCTGCTTCACCCAACCCAAAGCATAATACTGTGCATCGGATAATAACAAATGGGCAACCAGTCTTCAGTCGTCCAAGGCGTTTAAATCCTCAGCAGTTAGCCGTCGCAAAGCAGGAATTTCAGACCATGATGGAACAGGGTATTTGTAGGCCTAGTAAATCGAATTGGTCAAACCCCTTACATATGGTTCCTAAAGCTAATGGTGAATTTCGCCCCACTGGTGACTATCGCGCCTTAAATAGAATAACTCAAATGGATAGGTATCCTTTACCACATTTACATGATTTTGCACAAAATTTGCACGGAAAAAAATATTTTTCAAAAATCGATCTTACTAGAGCATATCATCAAATTCCAGTGCATCCTGATGACGTGCCCAAAACGGCAATAACTACACCTTTCGGGCTCTTCGAATTTTTATTCATGCCATTCGGTTTAAAATGCGCAGCCCAAACATTTCAACGTTTTATGAATGAAGTACTATATGGTTTTGATTTTGCTTTCGACTACATTGATGACATATTAATTGGCAGCTCATCTGAGGAGGAGCATGCTAAACACTTAGATATGGTTTTTAGTCGCCTCTCTGAGTATGGCATTCGAATCAATGTGGATAAATGTGTTTTAGGTGTTCAGGAACTGTCTTTTTTGGGCTATCTTATTAATGAGCAGGGTATAAGACCAATGCCTGAGAGAGTAACACCCATCTTGAATTTTGATAAACCAAAAACTGTAGGGGATCTAAGGCGATATTTGGGGTTACTTAATTATTACCGGCGTAATATCCCGCAGGCTGCTCATGTTCAGTCATTTTTAAGTACTTACTTAAAAGGTTCTAAAAGGGCTGATAAGAGCGAGATAGAGTGGAATGATGAGAGCAGTAAAGCTTTTGAGGATTCAAAACGTCAGCTCGCTAATGCAGCGTTGCTTTTTCATCCGTCGCCCGATGCTCAAATTGCTTTATTTGTAGATGCTAGTGATTTTGCTATTGGCGCAGCGTTGCACCAGTGTGTTGAGTCGACTCTTCAACCATTAGGATTTTTTTCACGCAAATTGACTGAGACTGAAAAGAAGTATTCCGCATATGATAGAGAGTTACTAGCCGCTTATTCTGCTATTAAACATTTTCGCTTCATGCTGGAAGGTCGTAATTTTACTTTATACACAGACCACAAACCACTGACTTATGCCTTTTCTCAAAAAAGTGACAAATGTTCCCCACGACAATTGCGACAGCTAGATTTCATTAGCCAGTTCACTACTGATATTAGACACGTTAAGGGGGTTGACAACATACCTGCCGACACACTTTCGCGAATCGAATCTATAACTTGTCCCACGCCAATTAATTACGAGCAGATCGCTGATGATCAGAGTAGGGACAGTGATTTAAGCACATGTTTAGCAGATAATTCATCGTCGCTTAAGCTCAGTAAATTCATCATGCCCAATAGCTCTGTGGAACTTTATTGTGACACATCTACGGGAAAAATCAGACCTTTTATCCCGCTAACTCAGCGAAAAAAATGTTTTTGACGCTTTACATAACATTTCCCACCCTGGTCGTAAATCGACCATTAAACTTATCACTGACCGTTTTGTTTGGCCTAATATTAGAGCTGATTGCGATAAGTGGGCCAAGACGTGCATTCCATGTCAGCGAGTTAAAATTTTGACGCACACCAAAGCTCCAATAAGTAATATCCCAGTTGAAAATCAGCGCTTCTCTCACATCCATTTGGATTTAATCGGCCCTCTTCCCACTTCTCAAAATTTTACTTATTGTCTTACAATTATTGATAGATTTACTCGTTGGGTGGAGGCGGAGCCCCTTAAGAATATTGAAGCTGAGACGGTAGCAAGTGCGTTTTACAAAGTTTGGATTGCACGTTTTGGCACACCCAAAATTATAACAACTGACCAGGGCCGTCAATTCGAATCTCGTTTGTTTCGCTCTTTGGCCAACTTGTTGGGTTCAAAGCACATCCACACATGTTCCTTTCATCCTCTGGCGAATGGCCTTATCGAAAATTGGCATCGTACGTTAAAATCTGCCCTGAAAGCATACCTGACAGAGCGGTGGACGGAGAAACTCCCAACAGTTCTGTTGGGCTTAAGAGCCACATTTCGACCAGATCTGAAATGCACTCCCTCCGAACTGGTGTATGGGCAAACAATCCGTTTACCCGGAGAATTTTTTGCATCAACTGACAACGATCTCCAGACATCAGACTTCCTTAAATCAATTAAACAGGCCATGGCTCAGCTACGTCCTACTCCAACAAGAGTGCAAAAGCGGACTAGTTTCTTCCTCCCAAAGGACTTGACAACGTGCACACATGTTTTTATGCGTTATGATGCTGTGCGTGCACCGCTAAGACCACCATATGACGGACCATTTTTGGTCCTTGACAGAACTGATAAATTCTTTAAAATTCAGAAAGACGGTAAAGATGTCATCGTATCAGTAGACCGGTTAAAGCCTGCATTTACTCTTGCAGAGCCCAACGACATTCCGAGCACAGAGATAGACACTCATCAAGTCATCGACATTCCAGTAGCGGAACCTCCACTCCCTACTCCGGTTTCCAGATCTGGACGTTCCATTCGTCGACCTGTACGTTTCTCTTAGCAATTGCTAGGAGGGGGGTACTGCAGCAGCTGCCATATTTCCTATATAGCAAACTTTAGATACTCAACTAACCAATAGATGGCAGCACGCCACACCTTTACCTAAGACACTTACCTGTGTGGCATCAGTGACTTACCTTACATTCACTCACCTGCCGACTCTGAGGATCGTACGACCGATTTCGATGTGCTGCAAATCCTTACCAACTCTTCATGCTAATTTAATTTAATTTTATGTAAATATTGTGTTCAAATATGAGATTATGAAAACTTATCCATAGCAGTTTATTTTATTATCAAATACATCCAATGCTCTCACCGATGGAGTCAGATTAATGGAGAGGTCAGCGAACGGCCTTTCCAAGTTATTTTTAAACTGATAACATATTTTAGTGCATTTTTTCATTCTGAATCGAATGGTACTAAGCAAATTAGTTTAAATCCAGTAGTTCGTGAGATAATTCACATTTTCCTAATTTGGCGGTGTCTTCGGCGCAAAAACCTGAAATTTTCAATGCTCATCTTTATATATAAAAATCTTCTGTGCGTGTGTATATAATTGAACTCCTCCTAAACGACTTGACCGATTTTAATGAAATTCTGTATGCATGTTCCAGTGGAGTCGAGAATGGTTTAGATTCACATTTCATCGAAATTGATTCAGTACTTTTTTAGTAATTAGACAAAAACTAATAGTTAGTGATTTTTCGCTAATTAAAACTGCTATATATATAAAAGAAAGTCTGGATTTCGTATTAATCACAGCACAAAAAAATCTACCGAACCAAAAATCTTGAAAATGGGGTAAAAATATTTCTTATAACATCGAGTGCCGCTAAAAAGGGATTTTCGAAAATTCAACCCCTAAGGAGGGTAAAAAAAAGAACGAACTTTTAAAAAATTCCTTTAAAATCGGCTTTTGTAGTTATTTTACAACTGATAACATATTTTAGTGCATTTTTTTCATTCTGAATCGAATGGTACTAAGCAAAATCGTTTAAATCGAGTAGATCGTGAGATAATTCACATTTTCCTAATTTGGCGATGTCTTTGGCGCAAAAACCTGAAAATTTCAATCCTTATGTATATATATATAAATGATAGTCTGGATTTCGTATTAATCACAGCGCAAAAAAATCTACCGAACCAAAAATCCTGAAAATGGGGTAAAAATACTTCTTATAACATCGAGTGCCGCTAAAAAGGGATTTTCGAAAATTCCACCCCTAAGATGAGTAGAAAAAAGAACGAACTTTTAAAAGATTCCATAAAAATCGGCTTTTGTAGTTATTTTTCAACTGATAACATATTTTAGTGCATTTTTTCATTCTGAATCGAATGGTACTAAGCAAATTTGTTTAAATCCAGTAGTTCGTGAGATAATTCACATTTTCCTAATTTGGCGGTGTCTTCAGCGCAAAAACCTGAAATTTTCAATGCTCATCTTTATATATAAAAATCTTCTGTGCGTGTGTATGTCACCGAACTCCTCCTAAACGACTGGACCGATTTTAATGAAATTTTGTGTGTGCGTTCCAGTGGATTCGAGAACGGTTTAGATTCACATTTCATCGAATTTATTCAGTACTTTTTTTGTAATTAGGCAAAAACTAATAGTTAGTGATTTTTCGCTAATTAAACGTGTTGAATAAGTTCGATGAATAGAGTGCGGACGGAATGTCCGAGCGGTTTAATGCGCCAGATTTAAGATCAGCTTCTTGAAGAAAGGGATCGCGTGTTCGAACCCACTCCTGACAAACGTGTATGCTTTACAATAATATTTCCTTTATTATATATTTGATTAACCGACTTCAGACAATCATTAACTTTTAACCAAAAAGAGAAAAATAAACTTTTCTATCAAAAATTGAGCCGACTTCAAAAAATAGTGAAGAGTGAAAAATAATTTCCTTACATAATTGTAATAAGAAATTAAATTAAGAGCGTAGTGTATATCGTGCGTATTACCATATTTACGTACATTTATTTGATTTTCTGGAGTCAGAGCCAAGAAGGACAACGTCTGTCGGTGACAGGACAACGTCTGTCGGGTCCGCTAGTTTATCAATAATAAGTTAGCAAGAGCAAGTATGATAATTTATAATTATCGATATCCATATTATCTATAAATTACCAACGCATTTAATTTTATAATATAACAACAATAATCATTTATAATTATTAATTTTAAAATATAATACTAATTTATCAAATATTCTATTATTTTATATTCAAATATGCTATAATTATTTATAAATTGGTGAAAATTATGTAATATTATACTACCAATAAATAATTTGATAGTAAAATATTAAATATAATTAGCTAGTTGGAATACTTAGACACTGCTTATGGACCCTATTCTCCGTTTGAGTTCGAGGCTGTGATTTCGGCAATGTTTCCCCAAAACACGTGACCTCACGTCACAGAAATATGTTCTGTTACTATTCTATGGCATACAATCACGAGTTGGCAAACGAGTCGTTGGGTGATTAATGGTTGTGATGTGGGGAATGTTTCCCCAAAGCACGTGACTTTGACGTCACCAGAATAGAGTCCATTAATTAATTATAAATAATTAATTATCTAACTTAATTTAAAAATAGTATAACTTAAAAACTCTATTTTAAAAATTAAAAAAAAATCTCATATATTTGCAAAATAATTTTTATTTTTGATAAATGAAAAAAAAAGGGGGGGGGGGGGGGCAAAGACAGAAAGTTAAAGTAAAAACAAAACAAAAAAAAGTTTTAAAAAAGTTAAAATAAATATAGTTATCAATAAAAGAATAAATTAATTTAACACTGAATTTTTTACACCCACAGAGTGAGACATTTCTTTACTCCTCCTGACTCTCTATTTAGCCCCATAAAAAGTGAAAAATAAAGAAATTTTTTTTATTATGCTGCCATCTATGTTTAGTTATTTAAACGAACTTATTAAAAGAATTTTATAATTATCTAAATAGATAGCTTTCAAATTATAATTGCTTTTAACTAAAAAAAAAAAAAAAAAAGTTTTAAGAAGCTGTATTTAAAAAGGAAAATCATAGTGATAAATGTATTTAATATTTTATAAAATTACATAAAAATGTAGAAAAGGATCTAAAATAATAATGCATTATTAAATTTATAAAAATCAAAATAATATCAATCATATCAATCATTTTAATTTATATGTATGACTTAAAATAAATTGCTTCGTTAAAGATATATTAATTTAGCAGCAGAACACACAAGATTAAAAATAAGATAATCATTCTTACTATTATTATAAAGGAAAACATATACTTGCATTATAAAAGAAATAATATGCATAAAAGAAACTAATAATATATATTTGCAGCTACATTTTTTATTAGTAATACGTTTAAATTATTCATTGATAAGCTCATTTGCAAAATTTAATTCTTTATCTGTTGGGTAATAAATAATTTTCCTAATTGCATTAGTAATAAATACTTTACGAAAATTACATGAAGCTATTTCTAAAGCAGTGTTGTTTCTTGTTTGTCGATAAAAATAAAATAATAATGTAGTGCATGGTGAAAATGTCACCTCCGATAAGAAAAAGCGCCAATATGGTAACCCCTATCTATACGTACAGTTTTTTCTAGTAGAGAGAAGAGAATTTCCTGGAGAATTTCAAAGTCCACACGCATGCGCAGTTTGATATTTTGCAATATCGGTTAGGAACGGCGAAAATGCAAGTTGCGCTGTAAACAAACAGCTTGCGCAGTTATGATGTGCAGTAACTCAGGGCAAAACATTACCGAGTTTTCCATGGCGGCCAATGTGTTTTCAGGTATGTCTTCTTTTAATTTATCTGCATATGCAGAAAAATTTTAGTCTTCCGGCCAAAGTAAGATATGTGGATAAATTAAATGGAATGCATGTCCATTCATATGAGTTTCCAGACCCATATATTATCCCGAAGTGTGAATGGGGAGATGATATAAATGCATGGTCACATGTGCTGTTTGATGACATATATTCTTATTTGAAAACGTACAATAACAATGTATAAATACTAATAGCATTATAAATACTAAAAAATAATATTTTTAAATGTGATCACAGATATGCATATTATGAAGTAAAGGTATATTCAAAATGAAAAATATCATAAGATACATAAATTTATTTAATTTATGAAATCTGTCTTTTAAAAAATGTCACAATTAAATCTGCGAAAATATTTTAAAAAGCAGTTACTTTCGCCGTAGGCGAATGCATTCATACAATCATTATTTTTTTAAACTTTGATACAACTCTGCAATCAGAAATTTTTAGTTATTGCTGTAGACAAGAAAGATATAACTATAATTTTAATATATTTTTATACAAACAAACGCTTCAATATTTTCAGATTTTAATCACATTGAATCTTTAAAAAAGGAAAACAACAAAAAATATCAACGCTATATTTCTAAGGAAAAAAAAACATTACGCAATATTTCTAACTAAAAAAACTATTTTTTAAATATTATTTTTTTTATAATATCCAAAAATAGACATGCGACAAATAATTCTTATCATTATTATACAATACTACATAAACACCTACAAACACACGTGTCTACAGAATACTAGGTATATTATTTTAATCGCAATAATAATTATTATTCTGGGCTTACCACACTAATTTTAGCAGATAAAATGAAAAATAATGTTTCTTGAGTGCATAGACAACAACAACAACAACAAAAAAAAAAATTCTAAAGTAAATATTTTGCATTAAATAACAATTGATTTAACGTTATGAGCTTTAAGGAAAGGGCATGTTTACAAACAAACACTTCTGTCAACCAATCCACCGCTACATTTTTTGTCATAGCGATCAATGTAGGAATCATCTTGACGACGTAGCCCAATCATATCATACTTACTTATACATTGCCAAATTTAAACCAATCAAATTCCCGGAGCTCATCCGTACAGTGTCAGTCGTTAAAGAACGGACAGGTTTTACTCCCTTATCCACAGTAATTCGTCCACAGTGACGTCAGCTGCCCTTTCCTTATAGGATTTGCCTATGTTTAGCCCTGAGAAGCTCACGGTTCTTAGAGTTTGTTTACGTATGACGTCACGTGCGCTTCCCTTAATCAATTTGATTGGTCAGAGCTTTCGGCGTCAAAACGTCTCACGATTGGCACAAAATGATGGGCGCGCGATTCAAATGCTCGGATATGCCATCTGGTGGAAAAAAGATGTAAATTCTGGCTCTAGGATAGGGCCGTGCAAGCGCATTGCATTACACGTATTTTTAATTTGCTCAGAATAATAATTTTTTTGCACAATTTCAGATTTCATGTGATATTTGTTTTCTGTGTTATATGACAAAGTAAAATTTACCCTAATTTGAATATCTAAAAATTTCAATTGCATTTACAATAAAGAATTACTTAAATGGCATTTTAGCATTAGTTTAAGGGAAATTAAAGAGACAATTATCCTGTACCGAAGGTTGCGAATAGCACCTTTACCTAACACCGATGATCGACTGCGTGTGACTTTAAAAAAAAAAAAAAAAAAAAAAAAAAAAAAAAAAAACATTTCATGGCTTTCCAGCTAACATTAACTTATAAAGGTCTCTACTACTACTCATACGAACTACTCATATAGGTAATAAAGGATCAGTCAAATTTAGCGGCGGAATTACAATAGGAGATATGTAAAAAAAATAAAATACTTTTGGAATTATTGACGTGAAAAGATGAAAGCGACGCGCGATTTAGCGAGCAGCGCATTTCCTCTCCAAAAGCAGACGATTTTAACAAATCTGAAAATTGAATTTAATTGACTTGTGGAATGTTCAACATTTAATTAATGGCTGTGTCTATTCTTACGGCAGCCGTAAGAATATTATTCTCACGGCAGTCTACTGCACATGCGCAGTCAAGATTGCCGTAACAACTGCCGGAGATTCTGGAGAACGAATCTTTTTTGAATGAATCTTCTTTCCGGCAATTGATTGCCGTAACTTGTAAATAAAAAAATCAAAACAATAGTTATAATGAATTATTTTAGCGAGTTTTTAGTGCTGCAATTATTTATTATTATTTTTTTTTTCATGGTTGTGTGTCATTTGACGAAGTTTGCTCGAGAAACAGGAAATGATTTCATGTATGTTAAAGTGTTACCAAAGGACACAGATTTTTTTAAATCTAATGCAGATGCCAGCTGATACCACTTTTAAAAGCATATAATTATATTTATTGTCTGCTTTTGGGTGTGTATCTGCTAGTGTTTAACATTGTGTATATTCCAAGACAGAGCAAGTGAATCATATAAGGAAGATGTTTTTATGCGGTATGTTTGAAGCAGTTTTCTGTAAAGTAAAATTTATGCAGGTAAGGAGTGAAAAATTTTATTTACTTATTTATTTTCATACCACAACTTTTAGTACAAATTTTTGTATTGCACTAAAGAAAAATTTAATACTCACTGTAAATTTATTTATTTATTTTTTTGATAGAGTTTGAAATTTCATAAATTTATAACTCTATCAAAAAAATTTATTTTAGTGATTGATAAGCCTAAATATTAACATTTTATCTGTGTATTTAGCTATTCTTGGGTCAAAAATGTAATCCAGCAGTACTTAATTTTATAAATTTATAAGTAGTGTTTATATATTATTTATTTTACTGTATGGATGATTGCCTGTTTGATACCATAATTTTAGAATCAATATTTCATCACCAAACCCCTCTCTGGGCACTCCTGCAACGGTAACAATGTCTTATTGCAGTTTCCCAGACAAAAGAGTGAGGAGGGAGATAGAAATTCTTATCCATGATCATATATTCATACATACATGAAGAATAGAAATGTCAAAAGTTGGGGCATTCCATATTTTAGAATTAAATATTTTTTAAATAATTTAGTTATTTTAATAATAGCTTTGTATTTTCATAAAAATAGATAACTGATTATAAAAGATAACATACTATTTTAAACCAAAGACCATGTTAAAAATAATAAGAGGAAATTTTGATTGGATCAAATGTGATACCAATATCAAAAGACAAATCCCCACCGCACTCTCACTAGAGATATCTTACAATACCATATTCCAACCCCTTCCCTTAAATGATAATGTTATATATGTACAGACCCTTATGTGTGTAGTGTATTAATAACACTTTTCCTTATTAAATAAAATCCAAAGGACATTTTATTGATCATTATTTTTTTTTCTTTAATAAAAAAATAAGCAT
This sequence comes from Maratus speculifer, assembly GCA_964019185.1. Classification (NCBI taxonomy): domain Eukaryota; kingdom Metazoa; phylum Arthropoda; class Arachnida; order Araneae; family Salticidae; genus Maratus; species Maratus speculifer. Next base: position 211,269,019 of record OZ025301.1, on the reverse strand, counting down.
TTATACGACGATTATAGTTTATCTAAATTTAAAGAAAATTTGAAACATTATAATCACTAACTTTAAAAAGTGGCTACTAATAAAACCAATTCTACCGACCACTAGCTACTAGCTCAATTTCCCAGTTTTTATATATAGGGTGGGATGCTAACCCCTCCCTCCCTATTCTTAATTTAGATATATGGGTTTTTCACACACAATTATCATATTTCATACAACTTTAGATATAGGATCATTCTGACAAGGCGCCTTCTTGATTAGTATTGAGTGTTCATTGGAAAAGTAGAAAGAGGGAGATGGGAGCTAACCTCCCCCCCCCCTTAATTAAGCTTAATGGGTTTTTCACACAGAATTTACAGATTTGCTTCAATTTTTGGATATAAGTTCATTCAAACGGTGGTACTCCTTGAAAATATAAGATCTTAATATACAATTAGCAGAGTTTCCCCCAGACTTAAAAAGGGGCAGGGCACTACTGTTCTGAAAAGGGCACTTTTTTGATTTTTAAGGGCATTTTATAGGATTGAATCTAGAATTTAGCGGTTCAAAAAATCATGGAAATACAGAAATTTCATCAAAAAATCCAGAATAAAATCCAAAAAATAAAAAAAGGTAAATTTTGTTAAAAGATTGCATAAAAGTAGCTGATTTTGTTAAAATGTCGTGTCCAGCTCAATGAACTGATTGACTGTGACCGCGAGATAACTGTTTCGGAACATTCACGAACCGAAACTGAAACCATATGTGCGCGCAGCTCTTTTGTGTTTAAGATTTTTAGTCAGAATGTTATATTAATGGTTGTGTGTAATGTGTATGTAACGTATCGTAATTAAAGTGTGATGTGCTGTATAATAAAGAGTCTTCACTTATAAAATATCTCACCCACCTCACGACAAGATATGTCAAGTGGCGACCGAGGATGGATTTATATTTTTTTTACGGTAAATTCTTCACTTTGGATTAGAGCGATGCTCGAAGACGGCTCCAGGTAAAACGTTTGATATTTTTAGTTTGGAACGAATGAAATATGGAGCAGCATATTATAAATTTGCTTAAGCAAAACGAGGAACTGATAAAAGCGCTTCAGAATAAAGAAGGATCTCAGAAAATCACAGTTCAGTTCGAAAAATTCAATGAAGATACTGAACAGTTCGATAGTTTCTTAGAACGTTTTGAAACGTATCTGGATGTACAAAAGGTACCGGAGGAGATAAGAAACAAAGTTTTTATTTCCTCACTGAGTCCCAAGCTTTATCAGTTGTTAAAAAATTTGCTGGCTCCTGACATTCCTTCGGACCAAACTTTAGTAAAATTAAAAGATGTATTAAAAAAACATCTTACTCCAAAACCTTTAGTCATTCCGTCGCGGCATAAATTTTTAAATCGTAAACAGCATGAGGGGGAAAGTATTAGTTCGTATATCGCTGAACTGAGAGCGTTAGCAGTAAATTGCGAATATGACACAACCATGCTAAATACGATGCTGCGGGATGTATTTGTAAGTGGGTTACGAGATAAAACAATACTGGATCGGTTATTCGAGGAGGATAATATTGATTTAGAAAAAACTTTGCAGATAGCTTTAGCAATGGAAAAGGCATTTAAGGGTGCTAGTGATATTATGGGGCGTGGAATAAATGCAGTGCAAGTAGGGAAAAATAATAATAAATTTTCTAAGCTTGGAAACAAAAAACCTAATTTTCCTGAACGTCAGAAAAAATCGGAATATTGCAGCCGGTGCACGGGCACGGATCATAATAGAGAAAAATGCCGATTTATTTCAAGTAAATGCAATTTTTGCTCAAAAATTGGGCATATTCAGAAGGCGTGTTTTGCAGCAAAAAAAGCGCACTTTAAACCTGTAAAACAGAAACAGGTTAATGTAAATAGGGAACAACAAAATGTTGAGAGTGAAATTAATGTTCCGATATTTGGATTAAATTCTGATGAAAGCCCAGTACGCGAGGAAGAACCGCGACAACCTCCTATAATGGTAAATTTAAAAATTGAGAACAAAAATTGTTCTATGGAACTGGATACTGGAGGTGCGGTCAGCGTAATGAGCATAAAAAATTTCAGGAAAATCTCGAATAAAAAAATTCAACATACCAATGTAGTATTTAAAACTTACAATGGAAATTCGTTAGTACCTATGGGGTATGTAACGGTAAAAGTTGAATACCAAAATCAAATTTCAAATTTGAATTTGTATATTGTAAGAGAAAATTTAGATACTATTTTAGGTCGTGAATGGCTTAATAAAATTAATCTTGATTGGAGGGCGATAAAAATGCTCAGAACAACGGATAAAACAAGCTTAGATAAGCTCTTAGAAGAGTACAAAGAAATATTTGATGATAAATTGGGGGAGATAAACAATTGTGAAATTAAGTTGGAATTAAAACAGGGGGTTAAACCTGTATTTCGTAGAAGTCGTGACGTACCTTTTGCCTTAAAAGAAAGAGTTGGAAAAGAAATTGACAGACTAGAGAAAGAGGGAATAATTGAAAAGGTTGAATGCTCAGAATGGGCAACACCTGTTGTCCCGGTAGTTAAATCAGACGGCAGTATTCGGCTATGTGCTGATTTTTCAGTTACATTAAACCCAAATTTAAATGTTCCTCAGCATCCATTACCCAAATTAGAAGAGATTTTTTCCAGTTTAAATGGGGGGAAGCAGTTTTCAAAACTGGACTTTAGGCACGCATATCTACAGATGAAAGTTCATCCTGAAAGTCAAAAACTATTAACAATAAACACACACAAGGGGTTATTTGTTTGTAAGCGATTAATGTATGGATTAAATGGTGCACCTGCAATATGGCAACGTTTTGTGGATGGAGTATTTCAGGGCATGGAAGGAGTTAAGGTTTTTATGGATGATGCACGAATTACGGGGGTTGACGAGAAATCTCATTTGAAAGCTTTAGGTGATTTTTTCAAAAAATGCAAAGAATATGGGTTAAAATTAAATTTACAAAAAAGTAAATTTTTCCAAGATGAAATAAATTTCCTAGGACACAAAATTGACGCGAATGGTCTTCACAAGACGGATGAAAAAATTTCCGCAATTTTAAATGCTCCTGTTCCGAAAGACGTACAGGAAGTAAAAAGTTTTTTAGGGTTAGTAAATTTTTATGGGAAATTTTGTGAAAATTTATCGACTATAGCTAATCCGCTAAATAACTTAACTCAAAAAGACGTTAAATTTAATTGGTCTAGGAATTGTCAGGTTGCCTTTGAGAAAATTAAAGAAGAGATTTGCTCCCCAAGGGTCTTGGTACATTATGATCCTGCACTGCCTCTGACTTTAGCAACTGATGCATCACCAGTTGGGATAGGATGTGTCTTGTCACATTTATACCCTGACGGAAGTGAAAGACCCATTGCCTTCGCATCCAGAACATTAAATCGATCAGAGCAGAAATATTCCCAAATTGACAAAGAGGCTCTTGCCATTGTATGGGCGGTACAAAAATTTTATTTATATTTGAAAGGTCGAAGATTCATATTGATTACAGATCATAAGCCTCTTGTATCCATCTTTGGATCGAAACGTGGGTTTCCGGTGTTGACTGCAACTAGGTTGTTGCATTACGCATTAATTTTGCAATCCTTTCAATTTGATATTAAATACCGAAATACTAAAGACCACGGCAATGCTGATTTTCTCTCTCGTTTACCGAAAGCTTCTGAACAACTCGAAATCAAGGACGATATCACTCTATACCAAATGTGTCAAATAGAAACCCTCCCAATTACGTCCAGAGAGTTGCAACAAGCAACTAAAACAGATAAAGAGCTTGGTCCTTTATTAAAAGCGCTCCAAGAAGGGCAAAATTTACAGGGGAAGGAAGCGCATTATACAATTGAAGACGGTTGCATTATGTATGGACAGAGAGTTTGCATTCCCGAAACTTACCAGAAACAGGTTCTAGAAGAATTGCACCAGGGACATCTGGGCATGGTAAAAATGAAAGCTATTGCCAGATCATTTGTCTATTGGAAGAGTATCGATACAGACATTGAGGAAGCGGCTAAAAATTGCCCAGATTGTGCGAAATTTAAAGCTGATCCGGCTAGAGTTAAGGTACACCATTGGGAGTACCCTAGTTCACCTTGGGAACGAATTCATATAGATTTTGCAGGACCTTTATATGAACACATGTTCTTGATAATTGTTGATGCCTATTCAAAGTGGTTAGAAGTTTACCCATTAAAATCCACTACAGCCAATAAAACAATCGATTGCCTTAGAGACTGTTTTAGTAGGTTCGGTTTACCTGTTGTACTTGTTAGTGACAATGGCTCACAATTCACATCTTATGAATTTGCAAGATTTATGAAGTGCAATGGAGTGAAACACATTACTAGTACTCCATTCAAGCCATCCAGTAATGGGCAGGCCGAACGTTATGTGTACACAGTAAAACAGGCACTCAGAGCTATGCAAAATTATGAAGGTAGCATAAATCAAAAGTTAAGCAAATTCTTATTGCAATACAGAAAGGCACCTAATATGACAACTGCACATAGTCCAGCAATGTTATTTCTTAAGAGAGATATCCGTACTAGAATTGATCTTTTATTGCCTGATCTCAAAACCAGAATTCAGGAAAAAATACGGAAGGGAGTCTACGGATTTAAAGACCGAAAATTTGAAATTGGAGAATATGTTGCTGTGAGAGACTACAGATCACCAAATTGCAAATGGAAATTTGGGCATGTCGTAAATCAAGACGGTGCTCTAAAATACACAGTCAATGTGCAGGGGAATTTGGTCAGAAGACACGTAGATCAGATCCGTCCAGTTGGTGATAAAGTGAAAGAAACTCATTCTTCACCATATGTGTATCGCCAAGTTCCAACAGAAATAGATTCGAATAAAAAATCAGAAACACAACTTGAAGAATCTGTTCCTGTTATCGTAAATGAAAAAGCTGGGATTGAAGCCTCAGCAGAAGCAATTTCACATACATCCAGCCCAGTGCTGGAATCATCATCCTCATCTCCTGTAAGTGATTCCATAGTCCAAAGCAGTCCGTCCAAAGCTCCGTCCATTCCATCGAAACCTGAACCGGACTTACGTCGTTCCAATAGGATCCGGAAACCTCCCAAGAGACTTGATCTTTAAGAATTTAAGAAGGGAGGAGATGTCGTGTCCAGCTCAATGAACTGATTGACTGTGACCGCGAGATAACTGTTTCGGAACATTCACGAACCGAAACTGAAACCATATGTGCGCGCAGCTCTTTTGTGTTTAAGATTTTTAGTCAGAATGTTGTATTAATGGTTGTGTGTAATGTGTATGTAACGTATCGTAATTAAAGTGTGATGTGCTGTATAATAAAGAGTCTTCACTTATAAAATATCTCACCCACCTCACGACAAGATATGTCATAAAAGATCGCAAAAAACAGCAGGTTTTGTTGTAAGATCACGAAAAAGTGGCAAATTTTGTTAATAAAAGGCAAAAAAACGACAAAATTTCGTAAAAAGATCGCGAAAAAAAGTGGCAAATTTGTGATGGTTTGAGAACAGAACATTGTGTGTATGTGTGTGTGTGGGGGGGGGGGTCGCCCTCGGCACAGAAATTTAGGAGGTGCCAAATTTATACTACAAACGTAATTTTTGAGCTGTCACAAGAAAAAGTTGGGAGAGGGTGGCATCAAATTCTAATTATGCTTCTGGTACAATTTTCTCTTTGCACGAAAATGATTGTGAATCAGGAAAATTCGCTTTTGGAGCAATAAAAACACAATTTTGAAACAGGAAAATTAGTTTATAGAACAGAAAATTTCCCTTCTGGCATTAACTTTTTTTTTTTTTTTTTTTTTTGTGCTACTATGTTGCATTTTTTGTGATCTTTCGACAAAATCGACAGTTTGTTGCAAATTTTTTGACAGAATTTTCCGTTTTATTGCGATTTTTAGACGAAATTTGCCGGGTTATTTTGCAAATCTTTTGACGAAATCTGTCGTTTTATCACAAATTTTAACAATAGTTGCTGTTTTTCCGGATCTTTTGGCAAAATGATCCGTTTTTCACGAATCATTTGAAAAAAATTTCTGTTTATCGCGATTTTTTGACGAAATTTGTTGTTTTTTTCACTATTTTTTGAGGAAATCTGCCTTTTTTCGAGATTTTGTGACGAAATTAGCCATTTTTTCACGAATCTTGCCGAAATTAGTTGTTATTTCTCGATTTTTTAACAAAATTTGCCGTTTTTTCGCGATATGTTGAGGAAATTACGCATTCCGTGAGACGCATAAGAGCTATTTTTTGCATAATTTACGTGCTATAGCGCGTTTGCATCATCGCTGAAGGGCTGTGTTTTTTCAAATGTGGGGCAAGAAGGGTGCTATTTTTTAGAATAAGCGACCAGAAGGACGCTAGTTTTTGGGTGAGAGGCAAGAGGGGTGCTATTTTTTAAACTAAAGGGTAGGGGTGGAGCAACCCCCCTGAAACCCTCTGGGGGGAAACTCTGCAATTAGTATGTGTAGCCTGCAAGCTCAACACCATCAATTTAACTGGGCAATATTAATTTTTATTAACATGTTTTAGAATTTAACAAATAGACAAACTATGGAGTAACAAGATTTTGAAACAGATGTGATGTGGTTTATGGTCTAGATTTTTTTTTTATGTTTTTACAAGACCAAACCACCATTTGTGAAATTGGTCTAAGTTAAAAGTCTGATGTCATCCCAATTGCTATGGTGATGACTTATACAGGTTTTATTTTCTACATATTGACTTTGAGAAAAATAATAAAAAAAAGAGCTGACATTCAAAAAGACTAAATTAATCTGTGTGTTTCTGATTCATACGTTGGAATCCACTTAAAAGCCATACTATCTGAAATTAAAAGGAAAAACTTTGAAGACAGTTAAACATAAAATTTAAGTACATTCTCAAAATGAGAAAAGGATATAATGAAATGCATGAGTTACATACAACAAATACATTTTATTTTATAAACAGTTTGTGAACATGTGCATATATAGATTATTTTGCATATTTCAATAAACATTTCTCCCCGAAATATAGTTTAAGGTTGGCTAACACTAATTTTATCTTATTCATATTTAATAAAGAGTGTAATGTGGGTTACTTATTATTATTTTTTTTTAAAGAAGCTTTGTATATGCCCTCTATTTTAAAGTTATAGCATACTATTTAGGCATGGCATTTAAGACAGCATATGCCCTTTTTAGCTCACAGGCTATCATAGCCTGAGAGCTTATGTGCCCGTCCGTTCTGTATGTATGTGCGTATGTGCGTAACGCGATAACTCATGATAAAAATATCGGATCCACTTGAAATTTTGTATATAGGTATATCCTGATAAGGCGCTTCCCTGATTAGTTTTTGGAGTTCATTCGATATGTATAAGAGGGGGAACGGGGGGCTCATGCCCCCCGTTAGTTGATATAAATGGGATTTTCATGCAGAATTAAGTTTTCAAAATTTAGATTAGGATCATTCTGATGAGGCGATTCCGTGACTGTTATTAGGTGTTCATTGAATAAGTATAAATAGGGGGAACAGGGGTTCTAATCCCCCCCCCCGTTAGTTGATATAAATGGGATTTTCATGCAGAATTAAGTTTTCGTTCAAAATTTAGATTAGGATCATTCTGATGAGGCGATTCCGTGACTGTTATTAGGTGTTCATTGAATAAGTATAAATAGGGGGAACAGGGGTTCTAATGCCCCCCCCCCCCGTTAGTTGATATAAATGGGATTTTCATGCAGAATTAAGTTTTCATTCAAAATTTAGATTAGGATCATTCTGATGAGGCGATTCCGTGGCTGTTATTAGGTGTTCATTGAATAAGTATAAATAGGGGGAACAGGGGTTCTAATGCCCCCCCCCCCGTTAGTTGATATAAATGGGATTTTCATGCAGAATTAAGTTTTCGTTCAAAATTTAGATTAGGATCATTCTGATGAGGCGATTCCGTGACTGCTATTAGGTGTTCATTGAATAAGTATAAATAGGGGCAACAGGGGTTCTAATGCCTCCCCCCCCTCTTAATTTATATAAATAGGTTTTTCAAGCAGAATTTTCAGATTTCGTTCAAATCTCTGAATCGTTTTGGAAGTTTAATGGTTAAGTATAAAAGAAGGGGATAACTCCTTTTAAATTATATAAATGCTAAATGGGTTTTTATTAAGAATTATCTAATTTGCTCTGAATTTTGGATATAGATTTTTTATATGATAAAGCATGTCTTAGATAGTATAGGAGGTTCAATGATTAAGTATAAAAAAAGAGGAAAGGGGAGAGCTGTTTCCCCTTCTTAATTTTTTTTTCGAACGGAATTAACCCTTGAAAATATAAGGCTTTAATGTACAATTAGTATTTGTAGCCTGTGAGCTCAATGCCATCAGTTTAACTGGGCAGTATTCTTTATTTATGGTTACAACACTGTATTCTGTTTATATAACTTATCATTTTTTTATCTACTTATTATTTTTTTTTTTACGACTATAGGTGTATTAGAATAAATATCCTTAATCTTTTCTCGCGAGGGTAAGGGATTGTCGGTCTATAGAAATATGAATAACAATATGCATGTGCTCACAAACTATTTATTAAATAAAATATACTCACGATAATCCAAACATTTTATATACTTTTTTTCTCATTTTGTGAATGTCACACGTGACTCCAACGTGCGCGAATCAGAGATGTAAAATTTAACAAATTTAGTCTAGTTGTAAAGCTGTAGTTTTCCTCAAAATCTGAAAAAAATTATATTAAAGGTGGTAAATTATTTATTCCTATCTTTTGTTTTGTTAAATCAAAACAATCATCAAAGTTATGCATTCGGCGATAACGAGCGAGCATAACATCATGGTCACAGGTCACATATGAGTCGATCATTTCCCTGATTCATTCGCATCAAGAATCTCCGGCAATCGTTTACGGCAGTCCTCGACTGCGCATGTGCGATAGACTGCCGTAAGTATAATATTCTTACGGCTGCCGTAAAAATAGACACTTCGTTAATTAATTTAAACTTAAACATGGAAGGATTTGTTATTATTTCTGTTATTATTGTGTATTATGCAAGTTGCTAGTTGCTGCAGCTATTTAATTTTATTATTGAAAAAATATTTGTGTGCATTACGTTTAGCAAATATCTATCACGGAGTAAGAAACAGGAGGGGAAAGTACTGATATACCAGCTTTGTAAGGTCCTCTCTTGGCAGAATGCCAAGCCGATTCCATTCAGACTTTGGGGGTAATAGCCTATGAAGCCGAGATTGCTTCTACGTATTTATGGAAATGATATTAAATATTCTTTTCTATTTTTTGTTCCGAGTAAAATTTTATTTTAAAATAAATAGATTGTGGACCTATTATTAGTTCTCGGAATAACCTTTCCAAAATATATATTTTCTCCTACATTTTTGTGAATTTTAATAAAAGCATGTCTGTTTTTTTTTTCTACATTTATATTTATGGCTAAAATGCAGTTTTAACGATTGATTGGCATCTGACTTGGCGGCTATGTAAGAAATTCGCCAATTCTAACAACCTAAATATTCAGGGCACTTGTGTGACATATACTCACTGGGATTTACTTGGCGCCAAAATGGCGTTATTTTGCCTAATATGACAACCATGATATTGTTGTTTATTTTTTGATAAATTGTTTACTTACCTTAATTTTTTTTTAATTATATAAAATGTTTTTTGCTCTATTGTTATTAGTTTTTAAAATTTAATATATTTAAAAATTGTTTTATTTATTGTTATTTTTTTAATAATAAAAAATAATTTAAAAATGTATATTTAACCAGCATTCGAAAATGAGGTTTTCGCCAAATTGACGTTGGAAAAATTTTTTACCAAACCTTACGCGTATATGATATCTGCGTCATTTCATTTTCATATCCAATGTATGCAAATAATATAAATAAATAATATAAATAAATAATGTACACAATAATGTAGCGAAATAATTTTAAAAAATTGTTAATCTGGCAAGTTTTAAAATCACGCCATTCAGGCGTTAATTCTAAAAAGATTAAGTTACGCTATATTGCGAGGGAAAAAATTATAACCATACCTTTAAATCATCTTTTTTATTATATTTGTCTTTTTTTAACTTATTTTAGTGTAACAGAATTACAATGTAATGTTTAAAAACAGATAATTGAATTAGAGAAATAAAAAGGTATTCGCCAAAAAAATTCGACATATCTAGGTTGTTTAATAAATAAACTCATCCTTGAGATGGTACGAACTCTCCCATTTTCGCATTGGACTCGCTCTTTTCGCGCATGCGCAGTTCTGACCAGGTCTCAATGAAACGTGGTTCATCAGTAGTGTTAAAATTTTGCCATGCGGATTTTTTGACGATAGGCGGCGACACCGCTGCATATGGGCTTTCGATCGATGCTTCTCCAATGCTTTTCAATGGAAAAAATGGTCATTTTTAAAAAGGATTTACATGATTTTTTATGATAAGTGATTTTTAAAAATCATTTACGAAAAATCTGAATTTTTAGAAAGTTGTAGAAATGAAAATCTGGTTAATTGAAGTTTTTTTCACAACATACATATTTTTTATAGGTATTTCGCGCTTCATTTTCGTTTTTAAGACATTTAAAATACGAGATCATTCTGACAAAAATCAAAGGGCAGGCCATTTAAAAACATTGAATACCGCGAATTAAAATGGCTGTTGTAAGTAAGTTGAATATTGCAAAGAAATAGACTTATGATTTTTAGAAATTAAGTATTAATCAAATATTTTGGAGTAAATTTTAATTTCTCGTATAGTTTTTATAACCTTAGAAAATTTTAATAATCCCTAACTTTGGATATTTATGCAATTAATGCATGTAGAATCAAAGCAAATTTTTATTTTAATTATTTGGAGGGGGAAAAAATGTGTAAATTATAAGATCTCCAGAATACACATTTAAAATAATTTAAACATTGTTTTTTTTTATTAATTATTATTTTTTAAATTTTGCTTCTATCAGTGGCGCAGCCAGAATTCGGTTCTAGGGCGGGTTTTGAGTTTCTGATAAAGGTTTTTGCCGGTTATTTGAATCGCCGGTTAATAGAATCAGTACTAATTAGAATATTCACTGTATAATACATAAACTCAAAAAGCATCTGTGTGGCAGGAAATCATCATTCTTTTAGCATAATACGTCTTAGAAAAGAGATTTAGTTCAAATAACCAATTTTTATTTAATACATGAAACATGTACCTTCAGAGTTTTAAATAGAATTTTCACCATTTAATTGAATCACTTTATTTAATAAAATCTGATTTAATAAAGCGGCGGATTCCGAAATACGTCAAAATGTTTAAATATTAAGTTTGGTTTTGATTCATATAAGCTGTAATTATAGCGTTCTTTCTAAGCTCTGGGAGGGGTTTTAACCCCAAAACCCCCCTCTGGCTGCGCCACTGGCTTCTATCTTTTATTTGCGACTGTGCAGTAAAAATAAATCTATTAATCAAAATTTTTCTTAGCTCATTCAGGAATTTTTGCTTTTAAATCCCCATCTTTTCCATCCGGAGATTCAGGGCCATGTGAAAGGGGAGGGGGGGGAGCATCAAATTTATTCTACCAGCACCAATTTTTTTTTCCTTCTATCTCTTCAAGAAAAAAGTATTGGATTCGTATAAATTTTCGAATTCTGGTTTTCGACGGATTGTACACGTTTTAGGGGTCAGAGATTCCAAAAAACATGCTTTTATAAAATATCTGTCTGTGACAGGTATTTAGTAGGTGCTCTATCTCAAGAAAAAATTCACGGAAATTAATAAAAATTGATATTTAGGTAAGACCCTGATATAAATTATTGCTGATTAGTTTTTGGCGTAAATCGCTCAACAGGTGGCACTGCTATGCTTCATTTTTTATAATTTACTCTACAGCTGAATCTCAAGAACTAGCGCACGGATTGTAATAAAAATTTACATTTAGGTAGTCCCTAATATAAATTGATGCTGATCAGTTTTTGGTGTAAATCGCTCAACAGGTGGCGCTGTTATGCTGCATTTTTTACGGTTTACGCAATATCTGTATCTCAAGAACAACGCACGGATTGTAATAAAATTTTTTATTTAGGTAGTCCCTGATATAAATTGATGCTGAACAGTTTTCGGTGTAAATAGCTCAATAGGTGGCGCTGTTATGCTGCATTTTTTACGGTTTGCGCAACAGCTGTATCCCAAGAACTACGCACGGATTGTAATAAAAATTTATACTTAGGTAGTCCCTGATATAAATTGATGCTGATCAGTTTTCGGTGTAAATCGCTCAACAGGTGGCGCTGTTATGCTGCATTGCTTTACGGTTTGCGCAATATCTGTATCTCAAGAACAACGCACGGATTGTAATAATTTTTTTTATTTAGGTAGTCTCTTATTTAAACCAGTGGTGTAGTCCTGGAAAAAAAAGTGGGGGGACGCTCATAGTCTAGAACATTAGGTCCTCTATCACACATATGGCTAATTTGATTGTGAATTCCATGGACAAATAATTGAAAAATTAAATTTAGATTATAAAAATAAATTTAATTTTTATTTAAAAATTAATTAAAATTTTTAATTAAATTAAATTTACTTTTAAAAATTAATTGAAATTTTAAAAAATTATTTAACTGTATTTAAAATTTAATTAAAATTCAAAAAACTTTAATTTAAGTGGCTTATATAAATTATTTATTTATTTATTTTATGCTTAGTTATTCCAAATGGAAAAGAAATTCATTCAACGTAATTTATTTTATGTACCAACAATTTTAACAATTTTTTACTTCAAACACAATTTTAAATAAAGGGTGATTCTAAATTCATGGTAAATAGGTAACCAATTTGACCCCTTTCTATCTCAAAAATTTTTCTTCATACTAGAAAATTCATATACTATTTTTTTGTTTATTTAAGATAGACATTTCATGAATACAAAAATAAAACAATTTCTTTAAAATTTCCTAATATAAAATCGAAAATTTTGAAAAAACTAGCAAATATGTCAAATACAGAAAATACATAAAAATAGAATAGAAATAGAGTTTTTTTAAATGAGAAATTTTGATTTCATACTAGAAATTTTCAAAGAATTTTTTCTTTAATTAATCATGAAATGCCTCCCTTAAATAAAGAAAATAATAGTATAGGAATTTTCTGATGTGAATGAGAAAACTTACTAACGCGTCACTTGCGCCTTACATTCCTATACAATAAATATTCACAACATGAACCACCTATTAGAGGGCGTTCAGTGTAGAGGTCTGCACGGGTCGAAATTTCCAGGCTCGAGCCCGATCTGATCCATAGAAAAAAAAATTTGGTCCGACCCGTTATTAAAGTTAAAATTTCGGCCTGAGCCCGGCCCAGCCCGTAGAAATAAAATTGACGACCCTACCCGGCCTGATATAATACCTATAAAAAACAATGCCCGAGCTTAGCCTGGACCGAAAAAATAGTTAAAATTTCGATCTGGCCCAAGTAAATTTCTACAGAACATTGATCATGACTCTTGCGGAAGAGTTCTGACCAAAAAAACTTATCTTTGTCTTTTTTTTTCTTTCTTTTTTACATGTTTATAATCTTTAATTTAGTTACGCAGAACACTCAATTTATTTATGCACTTAATTTATGCAGAAGTGCTGTAGGCTGCGATATTTATGTTTTTAATGAACCTTTGTTTGTTTGTAAATGTTTCAGTTATCATTAATATTATTCATCCATATTCCATGAAATGAAAATATAAAAATCCAAAAAATGGTACATAGTAAAAGTAAAATCTACTAAGACGGAATTGCATTGGAAAGTAAAAATACCTTCCCTTCTTAACAGATGTAAATGTTTAGTATATTTCTTCTCGCGTATTATTGTATTCATTTTGCATGGGTGAATAGTACGAAAGAAGTTTTAAAAAAATATTCAGTTTTTGGTTTAAAAGAAAATTCTATCATAGACGAGTTTTTTTATGCATTTAACTCTATTTTAATAAGCCTAGAAATCTACGATTCTTTAAAAAAGAATAAATTTTAATGTTTAACTGTAGAATAATGACGACTTAAATTTATATGCCTTTTAAGTAAAAATTTTTAAACCAAGCCAAATTTTACTGATTTATGAACAGACTTGGTCACGTTGAGAAAATGATTTTCATATGGGATGATTCAACTGGAACTGATTATTTTGGTTAGTGAAGATTTGTAAGAATAAAATCAGTCATGGCTTCGTACGGAAAAATTAAGTTAGGTCCGACTTGCCCTGATACTCCAGGAAAAAGGTAAAGCCTCATCCCTGCCCGGCCCGAATGCCGTTAATGAATACCCGCCCGAACCCGGCCCGTGCAGATCTCTAGTTCACTGTATTAACCTTGAAAGGTTGATTTCCACAATGCCCGTTTTTCACTTTTTCGATTTTGTTCAGTTTTTTTTTTTTTTTTTTTTTTCCAGTGCGGATATTTTGATTTTCGAAACCGATTCCAAAAAGAAAAATATCCAAACAAAATAAACAAGTTGGAAATTGCACGTGAAGCGTAGCAAATTAGGTGCGTTCGGACGATAACGAAGTTTTAAAAATATTACAATAACTCATAACATTGTAAATAGTGAACTACAATTAAAACGCTCATCAAACAATGTTCTCCCTATACCATTATGTAATGAAATACTTTTGTGTGGCCTTGTAAATCAATAACAAATGTTCTTTGCACCACAAATTATGTAAGATGTATATTATAATATGTACTTTATAGTTGCATATAAATTTTATTAAGTTCGCATGAGTGTAACACGATTAAAATGCATTTGAAACATTTTTCCCCATTGACCGTAATGTAATGGAATACTTTTGATTGTCCCTGTAATTGATCTATGCATCCGATTTTCATAAAATTTGTAATAACTCGAAAATATTATGCAATAATTATGTATTTTAAATTTCAAACGTATAGAATATATTTGAAACTTTTTCCCCATTGACCATAATGTAATTGAATACTTTGATTGTCCCTGTAATTGATCTATGCACACGATAATCAAAAAATTTGAAATAACTCGACAGAATTATGTAATAATTGCGTATTTTAAATTTCAAACGATTAAAATGCATTTGAAACATTTTTTCCCATTGACTGTAATGTAATGGAATACTTTTGATTGTCCCTGTAATTGATCTATTCGTCCGAGTTTCATAAAATTTGAAATAACTCGAAAAAATTATGTAATAATTATGTATTTTAAATTTCAAACGTATAGAATATATTTGAAACTTTTTCCCCATTGACCATAATGTAATTGAATACTTTTGATTGCCCCTGTAATTGATCTATGCACACGATTATCAAAAAATTTGAAATAACACGACAGAATTATGTAATAATTGCGTATTTTAAATTTCAAACGATTAAAATGCATTTGAAACTTTTTTCCCCATTGACCGTAATGTAATGGAATACTTTTGATCGTCCCTGTAATTGATCTATCCATCCGATTCTCATAAAATTTGAAATGACTCGACAAAAATATCTAATATTCGTGTATTTTAAATTTCAAACGATTCGGTTGGGTAGTTTTTGCGTTGTTATATGCGGACAGACGGACGGACGGACGGACGGACAGACGGACGGACAGACGGACGGACTGAACGACAACTATAGGTGCTACGTATTATATAATTACGAACGCACCTAAAAAGCGGCATAATTGAAAAAGTAAACACAATAAAAACATAATTGAAAAAGTAAAAAACAGCCATTGTAGCAATAGGCCTCAGATAGGAATACAAAACTAGTTTAAAAACATTTAAATGCAAACGAAAGAAAAAAATATTTTTAAAAAAATCTTCAGAAAGCGGGCGTTTTCGTGTGAGTGAATTAAGTAATTTCTTAACACGCAAATTCTTTAGTATATAATATTTGTATTTTTTACATACCACACAGTAAAACTAACTGTGTAATTAAATGAAAAAAGTGTAAAACAATTAAGAAAAGGTTTTTTGGCAATTAACGTTCATTGCAGTCCTATATATGAATTTATTTGTATCAATTTTCACAGTAAAACTTATTTATGCTAAAAAAGGGATAATATTCCTGAAACATCGTTTTTCTCAAATCCCGCCCACACAAGTTAAATAATTCGACTTGTTGACTGCGTATGATTTATAGTAGTGGTGCACAACCTTTTCAAGAGAAGGTCCACTTTCAAATATTTCTCAGTAGTCGAGGGCCACATCAACAACACGGAGAGAATTCAATTTCCAGGATGTAATCTGTGGCTTATAATCGGATAAAAAATATGGTTTCAGAGGGGAGTGGGGGGTTACCCCTTTAGATTTGTTTACCCAGTCAAAATATCCAAATCAGTTGGTAAAGATACATCAGCAGTTGTTATGTTTACATATGTAACACATATAGCAAAGATTATTTTCAAGAAGTATTAATATTCCTTCAGTTTATTGAGGAGAGTAAATTTTATTTCATAAAAATTCTTAAAAACAAACATAAGTGACTGGTGCCAGAAAAAAAGTGAACTTTATGAACAACGGAGACGATCAACAAAACTTTTTATGTGCCTGATCAACGAAATTCCAGATTTTTCTGCACCCGATCAACAAAAGTTGCAATTTTTCCACGCCTGATCGATCAAATTTGCGCCTTTTACAAAACTGGTCGACAAAATTTGCAATCTTTATGAAACCAATCGAGAAAATTGACTGTCTTTTCGCGCTTGATCAACAAAATTAATGATTTTTACAAAACCAATCGACGAAATTCGTGATTTTTACAAAGCAGTTCGACGAAATTTACGATTTTTCCTCACATGATCGATAAAATTCGCGATTTTTCCGTACCTGATGGACGGAATTTACGGTTTTTCCTCACATGATCGATAAAATTCGCGATTTTTCAGCACTGGATCGACGAAATTTGCAATTTTTATGAAGCCAATCGACAAAAGTCGCGATTTGTACAAAATGGATCGAGAAAATTAGTGATTTTACTTCGCATAATCATCGAAATTCGCGATTTTTCTTCGTATGATTGACAAAAATCGCGATCTTTCCCCTTCCGATCAACAAAATTCCCGATTTTTACGAAACCGATCTGCGAAATTCGCAATATTTATGAAGGAAATCGGGGAAATTCGTGAATTTTACGAAACCGATCGACGAAATTCGCATTTTTTCCAAAGTTCATTGATGTAATTTGCGATATTTTTTCGCATGATCGACAAAATACACGAATTTTTTCGATCGTCATCAACAAATTTCCAGATTTTTCAAAGCCGATCGAGAAAATTCACGATCTTTCCGCGCCTGATCAACAAAGTTCGCGCATTTTTGAAGCCAATTGAGAAAATTCACGATCTTTCCGCGACTTATCAATAAAATTCGCGATTTATACAAAAGTTATTGTCGAAATTCGCAAATTTGATCGACGAAATTCGCGATTTTTACAAAGCTGATCGATAAAATTCGCGATTTTTTTCTCGCATGATCGGAAAAATTTGCAATTTTTTGTGGCAGATCGACAAAATTCGCGAGTTTACAAATCCGATCGACAAAATTCGCAATTAAAGCGATTTTCGCGATAAAGCTAAATTCGCGATTTTTCTTCGAATGATCGAAAAAATAAGTGATTCTCCCCCACCCGATCGATGAAATTCGCGATTTTATTTGAGCACGATCGGCGAAATTTTCAATTCTTCCTCGCATAATCGTAAAATTTGCGATGTTCCCGTGCCCAATCAATGCAATTCCCGTTTTTTAAGGCGATAAACCGAGAAAACTTGCTATTTTTCCGCAGCCGATGAATTTAATTTGCAATTTTTTCGAGCATCATGAAGAAGATTGACTCTTTTTCTCTTGCCCGATCAACGAAATGTGTGATTTTTTTTACGTCTGACCGACAAAATTCGCGATTTTTCTGTGCCTGATCGACGAAATTTGCGATTCTTCCTCTCCATATCGACGAGATTAGCTATTTTTATTCGAATGGTCGACAAAATAAAAGAGATTTCGTCATCCGATTCGCGATTTTATTTGGACAGGGTCAACGAAATTTGTAATTTTTCCGCGTCCGATCTACAAAATTTGAGATATTATCGTGCTCGACCAACAAAATTTGCGATTTTTCGGAATCCTACCAATTGAATTACCGATTTTTCCGTGTTCGATCGATGAAATTTGAATTTTTCCCGCCTTTAATTGACGAAATATGCATTTTTCCGCACTCAATCAACAAAATTCGCGATTTTTAACTCTGACGTAATCTACATTTTTTTTTTTTTTTTTTTTTTTTTAACGCGGCAAGATGAAAATTGCCATTTTTTTTCTTCATAAATTGACAAAACTCACGATTGTATAGCAGCCGATCAACGATATTTAAAAATTTTCAGTGCATTATCGCAAAATTCGCGATTTTCCGCGCCTTATCAACGAAAATTGCCATTTTTCCCTCGGTATTTGACAAAATTAGCAATTTTTTCGTGCCCGATCAATCGAATTCGCATTTTTTCCACATGATAAAACAAGAATTCATGCGATTTTTCCGCCGCCGATTAATTTAATTTATAATTTTTTTGTATCATCCGAAAAAATAAAGATTTTTATTTGTCTAGTCAACGAAATGTCCGAATTTTCGCATCCGACCGACAAAATTTGCGCTGTTTCTGTGCCTAATAGACAAAATTCGCGATTTTTCCATGCCCTATCAACGAAATTTGCGATTCTTAAGTGACTGATGAAATTTTATATATTCTAGCTATAAACTGAAGAAATTTATGATTTTTTTTTCTGCGACGCATGCACAAAATTGAAATCTTAGTTGTAAATGAACGAAATTCGCGGGTCACAAGTTAATCCATTTCGGGCCACTTTTGACCCGCGGGCCGCAGTTTGTGCATCCCTAATTTATAGAATTCATACCGTATATCATAACAAATGTAATAAAAATTAATTACGATTGGAAATGCACATCCAGCAATACTGGATGTCAAACATGGAAATGATATGATGGAAATCATACATTATTAAAGAAAATTGATATAATACATTCCTTATGTTTTCAGTGGGTGACGTTAACTCCCTTTTCAATAACATATATCAATTTCATAATACGCTTTTCAAACAATTATTGTACACCGAGAGTAATGCAATGTAATTTCTTTGTATATCCCTGTAAAAAAAATGATAGAAGCTTCTCATAGAGGTCTGCACGGGCCCGGGCTTGGCCCGTACCCGGACCGGCGGAATCGTTTTGAATATGCCAACGGGCCGGGCCGGGCCGACAAACAAAATAAACGGGCCGGGCCGGGCCGATATAAAAATTTTCGGGCCTACCGGCCCGCTAATTTCCGTTTACTCAAGGATACAGCGCTTGGCGAAATTCAAGGTGTGCCAAATGTTTTGACTAGCATCTACGCATTTTCTCGCGCATCATGGCTGCTTTAGACATTTTACTTACAATTTTTGTCGTATATGAGGCACTTGGAAGCTGTTGTAGAGTATCAGAGGCATAGCGAGGTGGTTAAAGCGGAAAGCTTGTAATTATAAGATTGCGAGTTGTGTCCTTGCTCTTGGAGATTTTTGTTTTGATTTTTATTTAAGTAATCAATAAAGAATGTTATAAAACTCAGTTACTTTGTATTAGTTTTATTGTCAATTAGACAATTAAATTTTAATTTCAATTAAGTTATAAAATTTAATTTAAAATTTTATTACATAAAGTTTAATTTGAAATAAATGTAAATAATTAATATAAGTTTTTAAATTCTACTTTTTAATAATTAAATAAATATAATTTAAAATACAATAATTATTAAAATAAAATAAAAAAATATTTTTATTTTAGTTATGCTACCACCGTGTTGTAAGAGATGAATATCAAATTAGTAAAACCAATTTATTAAAGTTCTTATGTTTTAAAATGAGGCATCATTCATACACACACACACACACAATATATATATATATATTAATATTTACTGTTTCATTTACAATTATAAAGTAGTGAAACATAAAAATATTAATTATAAATATTCAAATTTTAATATTTCTATGTACTTAATTAATGATAATAATTTAAGAAAAAAAAAGGAAAATCTTTAATCTTCCACAAACATAATTTAAGTTTTTCTTTTAAAAAATTATCAATATTTAAATATATATAACTAATATTAACTATTTATTAATTAATATTAATATATATACACATATATATATATAATTATAAAATTATATTAATTAACATTATTAATTATTACATATATAACTAATATTAATAAGTATTATCATTTAAACAGATAATTAATGTTTTTAATGTTTTCGTTTAGTGATTTGTAATTAGTTCTCTTCAATTTTCAGTGTCTAGTAAGATATTAAATATTAAGAAAAAAAAATCTATATTAGATAAAAACTTTTAAGGTGGTTTTTTTTATATAAAACGTGATCTTTGTTTTGTATTTGTACTTTGTACAAATTCAATCAGTACATGCATGTATATTTAGTTTAGACTTATCAATTTATGAATTGGAAGGGTGCATTAAACCAGTGTCACAAAAGTTGGTGTAAATTCCTAAACATATTTTATTTCAAATGAAAAATTTCCAAGTATAAAAAGTATTTTAATTTTAACACAATTTATTATTAATTGAAATATATACTTTTTTGATGATTCTTAGAATCTGGAAACTATACTTTTTTTTTTTTTTTTAATATGTTATCAATGTTAATGATATATTTGTACAACATCAAAATCTGAATAGATCGGAACAGATGATATCGAAATTATGTACATTTTCTAACTATTTAATTAAATGACTTAACTATATAACAACTATATAATATACACATACATAATTTTTAAGCAGACATGTATGAATGTATAAGTTCATATATACTATGTACATATGTTGATATTTATGAATATATTCATATATATTTCCAACATTAAGAAGTTTTAATTTATCAATCTTAGTGCATTGCTATACTTGGTGATTTATATCACATTAGTAAAATAAATAAATAAATAAAAAATTGATATAACAGATCTCAGAATTTTCTTATAAAGTTCTTGAATTGATACTTAACAAGAAAATAAATTAAACAAAATAAAATTTATTTTTAGCTATTATCATGTAATTTATCCGAATACAATAACAGCTCTCTTTCGTTCTTTTTTTATTTTTTCATTATTATATTATTCATTATAAACTGAAATACTATAAGAAATGTAAAGAAATATACATTAAAATTTACAAATTAAGTTAACACAACAAGTTACTCGTATATATTTAATTAATATTTGGCCGTATATAAAAAGAAAATTCCATTAAATTTATTATTATTTTTCTTTTCAAATAAATTATTTGTATAATACATCTTTTCAGTAGATGGCGGCACTGTACGATGTTATCAAAAAATCTCGGAAGAGGAGTGAATGATGGGTGGAATAGCATTTGGCACACCTTGAATTTCGCCAAGCGCTGTATCCTTGAGTAAACGGAAATTAGCTACCGGCCCATTTTGAAGATTTAAACGTAAACGATAAAATATAAACCTATTTTCAACGAAAATGGTTTTTAACGAGAATAAATATAAATGTGCGTCACGAGCTATACTAGTTTGACAGCATCAATATAAAAATGTAACTTGTGCAGTGTAGAGATCGGCATCGGACAGTTACATTGTGTGTAAGCCGTTTTAATATTTTTTAAACTAACTCGTGCAGGGCCAAGATAAAAATTCAAGGCATTAGATCAAGGCATTATTTTTCTACATATTGACTTGCCAGACCGAAAGAAGACGTAATTGTTCTCAAGATCTGTAGGGCAGACAACATAATTTATAAAATTACGAACAGCGATAAAGAACTTGTGTTAGCTTAATCTTTAAATATATACTTCTTGATGAATGACTAATAGATAATGAAAGAATGAATGAATGAATGAAAAAAAATTTAATTTAGAAATGTATCAGAAAGGAGCTTCTTTGAATTAACGTATGAATTTGGATTTAAAATCTTTAATAAAATGATATAGAAATATTTTTTATAAATATTCTTTTATTAAACAGTTCAAAAGTTATGATGTTTTTAAATTTCTTTTTTTTTTTCTTTTATTCTAAGCCATATTAATTTTTTAATGAATCTTTATTTGAATGTTGAAAACCTAAGAATCTTAGTAACCATTAATGTTACTAATGTGTATTTCTTGTAAAATATACTGTAAAATCATTCCATACATATGTATGCAGTACTCTTTAAAAAAAATCTTAATTATATGATACAAATCTGATTTTTTTAGAAATCGTAGAAATTGTAACGGGCCGGGCCTGTTTTTCCTGATTTCTCTACAGGCCGGGCCGAAAAAAATTTCCTACGGGCCGGGCCGGGCCCGGGCCTGGAAATTCCGGCCGGTGCAGATCTCTAGCTTCTCAATCCGTATTCTATATTAAGCGTATTGTTATGCAATTCAGCAATATATATAAATTTCATTATATTTGAAGTCGTGTGACGTCATTAAAATAGAATGTAAAGAGTTTTCTTTCCGTATGGCATAATTCTAAATAGTTCTATGTAACCTGCAAACGAACTACAAGTGCTACATACTTAATTTGCATTAAAGAATCTCTATAGTAAATAGTAAATTATAATAATATATATAGACAGTGTGGGAATCTAAGTTTAAAACTTTGTATTTTAATTTTGTATTTTTTATGGTGCTGCAAACTTTATAGAGCTTGCAGACATTTTAAAACAATATTGCAGTAATTCAATAAATTTTTTATTCAGAAATATTACAAATAAGATGTATATTAAAAACCCCAAATTAAATTTCTTTCAGCTTTTCTACAAAATAAAGTAATGAAACAGATTTTTTTTCTTTTTCTGAAATCTTGATGTATTTTAATCTCGGATTTACAAAAAAAAAAAAAAAAAAAAAAAAAAAAAAAAAAAAAAAATCACAATTGTAAAAGAGAAACAGAACTAAAAATAGTCTTTAACGGTGGCTTCGGGGGAACAATACTTCTGCCTAATGAATAATTTTTGGCCTAATGAATAATTTTTTTTAATGAATCTTTTCTTTTACTGTTCAATTACATTAAATCCTTTAAGAAAAACAAGCTGTAAATTTTTTTC
The DNA here is from genome assembly GCA_964019185.1 of Maratus speculifer. NCBI lineage: Eukaryota > Metazoa > Arthropoda > Arachnida > Araneae > Salticidae > Maratus > Maratus speculifer. Next base: position 211,245,875 of record OZ025301.1, on the reverse strand, counting down.
TTGAAAATTTTGAGAGAAAAAGAAAATTTAGTTAATTAAATCTGAAATTTTAGAGGGGCAATTCTGCTCAACCACCACATTGATTACGCCCATGTTTCTTTTCTGACCTGCCCCCCCCCCCCCTTTTTTTTTTATAATTCTGCGCAATAAAAAACAGTTTTATAACAAAAACCGATGTTTAGCAAATATATAATCCTTATCAAAAATTCAAAATATAGAAATAATTTAAGATATTATTGATCAAAACTCAAAAGATACTTACAATTCTGTTGGATCTGACTTTTGATCTGCAATTGTGGTGGATGATTTCGCATCTGTTTTTGTACGGCAACGTTTGGAAGAAATTGCAAAACTTTTCAGTTTTGGCTGCCTACATCGTTCATTGTTATTTTTCCTTCAAAAATTAAAATTATGATATAAAATATTTATGACTAGAAAAAACGAGGCAACTCAGAGATACTCACGCCAAGAAATAATTGTAAATGTGAACAAGAGAAGGGAGGATAATCGTTCTGGCATAGGCGTAACTAGAGAATTTTTCTAGGGGGGGCCACGGCCCCAGCTATTTGATAATTTTTAAACAATAATTGTAAAAACTATTATTGTTTGGAAAACAACAATAGTGTGACAATGTTGTTTTATAGTAAATTGTTTGATAATTTCCAAACAATAATAGTATTAGTAACTAGTCGGATGTGGCAATTCCAAAACTTTCTTTTTCTGATTTATTTTAAGATTCACTTTTGCTCTCAAACGCATTAAACTGGGAAATTCTCTTATTTAGAAACTATATTAGATCCCATGACTGCGATTTTTTGATAAATGCAGAAAATATTACAAAAACTGCAGTCAAAGTCCGTCTTTTGAACCGAATTTTCCAAAGCGGGAGATCTGGGAACGAAAAAAAGGGGCAATCTGAGAAAATAATTGTCGATAAATCAAATTCTAATGAATTCAGAGAAAAATAAAGTCATGCGGCATCTTATTTCATGCGGCATCTTATTCAGGCATTATAAATGGCACCGGCACTTCAGGCATTATATATAAGCCTTATCGAAAAGAACCTATATGCAAATTTGACACACTTTGGACAATTCTGCATAAAAACCCATTCAACTAATTGAGGACGGATGGGGGGGGGGAATATTATACCTTCCCAAAACTAATCAGGCAAGCGTCTTTTCAGGATGAACGTATATCCAAAAATTGAACCAAAACAGTTAATTCAGCATGAAAAACCCATTTACCTAAACTATGAGCCCCCCTCCCCGATCCCTCTTTTATACTTAAGCAATGAATCCCCAAAATCAATAATAAATCCCCCAAAATCAATTCTTTGTCACTTTTTTTCCGGTAACTTTTTTTCCGTGTCACTTTTTTTCCGCGTCACTTTTTTTCCGTGTCACTTTTTTCCGCTTTTGTAGTTTATGTCACTTTTTTTCCGATAACTTTTTTTCCGGTCACTTTTTTCCTAGATTCAAAAAAATGATCTCATATACCATCTTTTTTCATAATTTTCTTCTCTGAAGAGGATTTAATATTAGTCATAGCGAAACACACAATAAAAGGGGAAAAAAACACCTTAGCACTACAGCAACTAACATCAGAAGCATGCGAGCATGTGTTTTTCCTGGAAGTTGAGATTCAGCCCCGTTTCCAAAAAAAGAGCAAGAAACAGATGCAACTAATTAAGACCCCCCAATGTTGCAGTATTGAAAAACCGGAGACAGTGACAGGAAATGACCATTTCTTTTAGTCTTCGGCTGATTTCCAATCGTACAAATGAATGCAGTCCTCTTTCAAAAGGAGTGACCGGTTTTGTTAAAAGCTGATACTGTTACCATGTGCTGTTGGGGATGATCGATAAGTAAGAAATAATTGTAAAAAAGCGAGAAAAGAGACTAAGTCTGAAAAATATAGACTTAAGACAAGACAAATACAAAAAATAGACGTTTAGCGTCCCACTCTGAGACATGTATAATCTTTCGAAAAAATAAAATTTTTGCGTTCTAAGATTACCAGAAGAGTTTAAAATTCTAGGGGGGGCCGTGGGTTGTCTGGGGTGGGCCCGGCCCACCCGGCCCCCCCGCTAGTTACGCCTATGCGTTCTGGGGGATTCTTTCACTGAACAGTATCAGAAGTTGTCGGTCTGTATTGATGTCCTTTTATTGCCTTCAAGGCCCAAACACATCTGACTACTTCTTGAAGTTCGGTGTCGGCTCGTTTGTTGTGGCAAGGTGGTGTTTTTTATCTTAATGAGTTATGCAGGAAAGGGACGGTTGTCCCGCAAAAGAAAAATATTTCCCTCAAAAAAGGTAAATTTCTTATCTCCCGATTCATTTGCTTATTCCCCACCGTTCTATTATGAAGAATCGCAAATGAATCCTATACGAAAGACTTCCCCACTTTTTCCAAGAATTCAGTTGACATGGAGAGTATTCCAATCTGAATGCAGCCTAAGAGTCCCTCTGGGGGGGGGGGGGGTAGTTCTTTGGTTCAACTGCAGACGCCATATACCGGCTAATTGATGACTCCTACTAACTAGTAGTATGTGACAGCATATTTTTTGACTAATGGAAACATGCTGGTGCTAATTGTCGTGTGAGTAAAAAAATGACCGGGCTTTCAATACTCGAACATCTGGATATTTTTTAAACGGAGACTGCGGTGTGTCCAAAGTCTTTTTCGGGAGCTGGTGTGATTTTTCTATTAGGAAACAGGAAGACAGGAAGGGGATAATAGAGTTCCGATCTTTTTGAATGTCGTTGTTACGTTGTTATTGAAAACTAAAATGGTTTAAAATATCAATTCTATACTTTACAAAATTGTTAATTTTTTAATGATTTTTTTAATTTTAATCATTTAATGAATCGGGAAGATTTGCGTCCCCTCGCATCCTTAGCGTCCCTCTTGAGATAAAAAAGTAAGGGGACGCTTGAAAGAAAATAAAAAAGTGGGGGGACGCCGTCCCCCTGCGTCCCCCCTCGACTACACCACTGGTTTAAACTGATGCTGATCAGTTTTCGGTGTAAATCGCTCAACAGGTGAAGCTGTTATGCTGCATTGTTTTACAGTTTACACTGTATCTGTATCTCAAGAACTACACACGGATTTTAATAAAAATTTATATTTAGGTAGTCCCTGATATAAATTGATGATGATTAGTTTTTGGTGTAAATTGCTTAATAGGTGTCGCTGCTATATTGCATTTTTTATGATTTATGCAACAGCTGTATCCCAAGAACTAATGCACAGATTTTAATTTAAAAAAATGATACATTTAAAAAATAGATACACTAAGATCTATTGACAATAAAAAAATTCTTAAATATAATTACAAGCAAATATAGCTTTATATTAAAGTCTAAAAAACATAACTCACTTGTGGAGCACGGAATAAACTTAGTTTTTTGTTCCCGTCGACTTTTTTTTTGACTATCATAGCCTGTTTTACATCCAGGAACACATTTATATCCCATCTTAATTTATTTTATGAAATGTCAATATGAGACATAAACGAATAAAAAAAAAATCTTTTAATTCGAACATATGCATCTTAAGCATACAATCATATTGAAAGACTGCTAAAAAACCAGCCTACATCGTATTGCAGCCCCCTCATTATTTACCAAAATTTCACTTAGTATTTTCGAAGAGTCATTCACATTAAGTTTTCCCTCTTGTTTCTTACTCCGTGATATCTATTTTATGTTATAGGTTTTTTAAGTTATATTTCTTTTCAATTATTCAATTTATTTCTTTTATGTTTCGAAAGTTACAAAAATTTACTTTCATTTTCAGTTAACTTTTAAGATTTTGTTTTAATATCTGGAATACATTAAATCGTTTTCCTTTTTGTTTAAAATAATGGTTTTGAGAATGAACACATATAATGTTGTTTGGATGCTATTTAAAGAATATATGGAAAGGAATACAAGGGTGACAAATGTTACAGAAGAGGAAATTAAAATAAAAATAGCATAGTCGAAATTTTAAAAGAATATGAATGTGAAAGACATATTAATGTTAAGTCACGAATATATTGTTAATGATCTCTCATCGAACGAAGTATTGCAAAATTCCAATGATAGCGAACTCTCTAGCATATTATCTTATGATGAATCAATGCAAACAAATATAAAACCTACATTGTTTTGTTGGATTATAAAAGAGAGACTGTAAATTTCTGGCGTAATGAGCATTCGGGAAAATCAAATCACAGTTTCAAAAGTGTACAAACGAATTTTAAATATGTAAAAAGTTTACGTGAATTATACAAATGGGAAAAACAAATTTAAAATGCAACTTCTAGTAAGAAAAATTAGAAGGGAAAAAAATATGTATTTCAAAAGTTTCAGGAAGCAAGAAAACTTAAAATAAATGTACTTGACTGCGACCTGCAGCTCTGGGCTCGTATTAAAGCTATTGAATTTAAAATATGGTTTCATGCTTCTAAAAGGTGATTAGCAAAATTCAAAAATAATTTTCATTGCTATTAGTTATAACTTCTCTTATTCAGAATAATTTCCATTTTTTGTACAACATTTTCAATTTTCTGAACATTTGCAGTAATATGAATTTAAAGTGTTCTGTGAAGAAGGTTAAATAAATATTTCATCCTCTTTTTTTTCATTTTATTTCTGATTTAAATTAAATTTCGCCATTGTTTTATTCTCCAATTCACAATTTTTTTAAAGATTTAACCATCTTTAGCGGTTATAAAAATCACTTATAAGGAAACTGTCGTCATACATTTCCAACATGGAACTAAGAAAGAACACAATGATTGACCTACGAGTGAACTGCAATTCATGTTTCTCCTTAAAAAGTCCTGTAACAATATATTAACTTGGTGTATTCAACGAACTTGATTATAAAAAAAATTAACTTATTTCTTTTTATGTTTTGTAGAAAGTTCAAGTTAATTTATAAAAAAATATATAGAATTTTTTATCTGTTTATTTTTTTACGAAAAAGAACAGGAAAAGAAAATAATAAAGCATTATCTAAGAAACCCTTTTTAAGGATATTTAAATTGATTTCTCAATGTTTAATCTTAGATAAATTAATATTAAAATTATTTCATAAAAACATACATTTTAATATTGCAATCTGTTTTTTTTTTATTTATTTACAATTTACTTCCTACATTTAAATCTTTAAGATGTTATGTTATTGCATTTTCACAGCTCTTCGGCATATTTTGACGAGCATTTACTGGCACACAATCTATTGTTGTTTCAACTCCCATACAGTTGTATAAGTTACAAAGAATATTTAGAAATTTATCACCTGTGGTGAGTTAATTGTACATAATTTTACACAATACACCTTTGTGTGTAATTTTTAAAATCCTATCATATCATTAAGTGGGTTAAAAATCAATTGCCAAATTCCATCGTCGCATACAAAAATCAATTTGTGTTGAATAAAAGTGTGAAAAGTGCTGTTAATGTGAAGATATTTATTTATGGAATAATGGGCAATGCCAGATAAAAAAAACGCAATATGCACAAATGAGCAATATAAGGAGGGAATATTTCTCTGTGATTGGAATACCTGACAAGCAAATCTATGTGAAGAAAAAATATATATATGCAGTAAATTTTTTTTGTAAAGTATTTTTGTTGCTGAAAAAGTTGAAGCAGATATTAGTATTTTCTTTGGACAGAAGATAATTAAAACTAAAATAAATCACATAGATTATGTAGGTTATTTTGCGTTATAAAAAAGACGTTTTAATGTTTCATAATACTGTAAAGTAATGAATTTTATTAAATTAAAGAATGATTTAGATATAATAATCTAAAGCTATCAGTTTTGTTAAATGATTAGCTCAGCTCAGCTGAGACTGCCAGCATTATGCAACTACTATAAATTATAAATCAGAGAAGAAAGGTAGCTCATCTTTTTCGTTAGCTCCAGGCATTTGATACAACGTTAAAAACATAGATCCCATTATTTGCTGTCTGCACAACTTACAGCAGATGTTATAGTTCAAGAGCCTACCACACGAAACCCTATGTCATCGAGTACAAGACAAAAATTCTTTATTTTATGGAAGAGTAGGTAATAGAGGAATCTAATGATTCATGTCTGCCAGAAGCGAAGTGGTGCATAAGCAAAAAATTGATACCACTAGTGGTTGACTCGAAAGTTTAGCATTGTGTTTGTATTACAATCAAGTTTTGTTTATAGATCCAGTACAATCACCCATAATAACAAAAACTTTAAACTGATTTTTCTCCAAGTTCATATTTTTGTAACTTCCTTGTTTGATAAAAACAAAGGCTTTTTTGCTAATTTAGATAGAAGTTTAAATTTTTTTTATTTGTTCTCCACTGGGTATTTAATATTTTTGTGTATATATTTAACATTCATGTTTATACCCTTTTTTTTCAAATATTTAAATAGGGAGTTTGTTGAATTTCTTTCACATTTTAAATTCAATTTGCTTCATTTTTTGATATGTGTGTGAGGGAAAAAAAAAAAAAAAAACATATTAAATGTTAAATCCCACACATCTAAAAATGCATAGACAATTATAAAATAAAATACATTTTAGTAGAATAGGCTGTTTTACAACAAAAAACAAAAGAAAAATAAATCAATTTTTAGTATTAAGTATTGTGTTACCATATACATTACAATATTATTCAAAACTGAAGAGATGGTTTGAAAGGTACTGTGTCCCCTTAAGTCAATGCTAATATTTCTTGTGTTATGATCAGATCCTGTTATATCAAATGCTTATAAAATTGTAAGTTCATTTATATATTTTTATATTAAAGTCTATTTATTATACAGATAACTCTTCCTCCAACATATATATTCACAATCTTTCACAGAAAATACATATTAAAAGTATCTTATTAGACTTTTTTTATTTTTAAACTGTCAATTCTTTGCATTTTGCTGAATTACTAATATGCGAACATAGCTGCCGACATTTCCATTTTATTCAAGTCAAATAAATATTTTATTTGCAAAAAATTTTACTTAAATGAAATCAAATAAATACCAGATAAAAACAACACAGTTTATAAATTTTCTGTGTTTATTTAAGTAAATTATGTGGAAGATTAAACCTAGTTCCTATGTATTTATGAATAATTCTTTAGACTATATTTTAAAAAAATTTCTGTTAAATCTCAGAACAATTCACTTTGCCAAGGCAATTTTTTTAAATATAATAACAGAGCTATGTGCAGGTGAAAACGAGCAGTGATAAAATAGAACTTTCTAGATTAAAATATTTCATTTAATTTTTAAAGCACTCAATCTAAATTTATCATATTTTTAATATATCAGAAATTAATTTTTCTTTTCCAAAAGTGTTTGTGAAAATGCATTATTTCCACCCTGGATTATGTTGAATTCAAGTGAATTTTATTATTTGTATTCTCCGCTTTTATATTTTGAAAAGTATTGTTTAAGAGCCTTTATTTTGAAATTCAGATAAAAAAGTGATGTTTTGATAGTTGTAATTACCTTGATATTTTTTTATGTTGAAGTAAATCATATTTAATGGTTAATCTGCAATTTTGAAGCCCTGAAAAAATTGTCTTTTCCCTATAGAAAATATCAAAGTTCACATTTGTGAATGCCATTTTTATGAAAAATGAAATCCCAATATTTTTGGAGTGGTACATCTCTGGCAAGCAACAACATCCCAAAATTCTTTTGGCATAAACTTATAGTATAACACTACCTGGTTATTAAAATTTATTTGTTTCCATGGGGCATTGTTATGTTGCCACAAAGTACAGTCAAAGTGACGTTTTTGTCCATTTTCCACTCTTAATATCTTAGTTAAGCTATAATACCTCAAAGTTTTTCTTATAGAATATGAAAGTGCACTACTAGGACAAGCTAAATAATATAGTACTGCATGGAGATATTGTTGCTGTTAGTAGCTATAACCTGTTGAATATTCAAAATTTCAAGAATCTGCAATATTTAAAATAATTTATTTCAAAAAAGTGCCACAGTTGAATGAAAAAAAGTTTCACGCAAGAGTTGAATATATGTACAAAAACATGGAAAAGAAAAAAAGTGGGGCCTCATGATATTTTTTAGTAAAAAAATGACAAAATTTATACGAAAAGCAATGTCTATCATCACATTTTTTCCCCTAAGAGAAAATGAAACATCCCGTTTCTCTTTCGGAAGAGGCGACGAAAAAGGAATATTTCATTTACTCATAGGGAAAAATCATAGAAAGACGAAAGAGAATTTGAATGTTTCATTTTTTTTTAGGTTATAGTGGACATTGCTTTTCTTGTAATTTTTGTCATTTTTCTGTCTAAAATTACCACAAGACCACACTTCTTTTCCTTTTCCATGTTTTTGTGCATATGTTCAACTATTGCATGACATATATTTTTTTCATTCAACTGTGGCACTTTTTCGAAATAAACTACTTTAAATGTTGCAATTTAACAGGTTACAGCTACTAACAGCAACAATATCTCAATAACAATAAGAAAAACTTTGTGGTATTATAGCTTAAATAAGATATTAAGAGCTGAAAATGGACAAAAACGTCATTTTGACTGTACTTTGTGGCAACATAACAATGTAAAATAACAATGCCCCATGGAAACGAATAAATTTTAATAAGCAGGTTGTGTTATATTATAAATTTATGCCAAAAGAATTTTGGGATGTTGTTGCTTGCCACAGATATACCACTCTAGACATATTGGGATTTCATTTTACATAAAAATGGCATTCACAAACGTGAACTTTGATATTTTCTATAGGAAAGAGGAAATTTTTTGAGGGCTTCAAAATTGCACACTATTCATTAAATAAGATCTACTTCAACATATAAAAAAAATCAAGCAAATCAAAAAATATAACTATCTTGCTTTGTCTCATTTTCAAAATAAGGGCTCTTAATAACCGCTATGGCAGCTGTGGATTTAGAAAGAACTTAAGACAGAGAGTATACCTTCTAGAGTGTATATACTATACCTTTCTAGAGAAACAGAGGGTATATAGTGTTCCTTAAAAAATCCAGAAGATAGACCATGTATACGCTCCATTATGCATATTAATAATGTTATACAGAAAGATAATTTAGTGCATATTCACATTACAGACACTTACGTTTCTTATTAAATAGTTTGTAATAAGTATATTTTATGTTAAGAAAAGAATAAGAAGAATGTAAAATTTGTACTAGCATAAATTTAACAGTATTTTAACCAGTGTAAAATCATCATACTAGCTTCATATGTACAAATAGAATGTGCGAATATTGAAACACTTATTTTTATATAATTTACTACAATTTAATACTTGAGCAAAACTGTGAAAGGGCCTGAAAACTAAATTCAATTTTTCAATTCAGAATTTCTTTTGTATTTTCATAATAGAAATTCATTTGATGAGTTTTGAATCTTTCCCAGAGAGGCACAAAATGTTTTAGTTTTTACTTACTGGCACCTCTCTAACTATGGCCCTGATCTGATAACATTAATTTGTGTTAAATACCAAAATCTCATATCATGTGCATCTTTTTAAAAATATTGAGGAAAACTTAATTAGCATGTGAAAAAATATGATATATGAAATACATGAATCAGTCTCATTGGCAAGGCAAAAATGCAAGTGTATTTGCATATAGACAAATTTCCCTCATTTTATGAAATTCCCTGATATTTTCCTGATTTTTGCAGGATTGATAAGCCTCCCTGGTGTACCATGCAGTAATTGAAAAAAGTTCATTGCAATTGCATATGACATGCATTATGTTGAAGGAATATAAATCTTTTTTCCCCGGTTTAGTTAAGGATCTTTTGATCACAATTCGCCAAGCTTTATTAATATGCCTTGTAGGAATTTTTCAAACTAAAAAAGAAGGGTTCCATACAGGACATACTCAGAATTTTTTTTTTTTAAACAAACTAACTAAACTACTTATGAACATAAAAAAGAATCAGTCAAAATTATCAGCGGAATTGCAATAGAAAGTCCGTAAAAAAAAAAAAAAAAAAAAAAAAAAAAAATATATATATATATATATATATATATATATATATATATATATATATATATATATATATATATATTTTTGTGATTTGGCGAGAAGCACTTTTCCTTGTGAAAAGCAAATGATTTTAATGCAACTGAAAACTGTTGGATTTTTAGAATGTGTGTAAATGGTATTTAATGAATATAAACACAAACAATGTGAGAATTTAATATATTTTATATATATATATATATATATATATATATATATATTGCTTGTTGCTGTATTTATTTATCATGGAAAAAATATTTTCACATATAAAAAATCCATATTGAAAAAAATTATTTTCATACATTTAAGCATATTCAAAAATAAAAGCCAGATGTTTCCATAGCAATAAAATTGAATTGACAATACTCTATTGGACTTTGAGCTTGAAAAATTTTTAATTAATTTAAATTATGAATTTCATTTTAAATCTCAAATTTTGATGATTAAATTTGAATATAAACATATATAAACATCAATAACAAAATTATACTTAAAACAAACTACCAAAACTAAAATTATTTAAATGGAATTTATCTAAATAAGTTCAACATGAAACTTTTATTTCTTTAAAGTGTATTTGGCATAAAAAATTATTATTTTTTAATTGCATTCTATCGTCAACCGATGAAAAATTGCCAAATAATGAAATTTTCATTATTTTTTTACAGATGTTGCATAGAAATTCTGCCAAATTCTTTTTTTTTTTAGAAATGTATATATCTTCATCAGAAGAACATTCTGTAATTTTTTCAAATTTTTCAGAGTATGCCCGTATGGAGACCTTCCTTGTAAGGACTTGTCGTAAAATATCTGCTTCAGAAAAATAAAACAAGATCATCACACATAATAGACACTCAGTATACTACAAAAAAGTATGTAGAAATTTAATCAGAGTAACATTTTACAGCTTTTTGGTTTCATGTTTTTCTAACAATTTATTGGTGACTTAATTACTAGATAACAATATTAAATTTTAATACTAATTTAAAAGAAACTATCCATACATTTTAGAAGTATTCTTGACATGAAGAGGCATATGATACAAAGAATTCTGGCAAGAAAACATCTTAATTGATGAGTAAAATGTCATATAAATAAAAGAGCAAAAGACAAATTTCTTGTCAGTTTTTTTTTTTTTTTTTTTTTTTTTTTTTTTTTTCCCCTTTGTAAATATGTTTCTCACTAAAAACACAACTACAGCCTGTTCAATATTGAGAGGGGAAAAAAATATAAAAAAATCATGAAAAATCATGAGAGATAAGGTGAAATAAATAATTCCTTGGCAAAAATCAATCCAAGTTAAGCAGATAATTATTGATTTTTAAACTTTCTCAAGTTTGTTTATTTTTATTTAAAATTCTTGTTTTTAGTGTTGCTTAAAATGAAAAAAAAAAAAAAATATTTCAACAAGTAGTAGTTCAATTTACTTTTCTTAATAGAATTTTCTATGAAAACAAAACTTTATAAAATTATTCATTCTGTATAAAAAGTGCAGAACTGGAAGCCAATCAGCAAAAATGGCAACCTTTTGGTTTTCTCATATATCTTTTTATTTTAAACAGGATATAATGCAAGTTTTTTATACATTAGAATAAGAATATCAGATAATAAACAACTTATAACACAAAACCCTACTTGTCCAGACATTTTACTCATCTTATTCATTGCTTTCCACATAACACACATGAATGTCTCTTGAAAAAATAAATTTAAATAAAAAGATGAAAAATGGTTTAAAACTTTAGACATTTTATAAAACAGGCAAGAAAAATAAAATTTTCAATTGTTATTAAATTTTATGAAAGTAGTTATACATTATGTCATGAAACACAAAAGAATTCTTTTAAAATACATAATTGTTTCAATGATTAATGACACTGCTTAATGTAATTTACATAATTTATATATGACAACCTAAAAAAGTTAAACAGAAATGCCATTAAATAACAAATAATTTCTTAAAGATGATTATTATTTAAGGGCATTATCAGCATCTGACCCAAGTTCAATTTTGCTTTAAGCACATGAAATTAGTGCAAAAGTTACAAATGACAAATAAGGTATTGAGTGAAAGGCTACTAAGAGAACAATATTTTTATTTTGAGCGAATAAAAACATTATTAAATTAATAATGTATAACTTTTAACCACAATGTATAAATAAAAGTGTATTGTATGTAACACAAAGATTCCCTAGCTATTAAACAAGCAAGAGAATACAAGCATAGATGAAGATTAAGAATCATCAGTCAAATCTGTGAAATTTGTGTTTCTAGTTTGCAAAAATTGGCAGGTACAGTGAAAAATAAGTAACAATATAAATGGCAAACACAGTAAATGCAGGTAAATGTGAATGTACATAATTCTTGTTGAAGAATAGAGAGTCAATAGAATTCAATAATATTAAATTTAAAAGTTAACATGAATGATTATATTTTTTGTATAAGAATTTTTTTTCTATTAGTTATATATGTATTTCTATTGTTTAAAAACTTTTTCTGCTAAAATTCTGATACCTTAGTTTAAAATGTATGCTAGACTAAACTTTAATCTACCTATTTTTCCATATTAAAGAAGAAAAATATTTGCATATTAGACAAAACACCAAAGTTTTAGCCAAAAATCCTAAAAAACTTGAAAATTAAACAACCTCGTTTTTTATCTTAAATAAAAAATGAACAATATGAACTTATAATTTATGTAGTATTTATAACAGATTGACTATTAAGGAAAATTGAGGAATTAAAATGATATGGGATAAAATGAAATGACAAAATAGAAAGTAAAACAAAAGTTTTAATATTTAAATTTATACTTTACAAAAGAGAATGGAAAGTGGCAACAGTCCAAACATGGGTTTTGAGAAGTAACTTATAAAATGTATGGGTAAAATATATTTATCCGATAAATGTGTTGTTTTGATTTAAAAAATTAAATTGATCAAAAATGATTAAGAAAAGTTACACAAAATAAATCTTGATGCACAAGATCGAGTCATTTAACACATAAAAAACACAAAAGTTGGAGCAATTACCATAAAATACCTTAAAAGATTTAATGTTTTTACCAACAAATAAATATATTTTACAGAATATTAAATAAAAGGATCTCCACTATAAGGCATTTTTTTAAACATCTTGTACCATGCTTTTATTTGTACATTGCAATACAGTCAGTCAATTATAATAAACATTTTTCTTACACCTGTAAATAAAATTTTCCTTTTGTAGTTATTATACATAGCATTCATTTCATATTAAATATAATGGGACCTTAAAACAAATGCTTTTCAAAACATGCTAAAAAATTATCTTTTTGACTAGATATTTTATAGTATTATTAGATACAATATAATAAACAAATAAATTAAACTTAAAAGCTAAGTACTTTGGTTTTCAGAATATAAATAAAATACAATAACTAAACACAGATCTATCAATATGCAGGTAATATTGAACGTCATATTGCTTTGGCATAACATTGAGCAATAATATAATAGAAAACAACTTTTGAAAATAAAATTGCTTTATATAAAAAAAAGAAACAGAAAAAAGAAGTTGATTTAAAAATAAACATATCTACCTCTCTTTTAATAAATAATAAAGAACACATTTTTGGCAATTTCCCCCCCACAAATAACATATCACAATAGTCCAATCATAATAAAATAACACGTATTAAAATGTAATTTAAATAAAATCTTCTAAATAGTGTTTCTTTTCATCTGGATTATGGCGCAAAATTGTGCTCCATGAACATCTACAAATAAATAAACAAACAAACATTTAAATGTTTAATTCAAGAACTATAAAAATATTGTACAAAATAAAAGATAAATTAAAACACATACTTTTCAAATTTACCATCACAAACTGTTAAAATTCAGTAAATGCAGTTTAACACTTAAATTTATACTGATGGATAAATTTAATTTGATGCCCATATGATGAAATTTTTAAAGCTTAACTAAAGAAGAAGAAAAAAGTTTTTTATGCACATGAATTATTGTTATAGTAAAAGCCAATATCATGCAATTTGTCTAAAAGAAATAAAATTGGGTTGATCACTTCACTTTTCATAAGTCAACTAGCCCTTCAAATGATTGCCTATTCAATAACTGAATTAAGCTGGAGTCCCCTGAGATGGCACTATGTGCTTTTTTTTCCCATCTGTAATTATTATGCATGTGTCATATATAACATCTGAGATAATCAAAAATTTCCATGTATTTAAAACACACACATAAATAATGCCTGCATTCAACACATAAAGATATATAGAAATATTACACAGATGTACACATGAAAGGATAAAATCTAACCCCTTTTTAAAAAACTTAAATTTTAAATTAAGACAAAATTTTAAGTTCCAATCAGTATTTTTTTAATGCTAATCCTGATGCTTAAAAGCATTTTGCATCTGATAACTTTATTTTCCAGCAATACACATTATTACTTTCAGATATCGTTTTTGGGTGCTCTTTAAGATTAAAAAGCTGATTTATGTGCAATTCTCAGTTTTTGTAGTCAGAACTAGAAGCCCGGATCAATGCATCTTATGACGTCACAAAGCTCAGATTCTTTTTAAACCTATTAAGTGAGATCACCTCCATTTTTGTAGTGTCGCACCCTGGCAGAAATAATTTTAATTACAGCATTTAAATAGCTAGAAGGAAAGATTTTGTGTGGCTTTTCATCATTATGTCTTGCTAAAGAACTCAATGTTGCTCCATTGATTGGTTTTATGATTCTGAGTTAACCCAACTTGGACTTGGTTTCAAGGGACATCTTGCACATGAAAAGAAATAAACCAGATCCTAAGAACTTTCCTTGTGGTTTTTGTCTTCAGATCCAACACAACTATATAATGATAAATGTATACTGGTAGTATGAAGGCACGTTGAGCTGTGAAGTCCTGCTCAGCCAACAAAACTCCACAAACTACATTAATGTTTACACAATGTTATGCTGAAAAGTAAGTGGTGTGTGATCTCTTACTTCCTGATGAATATTATAGTAGAAATATCCAAAATATGAGCAGAGCTCACAGTAAAGGGTTAAAAAATGCTGAGATTCTGACATAGCCTAACACAAATAAGGTTAATAAAAAACCAGCAGCTGTAAAATAAAAGATGTATTAAAACATTAAGCTATTAATTAAACCTATAAAAGAAAAATGAATATAGTGAAAAAGAAAGACAACAAGTTAAAATAAGCAATGACATTTTATTTAAAAGCAAAAATAAAAATATAGTCAATTAGTCAATTAGTCAAAAAATTAATATGGTTAATAAAAATCCAATTAAAGTCTCAATTATATATTTTGTCAATTAAATATTTCATTTCAAACTAGTTGATTTAAATTATTTAGTTATACTAACAATGTGTCATTGCTTAAAAATGGAAAAACATTTCATAAAAATAGATTAAGTATATTTACTCTGGAACTCAAAACATATCAAGTAATTTTATACAAAAAAAAAAAAAAACCCTATCCTTATGTGAAAACATGGCAACTGCAAAGAACTATTAACTTGAACAGTTTTACTATCAGAAAAAACTCTAATGATGAAACTAAACTTTCATCCACGATGCTTTAGGAAAAATATAAGTCTGGAAAACTGTAATAACTTGAACATCCATCTCCCCATATGAGTCACACTAACAGGACTTGATAAATGACGAAAAAGTATGAAAAATATATCTCAGCTTTAAACTAGAGAGTCAGCATACGGACTTCACAAAGAGAAACAATTCCTGCTTTTTTGTTGAAATATGGCCATCCCTCTCCATGAGTCATACTAGCAAGTTTTAGTATATGATGAAAACATTCTGTGCCCTTGAACTAGATTACCACAATTACGGACTTCATAAAGAAGAAATGACATTTTCTCAAAGTTACTGGTACATTAAAAATACCACAGACTCATTCAAATTAAATTAAAAGATATTGAAAATAAATAAGCAAAAAAAAAAAAAAAAAAAAAAACACCAGGTAATATATAATATCTATCTCAGTGGAACTCAGGAACAAACTATGAAGACATACACATCTCCTGACTGAGGAAGAAAAACGTCAACTGCATTTGAGGCCAACAATCTTTCAGTGTATATACAATCACATAGAAAAGGATTCCATGCATCTATCGCTACTACTACTACCGGCTTTCACAATATATACATCAAGTCATGCATAGTAGCAGTATTGATGATAAGATAGAGCTGTTTACACCATCTATTAATGATCACATGTACTATAACAGTTCCCAGCTAAATGTTGAAAAGCTAGTAAGCCAAAAGCAAAATAAAAGATGCTGTGGGCTGAAATACATGTATATTGTTAATAAAAAATATACAAAACTAAAAGACTGAAATATAGAATATAAATAACTGAAAAGGATTTAATCTATTTTAGAAATAAAGATTAATGTTTAAAAAGAAAATAAATATTAATACATAGAGTTTTTTCAAACTTAGCTTATAAATACAAGCATGTACAGAGATGAGACAATAGAGCATTTTCCTATCACTTATGACTCGGGACCCGCACACACTGTTACATACATACAATAAATACAACTGGAGTGAAAAATAATAATATTTAATTGAAGTTAGCCAGTTGAACTTTAATCATTTGGCTAGTCTTTCATTCCAGCCAGGTTTATCATATTTATTATTATATTATTTATTTATTATTAAATTTATTATTATTATTATTTATTTATTATATTGTTTATCATATTTATTATTATTTATTATATTATTTCTTATTATTTTATTATATTTTCAGCTACCAACTTTAATCTTTGAGTCGGAGTATAATTTAATCTAGAACCTGATTGGCAAAGATCTAGTCAATCGAGTGTTCGAATAAGTATATTGAATTTAAGGTACTGATAAGTTAAGGAAGGGATCAACTTTAATTTCTGATCAAATAAATAGAAAAAATTGAATAAGAGAAAACTTGCTAAGTCGCTCTATTGAATAACAAGTAACATAACAAATCATTTTAAGCAATTGAATAATATTATGCATGACAGGAGTTATGATTTAAGGAGCTCCGGAAGAACTTGGTTTGAAGTTAGATCTCACTTCTTTTATTAGTGAAACCTTTAACGAACTTGGCATTTTTTCACATTTATGTTTTTGATAGGATATGCTATTTTTGAAATCTATACTATTAAAAACAAAGTTACCAATTTTTTTTTTAATTTGGAAATGGGAAAAATTAAAAAGTTTTAAAAGAATTTTTTCACTTGGAGCAGAATAAAACTGCTCAATTTAAAGGGAATTTTTACTTTTCCAGTCATTAATCATTGCTTTTTTGACACTATATTTGAGTAATAATTTAGTAGCACTTTTTCCATTGTCCAATCTGTTAACATTTCAAGTTTTAAGTACACGAAGAACAACTTTGTTTACATGCCATGCTTAATGCTTAACAGTTGAATCAATGAATACGAGCATAAATAAAAAAGGCACAATGCCTCGGTAAAGTAGTAACTCAACACTCACAAAATCACATTTTTTCACAATAAATTTGCAATAAGTCCACAGTTCATCAAACTCTGCTAGAGTAAACACTGACTGGGAGGCAAGTTTCAAAATCATTTGTCAACATTGGTGAAAACACAGAATCTATATGCCAATACTCTAGATAGCAGAAAAACAGTAAACCCTGCTCATAATTCCATGAAACAGGAGTATAGGGACAGATAGGGTAAGATGATGAGTCATCTAAGGTCACTGCCCTTCCCTTCTCATTTTTACGAGCTGATTAACATTGTATGGAGCAGACACTAGCAGATGCCTCTGCACTTAATTCATGCCTTAACAAGTCCATATGATGATTATTACTAGTGAAATCCACCTATTCTGAATTCTCGCTAAACCGAACAGTGTTCAGTCCTAATTAGTTCGGAATAGCGGGTCCCTACTGTAATGAAGTGAAACACTACTTACTTTTCTTGGACAAAGTTAACTACTTGAATAGGCTCATTCCTTCTTTTTGGCAGAGTCTGTCTTTCCATTCTTTTCTGCAGCACCTCTGACAGTTGTTTGGTCACCTTTGCTGGCAGGAGTGAGGAGTCTTTGAAGAGTGTCCCAGAGACCACCGAGAAAGATGGCGCAGAACAGATTCTCGAAGGGTACAAATGGATCCTGGATTCCCAGAAGCATGGATGATAGCTTGAAGTAGCACAAGAAGATGACAATTCCAAAATAGGTGAGAGCATGAGGAGCGGCAATGAAGTCTGTCTTCTTGTCCAGAACGAAAATGAATGATGCACAGATACATGCTTTAGTTGCACTGGGGAGAAAGAAGAAATGAGACCTTTATTCCGGAAACTTTACAATTAATAACAAGATAACAAAGACCATGAAAGTGCAAAATAATTACACATATTATGACAATCAGAATTTTAAAATTAAAAAGACCTTCAAAATCAAACATTTAATAAAGCTAAAATACTACACATTAACTCGATAGCAGAAAGTTCAAGTCAAGGTATGGGCAATCCAGATTTTTTCCCCTCTTCTGCAGAGTATTTTCCCATTACACTTTTATTTCAGTTTATATTATGTTCAGCTCTTTATCCTCTATATAATAAAAGCCTAAATCATGTGATTGTCAACACTTCCGGGCTTACCCACCTCACTCTTTATATGCTATGCAGCAAATGATAAGTGCAGGTGATAAGTCACCAATCTATATTATAAAAGCCCAATGTCATCAACACTTCCAGGTCTCCCCACTTCACATTTTTATATGCATGATTGCCATTTTTGTAATTTTATGCTAGCCAAGTGTAGGTTTGCCAAATTTTATGCCATATGGCAGCTTCATTTTAAAACATAAAACTATAACTTATTTCATTTAAAATATATAATTTTATTTATAACACAGATAAAAAAATATGTATATCAGATTCATTCATCTCGTTTAAAATACAATACTAAATGTATTTTTCCAGCATAGGTAATTGGCAAAAGAAAGTGAGGGCTTGGCGAGAAAAAAAATTTGACAAAATCTTTTCTCGCAATCTTTTTACTTTTTCGTATGCACAATTACCTAAATGAATAATTAATAGTATTAATAATAACCTAAACCAAAATAATTTATTGCAACATAAAAGCATTGTTTCTAATTTACACTTTTAAAAAATTATGTAAATTTTGAGAAAACACTCATTGAATTTAAATTGACATTCATAGTTTAATATCACATTCCTAAAAAATAAATAAGCCGCAAAAGATTCACTGAATCACGAACGGGAAAAAAAATAATCATGGAGGTTTGTAAAGCAAGTTTTTCAACAATAAATGGACAATATTCTTATGACATCATTGTAGATAATGACGTGATAGTTTTGTTATGTCTTAAGACATCATACTAGGTAAAATTGCGGCGTTGTTTACAGTTTGAATACACGTTTCTTTATTGTCATATTTATGAACTCAGAAACGAAATTAATGAAAAAAAAGCATGCTTTTTCATTATTAAATTTTGAAATAATGAATTATGGAATCAGGGCTGGGTTTTTGCCGGCAGAAAATGATTTCTGCCGTGCCAGTGGCAGAAAGTGGTTACAACCGGTTTTAACTGGCAGAAACTGGCAACAATTGGCATAAACTCATTTAATGAAATAATCCAAGACTTTTTTATTAGTATTAAATTGCTCATATACATTTTATTCAGGATAAATAACAAATAAAATACTGTGAATAGTTTTAATTCAAAAATAAATTTGTATTAGAATTTGATAGACAAATGAGCATAAAGAAAGGACAAGGAAAATGTCTTTTGATATTAATCTAAATTTTGTGCCGTATATAACAACACTTAGTAGCAAAATTCACTCCTTTCCCGGAAACATTTCACTAAGGAAGTCCTGGAATTTTTCAAATTTTACATCCTCAAGAATAATATTAGCAGCAAGTAATGCTGGTCTTGAAAGAATATTTTTTACTTTTCTTTCATTCAGAACAAAATAAAAAGCAGTCTAGATTAAGAATGGTCTGCAAAATTAATCCTATATTATGGAATGCTCTTAGTATATTATTACTTTTACCCACAAAAAATAAATTTGTTCTTTCAATAATGTATAATAATTGTATATTTCATTAAATTTTTTTTGTTATTTTTGTGCTACAATTATTTACTTATATATTTTCACAAGAACCATTTCTCTTTATAAATAGTAGTAGATATTTTTTAAGTGGTTGCAGTATTATTTATTTTAAAATACTCTGAAAAGTGATGTTAAAATAAGTTTTGTAAATTTCTTTTTTTTTTTTTTTTTTTTTTTTTTAAATCGAAATCCAATTGTAAAAACAATAATAACAACAGTTAAATTAGTACAGCATCAGATTACCATTAAAAAAATTCTGTTTTTCAAGTGACAGAAAATTATCATAAAAACAAAGTATATTTATATGATCCTTTTAAAACTTTTTGCTACTTTGAATAACATTAATAACCATTATTTTAAATTTTTAACTGAATTCTTAATATATTAAATACATGTGTGAATTATGAATCATTGCAAGTTAAAGTTCTTATTAGTACTATTTCTTGTGTGTGTACGACATAGTGTACGACAAAATGTAATTTGAGTGGCCTAGTAGAGGATTCGCTTCGCTCATCCTAATAATTAAATGAATTACATCCATCCATTAGCCATCATCGGAAACATATGCAGTCTGTCAGAAGAAATATACTATTTGAAATCTTTTGTGTGTCCCTGTAAATGCAAGGTACTTCATTTATGCAAGACAGTATCGTATAATTTATATTAAGCCTCAGTGACATATATCAATTTTGTTATATATGAAACAGCTTAATATATTTTTAAAATATCGCACACTATTCCTCCCCTCCGCCTTTACCATTATCCAATGGAATTCTTTTGTGTGGCTCTGTAAAGAAATAATAGCTATATTTTCATCACATATTTTATAAAATGCATTTTAGTGCACCTCTTAAATGCATGTAAATTTTAATATGTTTGACAGCTTGTAACATCTTAAAACGATTTTTCCCCCATAGGCCATAATGTAATGGAAAATTTTTTACTCTCCCTGTAAATAAACTAATCACGGTAGAAACTTCATTTTCAATAGGGCTTGTGCTAGGGTAAACATGTATAACATAAAAAAATTTCAGGGCAATTCGAGTATATTTACAGGTGTTAGAACACGGACAGACAAACCGAATGCATAAGCACTTTTCAAACTTTTGGAAAGTGTTATAAACGTTAAAATTCATCCGAAATGATTTTTCTCCAAAGGCCGTAATGTAATGGAAAACTTTTGACTGTCCCTGTAAATAAATTAATCATGGTTAGAAATGGGAATGCTCGGGGAGAAAAAAACGGAAAAATTGGGGGAAAAACTGGTTTTTTTTAGTTTTTTTCCAAAGGCTTATTTTTCAATTTTTCCAAATTGGAAAAATTGAAATTTCATTTGTAAAATAATGTATTCAAAATTTTGTAATAGCTACATTCTCATGCTTTTTATTAACCATTTGAAAAATGGTTGTTGTTTTCGGGAGAATGGACCCGATGATGTTACCACTTTTGAATGATGTTACCACTTTTGAATGATGTTACCACTTTTGAATTTAAATTAAATTCTTTATTTTTAGAAGAATTTTTATTTGAATTTAAATTAAATTCTTTACTTTTAGAAGAATTTTTATTTGAATAGTAAATTAAAATGGTTAAAATCATTGTAATAAAGGAGAAAACTAACAAATTTAAAAATGGGTAGACGGAAATTAACAGATACGGAAAAAGCCGAAGCCAAAGAAATGAATGAACGTGAATATCGCATTCAATGATATTAAACACAATACGCGTACTTAAACAATCATAAAGTGATTTTTATTTCTTCTTTTGCTATTTAAAATAAAAATTTAGTCAACATGTATAAGTTGCTTATTAGTTTGGCGATTCGTATCATTTGGCGAAATTGGTCGACGGGATAACTGAGTAATACTGTATTTGGTTTGGCGCAAAAACGTCTTTCAATGCAGAAAATGATAAAATCAAAAGATTATTGAGCCGCTGAAAACCAATTACGTGTTGAAAGGCGATCACGAAAAAGGAAGCAATTTAATGCCGAACCGATTAATTGTAAAACATCATGTCGCCAGGGCGACCAATCCACTAGCCATGGCGTTTTACTATCGGTCGGTTCTAACCAGGAAAATTTGAGTGCCAATAGTGATTCTAACAAGCCGGAAAATGTTATAGCTATTACTCTTGATTTTCCACCACCTAAAAAGAAAACTAAAAAGCAATCGGCTTGGGAAAAACTGGGAAAAAACTTTTTTGATTCGATGTCTGATGGACCCATTCACAGATGCATGTGCTGCGATCGATTTTGGTTTAAAACCTCCATCACCAAAATTCTGCTCTGTAAAATCAAACAATATATGCCAAAGTCTTACAAGTATAACAGTATATGCCAAAGCTGTATTTTAATAATGATTACTTTTGCACCAACAATGTTAAATAGTTTGAAATGTTTCTTTCGTCGCCAACTTTTATGCTTGGCGACAATAGAGTGATATAACTTAAACGAACCGTACCTTCAAATTGCAGCATGTATAAAGTCATTTATAGCAGTGGCACGGATAATACACAATAAAACAACTGGTATTTAGCTTAAAATGATAGATGAATGTATCGAGTGAAACATTTTTCAAATGGTTGGGGTAATTTCTTAAATTACAATTTTTATTTTTTTTTATTTATTTTTATGTTGAGTACATGAAAACATTAATGTGGGTAATCTGATCTCTCAGCAGAAATGTGTTTGAGAAGACTTAAAAAGATCCTTCACAAAATTTCTCTTGAAAATAGACATTTCAGAAAAAAAGCTTAGTCTCCAAATTATATCTTTCACAAATGGAATTATTGAAGGAAAAACATCTCATGCCATATAACAGTTGAATTTTATCAAGTTGTACATATGTATGAATAACCTTATTAAAAATGTCTAAATAGGAACCTAACTATAGTAATAATTTCTAATTCACAAATTCCGATGTTTTGTACAAGTATATACAAGACGTTCACAATTTCACAAAAACAGGATTAGATGAAAAAAAAATCTAGATATATAATTAAATGCAATTTCTCTTGTTAAAAATGAATTCATGTGCAAAATTAATTCAATAATATGCCAATTAATGGAAATTGTAAAATTAAAAATTTACCTAAAATTTGAAGCATGCAGTTATTACTTTCTTCTATCTTTACAAGAAGTAAGTGTTGAATTCGTGAAAAATTTGACTTCCAGTTTTTGGTGTATTTAAATGTTTCAGAAGGTTCGTGGTTTTTGGAAAATATCTGTCACTCTGCGAGTTTGTATGTGACAAAAATTTTATGAACACTATTTTAAAATCTGATGCGCATAATTTCACAAGACTTTAGATTCAGTTACAGCTTGATATAAACTCGATGTTTAGTTATTAGTGTATATCGCCCAACAGATGGTGCTGCTATGTGCTTTATTCATGATTTCCACAACAGTGCTATCTCAAGAACTAATGTATGGACTTTCATAAAACTTAAGATTAAGTTAATCCTTGATATAATTTGGTGCTGATTACTTTTTGATGTAAATCGCTTTACAGATGATGCTGCTATGCTGAATTATTCATGATTATTGCAATAACTATCTCAAGAACTATAGGACAATTTTTCATCAAAGTACAAATTCAGTCAGTTCCTGAAAAATATTAAGTTACAAATATATTAAGATATATATGTTGTTTATTTTTTTATGTAAATTGCCCTGTAGGTGGGCTGTACTATGCTACATTTTTCATGATTTCATTATAGCTGATTAATTGAATATTTTTTTAAGGTGTTGAATTTACATTGACCTCCACTTCCCTCTATGACATACAGTAATGTTGCAAAACATGGTCATTTTGCATTAAAAAAGTACAACTGCAATGAAAAAAAAAATCCTATTTTATTACAAGTAACTATGCTCCAAACTATTCTTTCCCTCTTGATTAAACTTTGAAATTTAGTAGTTTTCTAAAGTACAGTAAAAATTTATTTCTGTGTATAATTGCTTTTGTCCATTCCTCAAATTCCCCGCATTTTCTATTTGTAGTGTTCTGTTTTCATAACTTTTGAGTTCTACTCTTAGAAATATGGAATTACCATATGGAAACATTGAATATGGTCTCTTATTCAAGAAAGGGATGCCAGATTTCAGGATAAAAATATAAATTTTACGTTTAATTAAACTTTTTTAAAAATACTTTCCTGGTTTCAGTGAGAAAAAATCTAACAGTCAATAAATCCTATGCTGTTTTTTAGTTGCAGGCCTGAGTAAACCAAAGTAAAACTTTGGCTTACTCAGTTCACTACTACTTTGGCTCAACTTTAATTTTGTTTGAATTTAAATTATAAAACTAAATCGAAACTTTTTTGAATTGAGATTGGAAAATTATACCAAAACTAAACATATTTTTTAAGGGAAATAAAATTATAATTGTGAGGGGAAAAAATTATAATACTTTAATAATATACTTTTTTTAAACAATGGAAGTTTTGAATACTGATATTCATAATAATGACAAAACTGCAATAATTTGTTTCTTTAAACTGATATCATTTACTTAAAAGCTATGTTTATGTAAATGGGATGTATAATTTATTTCCAAACTGCAAAGATATTGGCTCAGGTTTTTATATTAGGTCAATTGGTAATTAAACATGTAACTGCAAAATGATTTCAACAGAGACATAATATAACAAACAATAGCGTTAAATAAAGCCTGAACGTATTATAATAATTCTCAGGCTGGAAAAAAACTTTTAAAAGCAGAATTTGCTTCTTTTTCTTTTTATTTTGTAATATATTCTTATAAAGTGAAAATAATTTCCTTTTAATACAAATAAATGGGGGAAAATATTTATTATTTAATATTCTCTAAGAAAATATAATTTATTTGGGAGAAACAATCAGAAAAAATCAATTTTACCAACTTTTCCGTTTTTTTTTTTTTTTTTTTTTTCGAAAAAAAAAAAAGTTTTTTTCCACCACTTCAATTTTTCCAGAAAATTTACATCTCTAATCATGATAGAAGCTTCATTTTCAATAGGGTTTGTGCTAGGGTAAACATAAATAACGTCCAAAAATTCATGGCAATCCGAGTATATTTACGAGAGCTAGATTGCGGACAGACGGTCAGACAAACCAAATGCATAAGCACTTTTCAATCTTGTTGGAAAGTGCAAAAAATGAGCAAAATTTAAGAAGTTTATATCATTAAATACATGTATGAAAATAATTTATCATGAACATAGAAATCTCATTGCATAAACAAATCAAAATCATTTTCAAGTTTTTAATCTATTTTAAGGTAAAATAAATCAAAAATGGAAAAATAACATTTTTTTATAATTAATTATTTTCTTAGTTAATTGCACTATAGCAATCATCTATCATTGTTTTTTTTACTATTATTTACTTTATTTTATTCTATTTTATTTTATTTATTTATCAAGGATGATGCAATCATTTTTGATAAAATTAAAAACTGCTGTTTGGAATATTTGTATCCAGTTGGGGGAAAATACTGAAACAATTTATGTGCTTTTTAATGGTAAAAGACTAATACTTAAAAAAAAAATTGTATGCATTTATCAATTTATTGGCAATTTTTTTTATGCAAAATAGCTTGAGTTAATAAAGTGTATTAACATAAAATGTTAAAATGGCTTTAGAGTAATTAAAATTGCTGTACTTACAAACTCATCTGCAAAAGCTCAATAGCATTTGGCGTCCAAACTCCACGGAGTAATCTGTCCAAAATCTTTATAAATGCAATGCCATTACCTAAATAGAAAATAATTATAACAGAATCAAAAATTGATTTGTAAGTTAAAGTTACTGCTGAAAATAAACCATATATGTTGAATTTCCCAGAAAAGAAAGAGAAATAAAATTAAAAAGTTTTTTTTAATTTTTTTTTAGTTGGAGTATAGTAAAAAGAAAAGATTAGGGACACAATGAATAGTGATTTAGGTCAAATACTGAATTCTGAACATTTGGTCTACAGACAAACTGAATATTGAATATTTGGTTAGCCAAATAGTAACTGTTAAGGCAATTACTTTGATATTTCAAAGTTTAAAAATATTGAAACTTTAAATTTTAAGACAATTTTACATAATATTTAATACAGAAACTTACATTTTGATAAACAATAGCTTTTTACATGTAAATTTTATATGAAAAAAAAAAATATATGCTTTGAGTTATTTGAGAAAGGATAGTTACTTTATTAAGTTTGGTCAGTCATAGAGTTATAAATACAACCAACTGCATTCTGAATAAAAGAATGTCAAAAAAAAAAAAAAAAAAAAAGGAAGAAAGAATTTCTTTTTATCAAAAACAGGTAGGTGCTAAATCTGCCTTTATACTAAGACCTTTATATCAACAGCATAAAATTTTACTGCTAAAAAAGTCTTCAGTCTACACTTTTGGTCAAAAAATTGAAATTTTGGGTAAAATTTGATTTTTTTTAAATATACAAAAAAAAAAAAAAATTAAAGTATTTAAACCTTTATTATTAATTACTTAAAATATTTAAGCTATAAAACAATATCTTTATCCTGTATAACTACTGGAGCCATAATTGACATGTTTTACTTGAAAAATAATTCTGGAGAACACATCATTCATCAAATTTCTAAACTAAGTTTATATATATATTATTCTGGTAACTTTTAAGTATTTAAACTCCTTAATACTTTTTTAGGCAATGTATTTAATTCTGATGACAAATTAAGAATGACGGTCAGTAAACTTCCCTTCCATATTCTGTCAGGAAACTGTCAAAGAAATAATCACATTGTAAATATTTGTTCCAGGCCAAAAAAAAAAAAAAAAAAAAAAAAAAATGTATGTATTTTATTGAATTTTGAAACAATTTGGAAATAGATAAAACATAAAGTGTCAAAGTATTTATTTTTTAAATTCTGAAGTAATAAGCTAATGCAATTAACTTTCGTTTTGATGCTAACATTTTTATATTTTTTACCTAATGCGAAAAATAAATTTTAGTAACATTAATTGTTGCCTTTTTTTCAACAATTGAAATGTAGATTTAAACATGACCTCCATTAAGAGACCACCTATCGAAGCAATAAATTTTTATTGGAATGAAAATATGGTCACTTTAGGGAGGTTTTACAGTACATATATTTTTTTTTCAATGTGTAATTTAGTGGCCAACCAACTCATATAAAAAGGCCAAAAGAATGTCGTGAAAATACCGAAAGATAAAGAGAATGGTTGTATAGTAAGCCTGAATTCCAGTTGCATTCTAAAATTAGTCGGATGGCAATGGATTTTCTACAAACTGTAATTTTCTACTAACTAACTTTCAAGAAAATAATTAGTATTTAATGCACCGTATTTACTCATGTATAATGCACACTTAAAAAAAAAAAAAAAAAAAAAAAAAATACGGCAAAATTCTTAGGTGCGCGTTATACACGGAATAATTTTTTACTGCTGGATGTAATCACACGATATATATATGAATCAAGAAATGTTTTCAAAGAACACATAATCACTCGGAAAATCTTATTTAATTGAAGTGTCACAGGGTCATTTTCAAAATAAGTACAATTTTGTGTCTTACTATTCTAAAATTTATGATATTAAAAGTAGATAAAAATTTCAAACTCTTAATTGTTCTTCATTTCTTTTTTTAATAATCAGAATATTAAACTAAGTAACTTATATAAAAATAAATTAAATTGGGCAAAAAATAAAAATGAACTATTGACTTTTCAATGGGAATCATTTTTGTCTCAAACCCAAACTTTGATTTTCAACATGTTGTAATTTCTAATTAATAATTGCTATTTTCGTTGATTTGGGCAATTTTATTTTGAGAACAGTATAAATTTTGTGTACTTATTACAATTCTGTCTGAAAATTGATTTTAATATGGATTAATTAAATTAAATAAGACTGTCTTACGTGTTTTGTGTCACTGGTCTAACAACTAATATTTTTCAATTTTAAATATTATTCTGATGATAAAAATTGATTGAATTGGCTTTTTTATGTTAGCAACACCGTTTGTAAACAAAATAGTGGAAAAACTAGCTGTCTTCATGTGATCTACTGCTTAAAAAAAGAAAAAAATATTCCTAAGTCAGCCGAGTTCTTTTATTATGTGTCACTGGTCTAACAAGTATTCTATTAAACTGATAACAGTTAAATCAATTTAATAAAAAGAATATAATAATACAGCATATAAAGTTGTGTTTAACACCCTAAATCACAATATTTTTAAATAAGGAATAAGAATTTATTTTTAAAGAAATGTCACTGGTCTAACAGTCACTGGCCTACCGATACATTTGTTATGCTAGTGACAAATCCTGTTATACCAGTGACACAATGCTAAGCAATGAAATAATTTCATGTAGAAAAATTGTTTTTTAAAAGTTATAATAATATTATGATTATTCACAACTTTAATAAAGAATGTCTTTGGATTAATAGAAAAATGTTACCTATTTAATGCAAAATGTCACTGGCCTAACGCATGTCATTGGTCTAACTAATGCTTACTTTTAAGTAATTATTGTAATTGTGATAATGAACCAATTAAGCTCAGTCATTGCATTATTTGAGTTACAATTATCATTTTATTAAATATAATAAAATATTTTGTGGAAAAAATTGTACTTTAAAATTTCGAAAAAAAAAAATTGCTGAAAATGTACCTTATTTTGAAAATGACCCCACAGCATCTTTATTTCCCTCCTTGCATTTTTTAATACATTAACATTATATAAACACTATTTAGAAATTCTCACTGCCGTCACGCACTCCTACCCACCATCAGGGCCTGATTATCAACGGGGCACTCTCCCACCAGAAAAAATAAATAGAATTTTTTTCCTTACTCGTGATAGTAATTTTGACTGAAAAGGGCGTTTAAACAAGGCGAAAATTTCTATGTAATTTTACTGGGGAGAGAGTGCCCCGTTAGTAATCAGGCTCTGCCCACCATCATTCATTCCCTACTTGAAATCTAAAAATGTATTCTCATTTTGTTTTTGGCCTGATATCATGTTTGTTTCAGCTTTCTTTACAGAAATTCATTTAGTAATTTACTCATTTGCATATCAAATTTACAGTGTTCGCTATACACGAGATTTAAAAAAATCGCCATTCTATTTTCTTGAGTATGGGATGCACGTTATAAACGAGTAAATACGATATATCCATGTACACCTTTGGAACAGAGGTTTTATTTTAACAATTATTTTTTGTTCAAACATGCTTGTTTCGATGATTCTTCCAAAGGGAACTAAAGCATCAATGAAAAATATAAATAAAAAATGACAATATGTAAAAATCCCTTTTTTATACAGCTTCTTTTAGAAAGTAACTGAAATTCAGCTTATTTTACTCCTGATATCTTTCTAAATTTTTACTATATTCGACTGATTTATATGAACTGCCGTTTATAAGTTGACTACTAAATTATGGATTTGAGAAAAAAAAAAAAAAAAAAAAAGAAAAAGAAAGAAAAGTTATACACATAAAAAGCGCCTCAAACAAATCCTCATATTTCATCCAAAATTTAATACACTAGCATTCTATTACAGTATGTTTTTTCTACTATATTTTGTTAAATTTCTTGAAAATGACATTAAATTTGGTTCAAAATCCTGGGTGTTAAAAAAAAAAATTTCAAAATTTATTTTATTTATTTATTATTTGTAAAGAAATTTTTATGCCTTCATGAATATATATACTATTCTTACATAAATAAACACAAAGATCCACACAGTCATGCACTATAACTTTGAGCATCTTGTTTTACAGGATAACTATAACAGCAAAATATTATAATTATTTATCCAATTTGTCTTTATGTCTAAATCTTCACTCTGAAATATGAGGCAATTTCTCTCCCTCTTTTTTATTTTCTTTTGAAGTGATAGAAAAATTTGTAATTTCTGTAGATATCTGGCCAAATGTTTAAAATTTAAAGTACTGGTGACTTATCAGGATTCATACTCATTTTCAAAGAAAAAATCCCCTGAGAATCCCTTGATGTATTTTCCGGGACATACAATTTTTTAATTCTAACAGTCAACAATCAAGGGGTAAACCAGTATTGTTACCCCCCCCCCCCCCACCTTTTAAAAATAAAAGCAAGGTAATCTCAAAAATAAAGTTTATACATCACTATATAAAACTTTACAAGAAAAACACTTTGTGTAAAACAGAGATGAAGTCTGCATGACTTGTGCAACAGTCCTTAAAAACTTCATACCTTGCTGGAAGAATTTTCACTTTATGATTTTAGTACCACTTTGAAAAGCATTATGAACAGTATGAAGACTACAAGTGCCAATATCAATTTAAAAATGTGCTTCATTTTTTAGGGTTTTGTTCATGTGACAAAACCCTATTCGTCTCTGTCCTCTGTCACAGAGTCCGTACACAAAAACCATATATGCCAGCGAGTTCAAATTTCGTGTACTTACAGCTGAATACCTCTAATCACACAACAAATCATAAAATTTTGAAAAAGACTATTATTTTAATTGAAATATTATTTTTTAAATTGTCAGTTCATTTTGTTGTTGTTTTTTCTCTTCTAATTGTTGCCATGCAAGTTTAAATAGATATAAAAATTATTTCATTTTTTACCCTTTACTTTTAAAAGAGATGGAGTACTTCTGTTGCCAGAATTACAAAATTGGTATTACAAACTACAAAAAATTTAATATCTCAAAAATAAATTGAGATACAGCTTTTAAACAAAATGCATTTAAAAGTAATTTTTCCCCTATACGATGGTATAAAAATTGTAAATGTGGGATATTTAGAAGCTTAAAAATTTGCAATAGCGTAAATTTCAAAATTGAAATTTCATTTCTTCTAATTGTTGCACTAATTGTTGTTTAAATAAAATTAATATGTATGTAACATAAATTAATAGATTAAATAGATCACGTAAAAGTGTGTTTATTTGTTTTTATTTCATCATATTAAATCATACTAATCATCTATTTTGACACGCGAAATGAAATATTTTTTTTTTTTTTTTTAATTAAATTATTATTCATTTAAATTAAGAGTCACCTCTAGTGACCAGTTTGGCCTCTCTTAAATTTATGTGCAGCTTTGCAATATTTTACTTTTATTCATAATTTTATTTACTTGCATACTGTGGTGGTTACTCGATAACCCCCCCATATGTTTAGTTTAATTCAATTTTATTAGCTATTTTATTTCCTATCAACTCCTTTTTATTAATGTTCTTAATTTAAATTTTATTTCGATTTCGTTTCTTTTCATATCGTCGCCTGTAGTCTTTTCTTTCTTACTTAGCTTTCGAATGTTCCAAGCCGGTAAAATCCTGTTCGATGTCATTCCTTCCGGTTTAGAAATCCTTCGAGAACATTCTGGCTTGTTCTATGGGTGGAACTTCCGTTTATTCGGACACTCCCCTTAGCCTATCAGTTTAAATTCCGCAGGTGACGTGTTTTAAGCCGTTGAGTGCCTGGCCACCTGCTTTGGCCTTCCTTCGTTAAGTGATTATCAATTCTTCCCGTATTAAATTCATATTTCTCCACACTTTGTATCGTAACTTGGCTTAATTTTCCTCTCTCCCCTCTTTTGTGCGTCGCCAACTTGGCGTATGCCTTATTTACAGTAACCCTAGTTCTTTTCCCTCCGGACTCTCCGCCGAGAGAGCAGTCGCGCTGTTAGACTCCTGCCGTGATGGGTGCTGCTGGCTGATAAAAATTTAGCGGAATTCCGGGGCATGTGTGCGCCCCCCATGACCGTTGGATGGAGCAAGTTTTATTCTGCAAATGTCCATGCCAGGATTACTCGGTTGACTTTTTAAGGCTGCGATGAGCAAGGCTGCATTCAAAAGTATCCAGAAAAGTATTGTGTTTTGTTTTTTTTGTTTTGGTTACGCAATTTAAATAAGGTGACATCATAATTCTTCTGTTTGTTGCTCTCTTGCTAACTTCATAGCGAAAGTAGAGTGTCGTCATGTTTCTTCTAAATATTTTTACTCATCATCTTCTCGTCAAAATATGCTCCCTAACCAATGTATATTCTCAATTCTTCTATAACGTTTAATGAGTTCTCCGTCCTCTGAAAAGCAGGCTCAGGAGTGGAGTCTCTTTCATGTAGTGGAGGTATTTATTACGTAAAGTCTTTATTCCATAATCTGTTTTCATTGTATCGATATTTTGGCCCAAGAAATATATATATTATATATAAATTTTTGAATATCACGGGGCGTTCCAGAAGAAAATATAGGTACATCTCTGTCTGGAAAAATTATCTGCTAATATAAATATATATTTGAAAAATTACATGTACCTATGTGATGTTTTAGTTCATCCTGTCAAGATACATAAAAATGTGGTACAAAGAAGAATTTGTTGTTCCAATATATCAATTTTATGATTAACATCGTTGGTGAAATTATTGCTTCAAAATATATGATAAATTGATTAATGTGTACGAGAGCAAGAATATATATACTTGTGAAGAAATATTCAATATTCATAAAAAAAAAGGTAAACAAGTTTTTTCATGAAAAATAAAAGTATTTTTACTTGCAATCTGTTTGCATTTTTAATTTCCTGTGCATGTGTCTGTCTGGTATTATTCGTCAGCAGCCAAGGACTTCACAGGTAACTTTATTTCTTTTATCAATTTATATTTTTTTATAATTTAACTTTGAAACTGTTGTCATCTTGATTTAAGATTTCTTTTATTGTTTTAAAAGAGGTAATGAAGGTAGCCATTTCGGGTCTTTTGCCGGCCCTCATTCTTCGCAATGTACATAATCATTTATACGATCACTTGGCCTACTTCTGAGTTTGAAACAAAATAAACAAGTGTTTCTCATCTCTCTTATTTCTCCAAACACAACAGTATTCAATTTCCTTTGATGCAGTGACCACCTCTTGACCATCATCTTCCATGGCTACCATTGTATTTTTGTTATAGATACATATTTCCAACAAAAAAAAAAAAAAAAAAAATAAATATCTTCAATTTTCTTCAATTATCTCTCATTATCTTCAATTATGTCTTCATTATCTTCAGTTGTATTTTCACTTTCTGCAAATTACTTCTTCATGCAATGATTAATATTTTATATTTATATTTTATGCAGTCTCGTACAATAAATAAATGCAATATATCTTGATTGTATGCTGACATAATATTTTTCTGGAGCAGTGCAGTAAATATATAACATAATTTATCAATATTTTTTTTTCTTGCCATGATATAATTTGTAACTAATATATATATTATTTAACGGAGGTGCAGGTAAATATAAATGATAATGCTAACATAAATTATTCTCTTCTCATAAATATAACAATATATGTTTTGAGCCATATAATAGATATTTACATAAGTTTTTGGGCCATGTTATTTTGATCGCATGATAAGAAAGATATTTTTGCATTTTCTTCTCTTCGTTATATATTTGTTATTCTTTTTAATATATAAAAATGGTATATCACGTAAATGAAATTCGTC
Source organism: Maratus speculifer (assembly GCA_964019185.1). Taxonomy (NCBI): domain Eukaryota; kingdom Metazoa; phylum Arthropoda; class Arachnida; order Araneae; family Salticidae; genus Maratus; species Maratus speculifer. The sequence continues at coordinate 211,212,249 of OZ025301.1, read as the reverse complement.
ATTTTTTTTTTTCTAAATAATGGGTCAATTTATATATATATATTATTATTCATTACAAGACCAGTCTATAACCAAACTTATCATGTCATTTATTGAGCTCTTATATTAATTTTTTTCATCATGCCACCCAAGTCTAAATTAAATATTGCCATTCAGCCATTCGATGGCAACCCTCAGACTGTGGAATTCTTCTTTGATCAATTATCTGATATACAAGAGTTAAATAATTTCACAGATAAAGAACTTTTTGTTCTCTTCAAATCCAAACTTGAAGGCACTGCCTTACTCTTCTTTCTTGAAATTCAGTCTCAGCTCAAGAACTCTAATTTCCAAGACATTCGAAAAACTTTTATAGACTATTTCTTACCCTCAAAAAAGTCTGTTTCTCTTAAGTCCTTGCAGAACTTAAGTTTAGATTCAAATGAATCAGTCAAAAATTTTGCTTTTCGACTGGATAAACAACTTCAGCTGGCTTACCCTAAATTGGATCCTCCTGCTCTCAATTCATTAAAATTCACTCATTTTCTTGAGGCTTTGCCTAAACAAATTAAACGAAAAATTCTTGAAGAAAATATTTCATCTTTTGAGTTAGCTCTTGAACGAGCAAATTTTCTTCAAGATATTTACGACTCCCCTCCTAAAAAATCTTACGAGAATTATAATCAAGCCTATTGTTTGGATACTGAAAAAGTCCACGATAATTCTAATAATGTTCTTCATAAAACTCCTATAAAGCATACGAAGGATAAAGTTTATCACAATTCTCAAACCAACTACTCTCCTTTGCAAACTCCAAAAGACAATTCTCATACTTCTCGTAATTTCAAAAGAAAACCTAGAACATATTCGCCTTCTCCACCGAGACTAGAGGCTACAAATAAACGTAACAATAATTTTCATCAACGTAATTTTTACCGGAAACGTCCTTATCAACCCACCTTTGACAAATTTTCTCACAAAAAAAATTCTACATCCTTTTATCACAGACGAGATGTTGTGCAGTGTGCGTTCTGTGGGAAATTCAATCATCGTATGGACTCATGCTACAAATTTAAAAACATTATTAGTAATTCTAATCAAAACTCGTCATCTCAAACTGCGTCTCACCCTCACAGAAAAAAAAGCCACACCTCTTCTTCTGAAAATAACAACAATGTTTACCATTTAAACACATAAGGGAGACTGGTTCTACTGACCGCCTTCTCTCCCGTAATTCTCATTCAGGGTCAGTACTCTTTGACAACAAAAACAAACAACAACAATTTGACAAACGCTCTTCAGTTACCTTAGTGTCATCCACAGCTGTCCAAACTTCTCCTATGACAGCTAAACTTAACAAATCTTCCTGTTCATATAATTCGTTGACATCCAAACAAAGTCTTGAAATTGATGATGATGTACAAGAAAGACATGTCATCTGCAGCTCATTTAATAATTCATATGTTCTTCCATGCATCCTAATAAACGTTCAACGTAATGAAATCTCCACATTAATAGATACTGGTTCAAGTTTATCTCTCTTGGATGAACAATGCTTTCATAACATTAAATCCAGGTTTCACTATAAATTCTTATCCCGTAATGTATCTGTGTCTACCATAAATTCCAAAGTTTTTTTCAAGGGATGCATAGAGGTTGCCTTTAAAATTGATAAATTATTCTTTCATCATGTCTTTTACCTTACAAAGATACAAAATGTTCATTTTCAAGCCATACTTGGATTTGAGTTTATCAACAAACATTCTATTACCATATCACCCAGCTTTAAGTCTATTTTAATTAAAGATAAACACATTCCTTTTCACAGTTATAATGAATCTCCTACTTGCTATTTTATGAATTCTGAATATAATTATGTGAATTCAAATGTACCATATTCTCTAGATGCACACAAAATGCCTTGTTATGAAGATTCTATGTCAAATAATCTAAGTAATGGTATTTATTCTGATAATATATGTGCAAATTATGATGACACAAATTTACAATTAGTCAACAATTATACAACCTATCCTTACAATTATAGTTTTCAAAATAATGGTTTGTTTACAAATAATGTTGCTAACACTGCCATGAATTTTCATAATCCTTATATTGATAGTAATTTTACTTATTTTTCAAACTATTTTCCAACTGATTATGGTAATGTTGTCAACTATGTATCTACTAATGATAATATACCTGGCAAGAATTTTTCATCTGATAATACTAATGATCTTAGTTATGTTGGTGAAAAGCAAACCCATTTAAATATTGGTAATAAAATTTTGGTGAATTCCAATATGGTACAGTTACTCAATAGAGAATTAATTCCTCCTAATTCTTTTGTTTATTTACATGTTAAGTACTTGAATCCTCCATCTGAATATTTTATTTTCAAACCCAATTTAAAAAATAAAGGTCTTGTGTTACATGAATCATTGCACTCAAATTCTTCAATTCAAAATGATTTATTTTTGGTTGTATGTCAGAATATATCAAAGCTGGATATTCATTTAAATAAAAATTCAATTATTGGTGAATGTATCAATGTAGATGAGAAAGATATTGAGGAATACTCTTTTGATTTGGATTTTGAGAACGATTATTGTAATTTAATTTTACCATCTGAAGAGATTAAAAGAAAACGAATTCAAGAACTGTCTCCAAATGACTTTGATCTTAAACATTTACCTCCTCATGAAAAGGAATCTTTGACCAAATTATTATGTAGTAAAGCTTTAGCTTTTTCAAAATCTCTTGACACTTTAGGTCATACCGACCTGGTCAATCCTCATTTCTCTATGCTAAATTCTCATCCAGTCAAAACGCTACCTTTTCCTGTGCCACAGGCACTTGAGCAAGAAGCTCTTGACCAAATTAATCAAATGTTAAACGCTGGCATTATTGAGAGATCAAATTCATCTTGGGCGTGTCCCATGCTTCTTGTTAAAAAGAAGAGAACTGATATGTCTAAGCCTCAAAAGTATCGTTTGGCTCTGGATTTAAGATTGTTAAACTCCATAATAATTCCATCTTCATATCCTCTTCCTCGAATTCAAAATCTATTGGTGCAGTTATCAAAATTTAAGTATTATACTACTCTTGACTTGCCCTCTGCATACTGGCAGATTGCGGTACCTAAAGATATGCAAGATAAACTCAGTTTTACTACTCCATGGGGAATTTTTACCTATTTACGTCTCGTATTTGGCTTGAAGACGGCTGCAAGCACCTTTCAACAATTAATTGACTCAGTTATTCAATTATCTCAAATTGATTCATGTTATGCATATCAAGACGATATTGTAGTGGGTGCTAATTCATTTGAAGAAATGTCTATGAAACTCACTAAGCTATTAGACACTCTTATTGCTAACAACATTACCTTGTCTCCTGAAAAGTGTACTTTCATGCAAACAAGCATTAACTTTTTAGGATTCCAACTCACAGATCATAAAATTCTTCCTATTACGAGTAACATTTTAAAAGTCACTTCTTTTCCAACGCCTAAAACCAAGAGGCAAACGAAAAGCTTTATAGGCTTGTGTTCTTTTTATAGGTCAATTATTCCAAATTTTGCTAAATTGATTACTCCTCTCATTGAAGTCACCAAACCTAAAAATAAGTTTTCTTGGAAATCTGAACAAGAAAATGCATATAAAAAATTACAAGACATATTCTTCCATAAACCTATGCTCAATCTCCCAAACTGGAATGAAATGTTCTATGTTAATACAGATGCATCAAAGACAGCAATTTCAGCTGTTCTTATGCAAAAATTTGATGGTGAACTAAAACCCATCTCCTATTATTCCAAAACTCTATCTCAATCAGAAAGACACTACCCTGCCATCAAATTGGAACTTTATGCCATTTACAAAGGCATAACAGCTTTTAAATACTATATTTTTGGTCGACCTTTTATTCTATTATCCGATGCCAAACCTCTTAATAATTATAAAAAGGCTACATCTCCTGCTGATATTACTACTCGATGGATGTTAGAACTATCAGAATATTCGTACACATTCCAGCATGTACCAGGCAAAGAGAATGTGTTAGCAGATTTTCTGAGTAGAACACCTCACATTCCTACTGAAGATCTCAATAATAATCCAGATCTTATTTCTTCGCAAGAACCTCTACCTATTGTTGATAATCAAAACGATTTACATAATGACATTCCTCACTTTCCATGTGGTTTAATTGACAAAATCCACCACACATGTCATCTTCAAAGTGACTCTTCACCTCCAAATAATGATAATAATCAAGATCCATTATTAGAAATTCTTGATCACACCATCTTCTCTGATCAACAAAAAGACCCAAAAATTAAGCAAATTTATGAAGATCTTAAAAATAATAAGAAATCTAAAAGTTTAAATGGCTACTATATTAATCCAAGTAATGAGTTACTTTGCTACAATGGTCATTTTTCTTCTGAAGATATTGAGCTACACAAAGCTGTTTTACCTTTGTCACTTAGAGCAAAAGCCTTAAGAATTGCTCATATTACTCATACTGGAATTCATAAAACCATTGTTAATTTAAAGAAAAGATTTACCTGGAAAACCCTTGTTTCAGATACCATTAATTATGTCAACTCTTGTGAAATTTGTTTAGTAAACAAAAATCATAAAAAAAATACTGCTCCATACCTACCTGCGCCTCTTCCAACTGCTCCCAATCAAAAAGTCTCTATGGATTTACTCGGCCCATTGAGGAATCGTCAATATGTGATGACGGTCATAGATCACTTTTCTCGTCATTTAGAATTATATGCCTTGAATAATATCAGCGCTGAGTCTGTTACAAAAACTTTATTACATTACATTTCCACTCATGGTAAGCCTGAATTAACGCTCACTGATCATGGCTCTCAATTTACTAGTGACATGTTTTCTTTCTTTAATAAAAAGCTTGGCATTAAATTAGAACACAGTTCTGTAGCCCATCCCCAGGCCAACGGATTAAGTGAACGAGTCAATTCTCAAATAAAATCGTCTGTGAATACAATGGCTTCACAAGGATGTGATATACCAACTGCTCTAAAAATTCACCAATCCATATATAATGCTACACCTCATCCAGCCACAAAATTCACTCCAAATCTTCTTCATTTTGGAAGAGAAATAAACGACATTTATTCCAATTATAAAACTCAAGTTTCATGGAAAATTCTCAATACTGCATATGAAATTCATAAATTGATGGATGTTATTGAAAAAATATACTATCAAGCTTACAAGAATAACGAATCGTCTAGACAAAAGGTGTACCAAAAATCCAGAGAAAAATTAAAGTTTTCCAACATCAATGTTAATGACATTGTTTACGTAAAATTTCCCACTGTGTTTAACAAAAAAATACAAGGCCCATACCTGGTGAAGAAAATAATTTCTCCTGTGCTTATTCAAATTCAAGATTCTAATAATAGTCACGCTTCACCCATGTTGATTCACACTAACAGAATCTTGAAGCTTCAAAAGAGAAATGAAGCATTGCAATATCCTTCAGTTTCTTCTAAAAGTGTATCACATGATCAAGCTCCTATTGATAATGCATCTTCTACTCCTGTGAGACAACACTCTCCTACTCAAGTTTCAAATCATGATGTTGCTTGTAACACATCTCCTCCAATTCTTTCTTCTTCTAAGTGTCAACAAACATCTTCTTGTTCAAGTAAATCAGTACTGTCACAAGCTCCTCCTGATAGCACTCATACTGGTGTTAAAAACAAGTCTACTCAATATAAAAATTATGATCTTCGCCCTCGCACTCTCAAAAAATATAAAAAATGAACTAATCTTCTTTTTCCTTTTTCAGGATGACTCTTGAGTTGTAATATAATCAGTCCATGCTAGCTAGACTGATATTCCAGTAAGAAGAATCACTGTGTAATTTTTTTTTTCTTTTCTCCAAGCTGCAGGCAGCTGTTATTATATATTTTTTTTTTTTCATTATCTAAGTCTTCTTCTCCCTGATACAATGCAACAGTCATCCTCATGATGTATGTATGGTTTTCAATAGTTTTATTATTTAATGCATTTATCTCTAAGTCATAATTATTACAATAAATATATATATAATCTCATGTATGCCATACTTTTAAATCTTATAAAGTCTTTAATTACAATAGTTGGTGCTGAAATTGAGAAAGAATTTGTCCTGTTATATTCTTGTTATAATATTATGTCATTATTTAAAATTATTTTTTTTGACAAATGTTTCATTCTAATAAGAAAGGTGAAATTGTAATTAATATAGGGTAAACATAAATTGGAGTACTCCTCAAATTATTCTCTCTATTGTGACTTCTCTTTACAATGCATGCATGCTTTAACATTTAACCTCTTTTGATAAAAAAAAAGAAAGTGCATGATAAACTTATACATACTAATATTTCTTCTCTTCTTGTTGAAATATAGAAGGTGAATGACTCACAATAAGTACTATATTTTTTTGTATACTTTTGGGTATTTATACTTTGGATCCAAAGATGTTGATTGAGTCATTATATATATCTAGATAAAGCAAATACTTGATATATGACAAATGCAAAAGTGATCACTTACTTAATTTTTTAAAAAAAATGTTTGAGAATTACAATTAAATATGTTCAAGATATCTTTTATATGAAATTTTTGACATAATTGATTTTTCTTTTGTTTGTAAATTGACATTATCAAGTCATATACAAGATTCTCATATTCATATAAGTTCCTTTCTTTTTCAGAATATTAAACATCTTATGTTTTATGTTTATTTTGAATGAAGTATAGTATTAAAAGTATTTATACAATTATTGTCAATTTATTTTGAAAGTGTTCAAGAATATTCCTTTATGAGAGTGTAAAGATTCTCTCTGTGAAAATTGTTATATTCATTTTGAAGATGTTTTTATTGAAATATAATATCATACTTTTGCTACCAATTTTAACATATGCCATTCTTTTTGCAACTTATTATTTTATTTTCTGTGAAAATGTGTTATTCAATAATGCTAAGGTTATTCATTTAAGATTTATGGAAAGCTTAAAAGGCTATGTGGTGATATAAGTAAATTTTTTTTATGAGAGCCTAACTAATCTCTCTGCACCATTTATATATATTTTTTTTTTTTTTTTGTTCAATTGTCAACTTGCAAATTCATTCAATTTATCATGTGTTATTTGAAACCATATATTTTATATATAGTTATAGTATGATTCATATACAGTTATAGTATGTTTCATTTTGTTGACAACTAAGAATATAAATATACATATTATTGTATAATCAAATATTTTGACATATGCTAAAGCACTCTACTATTATAGTGCATTTTGCACAGCCTAACAAGAGACTCGTCAAAGTTAAGGACTGTTGTTTTGCACATAGACATAGACTTTAATTTTTTTTTTGATATATGTGTTCAGGCGTAAGCCTTAAATAAAGAAATAAATTTATTGACAGTAATGTATTTGACCTTGACAGGTTAATTACTGTCAAATAAAAATTCTTGATATTTCAAAATTATTGATATTAATGGATTTGGCCTTGAGAAATTCAATCACTGTCAAAATAAAAATCTTGATTAATATTTATGACTAAAATAATGATTTAAAAATGCTTAATATTGATTTATTATTAAATTAACGTTTTTCTTGACAAGTTGACAGCTTAATTTAATTTAAATTCATTTAAAGAGATTTATTGGTCTTATAATTATTTTATATGAAAATTAATGTTTTATTTATTGATAAGTTGTCAACTTGAGTACTTTTTAAAATCATTATTAGAGATTTATTGAGTTCTTAAGTATTTTATGTCAAGTTAATGATATATTTTTAAATTTATGATCATTTTAATTTTATCTCTATGCTTTCTTGTTATATTTCCCCAAAGGGGGTTTTTTAGTCTTGACTCTGCAATCAGGCAGAGCACATGTAAAATTTTGACTGTTAATATCGTGATTTCATGACTCTGTACCAAGGAATACGTTTTTGTTGGCTCTGCATATCAGAGAATTTAGTAATATTGGCTACTAATGCTCTTATTCTAATGTGGATTATATTATATTTAATAAACTATTATAATCATATAATGCTCTCCCATCAATTGACTGTGATTATTGAAACATTTTGTGACTGATACACCCATTATATTTTGGTGCGCCTCAACCCGGCAATGTTAAATAGTGTTGAATAGTGTTAAAGTGACTAAATTGTGTGACTACTGTGACTATTATTGTGCATGAACATAGTTTTCTCCTTGTAACTGGATTATTGTGAATGAACACTTGACTTGGATTACCTGAAATAAACAGGTAAGAAGCTTTATTATTCAATTAGAAATTAAGATTTTATTATTGTTATGGAAAATTTAGAAAAACTTAAAGCAAAGCGTTCTGTTGAACGAACAAGTTTTACAAAATTATTAACAAAATTAGACACGTTATTAGCAGATGACATCGACAATACAAAAACTGATGAATTATTAGAGCTTCATGAAACATTGTCTTTAAAAGAATCTGCATTTCAAAAATTAAATCATGAAATTGAAGCTCAAATATCAGACTTAAAAGAATATGAAAGGGATATTGCTAGCAGTGAAAAGTATAATGATCAGTTGATAAGTGCTAAATTTAAAATTAAAAATAGATTGAGTAAATGCAATAAAGGCAATATTTCTACTATGATATCAGGTAGTTCTGTGGATGCATTGAATAGTTCTGTCAGTGGAACAGAAGCAAGTTCTTATTCGGCCATGAAATTACCCAAATTAAATGTTCCAAAATTTTCTGGTGAAATCGAAGAATGGGTAGAATTTTTTAATTGTTTTGAAACATCGATACACCAGAATAAATCACTATCAAAGATAGAGAAATTTGCATATTTAAAATCTTTATTATGTAATCGTGCATACAATGTGGTAGAAGGATTTCCATTGACAGAACAAAATTATGATACCTGTATTGATTTATTAAAGGACCGATTTGGTAAAGTTGATGTAATTATAAATAAGCATATGTCTAATTTGTTAAACATGGAACCCGTGAAAAATTGTTCAAATTTAAATGCGTTAAGAAGATTGCATGACGTTTGTGAAATAAACATAAGAAGTTTAAGAAATTTAGGAGTAACATCTAGTTCCTATGGGCATTTATTAAATCCTGTTTTGATTAAGTTATTACCCCATGAACTTGTAATTGAATATCACAGAAGATGTGATACTAGTAAAGACCTTGATGTAACAGATCTAATTGCCTTTCTTAAAGCAGAAATTGAATGCAGAGAAAAGGCTTTGCTTATGACTAGTTCTAAAACTGATACAACTTCTTCGTTTGTATATAAAAATAAAACTGAATATCGTGAAAGAAAACAATCAAATAAATATCAACAGGCTAATACTTTAAATGCTAATATTAAAGTTTTTTGTGTTTTCTGTAAGAGTAATGAACATTTATCGTCTGAGTGTAAAAATTTAGCTGATGAAAAGAAAAGATTAATGTTAAAAAAAGAAGGTAGATGCTATCGGTGTTTTTTCAAATCCCATTTATCTTCGCAGTGCCGCGTAAAATTGCAGCCATGTATAAATTGTAAAAGCACTGAACATAACAAATTATTTTGTTTTAAGAAAAAATTGAAACCAGAAATATCCGAAAATCAAACAATTGTATCTAATTCTCATTGTAATTTAAAGAATTCTAATCATGCTGTTTTATTGCAAACATGTTGTGTAACTGCTCAAGGTAACTCGAAATCAAAATTAGTTCGTTTATTGCTTGATTCTGCAAGCGAGAAAAGCTTCATAACAAAAACATTAGCTCATGAATTAAATTTGCCTGTTTTACGAAAGGAACATTTAACTGTATTTGCCTTTGGTATTGATCAAGGTCGGGAAGAAGAATATGATGTTTTCAAAATTAAATTAAGAAGTAAATTGAATTATCGCCGTTTCATAAATGTTGAGGTATTAGCTACGGATTTAATAAGCGCAACAACTTTGAAGGTTCCAAATTCTGATCCTTTAATTACGAAATATGTCGAGAGAAAGGGATGGAAATTAGCAGATCCTACCCCCCAGGAATCAGCAGTGCAAGTCCTTCTTGGAGCTGATTATTTTTGGAATGTGCAGAAAGGCATCGTAGAAGAAATTAATGAGCATTTATATGTAGCTAATACACTTTTTGGTTACACAATAGTGGGAAAAATTAACTCTGAAAGCAACAAAACAATTAACGCTCATCATGTATCGGTGAATGAAAGGGAAAATTTTGATTTGCAAAGGTTTTGGGATCTAGAATCATTGGGTATTTCTGATAGTAAAAATGAACTATTTTCACAAAAGGATTTAGATGCAATGGATTTATTTAAAGATAATTTAAATTTTGTTAATGGAAGATATGAAACGAAACTTTTGTGGAAGGTAAACAAAAATGAATTGGAATCCAATTTTGATGTAGCTAAACAGAGACTTTGGGGATTAAAATCGAAATTATGCAAAAATGAATGGTTGTTAAATGAATATAAGAAAATATTAAATGAGCAGTCTGATTTGGGGATAATTGAAGAATGTAAATTTGATAAAAATGAAGTGAACACATATTATATGCCTCACAGACCAGTAATAAGGGAAGACAAACTGACAACGAAAGTAAGAATAGTATATGACGCGTCATCTAAGGATAAAGGAGCAAAATCCTTAAATGACTGCCTATTTTCTGGTCCCAATTTAAATCCCAATATTTTGGATATTATTTTAAGATTCCGTCTTCACAAGATTGCTTTCTCAGCAGACATAGAGAAGGCATTTTTACAAATTCAGATAGAAGATGAAGATAGTAATTTTTTGAGATTCTTGTGGTTTGATAATATCACTAGTAATAATCCCATCTTGAAGGTCTTCCGCATGACTCGTGTAACTTTTGGTGTAACAACCTCACCATTTCTCCTGTCTGCAACCATCAAACATCACATTGAGGGATATAAAGATCTTTTTGAGAAAATAGTTAATATGTTAATTACTTCATTGTATGTTGATGACTTGTTCCATGGCGCAGATTCAGTAAATGAAGCTTTTGTTTTATCGAAAGGTGCAGAGAAGATATTGAGTGAGGCCAATATGAAATTAAGAAAATTCAAAACCAATTCAATGGAATTAAAAAATTTATGGAAAGAACATGGGATAAATTTTGAGGAAGACACCCTTGAACAAAATCTTTCAAAGATATTAGGAATCAAATGGATGACAGAAAGTGACACATTAAAATTAGATTTACAACCACTTTTGGTAGAATTTGATAGTCAAATTATCACTAAGCGTCTTGTTTTACAAACCATGGCGAAAATTTATGACCCTCTTGGACTCATTTCTCCCTTTGTAATAAGAATGAAGTTTTTGATGCAAGAAATCTGGGAACATGGAATGGACTGGGATTCTATGTTGCCAGATCCTTTAAGTGAAAATTTCAGAAAATGGGTTTATGAGGTTAAGGAGTTAGTAAATTTTGAAATGCATAGAAAATATTTTGTAAATAATGTAAAACTAAATCCTGAAACTGCTCAGCTTTTTATTTTTTCTGATGCTAGTATAAAGGGATATGGGTCAGTAGCCTATATTCGTGATCCCCTTTCTTGTGAAACTTCATTTGTTATTGCAAAATCTAGAGTGGCACCTCTAAAAAAAGTTACGTTACCTCGTCTTGAACTTCTTGGAGCCCTTACAGCTGCAAGATTAGCAAATTATTTAAGGGGGATACTTGAAATTGATAATGAAAATATATTTTGTCTTTGCGACTCACAAATTGTTTTGTACTGGATAAAGGGAAGTGCCAGTAAATGGAAACCTTTTGTCGCAAATCGCGTACGTGAAATTCAAGAACTTGTTGCTCCTGTGCAATGGAAATTTTGTAAGGGAAAAGAAAATCCTGCAGATGTTCTCTCTCGTGGTTGTTCTGCATCTGAATTGATTAATAACTCTGTGTGGTTAAATGGTCCCTGCTGGTTGAAGGAAAATTCTTTACCAATATTTACGCATGAAATTCCAATAAATCTGTCTGACGAAGAGGCCCTGCAGGAAAAACGTAAAATGCTTGTTTGTTCCGTATCCCAAAATATTCCTGAATTCGAACTTTTGTATAAATTTTCATCCTGGACCAAATTGAGACGAATTACGGCTTGGTGTCTCAGATTTATTAAAAACTGTAGATGTCCATCTGAAAAAATCAGTGGTTTCTTAAATGTTCAAGAACTTGAAGGGGCAACAAACGCTATTGTGAAATTGATTCAACGCCATGAATTCGGTGAAGAACTGAAAATGTTAAATTCAAAAAAGAACCTAAATTCTAAAAGTAAATTACTTCCTTTACACCCTTTTCTTGACGAAAATGGTATTCTTCGTGTAGGAGGTAGGTTAAAAAATGCAAACCTCTCTGAATACCAAAAGCATCAAATTATTCTACCTAAAAGACATCATGTTACAGATTTGATCATAAAATACTTTCATGAAAAACATCTTCATAGTGGTACTCAGTTAACAATTTCGGCCATTCGACAAAAATTTTGGATAGTTAATGCTAAAGAAGCTGTAAAAAGAGAAATAAGAAAATGTATTAAATGCTTCCGAAACATGCCACACATTTCATCTCAAATAATGGGAAATCTTCCATCATCACGTGTAACACAAGCTCGAGCTTTTTCAAAAGTAGGAGTGGATTTAGCTGGCCCTTTTTTGATCAAACCTCGTAAGGGGCGTGGTGTGAAACCCTTTAAGCATTATATTTGCCTTTACATTTGTTTTGCAACAAAGGCTATCCATCTTGAAATTGTCACAGATCTTACCACTGAAACATTTTTAGCCTCGCTGAAAAGGTTTGTAGCTCGACGTGGAAAGCCTCAAGAAATATATTCAGACAGAGGTACAAATTTTGTAGGAGCTGACCGAGAAATGAAGAAAATGATGGCTCGAATTGTTTCTGATGAAAATTTTCACAAATATCTGACTGACGAAATGATATTATGGAAATTTAATCCACCTTCTGCCCCTCACTTTGGAGGCCTTTGGGAAGCAGGAATAAAACAAATGAAAAATCATTTAAAAAGAACAATTGGTGAACAAATTTTGACTTATGAAGAGTTCTTAACATTGATTGCACAAATTGAATCTTGTTTAAATTCAAGACCGCTCGTGGCTGAATCTTCTGACCCCAATGACTTCACTGCTTTGACACCAGGACACTTCATTATAGGAGCCCCAATGACATCCTTGCCTGAACCTGACATCTCCTCTACATATGTTACTCCCTTGGAACGTTGGAAATTGCTGCAAAAGATTTTCCAGAGCTTTTGGAAAAGATGGTCTTCAGACTACCTCTCACAATTGCAACAACGAACAAAGTGGTTGAAGAGTAACCCGAACTTAAAAATCAATGACTTAGTACTAATAAAGGAAGAAAACCAGCCCCCATTAAGGTGGAAATTGGGCCGAATAATTGAACTTTTTCCTGGGGAAGATAGTCATGTTCGGGTTGTTAAACTGAAGACTTTGCACGGGGAACTGAAACGCCCCATACAAAAACTCTCTCTTTTACCAATAGAAAATGATTGTGTTTGATTTATTATTTTCTTTTGTATGTTTAATTTTTGTGATTATAATGTATATTAATTTTTCTTTCTCTATTTTAGTTATACCAATTTTAACTCCTGAGGACAATTAGAATTGTTAGAATTCATATTGAAGTTGTTTTATTTTATTTAAATACTAAAAAAAAAAAAAAAAAAATTCAGGTAACATGTTTTCATTTTATTGTTTTAAATATTTGATTAAGAAAACTGGTAAGTTAAATTTTTAATTTGATGAACTCCGTTCATGGAGGCGGAGGATGTTCAGGCGTAAGCCTTAAATAAAGAAATAAATTTATTGACAGTAATGTATTTGACCTTGACAGGTTAATTACTGTCAAATAAAAATTCTTGATATTTCAAAATTATTGATATTAATGGATTTGGCCTTGAGAAATTCAATCACTGTCAAAATAAAAATCTTGATTAATATTTATGACTAAAATAATGATTTAAAAATGCTTAATATTGATTTATTATTAAATTAACGTTTTTCTTGACAAGTTGACAGCTTAATTTAATTTAAATTCATTTAAAGAGATTTATTGGTCTTATAATTATTTTATATGAAAATTAATGTTTTATTTATTGATAAGTTGTCAACTTGAGTACTTTTTAAAATCATTATTAGAGATTTATTGAGTTCTTAAGTATTTTATGTCAAGTTAATGATATATTTTTAAATTTATGATCATTTTAATTTTATCTCTATGCTTTCTTGTTATATTTCCCCAAAGGGGGTTTTTTAGTCTTGACTCTGCAATCAGGCAGAGCACATGTAAAATTTTGACTGTTAATATCGTGATTTCATGACTCTGTACCAAGGAATACGTTTTTGTTGGCTCTGCATATCAGAGAATTTAGTAATATTGGCTACTAATGCTCTTATTCTAATGTGGATTATATTATATTTAATAAACTATTATAATCATATAATGCTCTCCCATCAATTGACTGTGATTATTGAAACATTTTGTGACTGATACACCCATTATATTATAGATACTTTTGGAAGAAATTTTGTATACCTTCCATTTTAACATTTACTATAGTTGGTATATTTACATAAGGTTTACTATCATAACAATAATTATTTTTTTTTTATTATTTAAACATCATGTAAAACAATTATTTATATTCATATAACTATTTCTGATACATTTATTTTGTGTAATTATTTTATATATTTGTACATGTGTTAGAAAATATTGTCTCGATGAAAAAATTGTTCATTTTTGTCATCTCACCAATATTTTCTTTTGGGGAACCCCGGGTAAATATGTGGTGGTTACTCGATAACCCCCCCATATGTTTAGTTTAATTCAATTTTATTAGCTACTAGCTGACCCGCCCGGCGTTGCCCGGGTCCGTATTAACAATATTAAACGAACTTGAAATTTGTATGATTTTATCAATAACTGGAAGCATGCAGAAATGCATTGTCTGAAATACGTCGCAGCTGACTTTGTGAAAAATCGGTTTTAAAAACAACAAATAATATTAAGCTCTAGAAATACTTAAAATGAGCAATGAGAAACACGGGAGGGAACATGTATCCAACGATTGCGTTAGTTTCGTGTTAAAGTGTTGATATTTACCCGTAAAAATCACTGTTAAATCACGTAACTAATTATTTTTTTCGCATAGAAATCCCAAGTGAAAAATTTTGAATTTCAAACTAATTATATCATTCTTAAATCCGACTATACCGTGAATGAATCGATACGCGATGATAAAAGATTGGTATATAGTATTATAATTTCAGAGCCATTTAACAAAAGTGTATATTTTTAATCAAAGCATGCGTAATGTTGACTCTGTGGACAAATTCCTAACCGTAAACTTTTGTACCATAACCAT
This sequence comes from Maratus speculifer, assembly GCA_964019185.1. Classification (NCBI taxonomy): domain Eukaryota; kingdom Metazoa; phylum Arthropoda; class Arachnida; order Araneae; family Salticidae; genus Maratus; species Maratus speculifer. Next base: position 211,196,800 of record OZ025301.1, on the reverse strand, counting down.
AATCTGTCTGTAACCTAACTACGACTTAACATTACCCTACCGTAACTTAAATATAACATAAATGTAACCTAGCCGTCACTTTGAAATATCAATATAGAAGCATCATTTAAGATTTTGCTTGAAAAGTTAACATTCTTTCGTTAATGTCTTAAAATCGTCTGCACTCTGAAATCTATATTTTAGACTAATATTTGTTATTTAAGTTTTCGCGCATGATTTTAAAAGAATGTTTTCATAAATATATTTTATATATTGACATAGAGTTATTAATATGTTGTTAAATTAAAAACATATTTTCATCTACGTTATAAAGTATTAAAAAGTTCTGAAAAAAAAAGAAAGCTTTTAGTAATACAATTTTTAGTTCAAATCAAATGTTTTCAATATTTTATTTAATTTTATTTTGACATTTAAATTATTTCGAATTTATCAATTTCAATTATTTTAAAAGCAAACATTTTTTAAAAATAAATAATATAATAGAAAAAAGACCATTTTAAAAAATTACTATTTCTTCATAAAATACGCTTCAGCTGTTATTCAATTCTTTCAATTCGTCTTATTAATACAAAATCCCTTCCACATGCTTTTGTTTGGGACATTAATATTTGAGCGATAAATGGTTTAATATTGCAACTCTTTTTTCGGTTTACTTCACCACCACCTATCTTTTTCCTCCATGGTTTGCAACCGCTGTGATAAAAAATCATTATTTAAACTGACAGTTTGCCAGTCTATGAATTTTAAAAGTCTGTTCCAGCTTTTTAAATTATTTATGCGAAAATTTTATGCAACCAACCAACCATAACTAAATGAAGAGAAAAAAAAGAAGAAAAAAGGCGATTTTTTATGAGAGTGATCTTTGGAATTTAATTAATTACTCAGTTAATAAATAGAATTTCGAAATTCTGAAGCTCAGGTGCATCAGGAGAGATATTGGGCTACTCTCATAAAAATTTTGAGCTTCGTACGTCCCATAGATTTTGCTAGCCATCGCAGACACACACACACACACACACACGCAGACAGAGCGATTTGTTATTTTATTAGTATAGATTTTATTTCCTATCAACTCCTTTTTATTAATGTTCTTAATTTAAATTTTATTTCGATTTCGTTTCTTTTCATATCGTCGCCTGTAGTCTTTTCTTTCTTACTTAGCTTTCGAATGTTCCAAGCCGGTAAAATCCTGTTCGATGTCATTCCTTCCGGTTTAGAAATCCTTCGAGAACATTCTGGCTTGTTCTATGGGTGGAACTTCCGTTTATTCGGACACTCCCCTTAGCCTATCAGTTTAAATTCCGCAGGTGACGTGTTTTAAGCCGTTGAGTGCCTGGCCACCTGCTTTGGCCTTCCTTCGTTAAGTGATTATCAATTCTTCCCGTATTAAATTCATATTTCTCCACACTTTGTATCGTAACTTGGCTTAATTTTCCTCTCTCCCCTCTTTTGTGCGTCGCCAACTTGGCGTATGCCTTATTTACAGTAACCCTAGTTCTTTTCCCTCCGGACTCTCCGCCGAGAGAGCAGTCGCGCTGTTAGACTCCTGCCGTGATGGGTGCTGCTGGCTGATCAAAATTTAGCGGAATTCCGGGGCATGTGTGCGCCCCCCATGACCGTTGGATGGAGCAAGTTTTATTCTGCAAATGTCCATGCCAGGATTACTCGGTTGACTTTTTAAGGCTGCGATGAGCAAGGCTGCATTCAAAAGTATCCAGAAAAGTATTGTGTTTTGTTTTTTTTTTGTTTTGGTTACGCAATTTAAATAAGGTGACATCATAATTCTTCTGTTTGTTGCTCTCTTGCTAACTTCATAGCGAAAGTAGAGTGTCGTCATGTTTCTTCTAAATATTTTTACTCATCATCTTCTCGTCAAAATATGCTCCCTAACCAATGTATATTCTCAATTCTTCTATAACGTTTAATGAGTTCTCCGTCCTCTGAAAAGCAGGCTCAGGAGTGGAGTCTCTTTCATGTAGTGGAGGTATTTATTACGTAAAGTCTTTATTCCATAATCTGTTTTCATTGTATCGATATTTTGGCCCAAGAAATATATATATTATATATAAATTTTTGAATATCACGGGGCGTTCCAGAAGAAAATATAGGTACATCTCTGTCTGGAAAAATTATCTGCTAATATAAATATATATTTGAAAAATTACATGTACCTATGTGATGTTTTAGTTCATCCTGTCAAGATACATAAAAATGTGGTACAAAGAAGAATTTGTTGTTCCAATATATCAATTTTATGATTAACATCGTTGGTGAAATTATTGCTTCAAAATATATGATAAATTGATTAATGTGTACGAGAGCAAGAATATATATACTTGTGAAGAAATATTCAATATTCATAAAAAAAAAGGTAAACAAGTTTTTTCATGAAAAATAAAAGTATTTTTACTTGCAATCTGTTTGCATTTTTAATTTCCTGTGCATGTGTCTGTCTGGTATTATTCGTCAGCAGCCAAGGACTTCACAGGTAACTTTATTTCTTTTATCAATTTATATTTTTTTATAATTTAACTTTGAAACTGTTGTCATCTTGATTTAAGATTTCTTTTATTGTTTTAAAAGAGGTAATGAAGGTAGCCATTTCGGGTCTTTTGCCGGCCCTCATTCTTCGCAATGTACATAATCATTTATACGATCACTTGGCCTACTTCTGAGTTTGAAACAAAATAAACAAGTGTTTCTCATCTCTCTTATTTCTCCAAACACAACACATACCTTTACTAAATTTGCTGATTCTGATAGAGAAATCAACAAATCTATGCGATCAAGGCAACGTTTAGGGGAAGATTCTGTTAATATTCTGTTCTGGTTGGCCCAACTGGCGAAGAAATCCAAAAATAGCACCGAAAATCCATTTTTCATTTGTTAATTTAATGAAAAATTTGTTTTGAACGGGATATTAAACGAAACCCTCTGTGCGATTTCCAATCACACATACCCACTTCTCTTAAATTTCCCTTGAACTTTTATCAAATCTCACAATATTAAAAGGATGCCGACAGATCTCATATCATAAAGTATGCAAACAGCCGCATTTGCCCTCAATTTCCCAGAGTAGACAATCATTCAGCCAGGTTTTCCCAGGTTACGGAAATTTTTTCGTATTATCCCCTGATTTTCCCAGGAATCCCATAATCTCCTGTGAGTATGAATCCTGCTTATGGAGAAAATAAGTTGACGATAAAGGAAAAATTTTAGCAGAAGGATGTAAAAAAATATTTATTCATTAATACTTAGTCGAAGAAAATGGATTTAATCTATTATTTATTTAATTATATAATTTATATATAATAATTAAATATATAATAAATATATAATAATTTATTTATTATATATTTAATCTATTATCTACAAAAATTTTATTTTTTATAAAATCTTAATAAATTTCACAAAAATAAACTTTTTCTCCTCCACAAAACTGACATACAAGGGGAAAAAACCTTCATAGACCCGTTAATAATAAAAACACAAAAAAAATGTTCTCACCTTTCAGTGTTCCAACAATAATCATTATAATATATGAATTGGGATAGATCTTAGCAGCATGGACAACTCCATCATGAACTTTTTTGCAGCGTATAACTTCCTTCATTACTGCTAATACAAGCTTGATGGGAAGGAATTTACACAACTTATATCCAAAATCAAAAGGTGTGTAAAATATTAGATACCTAAATAAGGAAAAAGTATATTTATATTTTAAAATCATTAAATCCAAAAACAGATAATGAAAATAAACACAGTACAAAGGAAAAAGTTTAGAGATCATTCTTGTACAATGAATATGCAAAACATTTAATATAAATGAATTACAAAAATACAAATCAATTGGTAAAAGAAAGAAAAAGAAACAAACAATTACTGTATCTTTTCATGTACACCGAATTGTTTCTTCCAGAAAAAATTTATTTTAAAAATCAAAGTGCTCATTATAGATGAGTATTTTTTTAATATGGTCTATTTATGTATAACATGATCATTGACAGCTGCATACAATCATTAGCATCAGTTTTGTACTTCAGATTCTGAAACCATAACCTGAAAGATGTGAATATTGTGTATTTTAGAATTAACTGTTACATTTTAAAGAATAAAAGATACTTTTTTTGATATAGCAGACTTTGATGATGAATTGCCAAATTAAGTAGTAAAATTTTGTCAAGCAGCTAGCAATCATAAAGAAACAAAATGTGTTTATGTTGTTTCTTTTTATAATGTTCTGAATCCTTGGTGCTTTGCTGGTCCAAGATAACCAAAAATGCAATCAAACCACTAATTAGAAAAATTTAGCTGTCTGCAAGACCTGTAACTTTTTTTATCTTCATGGACAGGCAAACATAAATTTTTCAGGCAATTAGAAAATTAAAATTGATCACAAATCACATATTTTTAAAAAAAAATAAATTAACTTAATTTTAAAAAATGAAAATCAAAATAATCAGGCATAGCTGAAAGAAATGTCAACTGCCCTAGAGTTGAGAATACGTCTAACTCGAGTTGATGGTACTTGTTGATTACAATAACCACAGAGAATTCAGAAACATTTTTTACCATATGACTATGTTTTATAGTAACTTGAAAACTTTAGTACAGTATACTCCCTCAAATTTGCACAGCTTGGGACAAGAAGTTGTGTGGATTTTACAATTTTACGGATTTCTGGTAATTGCTATGTTTACATTTTTAGAACAGTAATTTTAATGTAATAAATAGTGCAATTAATATTATAATGAATGCTTACAATATAGTAAAATATTAAAATAATTACGTAAAGAATATTACAAAAATAATGGAATTTAGATATATTTTTTTAAATGATTAAAATATTTAAAGCAAAGGTCAAGTGAGTTATAATATATAGTTAAATATTCATTATAAAGATCAGATGTGTTTTCTAAATTATTCAATGAAACTTGCCTCATAAAAGTGCACCACTAATTCACATCAAAGTCATGAAATAAGGAACGTTTATTTTAGATTTAGGTAGACTTAATAAACCAAAAAAAGTTTGATTAATGCATAAATACATTTGGCAAAAAGATTGTAATTACCAATAATATCAGCAATATTTTGAATTTTTCCATAAATAAATTTATTTTTCCTTCATGAAAAAGCATGAATTCAGAAATATTAACAAAAATTTAAAAATATATAGAATTGATATAAAAATAAAAAAGTCAAATTTTGTCTATATCTAAACTGAATGTTTCATTGCTTACACATGTAAATTATGTGGGGATTTTAGAGAGCTGCAGATTTTAGGGTTGCAGATTTAAGGGAGTCTACTGTATCTCCCCTAAAAGTGGAACAAGATTTATTTCTCAGGAACTTAAATCAATGAAATTCAGTAGATTTAAAAACAGCTAGCTAAAGACTTTAAGAACTTTCTGAAGTTTTATAACATGAGAAGGTTTCACTAATATTGCAGAACAGACACATTACACTATTTCATATCTACAATCAGTGTGAACAATAATAAATTTATTAGAGGATTTAAAATAAAAGATGAAATCATAAAGGCTTGTTCTCAAATCCAAAAGGGCAACTTTATGACAAAAATTCTATTTTTGTTCGGAAATGCATGAAACTAGCAGGTGTTGTTATTAAGAAACTATGTAATTGAACTGTTTTTTAAGTTTTTTTACAAGCACAGTAGATCTTTCAGGAAATAGTGTGAAAGTGAATGTTTTGAACACTTTTTTGAAAACCGTGAAAAAAGAATATACATTTAAGGTAGGGTAGAAAACATCTTTGTCAGGTGATCAAAATCACTTATAACTCAGTAGATAATTTATTTATCAAAATAAAATGGAAAGCATAGTTCTATTCAAAATCACTTCCTTAATCAGACCTTCTAATTTCATATATTTCTATTAAAAAATAAATCTGTCAAATGTGTGCTTGTTGAGCAGAGCAGTGAGAACAGTGTTAAATTTGGAAAAACTAAACATGAAATCTGTAAAGAGTATGAAATGCATTTCTGAAGATAAAAGTAACTTGACAAAGTCATTAGATAATATTACTGAATGAAGTAAAAGAGATTTCTTGACATTGACAAGAGGTTTAAAAAGAACCACTAAAATTTTATTTGTGGTTGAATGGCCAAAAATAAAATTTTAGTGATGTTTTTATAATTTTAGGAAGGAGGAACTTGAAGCTGTTGTTACAGAATATGATATAGTATTAATAAATTTTAATATTGAAACAGAAAACTTGACATTTGAATGGACATCTTTAATGAAATCTATTTATGCCATTACAAAAGAACCCAAGAAAGGGACATGGAAATCTATAATTTTTTACTATCATATTGCACACAAAAAAAGCTTTGTCAAAGCATTTTGGAAGGGTTAAAAAATGTTTCATAATCTATGCTTGACACATGATTTTTATTTCTTGTTTTACTAATGAATATATACATATCAATATATATATTTTTTTTCAAGTTTGCAGAGCAATAAGAAGCACAATGGTTTTTAAAATGCATACATACCATGCACCTGTAGCAAGCAGGAGGGAATTTGTATTTTTTAATACAGCAAGAATTGGTTCTCCTAACAGAAAACATGCCAACATCTGACCACCAAATATATTTATCATCGCACTGACATAGCAGGCAAAGGGATGTTTTCGTGAAAAAAGATGTGCACCTAGTAATAAAAAATAAATTACATTCTAATATCAAAGTTTAAGCAATAAATTACACATTTCATTGAAACACAACAGTTTAAAAACTAAATTTCATAGACCAGGAGGTGACAGCAAAAATAGTTAACTCTGGACTTCCAACAGTGAACTCAATGAGGTGATTGTTTGTGCTGCTACTTCTCGGTCTATAAGAATGCTTTACATTTTTTCTACAACGTATAAAATAACTAAAAGATGAATTATTATACTTTTATCACAAAAGTTTCCAATTAATATATGATTGTGGACCACAAATGACTATACGAATTAAGCAATAGTTCATGGCATAGCAAGTATTTCAATGAATATAGGAATCACATAAATACAAAAGTACACTATTTAAACATGAATGTTTTTCATTATTCGTTATTAGTGATAGCTTTTCTTCCAATTCAATTAATTACAACTAGTATTCATTTCACAAAATATAGAAAATATGTACTTTTTAACCACTACACTAATTGAAAAACTAAATGCATCCTACACATTTAATTAATTAAATATGCAGTTACTGTTTTTTTTTTTTTTACTTCTCTAGTTTAATTGTTTTTTTTCTTAATATCTTTGGTCCCGTTTAGGCTAGTTACGCAGGAGGCTACTGTAGTTTCTCAGTATAATAAATAAAGAATAAAGTTTCATTAATTTTAATAAATTTATAATTTAAATTGAAAATTTATGATTTAATTTGAAAAATATAATTAAATAATAGCATGTTTTAATTTTTTTTCTTAAGAAATAAAGTTCTATCATTTTTGCAAAATCTTGGGACATAAATTTAGAAATACAGTGCAATTTTGAATTTTTTTTTTTTTTGTTGTTGTTGAAAATTACAAGGGATGCACCGAATAGTGATTTTGGCTGAATACCGAATGCCGAATATTCGGCCGACAGCTGAACCGAATACCGAATATTCGGCCAGCCGAATAGTAGCTATTCGGCTGAATACCGAATATTCGGCTTTCCAAATACTTTTTATATTTCAAAGTTTAAAGTTATTAAAATGTTACTTTTTAAAACAATTTTACATAATATTTAATAAGAGAAACTTACATTTTGATAAACAAGAGCTTTTTGTAAGAACATTTAGTATTGAAAAAATTCTGCCTGTATTTATTTAAGAAGCACAATTATGAGACTTTTTTAATTAATAAAATTTTAAATTTCAAGATTTCTTCTACGAATTGAAATAAACATTTTAAAATCAAAGAGGAATAATGAAAAAATGGTTGAAGAAAAACTGTACAGTCTCATAATTGTTCCTTTTAAATAACTCAAGGCAGATTTTTTTTTCAATATAAAATATGTATACTTTCAACTTAATTATGACTAAAGGAATGTCTAGCTCATAGTTCTTTTTTATGAATGGTGGCATTTTCAATCCTTCCCATCATATCATATTTTACAGAAATCAAAGCATGTGAGTTAAAAATGTAGTTATGATATCTTATTTATTGTTAATGCAAGAAACAAAAACACAAGTTTGACCTAAAGTGAGATAAAATACAATGTACTTATGACTCAATAAGTTGATTATGAATATTGTTTCGTGAACAAAAATTGTCTGTCCTGATAGCTATTACTAATCTCAAAAGTTTTTCTTTCTTGTTTAAGGACTTTTATTTGGGAAAAGCAAAAAACAGATTATTTACTAAATAAAATTTAGGAACTTGCACCTGCATTCGCATCATTTATTCCTAAGTAGAATCCTAATAAATCACCATTTTAAGCCTTCTCATGGTCAATTTTCTTAAGTTATACTTTACAAACAGCAAATAAATAATGTAAAAACACTCTATTTTATTTAAATATGATTTTCTTTCTAATTATATTAAATATATTTATGAATTAACAGTTAAAAGTAGAAATTGTGAGAAGTTTTTAAAAAAGTGTTTTAAAAGGCTATATTAAGTATCGGATTTGGCCGAATACTTTGGTATTCAGCCGAGCCGAATATTCGGCTCAACCGAATAGTTTGATATTCGGCCTAACTGAATATTAGGTAACATGGCCAAATAGGCCGAATACCGAATATTCGGTGCATCCCTAAAAATTACCTAGAGGAAACAGTACTTATAGAATTAATAAAAACTGAAAATAAGTAGTTTCATTAGGTAGTAGCTCAAACAACAAACATTATTTGCAGCTCTTTTTGCATTTGGGCTGTTGATAACCTAAATTTAAACGTACACACATGAAGGCCACCAAAAATATTAAATGTTTGATGTCATTCATACACAAATTAAGCAAATATTGTCTTTTTTAAATATGTAAAGCAGCAAAAATGGAATAAATAAAGGGGGCAGGGAGTTAAGATCAGCGCAACCTCAAAAAACTAAATATCAGGCAATTACAGCTATCAAATTATTGAGACAGTGGGGGAAATTAAAAGGTAATAATTAAAAAAAAAGAAAGAAAGAAAGAAAGAAACAGATGATGACATTGCATAAAAAATGTGCTATTACTTAAATTATACATTTCAGAACATTTTGTATTAATTTTTCTCAATGTTTTCAAATATTTTAAATTTTAAACTATCAAATTCCTTGCATTTTTGTATTGCCATATTAATGAGAGATATTAGTATTTATAGCCTATTGCAGTTTTAAAACTCCTGTAATCCAAAGTTTTCTAAAATCCAGAATTGCTATAATTGGAATAATTCCAGGTTAAAGGAATTAAACTGTACAATTGAAGAATATTTGACAATTTATCACCTGCATCCAGCTAACAAACAAATTTCTTAAAATGAATTTATAATTAAATTCTAAATAAATTAAAATATTGCATTTTCACTAGCAACCAGGGTTAGAAATTACCAATTATTTATTGCCAAATGCAACTAAATTATTACATTTCTCGACCACAAAACTTTGTCTAGTCGTCAAATTTGATGTTCAGCTTTCTTCTATTTAAATTTTTGTTTAACAGGCACTTTCATTCATACTTTAGCAAAAATCCCCCTACCCGACTTGCAACTGTTTTCGATAAAAAATCAAGAAGCGGAATGTGCTTTAGACACCCTTGCACTTGTCAATCACCTCAAAGTTCATTTCATTTTAAACAAAGAGCCTGATTTTAAAAATTAAAAATCTTGGTTTCAATTCTTAAAAGTAATTGTAGTCAAACTGTCTAAAATAAATATTGGATGATAAAAATCTGTTGTGTATTTTTTTTATATGCATTTTTTTTTTTTTACTGTACAGTGCTTCTTTTTTCTTACATATTCGTAAACATTTGTCTAGTATCCAAATATTACAGTTTAAAAATTTTTTAGTTTCATAGAAAACCAGTTTTTATTTTGTTTTAGTTATAAGACAGACATAAAGTGTAACATATACAGTCCCCCTGCCATCCCCTTTAGCACTTAACGCATAAAAATAGAAACAATATCATTGTTAAAGTAGTTGTGAAAAGGAAATTTAGCATAACATAAAATTGGAATCATGAAATGCAGTCTAGCACCTAACAAAAAAAAAATGTAGGCATCATTTGATGGCTTACTTAGAATTCTTAATTTCTAACCCTGCTAGAAACACACCTGTGTACATATTATTTATAATTCCAGCACATCAGCAAATAAGACGTACAAAAATTTTTTTACATAAATTTCCATCTTTAAATACAGAATGCAGCAAGTTAAATAAAAGGTTTAACAATGAAGGATTGACCCAATGCTGAATAATCGATTTGGTATTCAGTGATTTAGCATATAAGGTAGAAGTGTTCTCTTTTACTTAGAAGTAGAATAAGCTAAACAATGAGTTGAACTAATGCGTGCATAAATTAGTTCAGCTGCAAACAAAAACAAGTTAAAGCCATTTTTAATTTAATTTAAAAAACTTTTTTTTTCTTTTTAAGTTTACATAGGGGTAAAATCAAAACAATTGTTTACAATAAAGAAAAAAGTAAGAAAGACAACCTATCTTTCCTTTATCACTTAATCTGAATAATTATTTTTATATTATTTCCTCAAATTTAAATTTATTTAATGTGCATTTTCTTTAATATATACATCAAGTAAGTTTACCTTTATGTCTATCGTATAGATTTTATATCATTAAGTTAAAATCACTCTTTTTAATCTTCATACACACAAAGTTAAAAAATTATTCAAAATATAAATATCAGTTACCTGTCAGAAAATAGTTAAATATGCAAATTAATATTATATCTTTTACATTTATTTGAGAACATTTCTATTCAATATGATTATAATTATAATTAGACAATCAATAAATCAGCTTAATGTCAACATTGTTTCTTTTTATTTAAATAAACTTTTGCTTTTCTGACAATCCTTATCTTTATTAATAGCTTGTATAGTTTAATACTTTCATAGATTATTTTGTATATTGAACTATTGACTAGTGATAAAATAATGAAAAACAAGTAATGGACCAAAAAAATTGTGAGTGGAAAGAAGCTATTAATTTTTTTTTGTGTGTAATTAGATTTAAGAATAAAAAAGTAATTGAAATAAATTAAAAATTTAATTTTAATTAAAATTTATTTAAAAAAGGCTGATATATGCAAAAATGTTTATTAAAAAATTTTAAAGTATTGCCAAATATTTAATATTCAACATACACTTAGACCGAAATTTGGAATTTGGCAAAATTTTTTGCTTCCGTCAATTCCTAGTAATAATCAATCATCTTACCTCCTCCTTTGAATTTCTGATCCTCCCTCCCTACCTCTCCCTTTACTCTTACAGAACATGGTGTAAAATCTTTAAAACACTTACGTTGTCTTTCTATTTTCTGTGCTCCCTTTATTAATACTTATTCTTGATAATAGCCTGTATAGTTTAATACTTTCATAGGTTATTTTGGGTATTGACTAGTGTTAAAATAATGAAAAATAAATGGATTATTAAATTTGTAAATAATTTTTTTTTTTTTTTTTGCGTAATTAGATTTAAAAATAAAAACATAACTGAATTAAATTCAGAATAATTTCAATTAAAATTTATTTAAAAAAATAATAAATGCAAAAACTTTTAAAGTATTTGGTTGCCAAATACCGAATATTCAGTAATACACTTTGACCAAAAGCTTTGGTATTTCTGCTTAAGACCAGTGTTCTCGCTGACATTTGACCAACATTAGTAGTTTGGCTAATTAAAAATAAAAAACATTTGCCAAATGAAAAAAGTATTAGCAAAATAGATTTGCTGTGTAGCACAAAAAAAAAAAAAAAATATATATATATATATCTTTAATCCTTTAATGTACCCCCCTTTTTTCAATATGTTTTAAAATAACTTAAGTTTTTATTAGTTGTGACAACAATTGTTATTAATCTAATTTCAACAAACACTATCTTAAAAATATGCATAGGTATGAAAAAAAAAAAAAAAAAAAAAAAATGAGCACTAACAATTTGGTGAATCTAATCACTTGTTTATTCGCCAAATGAAGAATTTAGTTGCAATGGCGAGCGACAGCGAAAACCCTGCTTAAAACAATCCCTAATAAAAATTAACCACAGGGGTGTGCAAAGAGAAAACTGTGTCTGGGGCAAAGTTTCAAATTGGCACCCTCCTCTCCCCCAACTTTATGCTTAACCCCCCCCAAAAGATGTTGGTAGTATAAATTTGACATCTCCTAAATTTTAGTGCCTGGGGCGACCACCTCCTTTGCCCGCCTTTTCACAGGGTGCTGATCAATCATCCAAAGTCCAAACTCCTCCTCTGAAATCTCTGATCCTCCTCCTACTTCTCTTTTTGCTTCCACAGAACATGGTGTAAAATCTTTAAAATACTTTCGTGGTTTATCTATTTTCTGTTTTTCCTTTATTATACTGAAATAACTGTAAATACATTCAACAACTAAACTTCTTTTCCTCTTGATGGCGTTAAACATTAAAAATATTAATAATACTTTTGTTTAATTTTTAGTTTTTTTTTTTTTTTTTTTTTTGTTTAATTCAAGACAAAATACTTGTGACTGTTTTTATTCAAGTTTATAGACTTTTGAGATTTTCAGATATGTCATTCAACTCTAAAGGGCTGCAACAGCCACTTCTACTTCTTAAAAATATTATTTTTATTATTAGGATGAGCGAAGCGAATCCTCTACTAGGCCACTCAAATTACACTTTGTTGTACACTTTACAAAAAACTATTCTACATTTTAACTTCAAATTAAACACAAAAATAAATTATGATCTGAAGATTTGCACAATATATTTTTTTTTTTTACAGTAAAACGTTAAAAAAATTATTATTTTAATTAATTTATTTTACATGCATTTCCAATGCGGACGCATTTGAGCAAATAAATAAATGAAACGCGTACATTTTCAGAAAAAAAATATAAATCATGGGGTAAGTAATTATTGATTGAATCATGATTAATTTAATAAATAAAATATGTTTTCATTATTCCTCAAAATCGTTTGCACAGATGACACTTAAACATTTTAAAAGAATTGTATTATAGATTTTTTTTTCTTTCATTTTTTTTTTTGTAAAGTGGCAACAAAAGAATTGTAAACAAATAAAATTGTTAAATTTGTTACATAAATGAAAAAAGAACTGCGTGAAGTTGTTGCCTCGATTCAAGCTCTTTATAAATGTACTAAAGCAAAGTTGGCCGATTCAGAAACGACAAATGGACTTTAACCATTTCTTACTTTATCATTTGGATCTAAAGTAATGTTATGTTCATATTTGTGGACCGAAAAAGGTTTAGTGAACGGGACTTTAGACTTTGTTGCACGTATTAAAGAAAATCACAAGCCACCAGATCAGATATCGGGAATAATCATGGATAAATTTGAATACTACAGTAATTTAATTTATAAGAATTGGTGCGTACCAATTCCCCCAATAATTAAATTCTGGAAAAATGGAAGCATAAATTGCTCAAGGAAAGAATTTTTTCTGCAGTTAGCTTTTGCTGTTATAATTCATAAATCCCAAGGTTTAACATTAGATGAAGCAGTTGTAAATACTGAGGATATATAGACACCAGTTGGCTTAAAAACGTATGTAACGTTGTCAAGAGTGAAAATCCTTCAAAATTAAGCATTCAATAGAAATTTTCTTTACAAAAAATTCTACAATATCAAAAATTCTCATACGCTAACATGTATAAAAACGAAGAAATTAGAATAAAAAGTTTTACAGTTAAAAATTCATAGTGTCAACAAGAGCACATTTCAAATGTTTTTTTCCAGAAAATAGGATTTTGAAGAAGTAACTTTCTTCAAGCTCTCTTCAAATATATTATTCTAAAATAGCTATCAAAGATTATTTAATGTTAATTACAAAGATTGGAAACATGCATATTTCAAACAACTTTAAAAAACACCAGTGGCTACTGGAAATTGTAAAAACATCTTTAAAAGAGCTTTTAGTTGAAAATTTAAAAATATTTTGTAAAAGTTTATTTCGAAAATATTTTATTATGCCAGTCTTACATCATAAATAAAAAATTAAAATGCACCAAAACATAAAATAACTTTTTTTTAAAAAAAAATAAAGATGCAAAAATAATATTAAAAAAATATTGTTACTTTCAAATATCTGTTTTATAAAATAATGCTTCGCGAGTCCAAACAAAGCATGGCTTTTGCTAGTTATAATAAATTTTTAAAAAGTCCGAAATATTACATCATAGACCAAAACTCATGTCTGAATGGAATGTCCCTATAAGAAAAGTTTGACAATCAGTGATCTAGATTTCTGAAAACTTACATTCATGAAATCAGTGGTGCAGCCCAGGGGGTTGGTTTTGGGGTTAAAACCCATCCCAGAGCTAAAAGAGATTGCTATAATTGCCGCATTTTTGAGTCAAAACCAAATTTAATATTTAAATGTTTTGGCACATTCCAGAATCCCTGCTTTGTTTAATCAGATTTTACTTAATAAAGTGATTCAATAAATGGTGAAAATTCTACTTAAAATTGGGAAACTGCATATTACATGGATTAGTTTAGTAAAAATTCGTTATTTGAATTAAATCACTTTTCTGAGACGTATTATGCTAAAAAAAAATGATGATTTCCTGCCACAGAGATGCTCTTTCATTCTAATTAGTACCGATTCTATTAACCGTCGATTCAAATAACCGGCAATCACCTTTATCAAAAACTCAACCCCCCCCCCCCCCCCTAGAACCAAATTCTGGCTGCGCCACTGCATGAAATTAACAACAAAAACAATGATAAATAAATAAATCACGCAATATAAAACAACGTAATCATAAATAATGATTAAAAAGTTTTCATTTCAAGATAATAATAATGAATCAATAATAATTTAACTATTATTGGCCCTTCGCATGTCCTCTTTTATTTTATTATTATTATTATTTGTTTATTTGTGAAATCACTGTGCAACAGAAACGTCTCTAATAAATCATTT
Source organism: Maratus speculifer (assembly GCA_964019185.1). NCBI lineage: Eukaryota > Metazoa > Arthropoda > Arachnida > Araneae > Salticidae > Maratus > Maratus speculifer. The sequence goes on along the minus strand of OZ025301.1, from coordinate 211,181,721 downwards.
AAGAAATAATTCGCCAATAGTGAAACAATAACGAAAGACACACATGTTAAAACACAATCTTGACATGAAAATTCCGATACATAAGAATTATATTTAGCGATCCTTAAATATTATTCCAGAATGATATCTGTGAATCACTTTATTTATGCAGGAATTTTTACCAGCAATATCTTCTTTCATGTATAGCAGAGAAATCAAACAATGCGCTAGTTCGAAATATGGAAACATATTCAGTTTCGAAACTTGATTAGCAATTTCGAGGAACGACTCCGGATCCATCATTTTGAATGATTATTACTGTCACAAACACACACAAAAGTTATTAGACGATTTTCACAAATCACACACTTAATTTGGGATGAAGCGATAAAACAAAACGTCCTATTTACAGAAGATGAGTCCTTAACACCTTTAGGGGATGAGATGAAAACACACAAGAGAGAATGCGCGTCAGATGTTCGATGCTTTGCGGTTTAGCGTTGCCAGATCCTCTGCAGCTTTTCCAACAGTGAAATCGAAACAGAAACAAGAAACAAGACTCCGCGGCAAGTTGTCTGCTCGATGAAATCACAGCAGAGATCAAGGTAGATTTTCTGCTAAATTGAATGAGATTGACCAATGAGTAACTTGTATTTTTGTATAATTTAGAAGAAAAAATATACAAAATATTTGATTTTGACTAGTTGATCTCGTTTCAAAAATAATGAAAAATCTATATCACTTTCCGCTCATCCCTCATATAAATCGAGATTTTTGAGATTTTAATGTAATTGATGAGATTTTATGTTATTGACTTTTTTAATCTCATAAGGTAATTTTTGAAAAATAGTCGACAAAGTTTTATTAAAACAATACCCTTTTTTTTAAATAATATTTGATTAAAAAAATATAAGAAATAAGGAAATAATAATAAAACATTTTACCCATGAAATTTATATATTTCCTTAGTAATTTCAATAACATTAAGCAGAACAATTAATAGTTATAATCCCCAAACACTTATTATTTAAAAAAATAAAAAATAAAATCAATGTCATCATATGCAAACTGAAAATTGTAAGAAATTTATATTCATTCGACGGATTAGAGATTGTTAAAAAATAAATAAAAAATAAAAATCTGAAGGTAGAGTCTACATGAATAATATGACATCAACACTGATAGAGACAAAACACAAAAAAAGGGCATTACTTCTGAAAAGGAATAGCCGTAAGATGTTTAAGCATCATGAATTAAATAGAAAAAAAGTTGTGAAACACAGCTTTACATCCGATATCTGTAATAAACGAAAGTCGCGGGTTCGTGGCTAGCCGTAGCCACTAGCTAAAGGCATCTGGCGCATGTAAAATCCGTCGTGGATACAAAAACCTCCAAGCAGGACCGTAGCTAAACAGGTACTATGGGCGGCTCAGCCCCTCCCCTAAAATATTTTGAGCCCCCTGGAAAAGATTCCAAGGTCACTAAATAATTTTTTGTCCGAAAATGCAAATGAAATCCTGTTCAAAAATCTAATTTAGTTTTGAGATCCTTTCACAGTTTTGTAGAACTACTAAATTGTATCTAAAATAAGTGTTTCAACACTCAATCATCCTGTTTGTGCATATGAAGCTACCATGATGTTTAATTTATCACAAGTTATGCACTCAAATTTTTCTTTATCATATACTTTTCTTAACATAAAATGAAATTATTACAACAGTTTAATAAGAAACATAATACCTACAATGTGAATATGCACTAATTTACCTTTCTGTGTCAGAAACAGAGATAAAAAAAAAAACGTTATGCGTGTTCATGACCAGGGGTGTAGTCGTAAAAAATAGCAGAGGGTCTACGCTCTAAGCAGAGGATATACGCTCAAGGCAGAAGATATACCCTAAAGTGTGTACACTATAGCTTTCTTGAGAAACAGGGGGTATACGATGTTCCTTTAAAAAATCTACCCTCCACTACATCCCTGTCCCTTGTCTTTTGTGTTGGTAACAGAATGATGATAACTGACTATCTTCCCAAAAGTTAAACAATAAACGATGAATATTATGCTAAACTTCTTGACGGAATGTATAAAGTGGGGGCATCACTCATTGGTGCTGGGGATGTAAGACCCTTGCGCCGCCAATTCTGAAAACACTTCTATGTCACTACTCATGGAAGTCTCCAATCCGAGCTACATGTCGATGCCACTCGTCATGGACTACCTCGGCCAACAGGCTGTGCACATCACGCAGCTTTATTCCCAAATGAGTGACGGAAAGCTAGTCCTCCTCACTCAACATTAAAAGAACCAAGAGATCTCTTCTCTTGGTTTCCCTATCAGGTTGAACCGAAGATCCGCAGGAATCGAACACCTACAAAAACGTCAGGTGAAGGGGATTTGCTCTGCGGAAGACCCTCAATATAAGATTTTATGATGAGGAAAGACATTTCTGAGGAATAGCTAAAATGGAAGACGTCTCTAGCCAGACTCTGGGAAGGGAGAGAAAATCCCTCCCCCAACTGCATAGTCACAGCCTCTCTCAGGGGTTTTTTGCCCTCACTCCTGAATCGTACCAACTTACCTTAAATGCACATTTAAGGTGCGCCTGCTGCACACCGAGGCAATAACTCAAACTAGATGACGCTAGCGGAGTCACAAGGGATCGCCTAAACCCCTCTTGACGGCATAGACACCGCCTTGCTAAGGTTTTACAGCTCAAACTTCCTCCCACAACCACAGAACTTTCCAGCTCAGGGCTTATTAGCGTCCCCAGGTGGTCATGGAAAGCTCACCTAAATGGGATATATCCCACTTCGCTAGGGTGTTGGAGCGTCCGGAGGCACACGCACGTACTACATGACAGGCTTTCAGCCGTGGAACCGTGTAAGGCAGGACAAGGCCCCACCACTCACTAACGTTATCTCATTGTCTTCGTGATTCCTGAGAACATGTGCTCCTTTCTCGTGCCATGTGGACCACTCCCGAAAAAGAAAGTACATTTTGCCATCCCTGGTGGGCGAAGGAAACCCCTCCTAATGTTGACTCTAAGCAGTTTTAGCAGAGGGCGGTATCCAGCGACTCTTTTTACTTCTTTTATGCGCCCGGCAGCTCTTTTTAATCCATCCGATGCATCTAGCAACCCTTTTTAATACTTCTTATGAGCCCCGTGTTAATTCAGTTGATCTCGGGAAAATATCGCAAATTCTAGAGGACGCTAAACAAATCAGTTCAAAATATTTTTGGTGAACAAGGTACAAGTGTGCCCTTTTTCTAGCTTAGTGTTATCGTTTTGAAAAAAGAATGTATCTCTTTTTAGAATGGTGTACCGTTTTCAGCAAAAAAATATCCTTTTTCAGTAAAAGGTTCTCTTTTTTTGAAAAGTTTCGTCCGGCGGTCCTTTTTTTTCTAGAGTGAACACTAACCATTCCAAAAGAGCCGAAGCGACACCTGGCTCGAGGATTAATAGTGTGAAAGTTAGTTTGAGTCACTGTTAGGTCTTCATCACTTGGCGCATTAAACTCCAGTAGCGCATAGGTACACTAGACCTAGATCAGACCGAGAGTTCGCCAGAGATTCGATGTGCCTACGCATTAGCAGGAAAGCCTTCGACTCGGTTCTCTGCGGGAGCGTATCTTCGAAACGGATCTGCCGGTCCATCTCCTGCCAGGGAAAACAGTACGTGCCAGACTACCAGCCCCATGCCGGCCTCTCACCGCGACCACCCTCTGCTCGACGGGGGTACGTTCGATCACCACTTAAGAATAGGGAAAGGGCATGTTTACAAACAAACACTTCTGTCAACCAATCTACCGCTACATTTTTTGCCATAGCGATCATTGTAGAAATCATCTTGACGACGTTGCCCAATCATATCACACTTACTTTTACATTGGCAAACTTAGACCAATCAAATTTCCGGAGCTCATCCGTACAGTGTCAGTCGTTAAAGAACGGACATGTTTTTCTCGCTTATCCACAGTAATTCGTCCACAGTGACGTCAGCTGCCCTTTCCTTATTGAATGACAACTGCTGCAGTCGCAGCGGACTAGGGGAATGAGACCCAAGGCGAAAGGATTACGCCAGGTACTGCCCAAGACTTCTCTGACAGTATCTCCAGTAAATGCTGTATGCCGATCCCGCAAGTCTTGTCGACATTAGAGAGCCCCTGCAAATTGCTCTACAGGGCCCGCACCCTTATTTCAGGTTCTCTCTCAGCCAAATAATGGTTGAGAACCTATTATTTTAGCTAGCCTTTGCCCAGGATCACCATGCAGCCCCGAAGGGCTGCCTCTAGGATCAGCCTATGAACGTCGAACCCGGCTTGCCTCTAAAACCGAGAAACTGGCGCAGATGTGTCGCTCGTTTGGTACCCTGCGAAGAGGGTGACGACACTACCACATAATGCCCAGGCCCAGCATCACGGGTAACCGTGGCCGCCAGACTCATAAATGAGCCACACGTGGAGGCGGTGAATCGTCCTCAACCGGCACCCATCAAGTATCTTACTATGAGCTGTCAGGCTCCCAGTCTCCTCTCTCACTTAAAGGGTTGACTCATAACCACCAGAAGGGACAACCACAGACGGAGTGGATAAAATAAATCATGAAAAACACCTGGTTTGCGTAAGATGAAAATGATTTTCCATCATAAAAATGCACCGCTCATTGCTAGAGTGGTAGCAATAAGGAAAGAACATGTTTAAAACAAACATTTCTATCAATCAATCTACCATTACATTTTTATCATAGTGATCATTGCAAGAATCGTCTTGGCAACGCAGGCGAATCATATCATACACCTGTTAATCGAAGACCAATAAAATTCCTTTAACTCATATACAAAAGCTGTTATAAAGAACGGAGAGGTTTTTCTTGCTGACACACTTTAACGTCAGCTACTCTTTCCTTTTATGAAAGTTAAATGAACTTGAAGTATGATCTGTTGCAAAATGCACCTTTTCCGCCTGATTTAACTAATTGTGACTTACAGCTATTCCCACGACTAAACATTTTTTAAACAATTGAAACGATTTTGCACAAAACTGCACTGCTAAAAATATCGTTAAAAATTACCTAAATTTTTAAAAACTGTAACCAATGTGAACGCTCCTTAAGAATTTTAAAATCATTCTCAATGGATTGAAAATAGATATCTTTAAAAACAGAGGTAATTTTTCACGATATTTTTAACAGTGTAGAAGTAAATCAGCTCTCGACAACTATTTTGAACAGGACTGGCAAGTTTCTGCTGGGGTGGTTAAAACCAGTGTTTATAACCGATTAAAACCGGCATGGCAGAAATTAGTTTCTGCCAGTAAGCGGCAAAAACAGGCAGAAACTAAGAAATAATACTAAGAAGAATTTTAATCCGTAGTGATTCATAATTCATACATGTATTTAATATCAAAAGAATTTAGTTAAAAAATTAAAATAAAGATTATGAATGTTATTAAAAGTAGCAAAATGTTTTAAAAGGATCATATAAATATACTTAGTTTATATAATACTTTTCTGTCCAGAATTCTCATTTTCACTGGTATTTGTTTCTAAAGGCGATCACCACAGAAGGCAAGACATTTTCTAGGAACTTCCTTGGGGAAATATGTTTCTGAGAAAGAAGTCCATTTTGCTACAAACTACAAGGGGTTAGTACATATGGCACAAAGTTTAGATTAATATTTAAAAGCAATTTCCTTGCCCTTTCATTAGGCTCATATGTCAATTTTGATCCGATATACTTAGGATGAAGTAAATATGCTAGGATAAAAGCTAACATTGCATTAAATGAGATTTGAATCTTACATTTGTGAGTTTCCATTATATTTTCATCATTAAATAAAGTTAAGTGTTCTGTCCCTGCCCGTGAAGACACTCGCGAACTAATGCTATTCCTATGGGGAGGCATTTTTCTAATAATAATACGATTTTCTAATAATAATGATACGCATACACTGGAAACGGAAATAACTGAAACTGGCGCTTACTGTCAAAGTCTGAACACAATTTTTCGCATCTTAACAGCATTGGACTGTCTGACCGCATTCATGAATTACACGAACGTAAGCAGCACTCGAAGTTAATTTCATTTTGTTTGGTTGCGTATTGAGACGGTAACGAGCAGCGCCGTGCGAAAGGGAGGCTCGAATTTTCGCGAGTATGTGCCCTATTCCAATGGTTTTCTCTTGCTCAAAAACAATATAATACAAAGTATAGTCAAAATGGTGCGAGTCATTTTCTAGATGAAATTAGCATGACCCATCATGACCCACAAATGACCCTTATAATCGAAATCTCTCGAACATGTTACCTAGTCCATTGCTTTTTGCGTGCCGAAAAAAACGTTTGGATACAAAATTTAAATAAAACCAATTGAGCTGTTTTTTAGATGTAAATAGTTTGATCTTGACCGATCCTGACCCAAAAGGATCCATCAATCGAATTTTCTAGTACATCTGACCTAACCCAATGATTTGCTCGTCCCCGAAACCATAGAAAACAAAATTTAGTCAAAATTGGGCGAGACATTGTCTAGATAAAATTAGCATGACCCACAATGACCCAAAACTGACCCACTAAACGAATTCTCTTTAACAGGTGACTTAACCCAATAATTTTCTTCTAATCCAAAACGATAAAATTCGAAACTTGGTCAAAGTTATTCCAGCCATCTTTTTTAGATAAAATTGGTTTGACCCAAAATGATCCAAAAGTGACCCATTAATCAAAATTTCTCGAATATGTGACTTAATCCAATAGTTTTTCGGGCCAAAAAAATGTTGTATACAAAATTTCGTTAAAATCGACCCATCTGTTCTTTAGATATAGCTTGATCATGACCCATTATAATACATCATGACATACAAATGACTCTTATAATCGAAATCTCTCGTTCGTATGATTTAGCCCATTAGCTTTCTCGTGTCAAAAAACTGTTACAGGCAAAATTTCGATTAAATTGATTCTGTCGTTCTTAAAATATAAATAGCTTGACCCAGACCCTTAATGATGCAATATGACCCATTAAAATTTTTTCTCGAACATGTAACCTAGCCCAATATTTTTCTCGTGCCCGAAAACCATAGAATGCAATTTTGAGTCAAAATTGCGTGAGAAAATCTGTAGATAAAAATAGCATGACCCACAATGACCCACTAACCGAATTTTCACGAACATGTTACCTAACCCAAAGGTCTTCTTGTAATCCAAAACGATAAAATATAAAATTTGGTCAAAATCGTTAGAGCCGTTTTTAGATAAAAATGGCTTGACCCATAATGGCCCGAAAATGACCCACTAATCGAAATTTTTCGAACATGCGACCCTGCCCAATAGTTTTCTCGTGCCAAAAAACGATTGAATTCAAAATTTCCTTAAAATCGATCCAGCCGTTCTCTAGATATAAATAGCTTGATCCCGACCCAATATGACCCAATAATCGAATTTTCTCGAACATGTGACCTAGCCCAATGGTCTTCTCGTGCCAGAAAATGGTAAAATTCAAAATTTTTTGCGAAAATCGTTAAAGCCGTTTTTGAGATAAAATTTAAACACACACACAATTTTTGCTCGCATTATAGTATAAGATATATCGCTAACTGAAATTTTTTATGGTAAACAGTGTTGATGTTAGAATATCCTAAAATTATACGTAAGCAAAGGGGAGGGGGCGTGTAGCATGTGCTTATTTTTCCTTACAAGGGTGAGGGAGAGGTACAAAATGACTAAAAATATGCTTCCGTAATACTTGAACGTGAAAGAAAACAAAGTGAAATACTATAAAACTTAAGAGACCTTGAAATTTCCAAGTGTCTTGATTTAGAAGATCTTATGAAAATAGATTTAACCAGTTGAACAAGAGAACGTATTTAAAGTTCGCAAATCGAATTGCTGAGAGTTTTTCACCCCGTTCCCGTTCTGTTTAAGTTAAATTTAGTGGAGTGTTGAATCCATTAGCATTTCATTCATGCAATACAATGACCTCTCATTTAAATTAAATTAAGGGTCTCCAGTAAGTGCAGTTCATATTTAACTGTCACATTTAAACATCAATGGCAGGGGTGACCGAGCTGAGCTCGGTAAAAGTTATCTTTGTGTTCAACTCGATATAATATTTTCACTTTATCAGTCTCTCTGTATTATTACTATAAAACATGTTATTTACAATAGAAATATTTACAAAAACAACGAATAAGACAACTATGTGTATATGCACATTTTTACATTATTTTAAAATTTACAACGAAAGAAGATTGATCCAAACACTTAATTTAGCTCGACTCTGATTGGTTTAACCATGCATTTCGAATTCTATTAAGAATACATAAAAATTTCTTCACATACTGAAAGGCCATATTTTTTTTCTAGATATAACCAAATTTGGTGACATTTTTTCATTTGGCACCAAATACCTGTTTTGGCTTTCGTAATCCTAATAGTGGGTTTTTCGGCCAAATGTCGCCAGTATTTTGAAAAAGTAGTCAACTTATTGGCTATTACCGTATTCTATACCCATATTACCCAAAACGACACACTAATCAAATTTGATTCAAACGTGACTTAGCTCAATTGTTTTCAGGTAATCAAAAACAGTAGAAAATAAAATTGAATCAAAATCATTCAAGCCATTTCCTAGGTAAAATTAGCTTGACAGCATTCGGCAATGAAGCTGAAATGTTCCACTGATATAATTTTATTTAACATGCGATACAGACCAATAGTCTTTTCGTGATAAAATTTAGGTAAAATTGACTGAGCCATTGTTATATAAAATTAGAAGGACCCTGACCCATTATGACCCAAAATGATCCACTAATCGAATTTTCGAGAGCATGTGTCCTAGCCCAATGGTTTTCTCTTGCCAGAAAACTATTTAATGCAAAGTACAGACAAAATGGTGAGAGCCATTTTCTAGATGAAATTAGCATTATCCATCATGACCCACAAATGACCCTTGTAATCGAAATCTCTCGAACATGTGACCTATCCCATTCGTTTTTGCGCGCCCAAAAACGCTTGGATACAAAATTTACCTAAAATCGATTGAGCCGTTTTATAGATATAATTAGTTTGACTTTAACCCTTTATGACCCTTTATGACCATTTAATCGAATTTTCTAGAACATCTGACCCAAACCGATGATTTTCTCGTGCCCGAAAACGATAGAATTCAAAATTTAGTCAAAATTGCGCGAGACATTGTCTAGATAAAATTAGCATGACCCACTAATTGAATTCTGTCTAGCACATGACATAAACCAATAATCTTCTTGTAATCTAAAACGATAAAACACGAAACTTGATCAAAGTCGTTAGAGCCATTTTTAGATAAAATTGCTTTAACCCAAAATGACTCAAAGGTGACCCACTAACCGAAATTTCTCGAACATGTGACCTAGCTCAATAGTTTTCTTGTGCCAAACACAAAATTTCCTTAAAATCGATGCACCTTTTCTTTAGATATAGCTTTACCATGACCCACAAATTATACTTATAATCGTAATATCTCGAATATGTGACTTAGCCCATTAGCTTTCTCGTGTATAAAAACCGTTGCATACAAAATTTCGTTAAAATCAATCCTGCCGTTTTTAAATATAAATAGCCCTTTATGACCCGCTAATTGAAATTTCTCGAACATGTGACGTAGCCTAATAGTTTTCTCGTGCCAAAAAACTGTTAGATACAAAATTTCGTTAAAATTGATCCAACCGTTTTTTAAATATAAATAGCTATATCCAGACCTTTTATGACCAATAATCGAAATTTCTCGAACATGAGACCTAGCCCAATAGTTTTCTCGTGTCAGAAAAATGTTTTATATAAAACTAGCAGGCTAAGCCCGCTGCGCTGGTCTATTTTTCAAAACAAAACATGAATCAAACAAAATATTGAATATGATTGTGTTTTTTAAAGCAACTTCACCTCGAATGCTCTTTCACATTTCTGAAAATCATACAAAACGCCATTGTAATTAAAGATAGAAAACCAACGATTATAAATGCACCAAAAATGCATTAAAAGTTAGCAAACAGCTGTTTCGAATCTACTGTCGAGATTCTTCATTAGTGCAAAACTCAGTGAGCTAGAAAAAACAAAACTGAGCCAAAAATAAAAACAACAACAATGGAATCAAGGCCCGTTGACGCCAAAATATATTAAAATAATAATAAAATATTATGTTGTTGTATCAGCTTATGCATTTGATAAAATTCGGGCTTTTAAGAAAAAAATATTTCAGTTGACCATTTATTGTAGAGTTTAATAGATAAATGAGGCAATTATGAAAAGAGCAATTTAAATATTGTCTATTCACCATACTTCTAAAATAGCGAGCATTATGATCGCACAGACTGACCATTGAATTTAAACAATTTTCAAATGATTCATTTTCATTTGATAGTTTTTTAACTCTAAACCTCTCAACTTGAGGATATGGGTATCTGTGGAAACCTTAATACATCCTCTATCAATATTATATTATATTTCGCAACGTACATCTGCTCTTGACAAATCTATTACAGTGTTCCGTTTTTGGAATGCAGCAGAATAAATAAAGTTAAATAAAGTTTTCCTTAGAAAAATAAGGTGAATGTTTTTTGAATGTGTGAAATTCATTTTTTTGATACAGATGTCATATACGCATCACGTTGGCGTGAATGAAACAAAATGAACATTTTATGCCTCTTATGGTAATCCAGCTTTGTTTTTAATTTATTAATGAACTATTTATTTACTTTCATTTGCATTTTAAAATGATACAAAATGTTATGCTCTATACATAGAAAAGTAAAACAGAAAATAGAAATGTATCTGTCATTTGAAAACGAAGTTTCCGTCAAAGAGGCGCCAGAAATGTATCACCCCAACGTGGTGCATATATGACATTTGTGCCTCTTTCTTACAACATGGGTGTGTGCAATTGCACCTAAATTTAGTTATTTAGCTCTATTTTTGTAATATTAACTGGAGTTTGTACAATGTACGGTACTACTTGATTATTCTGTCGAGAAAAAATTAATAGCAGATTATAGGAATAAATGTCAATAATCGATGATCGTAAGTATGATAGCAATTGATATTACACGTGATACACGTATATTTTTATGTCATAAGTGCTTTTTAATTCGACTTTTAATTTGTATTTTTTATTTATGTTTATTGTTCTTTCGTTATTTAAAATGAATTTATGTAAATTTGAATAGTTTGGCGAAACTGGCCGACGTGTTAATCAAGTAGCACTCAATTTACATTTGAAAATATCATATTTCACAAAAAACTCCGGCACAAACCCGGATTTGCAAGATTTCCTTCCAATACCAATGCGGTAAAATCCTCGTTTTAAAATAGCGAAGAAATGTGCATTTTAAAAATTATTTTCGTTATTTTAAAACGAAATTATTAATAAATAAAAAAAAGTTACTATAGCACAAAACAATTTATAATTTCTAAAATAAATTGAAAGTAAATAAACAATTTATTAATACAGAAATAACTATTGCTGGGTTACCATATCAGGCAATATAACACCGTTTTGGCGATAGTTAGATACCTCAGTGTGTATATAATATCTGTGCGAAACATGTTTGAAAAAAACAATAATCGTTATTTATACAGCAAGTTTAAATACAGTAGTATAGCAAAAAAAAGTATACATGTCATATACGCACCACATTGGCGCGTTTTTTTTTTTTTTTTTTTTTTTTTTTTTTTTTTTTTTTCTTCTGATGCCGATTTCCGAGAAAATTTTGTTTTGAAATACCAGTTACATATATAGTTTACAATTATTTTCTGTTATTTTAAATAGAAAATAACAATAAATTTTAAAAAGTTTAGTTAATCCTTCTATAGTAAAAAAAAACTAGCCTTAAAAGGAATGACTCCTGGAATGATGCTGATGTGGAAGATTTCCGGAACTAACGAATCCGGGTTGTCCACTCCTTCCACGAGTCCAATAGACCAATCAGGAAAGGGCTCCGTCTATGCATCGCCATATGGGTTACCATAAAGAGAGGAAAGGTTACCATCGCCAACAATCGCCAAGTTTGTCGCCAACTTGGCGTTATATCGCCAAATTTGGCGACCAAAATTAGTTGTCAAAAGTGACGCCAACTTGGCGATAACTGTAATATTTCGCCAAATTTTTAATTTCTTTACAACACCAGTCGTTTGATACATCATTTGAGTGGTTTGCAACTGCTTATTCATATAATGGATGTCTTGTGTGTTATCCCCCATTCTGCTTCCCAGGGGGGACACATTTTTATTTTCTTTACAACACCAGTCGTGTTACACAAGATTTGAAAGGTCTGCAACTGCTTATTCATATTATGGATGTCTTGTGTGTCACCCCCACACTCTGCTCTCCCCAGGAGGGGGCGGTCACATTTTTAATTTCTTTACAACACCAGTTGAGTGACACATCATTTGAAAGGTCTGCAACTGCTTATTCATATTATGGATGTGTTGTGTGTCATTCCCCACTCTGCCCCCCAGGGGGGCACATTCTTAATTTCTTTACAACACCAGTTGTGTGAGACATCATTTGAGAGGACTGCAACTGCTTATTCATATTATGGATACCTTGTGTGTACCCCCCCCCTCTGCCCTCAAAGGGGGGCGCATTTTGTAATTTCTTTACAACACCAATTGTGTGACACATCATTTGAAAGGTCTGCAACTGCTTATTCATGCCATGGGTTATTGGCGAGCGCAGCAAGCAGGGGTAGACAATAATTTGGAATCGCGAAGCGATTACGCGGGGGGTTGGCGAGCATAGCGAGCAGGGGGTCGGGGCCCCCCTAGTAATTATAAAACAAAACTATTTATATCCTTTAAAAAATAAAATAAAATAAAATAAAAATTTATTAATAAATAAACAACAGCCAGGTTACCAAGTGAGGCATAAAATCGCCATTTTATTGCAGTCGCGCAAATGTCGCGCATGTAAGACAAATGTGCCTAGATTAAAATAGTTTATATAATTGGGGGAAAAAAAGAAAAAACAAGATGAATGTAGATTCTACCATTGCAGAATTCAGTTTCGCCTCCGATTAGAAAAAAAATCTATAGTAGTTTTTTAGAAGGCGACCCCGTTTAGATTACAATGAACTAACTTCATTTTTCTTGTGTTTATCAATATAATAGCAAACAGAACGGCGTGAAATACCTAATTGAATAGCAATTTCTCTCTGAGACATTGGAATTGCGGAATAATAAAGAGATACAATTTGACGTGCTACTTCTTCATTGACCATATTCATCAAAAACGGATTTTTTCTTTAGTTTAAACGCTTTTTTATAGACTCTGAGTAAAAGAAAATGCAATTTAACAATAAAACGAATGGAATTCCGTCGAATTCGACGAATGAAATTTTTAAAAGACCCGATCGATTTGGTTTTAAAAAAAGCAAAAGTAATTACATTATTGAATCAATATATAATAAATATATTTACAAAGTAAATGTCAAATTTGCCAGTTACAATTTTGCATTCAAATTATTCGCACATCTACAATTAAAATTGTAATATGAGTGCCGGCGAAATTCAGAAATTTTATTTTATATGCACTCACAGAAAAATAGTTTTATTTAAAAAAAAAGAAAAAAAAAGTAATATCGGGTACTACTAGGTTATCCCATCGACCAAAAAATTATCGCAAAACTATAAGATTAAATGCCAATAATGGATGATCGTGAATGTCACATTCAATGACATTAAATACGATTCATGTGTTTAAAATGTAATTCAGTGATTTTTATTTCGACTTTTTATTAATATTTTTATTAATATTCTACTAATTATTTATTTTTTCGTTATTTAAAATAAAAATTATGTCAATATGTATAATTTGGCTATTAATGTGGCGATTTGTATAATATGGCGAAATTGGTCGACGGGATAACAGAATAGTACCTAATATCGTTATGAGTAAAAATACGATGTTTTAAATAGTGACGTTGTGAGGGAGTGACCTTTAGTCATAAAGGCACTCTAGTGTTTCTGAGATCGTGACGTCAATAATTTAACATTTTGTAGGCGTAAAAGTGACATCTATCCTCTCTTTTACTTTAACTTTCTAGAGTGTGTGTGCTCTTTCGAATTCCGCAGTTAGCTCGCGGTTATTAGTATTATGTTAATGAGAAGTATCTCAGTTTGTCGCGTATAAAAGCTTGGGTGTGAGTTTGTGGTGTGTGTGTTTCTGGCCTTAGCCAGCGTCCGTGTGTTTCTGGCCTTAGCCAGCAGCCAGCGTCATTGGACAACGAAGTTGATGATTGTTTAGTAAGGTGCTGACGATTGGAGAATAGCTACGGCCTCCAGTAAAGCGGAAAGAAGCTCAGATAGTGGATTAAAGGTTCGGCCTTGGTAAGAAAGTTTAGAATCGTTCCGTTTTGATTGTTTGAGAAATAAAGAAATATCCACAGCCACGGGCTGTGAAATTAAGATTTGTTTAGTAGATCAGCCAGGAAGTAGTGTCAAGTGTTAGACGGTGCCCCGACTGAGCTAGACCGAAGCCTGTGAGTATGATTTAGCTTTTCATAGTGTTCTCAGTGAGTGAAATTATAGACTTGCTCCACTTTCCTTTAGCCCTTATCATTTTAATAAACTGTGGTGTTTTAACCTAAATTAATGAGTATGTCTGCATATAACGTGACAAATGACACCCAGCATGAGTATACCGTCACAACGTCATTTTCTCTTCAAATGTTCTTTAAAAGTTACTGTTTATAAAAAAAGGCATCCATAATAATATTGTAATTCCCTTTTATCTGGTTGCTGAATGACATAATTTTCCTCATTTGAAATTTCTCTTATTTTGATTTAGACATTAATTTTTATCATAAATTATTTTCTGTCATTTTATTTACATTATTAATATTATTTCTCAGTAAATATATATATTTTTAACTCAATTAGTGCATAATTATACGCAATCATTTTAGAAAATAAATTTTTATTATCGACAGAAAAGCTAAACTGTGTTGCCACCATTTTGAAGAAATGTCATGAAAAAGCTTTTAAAATTAAAAATAAAATATAAAAATGGAAATAAATTAAAAAATAATTAAATAGGGCACAACTACAAATAAATAGCTTTCATTTAAAAAAATAATTATCAAAATCGGTTGACTAGAAAATTCAGGGCTGATGACACGACATTTTTAGCTTGTCTGAAAGAAATAGCATCGGATGCTAAAAATTGTAAATAGACAATTTATTAATAAATAGACAATAACATCCGGGTTGCCATATCAAGCAAAATAATGCACTTTGGCGACAGTTAATTACCCAGATGTATATATAGTATTGGCGTAAGAGACAAATCGCACCAATGTAGTGCGTATAAGATATCTGTGCCAAAAAAATTTTTAAAAGTTGCAGTTAAATTATTTTACAATATCTATGTATGTGGAAAGACATTTACCCTAAAATTTAAATATTATTCATTTTTTTTGGTATTAACCGCTGTATATGTATTTAAGTTAAATGTAAAAAATTTTCCTAAAAACTCTCTCACTCATTAAAAGAGAGAGAAAGAGAGAAAATAGTTCTTGCAAACATCGCTCCGTCTTGTGTTTTTTTTTTTTTTTTTTTTTTTTTTTTTTTGGTTTAGAATCTTATTGATTGGCGACAAAAGTAGATTGAAACACCC
Organism: Maratus speculifer; assembly: GCA_964019185.1. NCBI lineage: Eukaryota > Metazoa > Arthropoda > Arachnida > Araneae > Salticidae > Maratus > Maratus speculifer. Next base: position 211,166,095 of record OZ025301.1, on the reverse strand, counting down.
AATTGAACAAACAACATACAAATAAAAATTAGAGCCTTTTTTAAAAAAATTAATTCTGCGAGTTTCTTTTCTAAAACTCATAACGGGAAAATTATATCTAAAAATATTTTTAAAAAAAGAAAGAAAAATATACTTATGTTTTACCTAATGAAATTTTTGAGATGTTGTTTTCTTTTAATCTGGCTCGAAAGAAATAAATAGCCAAATATTGTGTCAATTCAAAACTTTCTTTCACATTGAATTACTTTTTAAATATTATGAATATTCTTTTTTTTTCGTTAAATATTTTCCTTTCATAATATTATTTTGCATTAAACGGATTTTTTTCTTTTTATCATTATTTATTTTAAAACAATAAATTAACAGGGGTTTTTTTTTTTTTTCGAAATGTTTATATTATTTTCCATTAGAGAAAGCATTTCATTTCTATTTTGAAATATAATTATCCCCAAAAAATTAGTTGTTGCAACCCTTCCGTCAAAAATAACCGAAAAATACGAAATTTAGTACGAAAAATCAGAGTTATTCCTGTATATTTGTATCATAAACCTCCGCAAAAATATTTCCTATCGAATGATATAATCTGCAAAAAGATCCATCGGGTAGTTTTTGAAAACACTCGTTTGGAAGTTTCAGAACTTCTGCTTTATAATATACTAGCAGGCTATGCCTGCTGCGCTGGTCCATTTTTCCAAACAAATCTTGACTCAAACAAAATGGTGATTTGAAATTTCTTTTTTAAAGCAGTGTAGACCATCACCTGGAATGTCCTTCCGCAATGCTGAAAACGATGCCAGTGCCAATGTCATTGCGGTATTACACTATTGTATGCCTTGGACAAAATTTGGGTAATTAAGTACCATCTCTCTTATTTGATCATTTATAGTAGAGTTTGATATGAAAATGAGACCGTTGTGACAGCAGGAATCAAAATGTTCTCTACTCATCACATTATTTTGTCAGAAAGCATTGCAATGATTATCAAACTCTATTAATTTTCAAATAGCACATTATCATTTGTTAGTTCTTAAACTCCCGAATCTGAACTTGCACTATGTGCAGATCTGGTACCTAAATACAATCTCATTACATGCTGCATTACATTTTTTAATAACCGTCCTCTTCTGGCAACTCTACTACAGTTTTCTATCTACCTTGGTCTGTTCCAGCAAAGTACATAGCAAAAAAATGTAAAAAAGAGTGTTTAACTTATATATTTATTAGAACAATGAAGCATAAAAGGTGTGTTTTAAAGCTGAATTATTTGGGTAAAATTAAAATTACCCTAATTTCCTGCCTATAATCCGCGGATCAAACAATTCTTTTCCGACCCAGAAATTTTATTTCGTAAATGAAGGCAAATATTTACGGCGATCTGAAAAGTTATATTTTATTTAATAAAATTTCTGGGTCGAAAAATGATTGTTTGATCCGCGGATTATACGCAGGAAATTAGGGTACATCAGTTTCACTGCCTCTTCATTTTATAAACCAGTTGCAGGGCTGCCACAGGCGACTATTTTTATATTCCGTTTGCACCACTATTTTTCTAATATACATTTCAAAATAAATTTTTCTTGCAAGTGTTGTCAAAGTGTATGTTAAGGATTTCTGTTTAAAGAAAGTGGTGCCAGTTAGAGTTAAAAAATAGTTGCCTGTGGCAGCCCTGCAGTTGCAAACATGTAGCTGTTAAATCGGGAATAATCTTGATGCTAAATTTTGTAAAAAAATAAACCTTCAGCTTGTAATCAATTCCATTATGATTTTTGGCGTCAAACATTAGTATTGCTTATAACGATTTGTTACAAATGTATCAGACTTATTTCGTGTTTATTTTCAAGTGAAAGTTAAGTTTACAATCATCTATTATTGGCATTTAATCTTATATCATGGCGATAGTTTTTTTTTTTTTTCGACGGGGTAATGAAGTAGTATTTAATAGTTAATTTTTGATCAAATTCTGTTGATAGGGCTTAATGTTAATTAAAACTGCAACATAAACATCATAAACAAAATTTTCGACTGTCGGTATTTAAAGTATAATTTTTTTCTTAGCCAATTTTAAAGTATTTTTTCTAACCTGAATGATTGATAAATTAATTGCATTTTTTTTTAATTCTATATCATTGATATTCCGAATATTTTTCCTGCACATTGCAAATATTTCCATTTTAGGGATAGTAAAATAACTACAGATGAAAAATACATAATAAGGCTAAAACACAGAATTAACGACAACTTGGCGAATGCCTCTACGGAAACTTGAAAAGTACGCTAGTTCTGTCAACTTAAATATCCAGATTGAATTTAAATAAATAATAGATACTACTTTATTATTCCATAGATCAATTTCGCCAAATTATACATATTGCAAAACGATTCACCATATTATACAAACGAATATAACTTTTATTTTAAATAACCAAAGAATCAATAAATTACGAAAATATTAATAGAAATGCAAATAAAACGCGAATTCAAAAGTAGTTAAGGGTGTATTCGAAAAAACGCTTTTCCATCTTCAACAGCAAATTTTCCGATACAATTTCAGACACATTTTTAAACGTAGAAACATGAAACTTGCCGGGAGGATTCTTGAAGGAACGTATGAGGTGCCGAGTTATGTTTTTTTTTACGCTCAATTCATTAGAATTTGAGTTATAAACAATTATCTTCTCAGTATGACCCCTTTTTTCGTTCTCAAATCTCCCGCTTGGGAAAAATCGGTTCGAAATGCCGTTTTTGATTGCTTTTTTGCAATATTTTCTGCATTTATCAAAGAATCGACAATTACGGCACCTTGTGTACTTTCCAAATAAGAGATTTTGAAAGTTTGGTGCATTTGAGAGCAATAATGAGTTCAAAAATAAATCTGAAAATAGGCAGTTTGAATCGAAATACACCGTTAAGGACGTAACAAACGCATGTAACATGTTTAATTTCAAATGAATGTGGCATTTACGATCATCCATTATTGACATTTAATCTTTTATTTTGGCGGCAGTTTTTTGGTCGAAGGGATAATCAAATAGTACCAAATAATGTAAAAAATATATAAATAATATAGCCAATAATATTTTGGTCAGGTGTCATGCATGGATCACGTTGGTGCGATTGCAACAAAATTGTGATTTTATGGATTGGGTGGTAATCTGGTTGTTGTTGTTTATTTACTAATAAACTTTGTTTCTTTACTTTTCTTTATTTTTTTCTTTCTTTATTGTTTTGTTCTATAATTATTAATTAAACTTCACTTATTTATTATTGTTTCCTTTTTAAAATAATAGAAAATAATTAAAAATAATGTAACATGTAACTGGTATTTGAAAACGCAGTGTTTGCCAAACTGATGTCAGATTTAAAAAAACGCGCCAAGGTGATGCGTATATAAAAATGGAAAAATGTTTATAATAATGTAAACAAAAAAAGTAAACAAATAATTAAAAAATCGTCTTTTCGATTTTTTTTTAAAATAACGCCAAGCAGTCGTTAATTCTGTATAGTTGCATCAATAGTAAATTTTCTTTTCTTCGTTTGTTTCATAATGAAAAACCATAAATTTAATAATCTCAAATAAAATTATCTGACAAATTTTCTATGATCTCGTTGATGATCTAGAAATCTCCTTAATACATAAACAAAAAGTCAAAGATGTCATATGCGGCGAGTTTGGCGCGATAATTTTTTATGCTAATTTGGCGGAAACACTGTTTTCGAATACCAGTTTCATGTGTATATTTAAATTATTTTCTATTATTTAAATAGTAATAAAAATCTATGAAAAAAGTTTAATTAATAAGTATATAACAAAACAATTTATACAATTTATAAAGTAAATAAGCATTTTATTTATAAATAAATATTAATAGTCGGGTTAATATATCTCAGACAAAATAATGCCAATTTAAAGTCTATTAGTTACCTCGGTGATATATAATATCTGTGCCAATAAAACTTTCAATAATATAGTAAATATGCTATTTGGCGGTACTCAATTATTGAAGATTAGTCCAATATCATTTTAAATATTACCTAACACAGGAAAAATATGAAGAAAATTGAAGAAGAAATGGCTAATTAAAACAAACTTGTAAAATATTTTGGCACAAATGCCTTATGTGCACCACATTTGTCCAATGGTTTCCCTTTTTTACGCCAATTTGGCGAGAAGTTCATTTTAAAATATCAGTTACATATATATTTTTTAATTGCTTTCTATTATTTTAAAAAGGAAATAAAAATAAATAAATTATGTTTTGTTAATAATTATAAAATAAAACAATTTACATCATTTAAAAAAATAAATAAGAGCAAATAGTTTATTAATAAATATACAATAGCCGAGCTACCATATGAACATAAAATCGACGTTTTGTTGCAATCGCGCCAATGTGGTGCATATATGACATCTGTGCCATTTTTTTTCAGCAGGCAATTTTTTTTTCAAAATGTTGAATTTCTCGATAGTAATAACGCATAAATTTAATAATTGCATAGATTTCCTTGTTCAGTTTGTAAATTTTAAAACTAATTTTCCCTGGAAGAGAATTTGACAAAATAGCGCAAAAAGTATGTTTGTTGATTACAATTTTCAAAATTGCCGTGAAAAACTTTTGAAAAAGAATGACATTATTTTACAATATATATGTGTATGTGGCAGAATTTCACACTAAAGCTAAAATTTAAATATTTGATTACAATTTTTAAAATATTAACTTATGTTTATTGAATTTCAATTGAATATTAAAATATACTCCAAAAATTATCTTCACTTGAAAAAGCAACATTATTGAGATCTAATGTCAGACATATGCATTTTTGGCTTAATTCTTTGCCGACAAAAGTAAAAAAAATCTCAAAGAAACAAATATATAACTCACAATTACTTTTATAATTAGGTCTGCCTTTTTCTGGAGTAAATTATATACTATCGAAATTTGATTAAAAAAAAAAAGAAAGAAAATAATAGAAAGGAAAATAAATATCGTTCAAAATTCATTTAATAAAATTTTCAAATTACTTTTTTTTTTATTCTAACTCAAGGATAAGTCGCCAAATGTTGCATCAAATGTAATATTTCACGTTAAATTATTTTTTAAGCGTTACAAATATTCCTTTTATTTTTAAGATAAATATTTTTTTAATAATATCATGCCTCATTAAATGGTTTTTCTTTATTATTATTATTATTATTATTATTATTATTATTATTTTCTGCTTTTATTTGCAAGATGTTTGTAATATTTCTAACAGATATATCATTTTTAATTTGTTTAGCAATGATAATTTTCGCCAAAAAATAACTACTGGCAACCCTTTCATCAAAAATAACCGAAAAATACAAAATTTATTACCAAAAATCAGAGTTATCCCTGTAAATTTGAATCATAAACCTTCGGAAAAATATTTCCTATCGAATGATACAATCAGCAAAAAAATCCATCGGATAGTTTTTGAAAACACTCGTTTGGAAGTTTCAGAACTTCTGCTTTATAATTGTCTGAGCGAAGCGAAGTCTTTATACTCAGAGATACGTAGCGATATTAAAAGTCAAAAAAATTCTTTCGTCAAGGAAATCTCAAAAAGTACTTGTCGGATTTTGATTCTGTTTGTACCATTAGGTACCTATGGAGGTAATCTGGTGAATGCACCACCTACGAAAAATTAGTTCCAAATAGTTTAAAAGTTATATTAAAAAAACTGATAAAAAAGCACAATTTATTTGCATACGTCACAGAAATTTGGTGCGCGTGATTTTCACCAGCTGGATATTTTCGTAGATAACCGAATCAGTACATGGGGTAAATAGTAATCATTAACGCACTCAAAAATATTGAATGCAATAAAACATTTTGAAATTTAATCATGCAGGAAAATAAAAATGTTATTTTTTTATATTAAAAAAATGTCATAAAAACTTTGATTTTGAGATTTCGTGATAATCTCTTAATAGCATTTTTTGATCGCTAAAAGAATGTTTTATATATTTCGCGTGTGAAAATTAGAAACAATTACGTTTTTAAATAAAAAGTTTCTTTTATGACATAATTTTCCCTTTATATTTATTTTTATTGCATGTTTTCTTTCTTGCAAACTTATATTTTGTTTGTGTGTGGAAGTCAATTCTGGTCACTAATTTTTCGGCACGGATACCACAAGCGCATCAGATTTGGCGCAATTTTTTTCAAAGCCCATTTGGCGAAAACTCCGTTTTCAAATAACGCTTACATACACATTTTTAAATAATTTTCTATTTTCAAAAAGAACTTACAGTAAATAAAATAATAATAATAATTAATAACTATAAAAAGAAATATTTTACATAATTAAAAAAAGGAAATGAAAGTAAATAAACATTTTATGGGTAAATAAACAAAAAATAAATAAATAAAGCCGGGTTACCATCTGAGGTAAAATAATGCCATTTTGACGCCAATTATGTACCCTGGTGCATATGTGACATCTTTTCCCATTTTTCATCCATTTCCTGTTGGCATATAACTTTGAAATTTGGAATGTGTATGCATACCTGGGAGCAATACTGGAATTAGACATTGATTTTTTTTTAATTCGATCTAAAAAGGGGCAACGGGGGCTATTTTTTAAAGATTTATACTGCATAAAGGAGCCATTTACCTATTTTTATATACAAGAAGAAGTACGTGGTATGTAAAAACAATTATAGTATACATAAATAAAATACTTGAAATAATATACTAGAGATATAAGCACCGGGTTTGGCGAGATATTTTATGCCAATTAGGCGAAAACATCGTTTTGATTACCAGATACATATAGCATGCTATAATAACACGTTATTTATTTATTTCAAAATAAAAAAAAAAGAAATAAACGAAACATTTTCTGGTATTAAAAAAAAAGAAATAACAATCAATAAATGATAATATTTTTAGAACAAACAATTTATTATAACATTTATATGATAACCAGCATGCTAGGCAACTGAACGCCATTTTGGCACCAATTAGGTACCTCGGTGTGTATAGGGCATATATGTGCCATATTTATTTGTAAAACTGAGCATGAACGTTTACCAAGTGTGTTTTCATAGTCGCTTATATCTTTTTGCAACATAGCGCACCTTCCGAAGCCAAAACTGCACAAAAGAAAAAAAATCAATATTTGCAGTACTTTTTTTTTTTTTTTTTTTTTTTTTTTTTTTTTTTTATGTAATGCACATTTTGTAATCAGTAGGCTCGATAATGAGACCTCGGTTTTTTGCTTTCAAAGATGATATTTCATACGACGTCTTTTTTGGATTCGTCGTTTTTAAATTTTTGATAGTATGCGTCTACTCGTTTTGTAACTTTTTTTGTAACTTTCTACTTTATTAACAGCGACATTTGGATTTCCTATTTAAATAAAAATTCTTCTCAATACAAAGAATTTTGTTAAAATAAATAAATAAATGAAATGTGGACATCTATTGCTCAAAGCACAAATTTTTTCCTATTGAGTTAATAAAAATCAGTAAAAACATAATTTTTATGATAATAAAAAGGTGACTTATGTAATAACAGAGTCATATATTATGTACGTTATGGATTAAGTATGAATATTTCTCCACCATTTATAAATAATAATAATAATAAAATAAAATGCGGACTGACCAAAGTCTATATTTGACTGAAAACAACAACCATTTTCTAAATGCTTTAAAAAGATGGCCAATGAAAAGTGATATTTCAAAATTATTATGGAATTAGTTAAAAACCCTTTATTTTAAACTAAATGAATAAAAGATTTATATTTTTAATGAAATAAATGGGATTTGAAAAATTATTGGAAATTTATCACCATAGATGTATCAATATTACAATCAGTACTTTGTATGCAAAATGGAACAATTAGCAATACTTTTTGAACCCGAAAAATGGTCGTCGCTTTTTTTAAGGATAAAAAGGAGGTTACGAAATATTCCTATACAGAGATGCCAAGCCCCCGCTTATTGCACAGCAGAATTTTCTTATAGAAAAAGTTATTTTTTAAATCCACAGAATGTTCCTATTTAATAAAACATTTTCTGTATTAAAATACCGGTATCCAAAATGCCGGAGACTTGGCAGGTCTGTCTATAACATTTTAATTAATCACGGTACTTTTTTTAATCGGATTCAAATTTAGTGAAGACAACGTTTTTTGGCCAAAAGCAGCTTTTTTCCACATGTGTAACTACGATACAATTCCTTGATGCTGAAATAAAATGTTTTGACTTATGCTATTATTGATTCCTCTTATTTATTTATTTGAATTTTAAATAAAATGACTCAAAATCGTGTTTTTTAAATGTACGGAAAAAATGCATTTCGAGAGAGGGCGAAAGGAACAATATTTGGCGATTTATTACCTGCGTTTGGCTAAATTTCTTACTACCTTGTATTTAATACTCTTCACAATACTTCGCTGTTATATCGACTTAGGCGCTTTTATAAAAAGTTTGACGTAGTTCGGGCTTAAGAAAGTGAGTATTTTACTGAATAATACAAATAAATGAAAAATGAATACTAAGAAATACTAATAAAAGAAAAATGAAGCGTTATATTGATCTATGTATATTTAAAAATGCATCTGCTAGCATTATTTAGATAATTTATGTGTATATAATAGGAGATAAATAGCTTTTGATTCTGTATCTCTATGCTTTAAAGCATTAACGTTTGTGTGTTTTTCGTTATCATTGGGAGCACAGAGTACGGAACAGAGAATCAACTTTCATACACTGTAATGGCAAATTTTTTAACATGGGATTACGCATAGACAGTAGCGATACGAGCGGATGACTCTGAAACTACGATCATAACATAAGAGAGGTTGCTAATTCGGCGAAACATCGCTTCCTTGGCGACAAATGATACAGGAAAAAGAAAAAAAAAATACAGTGACGGCTTGCTGCTTCCTGTTTTGAAATTTATGAAAGAATTATTTTAATATGAAATAACTTTGACGTATTCGTCTTGCAAACAATGCATGTGTCTCTTCTTAACATAACGACCTAATAATTTAAACTTGAAAATTCAAGAACAATAACAGTAATAATTACGAATCAATATAAGCGCGGAAATCTAAGATCAAATAGCATAAGCACGTGTGCAAAGATAATCAAATCAGCATTCAGCAAGAAGTGCCAAGCCAGAATATGGTTACAGTTAAACAGAAATCACGAGGATAAAAAATCGCCAACGCGATGGTTTAGGTTTTAAGTCATCCACTGAGGGCGTTCTTTTCAAGCCGAGTTGAGGCTCTGTCTGTACTCTGTGATTGGGAGTACCTAGCCGATTTAAAAAATAATGTGTGCAAAAAATGTTGGCAACTATCTTTGCTGCAAAATATACTATATTTTGCGTAGGAACAATAATCATCATCAATGCACGAGCAAAAAAAGTTCTAAAATTGAGAATTCTTTGATGTCGATATGACTAAAAATTTAAAATCTTTTTTTTTTTTCTTTGGTGGCAACTTTTAGGATATAATATTCTCGTTATGAACGATTTCTAAAACATTCAACAATTTAATTTCACAAATTAAACATTTTTTTTCTAGAAAAAGTTTTAAACCTAATTTATTGAGAATATTGCAATTTCTAGGATACTGTTGGGGTCAGAAACTATAACTTTGGCATCACAGTAACTTATAAGATGTAAGTGATCGTTTAGGACAAATTTTTAAAAAAGGATTCTTTAACTCTTATCGACAACCTCATTGCATCAGTGGAAAGCAAATATACAACATTATAAAGTATTCGGACGGATTTCACACCATATAAAATACACTCCATTCTCTTCAAACATAATAGTTTATGTTATTTATAGTTTCTCAAATCGGTGCGAAGCTTCTGTTTATGCTCATGACATCATTTCAAAGAGTTATATTTCCAATATAGGAAAATTTGGTGTTTTATTTTCTGTATTACTTTTAACATTTTGCATATTTCCAATTTTATATCCATGCATGGTTTGCTTTTCTTTTATAAAAATAGTATATGCAACTTTATATATAAGATTTTGTAATTCTATGATTCAATATGCTTATTTTCATCATATTTTATCACAATGAATGACCAATTAAAGGTAACATCTCATTTTCTTTACTTATCGCAAGTTATTAAATGTTTATTCTCAGCAATATCGCTCAGACTAATCCCTCTGAGGGAAGTCCTAGTATATATATATGATGATATGATTTCGTTAAAATCGATCCACCTGTTCTTTAGATATAGCTTGACCATGATCCATTATGACCCATCATGACCCACAAATGACTCTTATAATCGAAATCTCTCGATTCGTATGATTTAGCCCATTAGCTTTCTCGTGTCAAAAAACTGTTACAGGCAAAATTTCGATGAAATTGATTCTGTCGTTCTTAAAATATAAATAGCTTGACCCAGACCGTTAATGACCCATTAAAATTTTTTCTCGAACATATAACCCAGCCCTTTATTTTTCTCGTGCCCGAAAACCATAGAATGCAATTTTTAGTCAAAATTGCGTGGGAAAATCTCTAGATAAAAATAGCATGACCCAGAATGACCTCAAAAGTGACCCACTAACCGAAGTTTCTCGAACATGTTACCTAACCCAATAATCCAAAACGATAAAATATAAAATTTGGTCAAAATCGTTAGAGCCGTTCTTTAGATAAAAATGGCTTGACCCATAATGACCCGAAAATGACCCCCTAATCGAAATTTTTCGAACACGTGACCCTGTCCAATAGTTTTCTCGTGTCAAAAAATGATTGGATACAAAATTTCCTTAAAATCGATCCAGCCGTTCTCTAGATATAAATAGCTTGATCCTGACCCAAAATGACCCAATAATCGAATTTTCTCGAACATGTAACCTAGCCCAATGGCCTTCTCGTGCCCGAAAATGGTAATATACAATTTTTTACGAAAATCGTTGGAGCCTTTTTGAGATAAAATTTTCACAGACACACACATACAATTTTTGCTCGCTTTATAATATAAGATGTAATGTCACATTTAAGTAATTTCTAATTCCCTATAAAATACAAAAGCATAAAATTTTTACCACTAATAGCTTAACTTCTGTTCTATTTAGCATATACAGTGAAATCAGTGTTGAATTCAAACACGTTTCTCCGGGAGGGACTTCTGAGGCTCCGGGGGGGGGGGACATTATGGAGTTCCGGGGGGCAATTGCCCTTTTTGACCATTAAAAACCCAAAATCTTTAATTTTCCAGGTTGACATCTCATTGCTCCGGGGGGAAAGGGGGAGGAATGTTCCCCCGAGCCACTCCCTGGATTCAACAATGAGTGAAATCTCCCTAAAGCGATCCCGTTTCGTTCCAATAAAAATTGGTCTCTCCGAGAGATGGTTTCTTAATAGAAGTTATGTATAAATTTGGATTTTAATTGTCGATTAAACGTAACAATTAATGCTGCTAAAATTTATTTTTCACATCAGGAAAAAATAAAAAAAATGTAAGTGTCAAAACAAAAGTTAATTGCATAAATCCTGTAGAGTTAAAAAATTAAAGACCGGTTTAGACATACGTGAAGATACGTGTAGTATACTCTATCTGCCATCGGCTTTTAAAGCCTAGATGGCAATTCATAATGACACATTTGTATACTGCAAATCACAGTTGTAGTAAAAAAACAATAAACACCAAACTGCCAAAAACAAACTAATTTAATTAGAATTAATTCCATAATTACTGTATTATTCTCGACTAGTTTACATTGGTTTTATCCGTATGATATTCGTGTCTTTAGAGATTAGTTAAAAAACTATCTAGAAAAATGCGAAGCGGACGGAGATGACCTCCTTTCGAAGCGCACTTAGCACAATGCCAAGTTTAAACTTTGAAGAAGGGTTTTGATTTAGGTACATTGTAAAAAGATAAGATTACTACTATGCTAAATTTGGATTAACAAAATGCGAACTGAAGTTTAAATGTGCTCTGTTTTATTGTTAGAAACGAATTTCTATCATCTTAAACAGATTAGGATAAGATTTAAAAAGAATTATTCTGAATATCCATTTGTGACACAATTTAAGCTTTATATCTCTTTGAACTTTCATGATATATTCATTTATACTTCTCTAGTACATACAGTTATACCCAATCTTACGTTGTATAGTTTTTTTTCTTTCTTTCTTTTTTTTTTTTTTTTTTTTTTTTTTTTTTTACAAATTATTTTTTTTTTTTTTACCAAGGATTGTTTTGTAAAATACAGTTACTAAATAACATATTTATTGTATGAGACACCATGAACGCGAATAACACTCGCATTTGACCGTTTATTTATTTTTTCCACGCTGTACGTCACTTCTGTCATATTGATCATGATTTTTTAAAGTTTAAGAGAAGATTTCGTTACAGACAGATTCGTTTTTATAGCAAAACACTGTACATAAATGTACTATATATTAAAAGACACTGTCCGACATTTTTTGTCTCTTTTTTTGCAATAGTGGACCTGTAAACATTAGAACAGGATGTTAGAAGTCGACACAGGCCCGGGTCGGTGGAATGGTTCCAAATTTTCTAACAGGCCGGCAGAATTAGAATAATTTTTTCAACGGGCTGTGCAGACAAGCAAATTAAATGGACCGGGCTGACACAAAAAATTGAACTATTTAGCAGGTTGAACAAATAGCGAAATAAAACAATTTAACGGGTCTACCGGCCCTTTATAAATATTTAAGCACAAACGATAAAATATGAGCTATTTTCAATGAATATGTCTTTAACGAGAATAAGTATGAATGTGTGTCATGAGCTAATACTAGTTTGACAACATCAATACAGAAATGTAACTTGTACAACACAGAAATCGGCATTGGACAGTTACATTGTGGCTATTATGTTGTTGGCATTGTTACTAAGACAGTTATAGCCGGGTTTAATATTCTGTTAGCAGACTCATGCCGGGCCAAGTCAGTCTTGCATTGTTTTTCTAAAATTGGGAACTAGACTTAATTGTTCTTGAGATATGTAGGGCTAACAACATCATTTGTAAAACTATTAATAGCGATAAAAAACTTAAGTTAACGTAATCTTTGGAAATATATTTCTTGGTGGTTCTTAAATTCACTTCTTAATAACGCGAAAGTTTGACACATTTTCTGATTAATTTTTAACGGTAAAGTTATAAATTTGACAAGCCTGACTATTGAAGGGATTTGGAATCGAATAGTGCTTTCCATTTTTGGTAAATAACATACTTGTATATACTTCATATGGTTGCAGATTTCCTCCCCTTCCCATGCTGTCACTTCGAAATTCGATTCAAGACGCTAATTTTGACAGTATTTTCTTAAAATGATTGTATCAAAAATGGATAACGCCATTCGGTTACACAGTTTCTGATTCAAACACATACTAATCTTTTACGTTTGCGAAAAGGAATGAATTCAGAAATGTATCAGAAAGTAGCTCCTTTGGGTTTGAGAAAACCCAATTTAATAAAAAGATGTAGAAATATTTTCACAAATCTACTTTTTATTATACAGCTTTAAAAGTTATGGTGTTTTTAACTTGCTTTTTCTTTTAGTCGAACCATATTAATTTTTTAATGAATCTTTATTTGGAATTTTCAAAGTCTAAGAATATAAGTAATCATTAATGTTGCTAATTGTATATTTTCTGTAAAATATACTGTAAAATCATCCCATAAATATGTATGCAGGAATCTTAATTGCATGATAAAGAGTCTTAATTATGTGATAAAAATCTGAATTTTTTCGAAATAGTAGAAACTGTGTCGGGCCAGATTGGGCCAGGCCGAACTGTTGAGTTTTACACTGGGTCGAGCCAAAATAAATCGGACCGGGCCTGGAAATTCCGGCCCGTGCAGTCCCGTACTGGATTTTCAAGACTCATGCTACATTCTGGTCTACGCTGGTACATTTCTAAGTAAAAGGCACAGTGAAAAGTGAAGATTCTGTTCTGTTTTTCCTCATTTCGAGTATAGAGCCGGAATGAAGAAGTTAACGAAGCGAGAGGACTTGTTACCCAAATCAAAAATAGTAGCGAGTCTGGCTTCTTTCCAAAATCGAAAAAGATACAGGCAACCGACTTATTTGTGTTGTTTTTATTTGTTTATTTGCTCCATTTCTCTACATTTTACTTTGTATTTTTAATTGTTTATTTATTCGTATATATACGGTAGGCAAATTCTATTGTTCAGCTTTCATGTTATAAGTCCTCCGAATACAGTGGCGAACGGACAATCAAAGGGCCGACTTAACTGACATATTTTTATGCACAAGAACTCTTTTTAGTTTCTGTACGTCTGATAATTGGTTGGTTAGTTAGTTTAGGGCAGCATTTCCCAATCTGGCGTACGTGGTAGCTAGCTTCTGTAGTATCATAAGAATCACAACTTAGAACGTTTTATGCTCCTGTAACCCCCAAGTGGCAGAGAAACCTATATAAAATAAAGCCAATGTTAGAGAAAGGATTGACACCATCAATTTCCTACCATTACTTCTAAAATTGGTTTGCTAGTTCATGAGATTGCGTAGAAATCGCAAATTAGGACGATTTTAGAACGCATTTCGCAGATTTTCACAACTTTTAAGTTTCGATTTTTTTAAAGAAATGTTCTTAAAGATCATTTATATCTTATAAATAACTATCATGCCTTATTTTAAGTTGCTAGCACTTGCAGTATCACTAAATTAGCAATTTAAAACGTTTATTTTTATTTTATTTTATTTTATTTTTATTTATTTATTTATTTTTTGCTTCTTTAACCCCTGTGTGGTGTACGACGCCGACTTGAAATAGAGCCTAAATTATAGCAAGGATCATCTAAATGAATTTCAAATCATTATTTTTTAAATCTGTTTGATATTTCCTAAGAGTGCTCACGAATTCGCATTTAGAACGCTTCTAGAAAACTTATCACGCAATTTCATCGCTTTTAAAATTTTGAATTTTTTATGAAATTTTTTTAGAGATCTTTTATATTTAATAAGTAACTACAATGCCAAATTTCATATTACTAGAGCCTTCAGAAACACTAATATCGCCTTTTTAAACATTTTTGTCTCCTGCAACCCCTTTGGGATAGGGGCAACCGAAAAAAAAAAAAAAATATATATAACCTATTATAGATCAAGGGCTGTCACCAACATTTACACACAATTATTTTTTCATTCGATTCGGTATTTCCTGAGATTGCGCAGAAACCCCAATTTAGAATGTTTTTTAGAGCCTTTTTCGGCATTTTCTCCGCTTTTAATTTTCGATTTCTTTAAGAAATGTTCTTAGAGATCATTTACATAAAAAAAAAATTAAAAAAAAATAACTACCATGCCAAATTTCATGTTTCTGGGCCTTTCAGTAACACAAAAATTGCATATTTAGAAAGTTTTTTGTTCCTGCACCCCCTTTGGGTTAGTGACATCGACATAAGATCAGGCCAATGTCTAATTCGGGGTGAACACCATCATTTTGGAACCATTATTTTTGAAATCGGTTCGGTAGTTCCGGAGATTACATCCCCTCCAAATAAACAAACTTTACCTCTTTATAATATAGCTACAGATAATGAAATTGATGTACGTCGCTGAGGCTTACTATAAGTTATTTCTTTATAATACGAAATGCATAATATTTACAGGGACACGAAAAGGGAATATTTTATATCCGAAGTACTGTATATAGGCGGTGATGGCAGGAAATCAATTTTTAATTATTATATGCGTTTTAAGTTTCATTATGTTTATTCAAACTATATGGAGTGTATAAATGCTATAGTTGATATACAAAGCTACACAAAAGAATTCGTAATGATTATTGAGTAGGCATAAATTGCTTAGAAATGAGGTTTTTTATAAATGAGATGCACATTTTTACGCTGAACTGCATTTAGCTTACTAAGAAATGTTTGTAGAATATAGATAAAATGATATACAGGACACAGGACCATTAAAAAAATTGGACATATGGCCATCTATACTACTGATAATTTCTGGAAATGTGATTTCAATAATTTTAAGAGTGTTTTAGTTTGAATTAAATTTTAGCTAAATAGTAGCGTGTAATAGAGGGTCTAGATAAATTATACCGGGTAAATTCAGTCAAATAGTTTTATAATCTGTTTGTATAATTTTAAAAATTGCACTAGTTAAAGTTATTTTTATCAAATTAAAAATGCCGATTAAGAGGAAAAATGCGTTTTATATATCTTTCATAACTCAATTTTAGTTTTAAAATGTAGTCGAAAGGGGTGAGGGTGCTCGCTGGCGAAAAAAGTGTTAGAATGCGTTTATTTGCTATCATTTGCTTTATCCGATGAAAACTAGTAAATTATTATCCTTGCTATATTATTGCTTTTCTTTTTCAAACGTTCTGTGATCATATATATATATATATATATATATAAAAAAAAAAAAAAAATAAAAAAAAAGGAGAAGGGTTTTAACAATGGAAAGGCACGGAGATGGTTCATCGGACCGATTCGGATCCTACAAAAGTAATAAAACTTGAAAAGCACCGTGTGATCAGAACAAAAACACCGCAGTCCATAAGATCTGTCTGTTTGAAAGTTTAAGGTTCAAATAGACATATCAGACAAATGGCGCTGGCTTTCTTATGGTTAGGAGGTGGTTTTCATGAATTTCGCAGGATAAGAATCGGTTCGACGAATTCCTCTCTGCATCTTCCTGTTTATGAGTTTCCCCCTGTATCTTTTGTTGATGACCAGAGAACGGTTGGAAAAGAAAGGTCAGGTTACACTTTTATTGCTTTCGTAGAGAGGGGGAACTTTTTTCCTTTCAATTCTTCTTTCTGTTGTTGTTTAATAATTTTAAGTCATTTTTTTTGATGAATTAATGAAATTATCGTAATACAAGCGGACAACAGACCTCCTTTAACCCCAACACTTTATCGGTCCCGGAGTTTATCCATTCTTAAATCTTCTTAAAAATTTCCTGTTCCGAATCTCTTGAAAGAAGGATACGTCGAACAATGGCTTTGGTCTGGGCGAAGCACCTCTTGAGCACGAGAATATGCCGTTTTCTCTTTTCTATGCTATGCTGACACATGCGGCGTCTCGCAGACAGAAATAGCTCGAGTTTGCCGTCTGCACGCTGTGTACTTTAATTGACAGTCTTCCCCTTGGAAGCCGGCCAGGGTTGAATACCGCATACCGATATAGACACAGGGGCGAAGCCACCGCCGTCTCTCACCAGATAACTCAAAAATGAATTTTTCGTCTCAGCATCTTAAGGCTCCTATAACTGCTGCAAACAAAGATACTCGCAAGCTAATGCTATTCCTATGGGAAGGTTATTTTCTAATAACTCGTTTGCATTTCGACAGTTTAATTTATTTTCTTCATTGGATAGCTGAGGTTTTTCTCTACATCGCTCCTGTTTTATTTTTGGATGTAGATAGTTTCATGCAAGACACTTTCATTTTCGGAACCGGTTTTGAAAGTCAAACTAACTTTATAAAAAATGTCTGCAACCGAAATCGAAAAAGTAAAAAGGAGTGATGTAGAAAAGGACCTCAGCTATCCAGTGAAATAAATAAATAAATAAATAAATAAAAATGTCGAAATTCAAACGAGTTATTGGAAAATACCCCCCATAGGAATAGCATTAGTTCTCGAGTGTTTTCGCTTGCAGGGACTCTGTGTCCTTCATTCGGCAAAAAATGACAAAAATATCGATTTTTAAATTTTTTGCTTAAATTATACTTTATTACTCGTCGTTCATTCTCACGAAGTTTTATAATGATCCGAATATCATAATTACTGTTTAAAATGATTTTATTACATCTCTGTGTTTTTAAATACCACAATCCACTTAAAGTGATTTTTCTCAGTTTGTACTTTTTCGAGGAATAGACATGCTCAAAGTGATAAAAAATTCTATGTATATTTTTCAATTGACTCGATTTTTTCTTTCTTTCTTTTTCTTTTAATGGTTTGTTTGATAAAGCCAAGTATCAAATTTACAATGAAGTAAAAAGATTTTTTTTTTTTTTTTTTTTTTTTTTTTTTTTTTTTTTTATCAAATGAAAATGTAAAATAAATTCCGTTTTTACTGCGATTTTACAGCGCATTAGCACATTTTATTATTTTTCTCCCAAACTAATTCAACTATGATAAATTCGATACTTAAAATTACACAGTATACGTCTATGAATATTAGAAGAAATAAATTATTCAAAATGTTCAAAAATTGCAAGAGGAAATACATTTTAAATTTACTTTAATTTTTCGAATTTTGTGAGGACAATCGAACAGTTTCTTGATAGAATCATTTTCCTTCATTGAAACTTTTATTATTATGCCAAAATGTATCTTAATAGGCTTTTATTTTTTTTTTTTTTAAGTTCAAAGGGTACCAAAAGTTCCTTTAAAGGGGACTTATCTTGTGAAAAGGAAAATAAGTAGAACCCTATGCTAACCTATCGGGAAAAATACTTATCCATTTTGTTCATTCAGATTTAAAAACTTCAACAATGTATTTTTTTTATTTTTTTATTTATTATTATTTTATTTATTTATTTATTGGAACTTAGATAAAGTTATTTATCCCTCTGTAATCTCCAAGTTTTTATATATTTTCCCAGTCCAAAGTTATAAACGAATAAATACCTTTGGTACCACTAGGTTATCCCGTCGACCAAAAAATTATCGCCTAACTATAAGATTAAATGCCAATAATGGATGATATGAATGTCACATTCAATGACATTAAATACGATTCACGTGTTTAAAATGTCATTAAATGATTTTTATTTCGACTTTTTATTACTATTTTTATTAATATTCTACTAATTATTTGTTTTTTCGTTATTTAAAATAAAAATTATGTCAATATGTATAATTTCGCTATTAGTTTGGCGATTTGAATAATTTGGCGAAATTGGTCAACGGAATAATAGAGTAGTACCATACCTTTTATACTTTCCGAAATTTTTAAAAACTTTAACACAAATTTTAAAATGCTCATAAATACCTTTAAAAAAATTTCAACTTTCAGAGCGATAAAGTACTTTCCTATCTACGCGCTGAGAGAAAAAATTATTATTGATATTTCCAAATTTGAATGAACAAGAAGGATAAGTAATTAAAGTAGATAAGTATTTTCCCCATAGGATAACATGAGATTACATTTTTTTTTCTTTCCCAGTTCACAGGTCCTCTTAAGGCCCTTGTCCTCGCTCGAGGAAACGCTCGCGAGCTAATGCTATTTCCTATGGGGAAGCATTTTTCTAATAATTCTTCCGCATTTTGACATTTTTGAATAATTTTTTTTGGATTGGATAGCTGAGGTGCATGCCGACAGCGCATCTTTTTTACTTTTTCGATTTTGAATGCAGATATTTTTTTTTATAAAAGCCCTTTCAGTTTCGAAACCGGTTTTGAAAGTGAAACTAACTTTGTAAAAAATATCTGCAACCAAAATCGAAAAAGTAAAGAAAGGTGCGCTGTCGGCATGCACCTCAGCTATCCAATAAAAAAAAAATTATTCAAAAATGTCAAAATGTGGAAGAATTATTAGAAAAATGCTTCCCCATAGGAATAGCATTAGCTCGCGAGCGTTTCCTCGAGCGAGGACAGGGGCCTTAGGGTGTTCTTAAATCAAAAAGGTCAACTTTGTGACATACGCTATAATTTATTTTTGTTCGGAAACGATGAAAATAGCAGGTGTTGTTATTCCGAAACTGTCTAATTGCACTCTGTTTTTTTTTTTTTTTTTTTTTTTTTTTTTTTAATGCAATAGATTTTTCATAACAAGTTTTCAAAAGTCGACGTTTTTCAGCCCATTTCCCGACAAAAGTAGAAAAATCGGTCGAAAAGCAAGAGAAAAACGGATGATCACGTGATTGAAATAGCTTAGAACTGGACAGGTAATTTAATTAACATAAAATGAAAAACTAAGTTCGAATGGAAATCGCTTCCATAGTTAGGCTTTCCAATTTTACATCTTTCTGTTAAAAAATGAGCTTGTAAATGTGTCAAAACGTTTTACGCTTGTTGAGCGGAGCAGTTGAGAACACCCTTAAGTCTGTTAGTTAGTATTTATTTATTGGACAACATACATCCGACTTGTGTGCTTGACATGAAAGTCTGCTTATAAGTCATCGCTAATATACAGGGACGAGATAACACAAGGAAATTTTACGACACGAGAGAAATACAACCACGAGCGTGTAAAACGGAGCCAGCGGAAATCGAATATAAATATTTTAGTTTTATATCATATTTCAGACCGTCAATCACCGGTGACCTAGGCGGCCCAAAATGTCCGGTGTCAGTCATCGGTGACTAACATGGCACTTAACATGTTAAACCTATGGGATAAAATTCATTCACATGTTTAAAATATCTCCTCAGGAAATTAATATAGTTTTCTTTTTGTACTTTTTTAAAAATATATCTCTTTAAAGATGCGCTCGTAATTATATAAATAAGTAGCACATATTATCGTTCTCTGATCCGTCTATCCGTAAACACAGATCAACGGAAAAAAGACGTTACCGAACGGTTTGATGAAATTTAATGTATGTAATCGTTGCCAAAATTTGATTCTGTGATTTCAAATTTTATGAAAATCTAATCAAAACTTAAAAATATATTAATAAAAGTTTTCTTAATGATATTCATTCCGATCACATGTAAATAATTCAATGATGTCCCACAATAGAATCTAGGTTGCCATGGTGATGGCGTCCTATTTAAGAAGGAATCCTATTGTTTCCGTATTACTGTTGTTTAATATATACATTATCACAACAAATTTTGTAGTCATGCATTTTTGCTTAACAGAATATAACAGTTATTGCGCCAAGATCTGAATATTTATAAAATTAAACTAGTTCTAGTACAAACATACTTCATCTCATTCTCATTGGTCACGTTTCACGTACAATTTAAGGATTCTTATTTTATCAAATGATACCTAAAACTAGTTGGATGTGTCAATCCCAAAACTTTCTTCTATCTCATAAGTACATTTTAATATATAAAAAAAAAAAAAAAAAAAAAAAAAAAAAAAAAAAAAAAAAAAAAGTGGTGACCCCAAAGTTACCACTATCGAATTTCCTCGAACATTTGACCTAGCCTAATGAGATTCTGGTATCCGAAAAGCCTAAAAGGCAAAATTTCATTAATATTCTGAGAAAATGAGCTTAGTAGTGCCTCATGTTGGGTAATTTATACTGAAACCTAATAAGCATCTATTTATGTCAAGACCTAACAGAATCTGAAATTTGATGGAATTTCGTCCATTAGTTCTTGCGATATAGTTATAACAAAAAATTTGCAAAACGTTGCACAGCAATACCATATCTTAGACAATTTATGCCAAAACGTAAAAAAGCGTCTAATTATGTTATGGTGTAAAAAAATCTGAAGTTTGATGAAATTCTGTGCATTAGTTCTTGAGATATAGCTAGTTTAAAAAAACCGTGTAAAATATAGCACAGCAGCACCATCAGTTGAAGGATTTATAACAAAACGTAATCATCGTGTAATTATGTTATATGTCATTTTGTAACAAAATCTGAAGTTTGATGAAATTCTGTGCGTTGGTTGTTGAGGTATAGCTATCGGAAAAATCGTGCAAAATGCAACATAGCTGAACCACCTGTTGCAAGGTTAATACCAAAATGTAATCAGCGTCTAATTATGTTATATATTCTAGTGTAAAAGAAACTAAAATTTGATGAAGTTCTCTGCATTAGTTCTTGAGATATAGCTATCGCAAAAATCGTGCAAAATGTAGTATAGCAGCGCCACCTATAAGGCAGTTCACACCAAAACCTTATCAGCGACTATGTATCTCAAGGTATTGCGGAATCTGAAGTTTGGTGACATTCTGTGCATTAGTTCTTGAGATATAGCTATCATGAAAATCATGAAAAACGTGGCATAGCAGCGCCACCTGCTGGCTAATTTACACCAAAACTTAATCAGCGTCTATGTATATCAAGGGATCACAGAATCTGAAGTTTCGTGATATTCTGTGCATTAGTTCTTGAGATATAGCAATCTTGTAAATCATGAAAAACGTAGTATAGCAGCGCCACCTGCAGGCCAATTTTCACCAAAAACCAATAGGCACTAATTCATATCAAGGTCTAACTGAATATAAAATTTTATTAAATTTTGAGCATTAGTTCTTGAGATAGAGCGCCCACAAATTTTTTGTCACATACAGACAGACAGACAGACAGACAGACAGACAGACGGACAGACTCACAGACAGACATTTTCTAAAAATAGTCAAAACGTGTTCAGGACCTTCTAAAACGTATAAATCCGTCGAAAACCGGAAGTCGAAAATTTTCATGAATCCAATACTTTCTTCTTGTAAAGATAGAAGAAAGTAAAAATGTATAAAGTGCGCTCCTCTATTCAGTTCTTTTTCTTCCTATGCCATCTGGCAACTTCATTGCAATTATGAAAAGTTCTAGTTAAAACTAACTTTTGGGTGTATAATTCCTATGTTGAAATTCCTATGTGAAAGTCGATAGTGCTGCCATCTTCAGAACTATTTTTCTACTGCTATTATCGGCATGAAGAAAACGCCCGCTCGGTAATGTTAAACCCCTTCTTTTCGAATTTCTCGTTTAATTATAAATATTTTTTAAGAATTTTTTTTTTTTTTTTTTTTTTTTTTTTTTTTTTTTTACATTAGATAGCTGAGAGCTTGATCATTAACAGGGCTATTTTATCCTTTTTTTTTATTTCGGTTGCAGATTTTTTTTAATAAAAGTACTTTCACCTTTAGAACTGGTTTCGTAAAGAAAAGAACTTTTATTCAAAAAATCTGCAGCCAAAATAGGCAGAAAAAAGTTTTAAATGTCATCAGATTAACTGAGCACTATTTTAAAGGGGGGGGGGGAAGGACATGAGGGGATATTATACTCTGACTGATCTACATCCTTAAGCAGATTCAATATTTTTCAGATTTTTAATATATTTTTGACGTACGTATTGTTAACTAGTTTTGAGAAAGAAAGTAGTATTCTTGATAATATTCTTTATAGTTTTCTAGATTTAATCAAGAAAAAAAAAAATGCAATTTTTATAATGAAATTTGAAAAATCATTTGAATTTTTTTCTTTTTTAAATATACTTTAAAAAAAATTAAAACTTTTTAAAATTATATTTTTTTATAAATTTGGATTTTTCTTTTTTTTTTACTAGTTGCTATTATAAGCATAAGGGCCAGATTTCTAAAAAAAAAAATAATAATTGGCTTAAGAAAAAAATAAATATAATGCGTGTAAAAATGGCCATTTTATTTATTTTTTAAACAGTTTTTTAAACTTTTTTATTAAAAAAAAGAAGAAAAAGTTTTATGTTACTGAAATTCCGATTTTTAATTTTATGAAAAGCTTCTTAGGAATTGAAGAAAAAGAAAACAAAAAAATGCATAGACATTTTACCATTTTGATCATGCTGATATTATATTGAATAAATATGAACTGGGGAAAGTGAATTTAAAGAATGCAATACTGAATCATTTAACCACTTGACTTAACTGATCAATATTTTTGAAAAAACTTTCAAATATTGCCTTTTTTTCCCATGTCTTTTACAAAATTCTTAATCTTTTATCTCTTTTCAAAACAGAAATTTTTGTCTAATTGAATAAAAAAAAAAAATGCTCGGATTAAATAATAGAAAATTAGGAATAAAAATTTATAGGTGAGAATAATAGATCATAATTGGCAAAAAACATTGCCCGTATGACGTACGGGCAAATCAGGGAAGCAGTTAACTCTTTCCGGAAGGTCCCCCCAAAAAGGACACCTAATTTTATTAGCACCAAGAATAGTTAATTAAAATTCCCTTTTTATAAGATACGTAAAAATAACTAACTTAAATAATTGTTAAATTTTAATGATTTAAATAATTTTATTCATTTATTTAAGTAATTGCTTATTTTTCTTCCTTATTTTATTTTATTTTATTTTATTTTATTATCATTATTTTTTTTGTGTGTATGTTGAACTCAAGAACGTATGCCCCCCCCCCCCCCTCATCTCCAGATTTTGTTTTCATATTGCTGGCAAAGGAAGCAAAACCGTGTTACCGCAATTGTTATGCTAATCGAGGATGTGGGACATAGGTCCCGGGCCAGCGCCATGCGAAAGTGGGGAGGGGGGGGGGGCAAAGGGGGCGGTCACCCCGGGCGCGGAAATTTTGAGGGCGCCAAATTTATACTACCAACGTCATTTTTGGTATGTCACAAGAAAATGTTGGGGTAAGGGAGTGCCAAATTGCAGCTCTGTCCCAGGCGCAGTTTTCTCACCGCACGCCTCTGTCCTGGGCTCCTCGGTTTTGTTAAGTTTGGTTTATTTTGTGTCGGCCGATTATTTACTCGAGGTATATAGGCCCAGGGAAGAGTGCCCTTCTTGGGGATCTTTCTAAGGGAGCCTAACTTGTATTTATGCAAGGTTCGAAGAAAACCACGAAAACTCCGAACAGTTAGGCCGACGGCAGCGATTGCTCCTCGGCAAAATATCTTCGTATCGTCGTAAGCAAATTCTTATTTTTTAATAAATTCGTTTATGAATTCTAGTGGAAGTTACTTATTTCAAACAGATTTACTCCGCACCGGAAAGAGTTAAAAGAAAGTGATTCGCATATTTTTAATTATCAGATGTTGATGTCAAAAAAAGTTTAGACCTCTACGGACAACGGATGCCTAAATTCATTCTAAACAAAATCGGAAAATTTATATTTCCGCCATTTTTCTCAAAATCAAACAACAGAGCCTCTTAAGGGGATCCATTTATTTGTTTATATTTTTAATTAAAATAATTAACTAACTTTAATCCAATATATTTTTTAATTTAACAATTCCCTTGTTATTCTTTTAGGTAGATTTCGTAAGAAATACTACTTATTGCAATCGCACCAGTTTATATATCTATCTATCTATATATACTCTATATTGCCATTGATTATTGGACACTTGCGATTTTAGACATTTTACTAAATATCTAGAAAAATACATGAGAAATCATCTCGAAACTCTTAGTGTATAAATATAATAGTATACGCCATACATCGCCGTGAAGATTTTTTACCGAAACTCCATAGGGGACCGTCAACAAATTAAAAAAGAATGAATATCTTTTGAATAACCCTGTCAAAACTAATGTAGCAAAAGCGCTCAAACTCTAGATTATGATTAAATGCCTTATTGTAATACGCCTTGTTCATGTTTATGCAAATAGCATGCATACTCGCAGAGTAATTAAGGTTTTCATAAAAATGGTCCCAAATTTTTCCAAGTTTTTTCCTTATAATTTTCAGAGTTCTTAATATAAAATAATATTTTTTTCAGAAAATATGACAAACAACATTGCACACAGTACCTTGTAATCAGAATTAAAAAATAATGAAAATTGTGTACAAAATGAGTACGTTTACTAAATAATTTTTTACTGCGCATGCGTCAACGATATCAAAATTTCATTTGCATATTATGTTAGTTAAATGTATAGAGCAACTTTTGTGAAAGTCACAAAATCATAACTTGAAAATTCTGAAAATAATCGTCAATTGAATTAGTTAAAAATCCGTTATTCTCAAAATGAAGCAAAAACAAGAGAGGTTGTATCCATATATTCATTGATTAGTGTCAATAATACACGATACGGGATGCACTTACTACATTTGGATAAAATCCCTCATTTTTTTGCTTCATTTTGGAAACTACGGATTTTGTCCTTTTTCTATAGACGATTACTTTCAGAATTTTCAAGCTATGATTTTGAGACTTTTACAAAAGTTGCTCTATACATTTAGCTAACATAATATGCAAATGAAATTTTGATATCTTTGACGCATGCGCAGTAAAAAATTATTTAGTAAACCTACTCATTTTTCATACAATTTTTATTATTTTTTAATTCTGATTACAGGGTACTGTGTGCAATGTTGTTTGTCCTATTTTCTGAAAAAAATATTAATTTATATTAAGAATTCTGAAAATTATAAGGGAAAAACTTGGAAAAATTTGGGACCATTTTTATAAAAACCTTAATTACTCTGCGAGTATGCATGCTATTTGCATAAAAATGAACACAGTGTATTACAATAAGGCATTCAATCATAATCTAGAGTTTGAGCACTTTTGCTACATTAGTTTTGACAGGGTTATTCAAAAAATATTCATTCTTTTTTAATTTGTTGACGGTCCCCTATGGAGTTTCGGTAAAAAATCTTCACGGCGATGTATGGCGTATACTATTATATTTATACATTAAGAGTTTCGAGTATACATTAAGAGTTTCGAGATGATTCCTCATGTATTTTTCTAGATATTTAGTAAAATGTCTAAAATCGCAAGTGTCCAATAATCAATGACAATATAGTGTATATATATCTCACTTTTTTATGGACACGATAACTTCTATAATTCTTCACCAATCTCCACCAAACTTGTACATAAAATCAAAGGGGATAATATCTTGGCTAAGTTCGTTAATGGGCAAAATCGGACCAAGGGGGTCGGAATAGGGGGCGTTTTTGTGAAAACCGAAAAAACGCCATAACTTCTTAATTAAAGTAGATATCGAATCGGTTTAAAGTTTATATTACTTCTTAAAAATGCGCCAAAAGTATATGCATGACAGATTTTTGATAAATTTAGAAGTGGGCTCAAGGGGCGAAAAGAACAGGGATTTTGAGAGAAAAAAAATTCATAACTTCGTCAATTTTCAAGATATCAAGTCCAACTAAATTTTTTGTAAATGTTCTTAAAATTATCTAAAACTTTTGTATTTACAAGTTTTTGATAGGACCAACTTTTACCGATGAAAAAAATTAAAAACGAAAAGAAAAACGGCGCTGAAAAAAGAGAAAAATCCATAACTCCGTCAATTTTTAAGATATCAAATCTGATTAAATTTATTTTACATCTTCTCAAAAATATCTACAACTTTTATATTGACAAGTTTTTCATAGGACCAATTCGTATAGCAAAAACAAATTAAACAAAAATAGGAGTTGGAGAAAAAACCTCAAATCCAAACTGCTTATATTCTGACTCATTTTTAAATTCATTTTTGATTTTAAACGCATCCAAATGATAGATCCTCTTATTTAGAAACTGTATAAAGTGATGCATTGGTCAATTTTCTGATAAAGACAGAATATATTTCAAAAAAGACTATTAAAAAGGGTATTTTGAACAGAATTTCCGAAAGTCATCGGTACTGAAAATTGAAGGAAGTATTCAAATAAGAAATTGCGTTTTTTTCTGACTCGTTTTTAAATCCATTTTTGTTCTCAAACGCATCCAATTTACAGATCCTCTTATTTAGGAACTATATAATGTGATGCATTGGTCAGTTTTTTTTTATAAAGACGGAATATATTTCAAAAAAGGCTACCAAAAAGGGTATTTTGAACAGAATTTTCTGAAATCATCGTGACAGAAAATTTAAGGAAGTGTTCAAATAAGAAATTGCGTTTTTTTCTCACTCGTTTTTAAATCCATTTTTGCTCTCAAATGCATCCAATTTACAGATCCTCTTATTTAGGAACTATATAATGTGATGCATTGATCGGTTTTTTGATAAAGACAGAATATGTTTTGAAAAAAGCTACCAAAAAGGGTATTTTGAACAGAATTTCCCGAAGTCTTTGAGATTTGAAAATTTAAGGAAGTTTTCACATAGCAAATTGCGTTTTTTTATGACTCGTTTTAAAATCCATTTTCGCTCTTAAACGCATCCAATTTACAGATCCTCTTATTTAGGAACTATATACTGTGACGTATTGGCCAGTTTTTTGATAAAGATAGAATATATTTTTTAAAATGCTGTCAAAGTGAGTATTTCGCACAAAATTTTCCGAAGCAATAATGATTATAGAATTAAGAATGTATTCAAACAACAAATCGGTTATTTTATGACTCATTTTTAAATTCAATTTTTTTCTCAAATGCATTCAACTGACAGTTTTTTGTTATTTAGGAGCTGTATAATGTACTGTTTTGGTCGATTTTTTTAATAAATTCAGAATCTATTTCAAAATATGTTGTCAAAATGGGCATTTGAGCTGAATTTTTCTTAAGAGGTTTTATCAGAAAAATGAAAATAAAAATTTTTCATAAACGGCCAAATGAAGTTATTAAACTGGGTTTATCTCTAATCATATATATATATATATATATATATATATATATATATATGAAAGGATAAAACCTAAAGCCTTTTTAAAATTTAAATTTAAAATTAAAATTCAAAAACTTAAAGTTCCCAATTAATATTTTTAACTTTAATCTAAAATTTAAATGCCCCTTCTTTTAACCTTAATTCTAATACTTAAAGCTATTTTGCCCCTGTTAATGTTCTTTCCCAACCTAACATTTATTACTTTCAGAGATCATTTTTGGATGTTCTTTAAGATTAAAAAAGCTGACGTAAACGCAATTCGTAATTTGTAGGATCAGCAATGAAGCCCTGGAAAACCGCGCCTAACAACGTCATATTGCCCAGATATTTCTTAACCAATTAAAATTAGAGTAACACCCATTAGTTAGTATCGCGACCTGGTAGAAATAATGCGAATTAACGGCCTTTAAATAGCGGGAGCGCCTAAAACAAGCGGCTTTTTTGACCTAACACTTGCCTAATAAAATGCTGGCCAAAGAAACGATGTTTTAAAAGGAAAGCGTCAAGTCACAGGGACCTGGTTTCTCCCAAAGATCTGCCAAAAAGGATTAATAAACCAGGCCCCAAGTGAAAATGTTGTGTCGTTATTTCTTTCTCCATCACACCTCATGATTCCACAAAATAACGCCGCATTGACTGTAGAACGCCCCGGCCATTCGGACGATTGATTCGGCGTGATCGCCAAAGTTCTCTCCCCGGCACTTCCACGCTGGACGCGACGGATCTCTGAGCCTCATCCCCTGAAGGCACGCATCTCTCCACGACTACATCCCTCTCCTCGAATGATGACGGAACTCCCACGAACGTAGGCCAAGACTCGGGTTCCTTACAAAGAGCCGGTAGGATAAAAACCTGACAAGCGAAACGAAACCTGGATGAGAAATCGCTCTGCTTCCAGGAACGTGATCGGCGGATACAAGCGGTACCAGATGTCCTCTCAGTACGAAGACTAGTGCCGGAATACGGCATGATCTTTCGCCAAGACGCGATAACTACGGTTGTTTGGTGTGACGTGACTTTCGTTCTGCAACCCCTGTCAGTGCGCCGCGCTCCGCGATCAGCTGTGCAGAGATTTTGTTTGAAAGGGAAAGGAGAAGTATCTTGGATCAAACTCGGATAGTTTGAACATTTAAAGAGACAAAAAAGAAAGGACAGAATGTGCGCGTGTATTTTTATTTGTTTTTTTTCTCTCCATTTTTTTTCTATCAATCGCGGATTATTGTTCAAGGTAAGATGTTTTATTTAATATGAAAAGTTAGAAGGAGAAAATTCAGGTATTTTATTGAAAAAAAAAAAAGTAAAGTTGATTTTTTTTTGTTTTGTACTTTGTGTTATTTTAAAAGTTATTTTTAGTATGTAGTTAAGATTTTAACCATAGAAAAAGAAGAGTGAACTAAGAATGAACATGATAAAATACATTTTTAAAATTTTAAATTTTTGCTGTAAAGTTCGTTTTCATTTGTTTAGTTCTGCTCCTTTCAAGTTGAAAAAGATAAATAAAAATTATCTTTTAAATTAAGATTCATAATTTGAGTTATAAAAAATGATTTAAGTATCAGGTTACTATTATTTTACTATTATATTTGGAATTATTTAATGTTATTGTTATGTGTTACTATGTTGGAATATATTATGATTTTGTGAGATTTTGGTTGTAAACATCATGAGTACTACCCCACCATCAGAGAAAGTAGGCGACCCCCCAAAAAATGATGATGTGGTTCCCGAGACTCCGGGAAAGGAAATTAATGCAGAAAATTCTCAGTCCTCAGGTAATAGTGAAGGCACATGTCGAAAAGATCCCGAAATTGTGCCATTCTCTCCGGACTCGAAGATGTTATGGATTCCTTGGCTGCGATACTTTGAGTCAGTTTGTGTAGAGGAACACAAGGATGATTTGTGGAAAATCCGTAACATCCAAAAGTATCTAAAAGATACCGCGCTTACCTTATATATTAACAACTGTCTTCATGTCCTCCATTGGTCAGAGTTAGTGTTATTGTTCACTGAACATTACACTACTCCTGATACACTATCATTGACAGATTTCTCCCAGATCAAATTTAAATTTGGAGGTGAATTAAATGAATATTACCACCAAAAAACTAAAGTAGGACGCACTTTAGGTTTAGATCAGCGTTTCATTTTGGACGGTCTTACTGATGGACTGCCAGTAGAGATGAAACAGTTGGTAGTGACAAATGCGCCTGCTGATGTCAATGAATGGAGAGAATTAGTATTTAAATTAAGTAAATTGCAGTTAGAGCTGAAAGATAAAACAGACAGGAAGACTGAACCCAACCCTCAGCATCCCCCTCAATATCGACAATGGAAACCTTTTAAATCCCACATTGACCATGGACAAAATTCCTACAGACCATGGAATTATCGTGTCCCAAACCAATCACCTCAATTTCGACATTTTAACCCAAACCCACAAAGAAATACATTCAGACCGATGCAACCAACTCCCTCAAGATCTATGCAGACCGATCAACAACGCCCAAACCTACATTATCAGGCCACGTTGCCACCAACGCCGTGCCGAGTTTGTTTAAATGTGGGCATTTCGAATGCTTATCATTGGGTGCGAGATTGCCCTTTTCGTAAACAAACGCTGAATGTTACTGCCCTAGCACCAAATCCAAGTGTTTCAACCCATAATCTAGATCAGACTAATAATGAGTTTCAACAAAATACAGAAGAGAGCCAATGACAATTAATAATACCCGGGTATATCAAAACACATAATGGATCCAAACAAAAAATGAACAATTGTCAAACAGCTACTCATGTGAAAAGTGAAAACTCATTACCATGTTTGATAGATACAGGTAGTTCTATCAGTGTAATGCCATATCATTTAGCCCATAAATTTAATCTAAAAGTATCTAAGGTTCAAAAGAGTATTTCAGTCGCACAAACTCAGGGTGTTCTAGCTTTGAAAGAAAAATGCCTTGTCAGTTTGCAATTAGGACAAATAACTCAAACCATTGAACTGTTTATAATTCATAACTCTTTACCATATGTTTTAATTGGGCTACCACATTGTGAATTGTTTAGATTAAATATTGATTGCTCTAAAATGCAAATCCATCAAAATAACACAAAAATATCACTTATGCGTAATATTTCAAAAAAATCATCCCACCATACTTTGCATTTGTCAGAACCATATATCCACCCGCTAAAAGCAGAGATCCAAAATGCAGAGATATTTGAAGAAAATTTTGAACCGGAGTTGTTTGAAACCTCTGACCATGGGCCCAAAGTTCAGTTGGCTAAAGAACAACTACCTGCTCTTCTCGCCAAATATGTCTGTATTTTTGCAAAAGATAAATACGATGTAGGCTGTGTAAATATAGAACCCCAAAGAATCCATTTAACCTCTGACCTTCCCGTTTCACTTAGGGCTTACCGTACCTCACCCAAAGAAGAGGAAGAAATCCGAAACCAAGTCCAAAATTTGTTACAGGCAGGAATCATTAAAGAGAGTTGTTCCCCTTATTCGTCGCCTGTCACTTTAGTTTACAAGCGCGAAGAAGGGAAGAAAACTCGTTTATGTGTAGATTTCAGAAAATTAAATGCTATTACCAAGACAGACGCAGAACCCCTACCCCGAATTGATACCCTTTTGGATAAATTAGCACAAGCTAAGGTCTTTTCCACTCTCGACTTGGCCAGTGGATATTGGCATATACCTATCCACCCTCGAGACACCGAAAAATTGGCATTTGCGACCACTTTCGGTTTATTTGAATGGTTGCGATTACCTTTCGGATTAAAAAACGCACCTGGGATATTCAACCGCACACTCCGAAGAATCTTTCATAAGTACAAAATTAATTTTGCCTGTAGTTATTTTGATGATGTTATTGTATTTTCTCAAAATGAGAAAGAACATTTGATGCATTTAGAGACATTATTTAATATTTGTGTCCAAGAAAACCTCAAATTAAAGTTATCAAAGTGTAATTTTGTTAAATCCACAATTAATTTCCTTGGTTATGAAGTTTCTAATGGATGTATTACCCCTGACAATCCAAATGTAGAAGTTATTAAGAAATTAAAACCACCTACCAATGTAAAAGAGTTGCAACGCTTTTTGGGATCTATTAATGTTTATAATAAATTTATTCCTAAGTATGCCGAAATTAGATATCCTCTCAACCAATTGTTAAAGAAAAATGTCCCCTATGTATGGGACCAAAATTGTCAATATTCTTTTGAGAAACTAAAACAGGCTTTGATTGAAAAACCTATTTTAAGATTGTTTGATCCCAAAGTGCCTTGTGAACTGTTTGTAGATGCCTCAAGTCTTGGAGTAGGGTGTGTTGTGAAACAGGTAGATGAAAAGGGAAAATTACACCCAATAGCATATCACTCTAGAAATCTTCGAGATTATGAAAATTTATGCAATAACGGAATTAGAATGTTTGGCAATTGTGGATGCCTTGGATAAATTTTATCATTATTTACATGGTCAAAAATTTGTCATCCATACGGACCATGCGGCACTTACCTGGCTCAAAAATGTTAAAAATTTAAGAGGACGTCTTTTCCGCTGGTCTCTCAAACTTAGTATGTTTGACTATGAAATCAAATACCAAAAGGGCTCCACTAATGTTGAAGCTGATATGCTATCAAGACAACCTGTTTCAGAAAATGTACACCATGTTATACATCTCCTTGACTTGAATGAAGTAAGAGACAGCCAGAAAAAGGAAAATTTAACAGCAGATGATAAAAAATACACTGAAGTAAATGATGTTGTTGTAATTAAAAAGAAAAGTTTGTATAAGATTGTTGTCCCCATGTGTTTACGGTTACCCCTCTTAGAAAAAACCCACACACAATTTGGCCACCCTGGTATTTATAAAATGATAAATTTAATTTCCCCACAGTATTATTGGCCTAATATCAATCAGGACATTGAAAATTTTGTAAAACATTGTCATACATGTCAAATAAACAAAAAATGTAAACAAAAAAGATTTGGCATGTTACAATTGATGCCCCCAACAGATATACCTTTTGAATGCTTGGCATTGGACTCTGTTGGCGGATTTAATTACTACAATTCTACGAAAAAATATTTGCATTTGGTGGTTGACCATGCAACTCGCTATGTGTGGGGCTTTCCTTCAAAAAGTGTAACTACTGAAACTTATACAAACATTTTGAAACAATTATTTCAACTACAAGTACCAGAAAAATTGTTAACTGACAGAAATGGAGCATTTACCGCTTCCAGATTTAAGAGATTTCTTCGTACTTACAATGTTAAACACAGATTGACAAGTAGTCACCACCCCGAAACGAACGGAAAAATTGAACGCCTAAATCAGACTATTGTAACCAGATTAAAGTGTAAAGTTAATTCTTCTTCTAAGAAAGTACCCTGGACTAAATTGTTAGATGAAGTCTTAGTTGAATATAACAATACTCCTCATTCTGTAACTCAATTTACCCCTAGTTATTTATTGTTAGGAAAATTGCCATATGATCCTCCTTTGCCAAATAATAGTTATTATCCTCCAGTTGATGAAGCTAGAAAATTGGCTAAAGAAAGAACAATTGCTTACCATAAGAAAAATAAAGTCCGCTATGATGCTCGTTTCCTTCCTGTAAAGTTTAAAGTTGGTGACCTTGTAATGTATGAAGAATTTCATTATCCTAATACCCGTAAATTAACTTCCCCATATTCTGGACCATACACCATTCTGAAACAACTTTCTGAAGTCACGTTTGAAATTGATAAACCCAGCCCACATTTTAAGAGAAATTCTGAAATTGTCCATTCATCCAAGTTAAGATACTACCATTCTCCTCAAAATCTCAAACTCAACCATGAATAAAACCCCAGCTATCTCTTTCATCTTTCAATTTTTTATTTTTGCTATTCTATCGTCCCTCTATCATTAGTATTTGGAAGAGGACCCAGCTGGATGTTTAACCCTCAACCCCCAGCGGTAAAGGATGAAAGTTACAGTTTAAAAGCACTGTTAATTTTTTTTAAATGTTATTAGTATATGATGAAATGTGTTACGTCAGTAAGGGTCCTTCGCTCCTTGACCACCCGTCTTTAGCCGGACTGTTTTCCCAGATTCTCTTTCCAGGTTGAACGGAGAATCTGGCAAAACTGCTCCGCTTGCCCTTTGTAGGTGAATGTCAGTTTCCCACTTTCCTTTTCTATAGTGCAAGTGGCACTTTTTTTGGGATGATCTTTCACCACAAAGTATTAAAATCCATCTCCCACTAACACTGGGCATGGTGAAAATTATAGCAAGTTTATATTTTTACTTAGTAGCTATAGTTTTCAGAGGTCTGACATTTTTGTATTTTGGAGTTAGCCTCGAATTAAGCCTAAAGCTGGATACTGTACATAGTTAGAAAAGGTGCAACCTAAGAATTAAGTAGGAAAAATAGAGTTTTATAGTATTATAATTAGTATTATGTTATATAGTGTTTTATTATATAGTGATTATATTATATAGTGTTAAAATTGTGTTGTATTGTACTTACTTTTGGTGATATTTCAGTGTCAACATACAGTATTTTCAGAAAAAAAAATGTGCATTTATTATACAATTGTATTTTGCTGATAATATTGAATATCATATTTTTTGAGTATTTTGCTATTTTTACCCATGTTTAACACAATAACTTGTGTGTTTTGGTATTTTATTTTTGAATTTTTATTATATTATATAGTGTTTCAATTTTACATAAAGAATGTTTCCAAAAGACTTTCCTTCATAAAAACTTTCAACCAAAGGAAACATCACAGACATTTAGAAAACTGTTTAGTGAAAAAAAAAAAGTTTATTTTTTAAATGTTATGTTTTTTAGTCAATATGTGTTTCATTATTTTAAGTGTTTATATTTTGATTTTGGTTAATGTTTCTTTTTTGTTGTCCTTCTCGAGAATGTCCCTTAAATGCTGCAGCATTTCCACAGCATTATCCGTCACAGTGTCAGTACCATTATCCGTAGCATTATTCATAGCATTATCCATAACATTATTCGTAGCATTATCTGTAACATTATCCGTCACATTATCAGTACCATTATCTGTAACATTATCAGTAATATTATCAGTAGTATTAGCATTAGTGTTCATGTTATTCAATGCCAAAATATTGACAAATCTTTTGTTGTAATATAGTGTTTTTTATGTAAAGAATAATGTTTTCATATAACCTTTTTCATGTAACCTGTAAATAATGTAGAAACTAGGTCCAGCTGGCTTGACGTTGTAAAACTGAAGAAAAAAAAACACTTAATAATAAGGAAGAAACCCAAACCCAGGTAAAATATTTAGGGGAGCTGAGACCCACAGACCTTGCAAGAAAGATCTGTGGCTCTTGTTTTAGTGGGGGGGGGGGATATGAAAGGATAAAACCTAAAGCCTTTTTAAAATTTAAATTTAAAATTAAAATTCAAAAACTTAAAGTTCCCAATTAATATTTTTAACTTTAATCTAAAATTTAAATGCCCCTTCTTTTAACCTTAATTCTAATACTTAAAGCTATTTTGCCCCTGTTAATGTTCTTTCCCAACCTAACATTTATTACTTTCAGAGATCATTTTTGGATGTTCTTTAAGATTAAAAAAGCTGACGTAAACGCAATTCGTAATTTGTAGGATCAGCAATGAAGCCCTGGAAAACCGCGCCTAACAACGTCATATTGCCCAGATATTTCTTAACCAATTAAAATTAGAGTAACACCCATTAGTTAGTATCGCGACCTGGTAGAAATAATGCGAATTAACGGCCTTTAAATAGCGGGAGCGCCTAAAACAAGCGGCTTTTTTGACCTAACACTTGCCTAATAAAATGCTGGCCAAAGAAACGAAGTTTTAAAAGGAAAGCGTCAAGTCACAGGGACCTGGTTTCTCCCAAAGATCTGCCAAAAAGGATTAATAAATCAGGCCCCAAGTGAAAATGTTGTGTCGTTATTTCTTTCTCCATCACACCTCATGATTCCACAAAATAACGCCGCATTGACTGTAGAACGCCCCGGCCATTCGGACGATTGATTCGGCGTGATCGCCAAAGTTCTCTCC
This sequence comes from Maratus speculifer, assembly GCA_964019185.1. Taxonomy (NCBI): domain Eukaryota; kingdom Metazoa; phylum Arthropoda; class Arachnida; order Araneae; family Salticidae; genus Maratus; species Maratus speculifer. The sequence continues at coordinate 211,129,860 of OZ025301.1, read as the reverse complement.
CCGGCACTTCCACGCTGGACGCGACGGATCTCTGAGCCTCATCCCCTGAAGGCACGCATCTCTCCACGACTACATCCCTCTCCTCGAATGATGACGGAACTCCCACGAACGTAGAGACTCGGGTTCCTTACATATATATATATATTTTTTTTTTTTCTTTTTTTGTTGAAATGAACACTCTTCGAAATCTACCTCCGCCTATAGGCCCAGCCGACAGGGATTTTTTTCTTTTTCTTTCTTTTTTTTTCTTTTTTCTATTTTATCCAAGTGAATAGTGCTGCCATCTTAAAGGATTATAGTTTACTATTAATTAAGGTTCGAGATAAAAGTTTTGTCGCCTACGCGCTATGTTTTCCGGTTAAGCGCTATTTATTTTATTTTATTTAGATTGTTACCACTATTTAGAAATAGTAATAGGCATCATATTTAATGGCAAATTAAACTATTCAGATGTGTCAATCCCAAAACTTTCTTCGATTTCATACATGCTAATATTTCAAAATTCGCTATCACAGCTCCAAAAATTAAATGACAATCTGTGCCCAGATCATGATACACCAGTACAGACCAATACCACCAGTACAGAGGTGGCAGTACAGACAACCACTTCATTCGGGTATTAAAACGCAGTCGGTCTGCCGAGTCATATTTTGATAGAAAACACTTAAAAACTAGATTCTTGCTGTTTACTCGCACTTTTAATATTTTATTTTCCTGCCCCCCAATCCTCCATATTTTCATACCTTTGGTTGCAGGAAAACTCAATGGTAAACCTACGAGTAAACCGCTAGAATTGGGTTTTTGGGTGTTTTCCCTCCAAGATATAACTCGGCAGACCGTTTTAAGATGTCGCTAAATTGAGAGTCATTTTTAGGTGCTTTCGTAATAATGTAAATTATAAATACGTAGCACCTATAGTTGTTCAGTCCGTCCTTCTCACCGCATATAACAACGTAAAAACTACCCAACCGAATCGTTTGAAATTTAAAATGTATAATTATTACAAAATTTCGTCGAGTCATTCCAAATTTTATGAAAATCAGATGTATAGATCAATTACAGGGACAATCAAAAGTATACCGTTACATTACGATCAACGGGGAAAAAAGTTTCAAATGTATTTTACACGTTTGAAATTTAAAATACATAATCATTACATAATTTTGTCGAGTTATTTCAAATTTTATCAGAATCGGATGCATAGTTCAATTACAGGGACAATCAAAAATATTCCGTTATATTACGGTCAATGGGGAAAAATGTTTCAAATGCATTTTAATGGTATTACACTCATTCGAACATAATAAAATTGATATGCATCTATAAAGTACATATTATACTATACATTCTGTACAATTTGTACAAATTTTGTATAAACTGTGGTGCAAAGAACATTTGTTATTGATTTACAAGGCCATACAAAAGTATTCCATTACATAATAGAGTGGGGAGAACATTGGTGCACATTTTAATTTTAATTAACTATTTACAATTTTATGAGATTGATATATGAGAGTGATATTTTTAAAACGTCGTTATCGTACGAATTGCTACACTTCACGTGCAATTTCCAACTTGTTCAAATAAATTTCATCCTAAAGTTAATTTTATTACTGTTTTATCATGTAACAAATGAAATTGTATAGTATTTTAACAACACTCCTTTTTTCCCCCATTGTTAATTTGCTGAGAAGTCCTAGTTTTCATTGAATTTCGATGCATCCAATTTCTTCATACTTTCACACTATGCATCCAATAGTTGTATACGGTAATTTAATAGCTTTTCGAAATTCTTGTTGCGAGTTTCAATTTTTATGGTGCTCAATAATAGGATTTCATATATCTAAAGGTACCTTTCAAGTTTTAGGTGCTATTCTCAATTACTTCAAGAACAAATTAGATTAAATGTCAGACAAATATAATATGAAGTTAAAAATTACTAACAGCTTCTGTACAAGTAGTCCTTTAAACCATAAACACTGTAAAACACAGTGTATATCAGGATGGAGAAAAGTACAAATACTTTTTTTTTTTTTGCAAGAAACTGTTAAACTTTTCCTATTAGAAAATTATTTTTCATCTTTATCGAAATTTTCTGTTGTTTCATTTAAAACGCACGGTAAACATATTGTATTAAAACTATTTTTGACAAAATATCTGTTTTTATTTAGTTAAAAATTAAACATTTTAGAGTGTACAAATAATTTTTTTGCCAATTGTATGTAAGATTTTATGAGATTGATATACGTTGATGAGGAATACTACAACTTATTTCCTGTATAAAAGAAATCAGACAGTATTACAGGGACACACAAAAGATTTTGCCACTATACTGTATCCGAAATACTGCGTGTACTATTACATCAAGATCTGAATAATTTTAGGTGTGTCCGTAATTATATAAAGAGCTAGCACCTATATTCGTCGTTCAGTCTGTCAGTCCCTCCATCTGTGTGCTCGCATATAACAAAGCAAAAACTGCCCAACCAAATCTCACGATATTTAAAATATATAATTTTAGCGTAATTTCATCGAGTCACTTTAAATTTTATAAAAATCGGATGTATAGTTTAATAAGAGGGACAATCAAAAGTACTCCATGTCATTACGATCAATAGGAAAAAGCAGTTTCAAGTACGTTTTAATGATGTTAAACTCTTTCGAATATAATAGAATTGACATGAACCTATGAAGTATACATATATTAAAATATACATTCTGTACAATTTGTGATGCAAAGATTATTTATTATTAAATTACAGGGCCACACAAAAGTATTCTACTACATAATGCTATACGGGGAAATATTGTTGGGGTGTGTTTTATTTATATTAAACTATTTCACATTTTATGAATATGATATACGTTGCGGAGGTGTAATAAAAGTTACTTCGTGGATATTTACAAGAACACAAAAAAAGATTTCGACCACTATACTACATCCGAAGTACTGTCTATTATAACAGCAAGATCTGAATATTTTTTAAACTTCGTTACAGTACGAACGCACCTCATTTCCTACGCTTCACGTGCAATTTTCAACTTGTTCTCTTTACATGTGTCAAGGTAAAACTACGCATGTAGCCACTTTCACAGGAATAAATTTTTCACACATACTTTATATACGTACTAGCCGCCCTTGGCGACCAGTTTGGTCTCCCTTGAATGTATACTAAGCATTAAATCAATTTGCTTTTAAAAAAGTTTCTGGGTCTAAAAATGATTGTTTGATCCGATCCACGGATTATACATCGGAAATTACGGTAGTATTATGCACAAACACTTTAAATATGGAAATTTGACTGCAAGCTGAGGTATGGTTAGAACAAGATATCAACAAATGCTATTACGAGCTCCTTAAAGTGAATTAGATTTATCTCTTCCATTACAATATTTATATACAAAATATGGTTTTTGGAAAATAGTGTAATAACAAATATTTAATTTACTAAGAGACTATGCATTTTCACCAACGATCTGAGAAATATCTTCACACAATTTAGGAGAGATGTTATAAATTCCAACCAGTTACAGTTGTCAGTTCCATAGGGATGATCTTTTTTTCAAAATTTTATTTGAAAGAACAAGCCTTGTCATCTTTTGATAAGTTGAATGAAGCTCTTGGCTCTGCTGGCTCATAAATATGAATTTTGAAATCAATACGTTCAAAGTTCAATACATTAATAATTCCAAGATACCACTTTTTATCATACACACATGTAACAATATTATTTTTCTGCAATATAAGCTATGAAAGGGCTTTGGATATCTTTATTTTCTGAAAATTACTTGAGGTTGATGCATGGTAACTTCGTATAAATGTTTCATTTACAGGAACAAGCTTAAATGGTAGAAACAAGTTTCAGGGACTGGCAAGCAGCATTGAAATTGGGGTTTTTAAACCAACAAGCAGGAATGTGTTTTGACACATTTGATAATGTTTCAATAAATATATCAATCTTAACAGCCTTTCTTTTTCCTTATTACTTTTCTGTTTTTGTCCCATGTCTTTTATAAAATATTCTTTTTTTATGTAAAATTATTGAGGCTTCTTTTAGCTATTGAAATTACTTAAAACAAAAATGACTGAAACCATACAAAATGTAACCTTCAGGCCATATATGTATAATAATTAATTAATTAATTACTAAGCTTTGGAAAAGACTTTATTTTCTGTTACAACAGTATAGGATCTGTTATCCAGAATGGTCGGGACCTCGGATATTCTGGAGAAGAGGTTTTTTCATAATTCGGAACACTTTACTATAACTTAACAAAACACTCTAAATTACAATTTAAATTAATATATAAGGTGTCTCTTGTACTGGTTGCTCCCGTATCTTGCATTATGACATGATTTTCTATTAATGGAAGTAACATCTTTGCTGCATTCCAAAAATTAGTTGTTCAATTGAAAAATATCAGTAGCTCATTTGAATTTTTTTTTTCTGCTGATCATCATCATTACTTTCATTAGGCATATCATTTGTCATTATGTCACATTCCAGTCATCAGATGACTTACAAAAGTACCATCATCAGCAAGGACAATTTTACACTGACTGTTGTACTAACAATTGAGAATCTGAACATGAATGTCACTTAGCTTAGTCCAGCAGATCTGTAATAATTTCCTAGTCTTCCACTTTATGTTCACTCACACAATCAAAAAATATCACAAACAGCCACTAATTGTATCACCTTTAGATATGTGTATATTTGTCTGCTATGTCCCATGCTTGATGTTAAAAATATCTTTAATTTTTATGTTTTTGAAATGAAACAAATTATTTTTCGGTTTTTATTTTGCATTCTGGTTTTTGGAACATTCTAGATACGGGGTTTCCGGATAAAGGGTCCTATACTGTATTATTTAAAGATAGTAATAAAAAAATAAATAAATAAATGACTCTTTTAGATAAATATTTACCTGTGACTACAATAAAACAGTATTTTAACAGTATTGTTTTGGCATATTGCCCTTACCGTATCTCAGCTTGTAGTTAAATCACCATCTCGAAATTTTTTGTACATTACACTACCATGAAATACTAACAGAAACCAGAACTTCAGATTTTTACCTTGTGCCCCACCAAAGATATGAAAGTCACAAAAATTTATTTTTAAAAATTTTTACAAATTTTTTTAACGAAGGGAAAATAAAATCCCAGATTGTGAGTAAAAAAAAAAAAAAATATTTTCGGCTTAGTTAAAAAAAAAAAAAAAAAAAAAAAAAGGTTACGTTGAAAATTTTCCTTGTTAAAAAAATTTCCTCTCGTAAACAAGCAAATTTTAGAAAAAAAAAAAAAAATTAAAATTTTTGCTGAAATTTCTCCCAATAAGGATTTATTTCAGGAAACTACTCTATTACTAAGTTTTTAAACCATTTTATTCTGAACAAATTGCTTCAAACCGTGCTTAAATTGGAGAAATAAAAGATGAGATATTTGCAATTCCGTAAATCCTCCAATCTGAGAAAATTGCTGTACACGGTGAAACAAATAAGGCGCCGTGCACAAACAAAAAATAATAAAACTAAAATAATAATAATTTTGAACTTCTAGCGTGTTAGGATTGTTGTACAAAAAATGTCAGTTTTTTTTTTTTTTTTAAATAGTCGAGCGACCAGTGCTACACTACTTGAAATGGATTGACCCAGTCACTAAGGAATAAAAAGTCGGAAATTCCACGTCAAGCATACAAATAGGGTGCTTTAGTACTATATTGAAGTTTTAAAATATTCAGATCTTGGTGTAATAGTATATAGTCCTTCAGATGCAATATAGTGGCCAAAATATTTTTTGTTTTCCTGTAAATACTATCTGCTTTTTATTATACAGAATGTAACTTGAGATAAACTTTAGCAACGTATATCAATTCTATAAAACATGAAATAGTTCAACATAATTAAAACGAGCACCAAGAATGTTTCCCCTATATCATTATGTAATAGAATACATTTGCGTGGCCCTATAAATTAATAACATATATTCTTTGTACCACAGATTGCATATTTTAATATATATTTTATAGATGCATATCATTGTTATTATATTCGAAATAGGATAACATCATTAAAATGCACTTGAAAAAAAATTTCCCCATTGGCCGTAATAATGTAACTTAATACTTTTGATTGTCCCTGTGATTAAACTATGCAGCCGATTTTCATAAAATTTTAAATGACTCGACAAAACTATGCAACAATTGTGTATTTTAAATTTCAAACGATTCGGTTGGGTAGTTTTTGCTTTGCTATATGCGGACAGATGGACGGACAGACTGAACTGAACGACGACTATAGATGCTACGTATTTACATAATTACGAACGCACCTAAAAATTCACTATCATTAAAATAATTTAAATTTCCACACATATAACAGCTGTAGGCAATAATATAATTGAATCTTCAATTTTTTTTCAGCATAAAAAAGTGGTTTTTTAAAAGAAGTTATCTATTTTTAAATGGATAAATACTGTATTATATTTGAACAACATAGTCATAGTCGAATTTTATTAGTCGAATATGTATTAGGTTATTTTTCTTTAAATAACATCATACAGGCAAAATATTAAAGGCTATTTCCATGAGTACTTGTAGTGTAAGTCACAGGCTACGATTTTTGGCTACCAGTATTATAGAACAAAAAAATGTGATTAGTTTTATTGACACATTCTCATTAATTGAATAAGGCCAATCAGACTTTTCGAAAATAACGGTGGCTAACAAGCATAGCAATTAATAAGTTATCTGACTTACACTAAAGAACCCATGGAATTAGCCTAAAATATATAAATAAATAAATAAAATAAAATAACTTTTTTTTTCTTCTTCAAAAGAGCACAAAAAGCAATTTAAGAATCATTAAAAAAAAAAAAACAAAAAAAAAAACAATGAATTATTTTTCTTAACATATTTAGAATAACCATTCAAATGTTGTGCGTAAAGCCTACTTACAAACTGAAGTATGTTGTATGTAAGAGAGAGGGGGGGGGGGAGACAATTTTCTTAGCGAAAATTTCAAGGGGAAATTTAGATGGTTGACTATTGTTTCAACAAATATTGAAAATTTTTTAATTATAAATATTTCAGGATTATATATGCCCAGAAATGAGTAGAAGAAACTGAAATTTCAAATGAAATTTAGACGACGGATTATTTATTTCTTATTTCAACAAAATAACGAACAGAGCAAGTTTTCTTAAGTTTTAAAAATTTTGCAGATCTCCACTTTTTCTAAATATTTCATCCAAATCTACTGCCCTCTGAAATTTCTCCTTATACAAAATCACGCAAAGTTTAAAATATATACACATTTCGTTTTTAAATTATCTATCCTATGTGTTATTTTATAGTATTTTATTACAACTGCAATCTGCTACAATTCTCTAACGCCTGACAATTTTATTTCTTTCTCTCCAAGCACATAATCATTAGAGCTTAAAGAAAAAGAATAATTAAATTTAAAATCATTAAAAAAAGGAAAAACTTATAATCTGGAATTATTTTTGGAGAGATGTGTAACATTAATTGTGCATTTACTAAGTGTTAGGTAGGATTAGATCATCTGAACTTGACATTATTATAGACTATAAGACTTTATAAAATTTTTAATTTAGTATATCTGATCTGTATCTTAACTTTTTATTATTTTGTTTGTTTTATCATCTCCCTTTATGCTTTAAATACTAATATTTATTTTTGTATTAAGTTCATTACTAAAATTTTCATAATCAACATTGAACAGTAGGATCTTTTCATTTATTTTTTATTTCTAAACTTCAATTAATTTTACATTAAAAGCGGAATGTACTAGTATAATTGCAAATATACAGAAGCGTCTCCTCCCTTTTCCTTCGCCCATCCTATCTACTTTCAGGCATTTCGCCAATTCCTTCCCGCCAAGGAAAGTCATTTTGTAGCAGAAACTCAAACCAATCAGATTAGGAAATGGCAAAAAGTAGTTGAGAAGTAAAATCGAGAGTAACAAATGTGTAGTTGAATAACTAGGCAAAAGATTAACAGGTAGATTGGTTGACGGGAGTGTTTGTTTGTAAACATACTCTCTTGTTATTTGCTCAACGATACACGAGATTTGTTTACTGGGCTGTTTTGTCTTGAATGTTGCAAGCTTTGTATTTTCGAACCATTTAAAGTTAAAATTAATTATTAAATAATTAGGCTGTTAGACTGAGAATTTCGTAAACAATGAGTCTGCCTTTTAAAGTTATGCAACGGATAGTATCGAAAGCATTTATTGCTGGAGGTTATTTAAGTTATTTTGGTTGTGTTGTTTATTGTACACTAGAGTATGTGGGGGATTTTGTAATTTGTCAGGGCCCTTCTATGGAACCAACTATAGTATCAAATGACATTGTATTAACAGAACATATATCTGTTATGCTGAAGAAGATTAAAAAAGGTGACATAATTGTGTCAAAATCGCCATCAAACCCTAAGCAGTATATTTGCAAACGGGTTTTAGCAATGCCTGGCGATAAAGTTCGCAAAGGTTTCTTAGCCAGTGTAGTTCCACAGGGTCATGTCTGGTTAGAAGGTGATAATAAATCAAACTCAACAGATTCCAGAGACTATGGACCAGTACCAATAGGTCTGATACGAAGCAAAGCTGTTTGCAGAATATACCCATTTAAAAGAGCACGCATCTTTGTAAAATCTTCTAAATAAGTTAGGTGACTTTAATTCAAATTTTCTTGTGAACGTTTTAAGACTTTAATAGTTAAAAATTGTAACTTTCCATTATAGACTTGTGGTGTGAACATCATAGAGTTGTAATTTATCTTTTTGAGGCTTATTGTGTTTTACAAATCTGTTCGGTAAAAGTTCAAAATACACAAAGAGAAACAGAGTACAATGTATAATATTTTTATTATAAATTTTTATATATAAAATCTATTTTTTGTGTTTTAAATTATTGATTTTTACATTTGAAATGTTTGCTGATCAGCCAGAAATGCCAGTATGAGAAGTTGCAAGTAACGCTAGCAGACAAATTTTAACCTCAAACTAATTTGCATGTATAATTTTTTACCAACATTTTGCAAGTTTAGCGACGTTATGTGATACAGAACGACATTTTGAATTTCTATTCATATTTATTGCAACAAAATTAAATTTGTAAGCTGTATTTTTAACAAATAAACATCAATAATATATAAATATTCCATAAGCTTTATGCTAATACAATGGAACTTCCATTTAACAAAGTCCATATTTAAAGAAGTTTTCCTCTCAACAAAATTTTCTGCAGAACTTTGATATAAGACATTATTAACATGTAAATTAATCGTTATATAATGAAGATTTTTCACCTTTGTGTGTACCGTATGTACTCGCATATAAGTCAAAAAAAGAACTTCAAAGTAGGGGGGTCGACTTATACGCGAGACCTAAAAAAAAAAATCTATAAATAAAATATCGGAAAATAGTTTGCTAGCGAATCGGTGCTGCAGCACCCCATTGTTTGTAGAGTACAGAATCCAAAATCCGGAACCCTTCTTACCTCGACGACCTTATATAGTCATTATGAGTTTATTTTTCAAAAAAATAATCAACCCTACCCTGTTGCAAAGAACAAAAAAAAAGTGTGTGATTTATGTCAAGAACACATTTCCAATACTAAAAAATAGAGATGGGCAAAATCGTCCCTTTTAAGGAATCGTTCCAGTCAAAATCATTCACCGAAAGGAATGAGTCATTAGAAATCGTTCCGAAAAAAGGATCGATTCCAAGAAAAAAGGAACAAATAAAAAAAAAATGAAACTAATTTGAGAAAAAATGAACAAGTCCAAGAAAAAACAAAATGAATCCGATTTTTCTTTGTCATTATCCGATTTGGATTTATGACATTAAGCATAATTTTTCGGACGATACATTTCGGAACGATTCCGAAGAATCGTTCCTTTTCAGAGTTGTTTCATTTCAAAATGAGTCTGAGGAATCGTCCTTTTTGGAGTCGTTTCATTTCGGAACGATTCAGAGAGATCGACCTTTTTCGGAATGATACTGAGGAATCGATTCTTTTCAGAGTTGTTTCATTTCGGAACGAGTCAGAGGATTCGCTCCTTTTGGGAATAGTTTAAAAAAGAACGGATTCTGTGAAATCTTCCCTTCCATTTTACAGACTGGAATCGTTCCTTCAGTTCCACTGCCGGAATCGTTCCTCAACAAATGACACATCTCTATTAAAAACTAATTAAAGTTAACGTTAAAACGACTTATTCAGCAAAAAGTAAGTTTAAAAGAAGTAACATCTTATACTGTTGTTTTTACCCTCTCCAAATCAACAGCAAACTGCGTTTGAGTGCCATTATTTCTCGCTATCCAGCAGGCCGATATTTCAAAATAACAGACTTTGTAATATTCCTGATTTGTGATCTGCAGATCACCGGTTATTTTGCTATTCACGGCAGTTGAAGGGAAGTTTGCGTCATTGCGCACGACATACATTCAGTACTTTTCAGCCAATGGCGTTTTATATAATTTTTTCCTTTTCAATGGCAGCACTTGTTATGTAGAAATGCTATTTGTTTGTATGTATAAACAAATTTTATTTCTTGCATAAAAAAATGAGAAAAAAAATATTTTTTTTTTCTTTGGAGGGGGGGGGGGGGTCGACTTATATGCAGGTTTTAATTTTTTTCTTATTTTTAACAACATAAGTTAAGGGGTTGACTTATATGTGAGTATATACGGTATACATCATTTAAGTGAAGAGGTTACTGTTGCGATGGATGTATGAATTTATTTCGGTGAATTGTATGAAAATGAAATTTATTTATTTATTTAATAATTTCAAATCTTTGCTAAGAAAGATAATTTTATCATACTAAGATAAACACTTTCTCTTGCCAATTTCCCCCACCTACATTTTGACACTGCAAAAGAAATGCAAATTTCATCGATCAGGCATCGAGTTTTGTAGATAGGACTCTGAAAAATTGCAAATTTCAATGTTTGGGAATGGAAAAATTACATTCCCAATTGATTTGTTTATCAGGCATGGAAAAATTGCAAATTTCGCCAATCAGGTACGGAAAAGCAGCAAATGTCTACCAGACTCAGAAAAATCAGGAATTTTGTGGATTAGCTTCATAAAAATCACAAATTTTGTCTATCAGGTGCAGAAAAATCATGAATTTTGTTGATTGCTTTCGTTAAAATCATGAATTTTGTCAATAGTCTTTGATAAAATCCCTAATTTTGTCGAGCTGCTTCATAAAAATTACAAATTTGGTCAATCAAACATGGGAAAATTGCAAATTTTGTCGATCGGATACAGATAAAATGAGAATTTTATTAAGTGCAGAAATATCTTGTTGATCGGCTCCTTCATTCATATATATATATATATATATATTTTTTTTTGCACTAGCCATTTACTTTTGTTTTTTAGCACTTTTAATAAAACAAAATTTACTTTCTCGAATAAAACCAACAAATATTATAACATCATGAAAATAATCATTGGTATGTCTGTTATATATATAAACTTAAAAACTATTGATACATCCTTATCAAATGAATTGGATATTTTGATTGTGTAAACTAACCTAGAGGTATAACGCCTTCCACTTCTGAAACTATATATTTTATTTAATTATAGGCCACAGATCACCTCCTTGAAACACAATTATTTCCATTTTATTGATGCGGCCCTCGACAAGCCAGACATTTAGTGTGGTCATAAAAAAACTTCCCTGATATATGTAAAATAATGACCTAACTGCTCAACCAATCAAAAAGAAATTTCAAATTCAGTTATTTAAAGGTATGTGCTTGAGATTGTGATGGTTTAAAACAATAGAGATCTCAAGGTTACAGTTAGTGAAAAAATTTCAAAATTTCCGAAGGCAACATTTTTTTTTCTGGCGCAAATTCATCAACACATTGAAAATGAAAATCATAAATGACATTGGAATGATACACGTATGACTAAAATTGTTTACGTATTCGGGGTACTCAATCCTAATCAGTTCCTATGTAATGTAATATTGAGCATTCTAAAACAAATGATTACATTTTAATGTTCACTATGTGTACCCAAGCACTACTCAAAAAAACATTTTAAAAGAAATTGTACAACATCACTCAGTTTACAAGAGAAAACAAAAAAAATCGGTTTCTGAAAAACATTGTCATTGGTCCTTTACAATAGTCTTTCTTGCTAGAGTTTTACACCTATAAATTTTCATCATATGTGTATCATTCCAACACCATTTATGGTTTTTCAATCCGTTGATAAATATGCGCATGAAAAAAAATATGTGTTGCCATTCGAAAATTTTGGAATTTTTTTCACTGCAATTGGAATTTTGAGAGCTTTATTGTTTTAAATCATCACGATCTTGAATGCATACCAGGGCTGGCAAGTTTCTGCCAGGGTGATTAAAACCACTGGTTATAACCGGTTAAAACCGGCATGGCAGAAACTAATTTCTGCCAGTAAGCAGCAAAAACTGGCAGAAACTAAGAAATAATACTAATAAATGCAATTATTCATAATTCGCAGATGTATTTAATATGTAAAGAATTTAGTTTAAAAAAAAAATAAAGATAATCAAAGTTATTCAAAGTAGATAAAAAGTTTCAAAAGGATCATATAAATATACTTTGTTGATATGATAGTCTTCTGTCACTTGAAAAACAGGAATTTTAATAACGGTAATCTGATACTGTATAAGTTTAACAATTGATGTTTACAGTTGAATTTCTATTTAAATTGAAAAAAAAAAAAGGAATTTACAAAAAATTCCATATTTTTTTAACATTGTAACTTAAAAATTATCGACTACGATATACAAATAGAAATGGGTTTTGTAAAAACATATAAATAAATAACTGTAGCACAAAAATAAAATTAAAAAAAAAATATATATGAAATATTTTATACAGTTATTTTAAAATATTGAAAGAAAAATTTGTTTGTGGAAAAATTGATAATATATTAATAGCATTCCATATTATAGGATTAATTTTGCTAATATTCCTTAAACTAGACTGCTTTTTAATTTGTTCTGAATGAAAAAAAAAGTTTGAAAATATTCTTTCAAGACCAACATTACTTACTGATAATGTCATTATTGATGATATTCTCAATTTTACCATTATTTGTTTCTAAAAGTGATCACCCATAGAAGGCAAGATATTTCCTAAAACTTCCTTGGTGAAATATGTTGCTGAAAAAGGAGTATTTTCTTGCTCTTTCTTTATGCTTAAATATCAATTTTGATCCCAAATACTTAGTATGAAGTAAATAAGCTAGCATAAAAGCTAACACTGCAATAAATAAGAATTGAATTTTGCATTTGTAAGTTTCCATGATATTTCCATCATTAAATAAAGTTAAGCAAATTTTATGAGCAGCTGCAATAGAACAGTTATATTTTTTCTTTTATCTAAAGCAACAGCAATAAATTTTAGCATTTGTAACAAGTACTTCTTTATAAATCATGATATTTATTTACAATTTTAACAACTGCTGTGTCCTTAATGTCATTTTCATGATTTTCAATGTTCTGCAAATATGGTTGATTCTTTGTGAGAGATTTAAAACTATCAAATTTTAATACAAATTAATTTATATTGCAATTTAAATTATTTACAATATTTTATTTGCCATTTGATTTATCCTGAATAAAATGTATATAAGCAATTTAATACTACTAAAAAAGTCTCAGATTATGTCATAAAATTAGTTTATGCCAGTTGTTGCCAGTTTCTACCGGTTAAAACTGGTTATAACCACTTTCTGCCGGCAAAAAGCCAGCCCTGGCGCATACCTTCATATAAGTACATCTAAAATTTCTTTTCAATTGGTTGAGCAGTTAGGCTGCTAGGGGTTCAGAGAAGTTTTTTTTTATGACCACCCTGTATTTGTAAGTGGCCCTTCTCTTGAAAAGATTGTGCATTCCTATAGTAAATGGTCTAAGGAAATTTATTTCCTAAAATACAATTGTGAATGCATTCAATTTATGTTTTAAGTGTGATAGAGAACTGTGGCACTTTCAAGTACTGCCATTTCATAAAGGGTTAATATAGCTATGAATCTTGTCGTTATTGAAAGATATCGAGTAAAAATATAAAACAATCACTCTTTTTTTTTTTTTTTTTCTAGCCAAAATGTTCAATTGCCATTTTAAATTCATACTACAGGGTGTCCCAGAAGTAATGGAACTAAGTTTAGGGGGGGGGGGGTAGAGGACATTACAAGGATTCAGTTTTACATAGCAACCCATGGTCGGAAACGTTTTCCTGGAACAGAAGGGATGACACAAAACACAAGAAAGACCAGACACGAATAAGAGGAGAAAACATGTTGTTTATTATCCTTAATACAGCAGAAAACTAAGAAAAAAGAACATTATAAAGAGGCAACGATCGTCATGAAAACAGGTGTTCAAAATTATGATCCCAGGCCGTGATGCACGGAGCGCATTTCCGGCGCATGAATGATCTAATGATCTTGAAAATACCAAGAATGTCCCGAACTTCCCTAACAGCTGCCACGATTTATGTAACAAGTTCCACAGCACTTCCCAGCATTGTCTCAGTATTTTTGCAGCTCTAAGAATAATAAATGTGTTTTCTTTCAATGTTCGTGTCCTTTCTTTCTTATGTTTTGTGTCATCACTACCATGCCAGGAAAACTTTGCCGACCATGGGTTGTTATGTAAAATTGAATCCTTGTGATGTACCCTACCTCCCCTTAAAGTTTGTCCCAATATCTGTGGGACACCCTGTATAAATATTTTTTTGCCTTTAGGAAAGTGTTCTGGATTGAATGTTCAAGAGATGATGATGATAATATCTATAGGTTGATTGATTCAAGTGGAATCATTTATACTGATTTCTATATTTAAAGAAAAAAAAAAAAAAAAAAAAAAAACTTACTACACAGTTAGAAGCCCTGTAAAATAATATTGGATAACAGAACCCCGCAGGTTATTGGGTCATAGGCTATTTTATTGTAAACAACTTATTTTTTCAATTTTAGCTTTTGCCAACATTGCACTGTTGTCTATATTTCAACAACATGTGTCAGCTCAATTATAGCTCTGCTTTTACTGTAACAGATTGCTGAATATTTAGTTTTTTCTTTTGTTTTACAAACAATGTCAATTTAGCTGAATTTCCTCAGTTTTTTATTAAAAAACAATAAGTATTTTTACCAAACAATCTTTTTCTTTAAGGATTAGGCCTAAAAATACAGTAATATTATCAGAGGTCTATTACTGTTACTTGTGACAAATGTAAAGCTAGTATTTTAGTTACCCTATAATTTTTTGAAGAATGGGATAATTTACTTTAATTGTTACTTTCTTCTATCTACAATAGAAGAAAGTATAGTAAAAAAAATTTTTTGTTTGATGGATCTACACATTTTAGAGATGAGATATCCCCCAAAAACATATTTATACATGTCTGTCTGTCACCATTGTATCATGGATAAGCGTATGAAGTTATACGCAGAATTAAACCAAATTTTTTGTGTATGTTTTGAATATGACCAGCAAGTATTCCTCTAATTTAAAAATGTTGCACCAGAAAGGGATGCTGGAATAATACTGAGTTTTGAGCTATTTTCATTATTGTACTCATCGAGAAACACATAAAGTAATGTACAGAATTAAACCCCATTTTTAGTGTATTAGTCCAGGAGCCGGCCGTCGATTTTCCTATGTATCAAGTACAAGGACCGGACATACATCAAAATGTAGGTTTAAATGTGCACATTAAGAATATCACTGGCTGCCAGGTCCTATCCTGCCAGAACACAGTGGCAGCCGAACTTTTATGACATCAATTTTGAGTGTTTTCCTACATTTTGATGCATGTCCGGTCCTTATACTCGATACATAGGCAAGCACTCAAAATTGACGTCATAAAGTGCGGCTGCCACCAGGTTCTGGCAGGATAGGACCTGGCAGCTAGTGATATTATTAATGTGCACATTGAAACCTACATTTTGATGTATGTCTGGTCCTTGTACTCAATACATAAGTAAACACTCAAAATTGACGTCATAAGTGTGCGGCTGCCACTGGGTTCCGGCAGATTAGGACCTGGCAGCCAGTGATATTCTTAATGTGCATATTGAAACCTACATTTTGATGTATGTGACAGCCAGTGATATTCTTAATGTGCACATTGATACCTACATTTTGATGTATGTCTGGTTCTTGTAATCGATACATAGTCAAACACTCAAAATTGACGTCATAAAAGTGCGGCTGCCACCAGGTTCCGGCAGGATAGGACCTGGCAGCCAGTGATATTCTTAATGTGCACATTGAAACCTATATTTTGATGTATGTCCGGTCCTTGTACTCGATACATAGGAAAATCAATGGCCGGCTCCTGGACTATATGTTTATGGCCAACAGGTTCTCTTCTAATCTGGAAATATGCCACCAGAAGGGGATGCTATAATAGAAATTTTGTGTATGTGCATTTTCGTTATTGTACTATAAAACTGTATAAAGTTATGCACAGAATTGAATAAAATTTCTTTATATGTTTTTGGTTATGACTAGCAGTTTCTCATTAAATTAAAAAAATACTCTGAAGGAAAAGATTGCTATAATAGTGTTTTTTGTATAATTTTCTCAATTTTTCGTAGTTTTATTGTCCATTGGTGGATCATGCAGTGATGAGAACTTGTGTTTTGCTAAGCCAGCTATTTACAAACAGCTGATGTACAATAGAATAACAGAAAACTAGTGGTTTTAATTAATATAATGATCAAGATTGACTCTTTTTTTTTTACTTTGACTGAAACAGAGATTTATAATGAAAATCAAAGTTGGTATAGTATTGAACTAATAATGTTGAAGTATTAACATCTGTAACTACTTTTTAAAATATTAAGATATGAGTTAAAAGAAAGTTTTGGGATTGACACATCCATCTGCTTTTTTGTTTGAAATAAAGAATATTGTATAATATCTTATTAAAATTATATGATAAAATTTTAAAAATTCCTTAAACCTTACAAGAAACCTGTTGTGGGGCATCAAACCAAATTTTTTAAGTGAGATAGTCAACCCCGAAATTTTACGATAACAGAGGAAGAGGTACATAAGAAAAATTATAAAAACAATAAAAAATAGTTCAGTTCAGTATAAAAATATGGTTATATCCTCCATGGATTTTTCAAACATTCATTCATATATTTAAGATGTTTTTTCATAGATTTTTCTTGTTAATTTTCCCCTCTAATAAAATGCACATGTAGATTTTACTTATGCTAAAGTAATGTATTTAATTCTTATATTTATTGCATCAATAATCTAATAATTATTCATTTGGTACTTTTTTTAAAGACCTTGATAGAAGAGATTTCTCTTACAATGGTGTTTAGTGGATTCATAATTTATACAATCTGACTTCTTCTTATTATTTTTTTTTAAGTTATTTACACTTTTTGAAAAAGGACACAATATCCCAGATTAAGAATAAAAAATGAGTGCGGAAACATAGACCTATGTTGAAGTTAGTTGATCATACCTAAGACAAAATTCTTTAACATCTTATCAAAAAATCTAATTTCCCTTTGATCTCACGAGATCAGAATGGACTTTTATATTCACTTCTCCTGATCTTACATTATTAACTTGGCAAAAGATTTTTATTTCTCTAATTTTATGATTTGTGCATGTGTCATTTTTCAAGCTTCATCCATATTTTTTAAATATTTCTCAGATTTTTCTGAATTATTAAAATGCTACAATGTCAACAAAAAAAATCTTGACACTTAAGCCACAATCTCTATGTTCAAATATTTTATTTATTTTTTGTCTTAAATAGAAGAGGCAGGTGAGAGTTTCTATCACACGTTGGTTATGTGGAGTATGGGCCTTGCAGTTTAACATGATTAGAGTTCTCTCTTTATTTTTTTTTAGCTCTGATAATGATTTGAAAAGCAGAATTTTTAAAATTATTTTCTCTCTTAAAAAAACCCCTTTTCAGTGCAAAGAATTGAAGTAAAACAACTACAATTGTTGAACAACTCCATGCTTTGACTTTATTAGAAAAAAATGTTCCTGCTAGTCGTAAAGTCTTAGATTTACAAGCATCAGGTCAAACTATGTCTTAAAAAAGGAAAAGCCGATTTATCATGCGTCAGTACAGCAAAATGAAAAATTGGTTAAGAAAGAACAAGAAAAGCTGCAGCCAGGTCTGATAATTTTCTAAAACATGAAATATTATTAATACCAAATATAACAAGTACGGAAATAAAAAAGAAACATTGCTAATGAATGTATCAACAAGGACCATCTGTCACAAACTTAACATTTTTCATTTAATGTCAAGATTTTTTTTTTTTTTTTTTTTTGCTGGCATTAATTAAATACTTTTAAATAATTGCCAAACAACTATTTTTTAAATGGTCACAAATATTATGGCTATGTTTTATTGCTTGTGTCCCAAACTTTGCAGAATTTCAATTTTTAAACCACCAAATAAGGCGAAAAATGGGTGCTTTTCCACTATAGTAGCTTGGTGCAATTTAGGCCCAATAATTAAGAAGTTGCCAAATGATACAAACTGCTACTAGAAAAAAAAAAAAAAAACTCTTTATGAACTTTATTTATGCACACGATATGATAGGATGAAAAGTAACCCCCTTTTTTAAACCTAAAAATTAAATTCTAAAATAAAAAAAAATATCAGCTATTGTTTAACTTTATTCTAAATATTAAAATGCATAATCCCTAGAGTCCCTGATAACTTTTTTTTTTTAGTCTAACATTTATTACTTTCTCTCATTAAAATTAAAACATTGTTAAGATTAAATCTGTGAGTTCGCAATTTCGGTAGCACTTATGGATAATATTCCTAGGTTTGGCAAGTTTCTTCCAAATTGGAAAAAAAAAAACATACAGAAGAAAAAGGTTTCTTCCAAGTGGAAGAAACATTTTTTTAACGAAATAACAATATAAGTTGCAACTTTGTACGATACAATAAATTCATTTTTCTTATAGATAATCTTAAGAAAATTTAATTAGAACTGGACATTTAATTATATGCTAAATTAATAATCACCTTTTTTTAATTTTTTTAGCAAAATCATGCACACCTGACTAAAGCTTTTCATAATATCTCATTGAATACCTAAAGAAATTTTTTTAAATCCAAAATACACAAAATCCATTTCAATTTAACTAGCATATTTTTATTAAACTTCTTCAACTAGTTGTAAGTATGTGAATCTTTTATCTATTGTGGGATTAAATTTTACAGATCAGGGTATAAAAGGCAGTGTTTTGAATTTGCATCCATTTTATTAAGGAAAGAATGAAAAAGGTGCAGACTCCAGGATTCTTTATACATATTTTTTTTAACTTCAGCTGTGAATTTAGATTAACAAACTGATAACTAAGAAAGCAGGGGTGATTTTGGGTGAAATGTTTTTTTCGGAAATTCACATCGCATTTTTGGAAATTTATTCACGATCTTCAGACGAAATCGGCATTTTCCCGCGATCATCAGACGAAATCAGCGATTTATCTGCGATATTTTAGCAAAATCAACGATTTATTGCGATCTTTTATCAAAATCGGAGGTTTTTCTGCGATCTTTTGACAAAAACTGCGTTTTCCCGTGATTTTTTAAAAAAGAAATCAGTGTTTTTTTTTACGATCTTTACACAAAATTTGCATTTTTACATTATCTTTTCTCGAAAACGGCGTTTTATCCCTGCGATTTTTTAACGAAATCGGCCTTTTTTTTTTAATGATCTTTTGACAAAATATTTTTATGCGATCTTTTATCGAAAATGGCATTACATCTCCAATCTTTAGACGAAATCGACGTTTTCCTGGGGTCTTCAGACGAAATCAGCGTTTTATCTGTGGTATTTGATGAAATAGTCGTTTTCTTCTGCAATCCACACGGGAAATTCACGTTTTTCAGCAATCTTCTGATAAAGTTTGTTGACAAAAACATTGACGAAATCGTCGTTTTTTCACGAAATCTTGACGAAATGTGTGCTTTTTTGACGATCCTTTCACGAAACAGGGCTGTAACCAACGAGTCATGCCAGGGGGTGGGGCTCCAAAATTTTTCTGGGGGGCTAACATTTTTTAACAATCTATATATTGAGTAAACTAAATATAGCTAAAACTGATAAAATGGACGTGCCCATAGAGGAACCTGTCTAAAGTAAAATCTCTCTATAACGGAACTTTTTTATAAGGAAATTATTAAATGCAAAATACTTCATGATAATCAAAAATATATATATATATATTTCTTTTTCAAAAATAAAAATTTTCCAAAATTATTGCAAAGTAAAAAATATTTTTACATAATAAGTAATTAAATTAAGAGCATGCATATTATTATATATATTTTTATGTACTTTGACTTTTTAGTGCCTATGCAAGTGAAGTCAAGTTCAATATAAGTATCCAATAGATACCCATCCAATAAACTATGAAATTTTTTACGATTTAATATTTAGTTTAAAAAAAATAATTTTACCATTTTTGTAACATTTTTTCTTATGTTATAAATGTATATTCTCAAGTAAGATTTGCAACTATAATTATGGTTAGTATCAAATAGTGTGTTTATACTGGCCATTATGGTAAAAATAGCAATATAAATATAGCAATTAAAATATGGGATTCTATGTCAGAGTTCAGTGATTGAAAATTGAATTTTTTTTCACAATGTTTTTGCTGAATTTTGTTACAATTTTTAATGGATAATTGTTTTTGATTTTGGCTTAGCTGGTGTAGACTCATAAAAATCAATGTACATAAATATTCATGGTAAATATAATACTCTTGATTTAATTCCTTATTAATTATTATGCAAATACAATTAATGGTTTTATCTATCTATATATATTGTAACAGTTTTTGAAGTCTGTTTTATTTTTGGTAAAAAAAAGTTTATATTTTTAATTTTTAGTTAAAAGTTAACAGATTTTGCATGATTGTTTTGGTTGAAATTACAGACATCAGCTTAATTAGTTATTCTTATTTTAATTTCATATTTTTAATATTTTTAACTAACAGCAAGCTGTGATTTATTTAATTTTATTAATATTTAGTTTTCTGTTGTATTATTAGATCATTTTAGAAGTCACGCTGTTCTAAATACGATTTAATTTAGTGATGATAGAAGTTTCTCTTTAAAACTAATTTTGCCTGGCCTTATTTTATTAAAAATAGTAGGGATGGGACGAATAGTGATTTGGCCGAATACTAACTTTTTTCCAATAAAGAAAATAAATTTTGATTATATATAATTTAAAAAATAGGAGCTCATTAACTATTATTAATCTTAAATGTGCTTTTAAATGTATTTTTAAATTTAAAAAACTTATTTTAACACAAAAAACTTATGAAATTGCAATATCTTTTATCCTAATGTACATCAAATTTATCTTCAGTAAGTCAGGATGGGAAGATATTCCCATTAAATATGAAGAATGTAGTTCACTTTTATTATCAAATGATACTTTTAATGCATATCTAGTTTGACACCAGTTCTGTTTTCAGATGCACCGTTGTATTTGGAATAGTGATATTTGATATTTAATTTTGAAAATGAATCTTAGTTATTACAGTCTAGTGAATGAATTTTTTCATTTCTTACTTTATAGAAAATATTTATGAATTTCATAAGATCCTTTTTTATAAGTGCATGGAATTTGAAGACACTAATAAATATTAGAGTGTTTTAGAATAAGACAGTGTTTTTACTTTTTTCTATAAGTGTTTTTATATCTTGAATTGTAATATATCAATCTCTAATGAAGACATTTCCCGTACAATTAAACCTCCAAATTGGGCAATTTCTAAAATATCCCTAATTTTTATAGAAAATACAGAAAGGCTGTAAATTTTTTAGTTTCTGAATAAATGTATATTTTGTAAGAAAGAATGAGAAGAACTTCATAAATGAAGTAGCAAATTTGGATTAGGGAAAAAAATTTTAATTCTTTAAATCCTAAATTTATTTGGCAAGATATCTTTCACTATTCAGCGAGATTTTAGAAATATTCATTCGGCTACAGGTATCCGGTCAACAAGCCTTTAATATTCGGCCAACCGAATATTCGGCAAAAGGGCCGAATACCAAATAGTGGCCGTATATTCGTCCCATTCTTAAAAAATAGGATTTATAAACCCAACTATTTAATAATTCACAATAATTAAATTTAAAATTCTGCATATAATTATATAATTTCAACTATGAATCATTATTTCAATTATATATTAATTTCATATTTTTGAAACATATCTGACTTAACCCCTTTGAGACAGGAGCCTATTATGAAATGTAGTGTTTTGTCACCGGTTTTTAAAACAAAAAATTGTGCCTTATTAAATCGAAAAAATGCTCTCGATTTAATAAGGCAAATTTTACAGAAAAATTTTACTCGTGAGGATAAAAAAAGATTGAGCATTTTTTGCTGCACATACATGGGTCGCTCGTCCCCAAGGGATTAATGACAGTTAAAAAAAAAATAAATAAATTTGATTTTAATTTTATATTCTTCAATACTGTTTTTTTCTGCATTGCACACTTTTCCTAAAATTAGTCCAATGTCATTTGAAAAAACTGACAAACATTTATTATTGAAACATATGAACAACTTTCATTAAATGTGAGGTGACTTTATTATTAAGTGTTTTCCTGTTTCAATTGATCTTAAAAAATACTTTTCTTCCACTCAATAATGAGAATATTCATTGTGATATGAATCTCACAGTGTTTAGTTTATCGTAGCCTTTTTTATTCCTTTCTTCATTTAAGCAGCGAGAATTCCTTAAATATAAGTCTGTATTTTTGATTTTACGATTGCACATTGTGAGTTTGACGCTCTTTGCTGTTTTGTCGGAGCGCGCTGTCCACTTGCTCCTGCGTCGCGATGTATTATGATGACGTCACGGTGGACTTTGATCCGCCCTCGCTTCTTCATTGCATACAATTGCATCACATAAGGGCATTCCGTTGCGTGCGTAAAACAAATTGAAATAATCCTTTTAAAATGATTTCTTTTAATTTGCCTTTTAAGAGAGTGACGAAATATTAATTCTCTAATCAATTTAAACTTAGCGTCCTTTTACTTTTGACTCCCTGTAGAATGCATTTAAATACTAAACGCGGTTAATTTTAAAGCAGAATTGAGTCTGATGACAAGTTAAAGGAATGTAAATTGGAACGGTAGCCGCCGGCCGTGCCATGCGCATTCGGCGAATCGCAAGAACAACTCGTAATATAATTTCGCCTGTTATAGAATTCTTACAGGTTTTCCCATATTCATTTTAAATTAACTGATGGGCTGCTCCTTCAAGTGCATGTGGATTAAAATCTCTCCGAAGCATTTTCGCAGATCTTAGGGTGGTGACCAAAGTTAATTTTCCTGACAAGAATATAATAAAGAAGTGGATGTTCTCTTCAAAGTCTGTCTTTTTTCACAGCTTCTGTCTTCATTCTTCAGTCATCGTATCTCAAGTAAGAATTATCCAACTTTATTTTATTAATCTAGATTATCTTGATCTTAAAAATAACGATCACGTTAACAAACTTAACGACACAACGCAACAACACCCTTAACTTTTTTTTTCATGATGCATTCAAGAAATGATTTTCTTTCCATTTGTTTAAAAATTTCATTTTCTCACATTCAGGTGCCTAAGAATTGAATATTGTTTTCCATTTTCTTATAAATGCCATATATCATGAGTTGGTCATTTACTACCCAACGACTAGTATTTCGTCATTAACTGCCATGAAAATCAACCGACGTCAAATCTGCCGTCATACTTTCACAAATTATTTTTCTGTTACAGAAAAATGTAAAATGCTTTTGATTTCTTACAGTGTAAATACTTGCAAATATCTTTATAAATAAAATTATTTCACAAATATGTCAAAAAGTAGCTTTTTTAGGTTGAAAAACAAGCTTATAAAACACAATTACACAGTTTTATTCTTTAAGACAGAATAACCATATCTGCTAATTTTATGCCTTTATCAATAAAAATTATTATGCAAGTGTTAAAATGTGTTTAATGCACCATACACCAAATAACCGAAGATATTTTTGTCGTAATCTTATAATAAACTTAACCTTAATCATGTTTTTTTACTTAATTTTTTTAAAGTTATATGACAAATTGAAAAAAAAAAAAAATAAATAAACATTTTCATTGAACACAAGAAAAAAGTTAGACGAAAATTAAAAAGATACCCTTCTCCTACTTTCCTAATACATTCCTGCCACCCTATCTTTCTAATTTTCAAACATTCTAGTTTCTATTTGATATTTCAACATTAACTAGATCCACTGACATATTGTCAACAGGCAAACCATTAAAATTTAGAAATATAGGTTTTTAATGACTATGTTTTAGTTAAGACTTTGACCATTGCTTGACTAATTGTCGGTCAACATGAGCAAAATGTGTCCATTTATCCTGTGTAAGATAGTTGCTTTGAAAATATAACGATGTACAAACACATGTGGTGGCCACTTAGTACATCTGAACTTAATTTTTTTCAGGGGAAAGAAATGTTCCTTTAAAATGCGTTCCGAGAATTGTATTAAACCGCTAGCAAGTTAACAGAAAAGAACTAATCCAATAGGGTTTCGAATACAAAATTTTTGGCATATTCCTATTTTATTCAAGGCAATTATCATAAAAAATCTAAAAGAAATTCTTGCTGTATTTTTTTTTTTAGAGGAAAGTTAAAATATGCATTTTGTTAAAAAAATAGAAAGTAAAGAAGCCATTAGAGGGGGCTGAGCCCCCCCCCCCCCAAAAAAAAAAAAATTTGATTATGCACAAGGACTCAATAAGCACATTTTTTGACAATTTTTTCAATTTTTTATTTTATTCTTTTTGCAATGAAGTAATAATTTTTGTAATTACTAATGGACTCTACAAATGGTATCGAACACACAGAACTGTTTACATTTTCACTTTTTTACATTTCATACCGCAAGCCATTTTAATATAACACATATCTCACTGTAAAAATGCTATAAGAAACAAACTACTATTTTGTTTACTTCAGCTATATGTTAGAAAAATTGGTGTGAATGGAATCTAACATTTATATACATGAAAATAATAATAATAATAATAATAATAAATAAAAATATAGAAATGAGTATCCTATAAGATACATTGAGTCTGAAGAGGATAATACTTTGTAAATGTGTAATGTAAAATGCAGATGAAAGAGATAATTTGAGATAGTATGTAAAAAGTTTAGAACAGAGTTTTAATTACAGTATAAGATATACATATGCTATTATAGATAAGAACAGGATGCAAAGACAAATTAGTTTTATTCATGCACTGTGTAGTATTTAAAAAAGAAAGCATTTCTATAAGGGAAAAGGAATCTTTACAGATTCTTTAAGTGTCAAAAAGTGGATAAAAATTAACACTAGAGATGGGTATTATTTAACATAACAGGATAAACATTTTTAATATTAACCTATAACTTATTATCCAGCAACAGATTAACAAAAAGTCCCTGTTAATTTTTGAAACATCTCATATGATAAGCATTAATAATAAAAAAATAATAAAAAAGAAGAAACAACTAGCATAATTGAAAATTGTTTTAGGAATGCATATTTAAAAAGTAACAAAAATTAAATTATGGAAAAGCCACTTTCTAATTTGTAAATTGTATTTGAATTTAAGTTAAAGAATTTTTATTATTGCAAAAGACAATCCCCTAACAGCATTAAAATGCTTTTGAAAGAGAGAAGGGGGGAGGGGGGAAGCAAAAGCTCTTTTTCCGAAAAAACTATCAGACTTTTTTTTTTTACGCATCAGTCCAACTACAATACCAAGACATAAAAAATCATTTTGGTCTGAACAAAAGGAGTCAATCAGAGCAATTTTAGTCATATCTCAAAAGCTATTGGTTGTTCACAAACATATATTAGTAGATACTTTCAATTGATGGTATGAGTATAAACAGGTTAATAGAACAAAATTTAAAAACATCTCACTTCGATTCTTGCTAGATATTTTATCTTTTAAATGTTTTATAGTGCTCACAGTTACAAATATTAAAACATTAGAATCAGTTTTAGAATAATTAAAACTCCATTTATTCAAACAAATGGTTAGAATATTGGAATTTAAATGCCGGGCACCGGGTTATATGTACATACATAAACATGTATATAAAACACTGTTGCTAGGCTAATCGAAAAGTACCTTTAAAAGGGATATTATGTAGTCCTGGTATTTGGAGGGGGAGGGGGGTATTCTAATAATATAGTGTAGAATTTGTTTATTGACCAAGTGCTTATTATTTTGTCATTATTGCATTGTTAGAAAATGAGAACTGGAAATCATTATTTCTACAATTTAATTTTACTGAAAAAAAACAAAAAACGTATTGTAAGGGCATATAATTTTAATACAATTGTAATTAATTTGAAAAATGTACTTGTATGTACAAAATTTGTAAGAATGGCATCTGATTAAAAATTTATAAATGTTTTGTGTTCTTGTGGGATAAGCTTTGTATGTGTGCTGATAGATATGGCTTCAAGAATGTCAAACTTCAAGTCAAGATATCAATGAATGAAGATCAAATTTCTCTTTTTAAAAAATAGTTTTATTAAAATGCTGTTTATTTTTATGCAGGGTATTTCTTATTATCATTTACAAAAAATTAATTTCTAAATGTTAATTTTGAGGCAAAATACCAATTGTAAAAAATTTTTACATTTTGTTCTGCAAGGTATAAAAATCAATTTACATTAAAATAATTTTTTAAATAGTTAAGAAAATATAAATTTTATACAATGCTCTGTAAGTTATGCAATTTCCTATAACTTTTATTTAGAAAATTTTTTTGTGTGATTTAACAAGTAAAACAGCAAAAAATTCTATGAACAAAACTTACCGAGTTATGATACTTATGAATTTTCAACAAGGAAAAATGTGGTTTTAGCACAAGAAAACACTGATAGTGCATGGAATACAAAGTGTCATAATTAGGTAAATTTTTGTCTTGCGAAAATTAAGTTTTCAACCACAAGCTGATTTTAATGGTGTAGATTTATCTCAACTACAAAACAACATCTATACTCACGTCCATAAAATATTCAAGATATCTTGTTTAAAGGCTAATTAAAATGTCTGTTGACAGCATACCCATTGATTAGTTATATGTTACAAAAATAACAGGTTTTTGAAACCTGTTATTTGTGCAAGTGGTGAATGATGTAATCTGTTAACTAAAAATAACTCAATTTCTCATCTCTAATTTACACCTATCCCTACAATTTTAAAAACTTTTGTAAATGCCTGTCAAACCTGAAGTTCTTAAAAATACTTTCTGAAAAAAAAAAGTTTTCCATTTTGAATTTTATATAATAATGCTTTGGGTATAGTTCTTTTATATTGTAATTTTATTTTAATTTTGAACGTATGTTTTATTTTCTATTAGTTTCACCCAGTTTTTTTTTCCAGTTTCTACTACTGTCCTGAAGAAACCTCACTCTATGCCTGAGATTTAGCCGAGCTGTTATTTCATGATAAAGTCCCAATCCATTAATCAATTTCTAACCACTAAAATTCCTCTTTTTTAGACAGCTGTCCCTCTTGCTAAGAATAATCTAAATTACTTCAATTTATATGTGGAACAGTCATTTTTTGTGGCTTTTGTAGCCAACATGATGGCTAAATAAACTACTATCACTCGGAAGGGCAGTTCTGGATCACTTGCGATGGATGACTGGTGCTTCTCAACCCTGTTGGACCCGATTTAATTATAAACCTATTCAATATTTTGACTTGAAATTAAACACAAAAATAAATTATAATCTGTAGATTTGCACTTTTTTTTTTTTTTTTTTTTTTTTTTTTTTTACACACAAAATAACTTAAGAAAAATTTTAATTTATTTTACATGTTTTTCCATTACAGACGTATTTTTGCAAATAAAAAATGAAACCAGTATATTTTCAGAAAAATAAATCATGGAGTTAGCAATTATTGATAGAATCATGATTAGAATGATTTTTTATACTTTAATTGTTTTTTTTTTAAAGTGGCAAAAAAATTGTAAACAAATAAAATTGTTAAATTTGTTATATAAAGAGTTATTTGAATTTGAAAGTTAAAAATTAAACTAAATGAAACATTATTATGGTATATGTAACATTATTTAAAAATAGTTTGCCGTTTAAAAAAAAATTATGGAATGTATGAGTTAATTCTAATTACATTAATGTTAACTCTTACATTTCTAAAATCAAAATGCATAAAAACATTAAATAGTATTTTTGCTTAAATAGAATGCAAAAATAGATACTATTCGATTATCCCGTCAACCGATTTCGCCAAATTATACAAATCACAAACAGTTGGTCTAATTAAACAAATTGACATAATTTTTATTTTAAATAACAAAAGAACATAAATTAATAAAACATTAATACAAATGAAATACAAACAATGACATACAAATGAAACTTCGTATTAAAAATTACTTTATGGCATAACAAACACTTAATACAAGTATATAATTACGTGAAAGTGACTTTTTTATCATTATTGGCATTTGATCTTTTAGTTTGGTAGTATCTTTTTAGTTGACGGGATAATCTAGTACCAGAATTAGATAAGAAAAATATTGTTACTTTCAAATAATTTTCGAATGAAATAATGCTTTGCAGATCCAAACAAAGCATGGCTATTGCTACTTTAGAACTACAACATACTGCTCTTAGCATGAAAACTTAATTAAACAGTATTCTAAATGTAGTTTTCTCCCCTATGTAACAAAATTGAAGGTTAACAAATTTAAAAGCAAATTTGGTTTTTACACTCACAAACAAACTGTGGTATTTATTATCAAGTTCTAAGAAAATTTTATGTTTTATAAAAACAAAATTGTACATAAAATAATTTGCTTTGATTGAAAAATTTGAACACAAATGTAAGCTCAATGTTTTTTAATTGTCTTATCTGTTTGTACGTTAAACTGAAGAAAATCAAAACAAGAAAATTGCTAATAAAGCTGTAAATTACTCTAAATTAGACAGTTTTATCTCTCAATAACAGTTTTAATTAATTATTGTCTCTCATTAGGTAAATACTGTCTACATTCTGTATTTAAAAATTCAGCTTCAACTCTAGGTTGAAAAAATTCATTTTAGAGGGGGTGGGGGTCAAAAGGAGGAAGCTAACTAAAGGCGTGCCAAAGCAAAAGTTATCAACAATCAATAACAGGAAGAGAGAGAGAGAAAAAAAATTATATTGAAAATTCATTTATATTGCAAATATATGCAATATTTTGAAAATAAGTATTGGATATATATCAGGATATGTATCACCGAACCCTAATCCCCAAAGAAATTACCTTGTTTTAATTGTGAAAATAAAAAGTTCCAGTAATGAGCAGCTCTACACATTGCACACATTATAATAGTTTTAATATACAATTTACTTCTGTTTTTATCTAAAAATAAATATAGCTTCTTTATTTTAAATAAATTATGTAAATATGTGAAAAAAAAAATCCCTGTGAATATAAAACAGGGAATAGGTTGTGGAATTTCCACCTCTCTGCAAAACCATTTTCTCAATTTCACCAAGGCCCCTATACTGGATAAAACATTGAAGGTACTTTCAGATTGAATTTGTTTGAAAACTGTAGCTCGTTTTAACAACTTTAAAAATCTGCAATGAACATATCATGCTTGCTCAAATATGCTAGTTAGCTATGGATTTTATTGCGGAAGATAAATTATAAGGTCAGATTCACTGTAAAATAAGGTCACTTTTGCATAAACTGAAATGTCAAAAAACATTTCAATTATTTTACAGGCAACTCAGGAGCTTGGAATAGTCTGGTACGCCGAGGTAAAATAATATGAATGTATAGGTGTAACAGATTTAAAAAGTGTTTTAAAATATTAGTATCCTGCAACAAATACTACATTATTAGTTAAAACATTTGTCTTTTACAGCTTTAAATTTTTTTTTTTAATGATACTATTGCATGGAAGTTTTGAAGCATTTAAATATTAAAAATTGCTTTGGTGTAAAATTTTAAGCACATTCCATCAAAATTTATACAAATGAGATGTGAATAAACCACAAATTCTTTGTTATACTGGTGTACAACATTTAATACATTCTACAATTTCAGAATACATTTATTTGAATTTGATTATGATGCAATTGTCTAAAATTGTTTATACATTTTATCTTTTTTAAATAAGAATTTTATTAAAACATTCCATGCATAAAATTAAAAAATATATATATTTAAGTATTTTATTTTAAAAATAAATCTTTGTTAGCATCAAAATTTACTTTTAATAAAAATGTTC
This sequence comes from Maratus speculifer, assembly GCA_964019185.1. Lineage (NCBI taxonomy): Eukaryota > Metazoa > Arthropoda > Arachnida > Araneae > Salticidae > Maratus > Maratus speculifer. Next base: position 211,099,491 of record OZ025301.1, on the reverse strand, counting down.
TATTCATCATAAAAAATATAAAGCAACAAAAAAAAAAAAAAAAAAAAAAAAAAAGAAAAGAAAAGAAAATTAAATAGAATATTTCACCGATAAAACATTTGTAAATAAGTTTTATGTTTTATTATACAGACACTGATAAACTTAAGTCTGAAATCAACATGTATATCAAGTCTATTTCAGTATTTTGTTTTTATTTGAATAATTGATGGAATCTTTTTCACACAGATTTGTTAAGATTTACAAGTTTGGTGTAAATATATTTTTAAGGACATAAAAATTGTAAATATCATCTTGAGGGAATATTTAAGATTAATTCTTACTTCTATGCATTATTTTTTCTATATTTATTCCACGGAGAGATGCTTGAAGCAATTTGAAAATGTTAACAATTTTCTATTGTGTACTTTCAAGTATTAGACCAAAGAACTCCAGTTCAGACCTTATGGGAGCTGAATTTTATACAAATAAAAATACTTTTACTCATCTAACATCACTATGTACATTAATGTATTATTGCAACTTAAATAAGTATTAGAATATTTTCTAATAATGTCCTGAAATGTAATTTTGCAATTTTCATAAAATTTATTTTAAATCACTTTTTGAAAATTACATATCCTGAATTTATTTAACCAATATCCAACAATATTTAACTAATGGCTGAAAAGGTCTGATTTTCATTTAATATTCATTAGATCTAATTTTTTGTTAGCTGCATAAAATAGGAAACTATTTTAAAACATTGCATAGTGAAAAATCTGAAATCTTAAGCACATGCATGTATTTCAAAAATGAAAGTTTAACTTTTTGTTTGTTGCATTATTTATAATAGATTAACAAATTACTTATCCCCGAAAAAAGGTGGGGATCAAACTATATTCTTGACAGAATAAACTGTCATTTAAAATTTAATAAAATCCTTAAGAAATGGTAAAATGAGTTTTCTTGAAGTAAAATGTCTTAATTATCTAAATAACCATACTCAACATTCACCAACTTTTCAAATTTAGTTCTTTTTCTAATTTACACATTTTTTCATTATATATATTTCTTTGAATAGTTTTTTGTTTAATCTTAGTTTGATTTCATAATTACATCACAATGTAAATTCCAGAGTAATTGACCAGTACAAAGTTTTAGAATACATTTTGAACTTTCCCTTAAGATTTTATTACCAACAATTTCTTTTGAGATTTTACCCCAATTCTCCTGAGGAATATGAGCCTTATATTCCTATTTTAAAATCAAAATGAAAGTTTTTTTCAAAAAGTAAAACAAGATACAGAGTAAAAATAATCCAACAAACACATAACAATTAAATATAGGCTTTAATCAAAAAACCAGAACATATACAACTTGAAGGTACTGTACATCTTTTCAAAACTAGAATAGTTCAATAAATTTATATATCAATAATAACCTATAATGAAAACAAATCAAAATATGGATATGATAGCATTAAAAAGACATGAATAGAGGGAATGTGAGCATTGAAAAGTTCTTTCAATTATATGGGCAGTTGCTTAAATCATCATTTACCAATCACTGGTACCAGCTAGTGATTCGTCAATAAAAATGAATAACTTATTTTCCAAGTGACTTTTAAGCAATAGCTTTGGCTTCAGGTAAAAAGGACTCCCAATGTTTGATTAACTGCAAAATGAGAAAGTTCATTATAAATGTTATTTTGGAAATCAATGAAATATAAAAAATCTCATAATGAAATAAATGATAAAATATTTTCTTTCAGTATATCTAAGCTAGTTAAAAGTTATTTCTTTTTAATTTTAACATCTTATTTAAAGTATTACAATAAAAAATTTTCAAAACTTCTTTATAAATACTTCATTTACTTAAACAACATTACCAGTATATTTAGAAGATAATGTTTGACAAGATACAGAAGCAAACTAACTTTTTACTTCCATTTTGAAAATATTAAATTCAATTTTTTGCATAGGATATCACATTAAAAGCAAATTTGATTGTTAACGATAGGCTATTTGTAAATTATATTAATACTAGCAAAAAATTATATTAATACTAGCTGAACAGCCCAACATTGCCTGAATTTGGATACAAACTTAAATATACTTAAGTATTGAATTTAAACATTTTTCTCTGAAATGGATTTAGTTTTGAAAACTCAAGGACTGAAAGACTGATTTTAAGACTGAAAACAATTCTCAAATTTGTACAAATTTACATATCTTAAGAAAAAATTTCGGCTTGAATTCTAACTTTTTCATCGAAACTTTACAAAGTTTTAAAATTCAAATCAAAGAAAATTTTCTTGCTAAAAACACTTGTCTATTTATTCATAGTTTTTTTTTAAATGCTTTATCTAGAGACTTATTTTTTGATACTATGTTAAGTCAACATTGAATTGCATGGGTCAGCATTTCTAGATATTTTGATATTTTTTATATTTACCATCCTTTTTATTCTAGAATATCCAAATTAAGAAATTTTTTTAGACTTGTGTATAAGTTGATCCTTTTACTTTCAAGCCAAAAAAGATCCAAAAATTATCGGTTTATAAAAATAAATACAGTCGTTTTCCTGATTACAGAAGTAGAGCAAATAAATTTGATAATAAAAAATTGTTTCAAAAAACAATTTAGAATGAATTGATACAGTGGTGAACAGATACACAGCATGTTTTCCAGAAAAATAAAAATAACATGCTATATTTCAAATACACTATATTGCCATTGATTATGGGACACTTGCGATTTTAGACATTTTTCTAAATATCTAGAAAAATACATGAGGAATCATCTTGAAACTCTTAGTGTATAAATATAATAGTATAAGTCATACATCTCCGTGAAGATTTTTTCCCGAAACTACAAAGGGGACCGTCAACAAATTAAAAAAGAATGAATATCTTTTGAATAACCCTGTCAAAACTAATATAGCAAAAGCGCTCAAACTCTAGATTGTGATTGAATGCCTTATTGTAATAAGCCTTGATCATTTTTATGCAAATAGCATGCATACTCGAAGAGTAATTAAGGTTTTTATAAAAATGATCCCAAATTTTTCCAAGTTTTTTCCTTATAATTTTCAGAGTTCTTAATATAAAATATTATTTTTTTCAGAAAATATGACAAACAACATTGCACACAGTACCCTGTAATCAGAATTAAAAAATAATGAAAATTGTATAAAAAATGAGTTGGTTTACTAAATAATTTTTTACTGCGCATGCGTCAACGATATCAAAATTTCATTTGCATATTATGTTAGCTAAATGTATAGAGCAACTTTTGTGAAAGTCACAAAATCATAAATTGAAAATTCTGACAATAATCGTCAATTGAATAAGTCGAAAATCCGTTATTCTCAAAATGAAGCAAAAACAAGAGGGGTTGTATCCATAGGAGCCAACTTTGGTCCCAAAGCTGGGTCTGCCACAAGGGCAATTGTTTGAGGGGGGGGGGGGGTCTCATTCTGTTTCCGCCCTCGGGAATTAATTTTCAAAAGTCAAAATTCAGCCCTGTGGACGGAAAACTTGCAGCCATGATCACAATACATATATATGTGACGGTCAACTGATTTGATTGTCGCAAATAATAATAAAAAAAGGACGGTGGCTCAGATTTTAGTGATATTTTAAACACATTTTCAGGCATGCATTTGCAAAAAGACAAAAAAGAGGAAAAAGCACGTGAAACGGGAAAATGAGATATTACTTAAAATAGATTGTGTTTAAACATATGTTATATTAAATAAAATTATTATATATATATATATATATTAAGAGAGAAAAAAAAGAAAAGAATTTATACTTTTCAAATGCTGTTTTATTTCAAGGGAAAGGGCGGGAGAAATCAATAATTTATGCAAATGCTATAAGTAATTTTAAATTGAAAGTTTCTATTTTAAGTCCATAATTATGATTCAATGTTTTAAACACAGTAATCTTTGCTAGTTGTCCAATTCACATGCCCAGCAGCAGAATTTTTTTCTGCAGTCTACAACACAAGTAAAAACTTAAAACAGTCCAAACTCTCGCATTACATTATATGCACTCAACCCCCCTCCCCCAAGTATTTGTGATAGACATAAAAGGAAAGTACTTTTAAAGATAAGTTGGCTTTGTTCTCAGATTTTTTAACACCTCATGCATTGTTCGGAAAGGGGGGAGAAAAACCTTTCCTTTGAGAAAATATTTGCGGGTTTTTTGCGATCTTTTGACGAAATTTACATTTTTTTCGCACTTTTTTGACAAAATTTGACGAGGTTTTTTTTTCGATCTTATGATGAAAACTGCCGATATTTCGCTTTTGTCGTTTTGTCACGGTCTCTTGAAGAAATTTGCTTTTTTGCCGCGATCTTTTAATGAAACTTACCGTTTTTTAGCGATTTTTTGAAGAGTTTTGCCGTTTTTTCGCATTTTTTTAAACGAAATTTACCGTTTTTTCGTGATTTTTTTTAACGAAAACTGCCGTTTTTTCACGATTTTTTAACGATTTTTGCCGTTTTTTCACGATTTTTTGAAGAAATTTGTCGTTTTTCGCGATTTTTTGAAGAAATTTGCCTTTTTTTCCCAAATTTTTTTGAGGAAATTTGTCGTTTCTTCACAATTTTTTGAGGAAATTTGCCATTTTTTGCAACTTTTTGAGGAAATTTGCCGTTTTTTCAAACTTTTTGAGGACAATTGCCCTTTTTTGACAACTTTTTGAGGAAATTTGCCCTTTTTTCGCAATTTTTTGTGAAAATTTGCCGTTTTTGTGATTTTTTTGAAGAAATATGCCCTTTTTTGCGTTTTTTTGAAGAAGTTTGCCGTTTTTTCGCAATTTTTTGAGGTAATTTGCTGTTTTTTCGTGATTTATTGACGAAAACTGTCATTTTTTTTGTTATCTTTTGAAGAATTTTCCTTTTTTTCGGCGTTTTTTTTGACAAAATTCACGTGTTTCCCGCGATCTATGACGAAATTGATTTCTTTTCGAAGACTATTTGTTGAAATTCGGGATACATTTTATGACCGAATTTTTGGAATAAAGATCGAAATTTTTTAATTTTTGTTAAATTTTTAACAGTTGCAAAATAGTCTGCAGAAACTTCCCATGAGTCTGCGATAAGCGTCGCAGCGTTGCGCCGATTCTGCATCTGGGTTCACATGTTCATATCCTTTACTCAAAACATCAGTTAATAAATATGGCAAGATAATCACGTATTTTTCTCGAGATCTTTTGCCAAAATTTGTATTTTTCTCACGATTTTTAGCCGAAATATGCATTTTATTCGCGATCTTTCGCCGAAATTAGCAATTTTTTTTGCAATCTTTTTCCGAAATTTGCGCCCCTCCCCCCGCGATCTTTTGCCGAAATTAGCGTTTTTCCGCGATCTTTTGCCGAAATTAACGTTTTCCGGCGATGTTTACCTGAAATTAGCGTTTTTTCCACGATTCTTTCAATTGAATTTTTTTTTCCTGCTATCTTTGAACGAAATTTAAGTTTTTCCTCGATTCGTTGCGTTTTTCTGTTATTTTTTCATGAAATTCGTGTCTTTTTCCGTGATTTTTTGTCAAAATTCGAATTTTTCCACGGTCTTTCGCCGAAATTTGCTTTTTCTCTCGAATTTTAGGCGAAGTTTGCATTTTTATCGCGATTTTTTCCCGAAATTTGCGTTTTCCGCCGATTTTTTGTTTAAATTCGGATTTTCTCCACGATTCTTTGACAGAAAAATTGCTTTTTCGCTGGTGTTTTTGAACAGAATTCTAGTTTTTTCGCTATTCTTTGCATTTTGCCCGAAATGTTTTCGCGTTCTTTGCCAAAATTCGCTTTTTTTTTTTTTTTTTTTAGTTTTTTTTGCAAAAGTTTGCGTTTTTTCTGTGATTTTTTGTCAAAATTTGCTTTTTCCATCACAATCTTTTACTGAAATTCGCGTTTTTCTTGCCATCTGTTACCGAAATTCGCGTTTTCCCTGCCATCTTTTATAGAAATTCGCGTTTTTCCCACGATTCTTTGTCAGAATTTGCTTTTTCTCTGCTATCTTTGAACGAAATTAAGAGTTTTTTTCTGCGATTATTTGCATTTTCTTCACTATTGTTTAACGAAATTCGCGTCTTTAGTCAAAATTCGCAATTTTTCAACAGAATTTGCGTTTTCTCTGCGATTTTTTTGAAAGATTTAATTTTTTTCTCGCTATTATTTGCGAAATTCGTATTTTTCTGCGATCTTTTGCGCAAATCCATGTATTTCTCTCGATTCTTTGTCAGACTTTGCATTTTTCTCCACTATCTTAGAACAAAATTTGCATTTTTTCTGTGATTATTGGACAGAATGCACGTTTTTCATGCTATTTTTTGACGAAACTTTTCACGATCTTTTTACGATTTTCATGTTTTTCCACTATCTTTTCACAAAATTGACGTTTATTCGCGATTCTTTGATGAAACTGGCGTTTTCCCACGATCTTTCGACGAAATTGACCCCCCCCCCCCAAATTCTTTGATTCCCGTTTATTACGCGATCCTTTGACAAAATTTGAGTTTTTTTCTCGATCTTATCTACAAATTTTCGGATTGATGACCGATTTTTTAAAATTCTGGAACAAATCACTCCCGTGCGAAACAGCAAAAAACCGGAAAGTGAAAAAAAAGCCCGGAAAATCGCGAGTCTCATGCCTGCATTTTACAGGGTCTGCCAAGATATTGCAAGGTCTGCAGATATTTTTCAGGGTCTGCGCGGCAGACCCGCAGACCCGCAGACCCGCAGACCCGGAAGTCGGCGCCACTGGTTGTATCCATATATTCATTGATTAGTGTCAATATAGAATACACAATATGGGATGCACTACTGCATTTGGATAAAATCCCTCATTTTTTTGCTTCATTTTGGAAACAATGGATTTTGTCCTTTTTCTATAGACGATTACTTTCAGAATTTTCAAGCTATGATTTTGAGACTTTTACAAAAGTTGCTCTATACATTTAGCTAACATAATATGCAAATGAAATTTTGATATCTTTGACGTATGCACAGTAAAAAATTATATAGTAAACCTACTCATTTTTCATACAATTTTTATTATTTTTTAATTCTGATTACAGGGTACTATGTGCAATGTTGTTTGTCATATTTTCTGAAAAAAATATTTTATATTAAGAACTCTGAAAATTATAATGGAAAAACTTGGAAAAATTTGGGACCATTTTTATAAAAACCTTAATTACTCTGCGAGTGTGCATGCTATTTGCATAAAAATGAACACAGTGTATTACAATAAGACATTCAATCATAATTTAGAGTTTGAGTGCTTTTGCTACGTTAGTTTTGACAGGGTTATTCAAAAGATATTCATTCTTTTTTAATTTGTTGACGGTCCCCTATGACGTTTCGGTAAAAAATCTTCACGGAGATGTATGACGTATCCTATTATATTTATACACTAAGAGTTTCGAGATGATTCCTCATGTATTTTTCTAGATATTTAGTAAAATGTCTAAAATCGCAAGTGTCCCATAATCAATGGCAATATAGTGTATATATCTATATATGAATCTACGGCACGTATGAGGCTCAAAATTTTTATGAGAGTAGCCTAATATCTCTCCTGATGTACCTGAAGCTCAGAATTTTAATTTTTTGATTAATTTCAGATATATTAAGAAGTGGAACTCACTTTCATCAAAAAGTCTTTTTAATGCTCGGGGAAAGAAATCTGTTGCACATACACACAAACTCATTTACGCACCTAAACTAAAGAAGCATTTTTCGGTGTTTATTTCTGTTTTTGGATCATTTTGTTTAAATCCAAATCAATCAAACTGTTCGACGCAGTTAAACTTAACAGACATATTTCGAAAGATTGTACTTTTAGGTCTCAAATGCTATAATCAATTCAAAATGTTGCAGTTAACTCTTTAACTCTTCCATAATGTAATGGAATTCTTTTGGGTGCCCCTGTAAATGAACTATTAATCCCCATATTCATATATAACACCAGACATGCTTAGGGAACTCTTAAGATTTATCAAATACATGAAAATTCAAGTATATTTATGGGTGTTGGAGCATGAACAGATAGCCAGACAAAACTGAATGCATAAACACTTTTCAACTTTGTTGGAAAGCATTAAAAGGAAACATTCTTACGAGTCAATATGGAGAGATTATGTTATAAATGTTAAAAGAAAAATGAGGAAGGGCACGATATTTAAGGAGAGTAGTACATAAGTGTATAAAAATTAATTGAGCAATTAAGAAAAAACTTAATTTTCTATAATTGTTTTTTTATTTAAAAGAGCATATTCGTGCATATGATATTCATAATATTGTTTTTAACAATGAGAAATACTTTTATTATATGATTATATACAACTTTAAATGTTAATGATTAAAAAAAACTTTTAATAGCTTCTAAAATTTCTTAAATAATAAAACATTACTTAATAATCATTGTTTTCTTTAATTTTATAAAGCATTAAAAATGGAAAAAAAGGAGGAAGGATGTTAAAAACCAGTATAAATCAAATAAAGCAATTGATATGCCTCTTAAAATATAGCTGGTTGATTCTCACTTCAAATCACTAGCAGCTCTATCTAAGCTTTTTTTTCTAGCATTATGTTTTCATTACCGAGAAATTTGGTTACTTATTGCATTCTAAATCAATTATCATTTAAAACAGATTACAAACACTTTAAAATGTATAGCCTATAATTAAAATGCTTTGCTGTATCATAACTAATTAAAACTAATAAAAGCCACTGGCATGACTTTTTAAAATTTTTAGCCTGCTTTTTTGGAACCCTGATTTCAGTAATATCCAATAGATCTTGTTCATCTAATAGCTTTCACAATGCTGTGCAAATTCAATACAGTTTTTTTAATCTTACAATACTTTTTCCAGTTAAGGGGCAACAATAATAATTATTATATCAGCTGATATGGAAGTGCTTTTTTTTTTCCCCTTCCAAAACCATTAAAATGATTTCAATATATAATTTTAAAATAATTACAGTAGATAAACTATAAACTGATTGTTCAGCAGAAATAAAACTGCAATAATTAGAATTATTCTAAAAAAATTTAAATCAATGATATTAAAAAGAAAAATTTTTTACAAACAAATGATCAAAATATAGCTACTTAAAATACCAATACATACTGAATTAAATTCTGCTGTTTCTAAAAGATACTATTTCATTTGATTTCAGAACTGCAGTTGCTTTCTTACTTAAATATAAGGTAAATTTTATTAGAATTTTGTACTACAGAACACTTAATTAAGGTTAATACTAGTCAAATGTCCAATTCTTGAGCAGAAAAAAAGGGGGAGGGGGAGGCTTGAAAGCAAAAATAAGTAAAATTAGCACAGTTACAAGCAAAAACCAATAAGAATAGTGTCAGATGTAAAAAATATCAATACAAATTACTAAAAGTATACATATAAAACTATCATATTTATAAAAAAAAAATGTATGCATGATAATTTTAATGAAGAAAAACTAACCTGCTGTTGTGTTTCTAAGAGAGACTCCATATACTTAATTATAGAAACTTTGAAATCATGAACTCTACCCTTTTCAAAACGCTCTACTTCTTTTCTAATCATTTTAGAAATATTTTCAAATTCTTCTTGGCCACGCTCTGCTTTTGCTTCCCACTGAAAACAAACAAGAATAATCACAAAATGCATTGTTAATTGTAGTTTTAAAATTTCTATACATGACAAATGTAACAAAGCAAGCACTTTCAAGCACTTATTTGTTCACTGCATGCTGAAGTTGCATTATTAAAATGTCACTTTATTTGCTCAGAAATAACTAATTTGAAGTTTAATAATAATTATTTGGGGATTTAAAAGAGTAACCGCAGAATGGCCACCCAGAAGCAGAAAAAGTACAATATGGTAGACAGTCATGCAAATTAATTTGGCAGTATAATGAAGAAAAATTGGGCATAAATAAGCTAAAATGTACTTATATCATATTTATTGCTTTTTCAAAAGAAAATGTACCTATTTTATGTGTTATATTGATTTTTTTTTTTATCATAATCTTGATGTAGCTTTATTTGCTGCAGATTGATACAGGGAATTCTATTATTGAGGGCTTGCCCAAGTCTAATGGAAGAAATTTGGCTGAACCAATGCAAATATACTTTTTGGTACTATGATAATTGTAATAGTTTGATACAAGCTATATCTTTAATATTATTACACCAAACTTGTTATTCCTTTTGGCCAGAAAATAATGTACCAGATAAGAATTAACACTTTCCTTATAAACATTCTTAAAGACCTGAAGTGGTAGCATTTTTTACTTAATTTTATACAAGCTATAAATGATACTTCAATGATGATATGACAAATGGCTATTTGATATGAAATTGTCATATTTGCTTGATATATCTTTTTTTTTTTTTTTAATTTCCCATTTCTCTTTTTTTTTTTTTTTTTTTGTAGTTGTGTCAAAGGCCATCAGAGCACAGAAAAGCAGAATAAAGATAATAAATGTTGCAAGTTACATAAGGTTACAGCTGATTAAAATACTTTTTTGAACAAAAGCAAGTTACTTCTTTTGATAACAAATAAATATTTTTATTTAATCAATTTTATTGTTTGTATATTTTTTAAAAACATCTCTACAGTACTGGGCAAGATAATCACATTGTTCTTCAAGAAATTTTAAAATTAAACTCTATTATAATATTGACTTAGACAATTTAAAACTAGAATGTGTTAAAAAAAAATAGATTTTTAAAAATTTAAAATGAGTTTTTTCCTCAATTCTTCCCCCCAGCATTAAAATTCTGAATAGATAGCAAGAGTTTTGTGCTTCCAGAACAATTAAACCTATATTTACTAACATATCCTATGTTTTTACACTTTAATTAATAAAATAATCAGACAGTAATTATAAGAATTATAAAGAAAGCAAATTCACTGTTTCATTTGTTAGTAGAATACAATGAAGCTATAAACATTAATATTTTGTGATGATTATGTAAGACTATAAAATGAAAAACTAAAGTGATATTTACACTCATCAAAATGATCAGAAAATTGCATTTAATATTAAATTAACACTAATTAAAATCAATAATTATTAAATAAATAATTTTTAATTGGGTATATAATATATATTTTTATGCTTTAATTACTAAAGTGATAATTTGTAATTTAATATTCATTTTAGAAGGAAAAAAGGCAGGATGCTAGCTCCAAAAAAAGGCACTGGTTCTAGGAAAAAGTACTTTTTATTATAGTAAACAAAAAATCATTAATTTTGAAAAATAATGCTAAATAACATGGTTTATAAGACTTTTTTCTCAAGAAATAAAGTTTTATCCTTTTTGCGAGGTCTTATAGGCATGTATTTAGAAAAACTGTGGTATGGAGAAGTTTCACTTTATATTTTTTAAAGGCAGGATGCACAATCAATTTTAAAGGGTCCTAAAAAAAGATTTATAAGAAACAATTACAGAATTAATAAAAGTTGCAAGTAAGTAGTTTCATATTTCATTAGTTATTAGAACAAATAACAACACAAATATTGACAGCTTGTTTTGCATTTCTACTAAGGAAAATTAATGTTAGTTGCCTAAAACTTAATTTATAGGATGTATATACAGTAGAGCATCGTTTATACGATGTTTACATTTATACGACGTTTTAATGTGGTCCGATTCATTCCTATTCATTCTAATGGAAAAAAATATCTTTTATATGGCAGCCAAAATCTTTTATACGTCGATTTTTCGATTTTGTATAGGTTTATTTTTGTTTATTTTTCTTGTGTATTTTACGAATGAGCGGAAGTTGGCAGCTATGAATGACACCAAAGAGCATGTTTAAATGCATTCCAAATTATAAAAGTGTCTGCTGGTGTTCGATTAATCTGAAAAATCAGCTTACGTGTAACAGATTATACTGGGAGGGGTCATTCTTTTTTCGGGGATGGTCAGCTTTCCCGACCTGTTTTAAGCTGCAAATAGCAAGTTGCGTAAGTTGCAGTTTTAAGATGCAAATAGTAATTAAGTTTCCTTTTAACTGTTATCAGTATTGGCGACTTTTAGTTGGCCATGCGGGATTTTTGATCTTTAACTTTAAATGGAAAGGAAATGATGTACTGCAAATGAGGAATTATTCGGTGAAACATAAATAAAGATACGCATATTTAAATTGCTTACTAAATCCCCCCCCCCCCCCCCCCCGTTTTTAAGATTATATGTTTATTTTGGTTTGTTTAATTTAAAAATTCATGCAAATCATCACGTTTAGGGATGGGATGAATATTCGGCCCTTTTGCCGAATATTTGGTTGGTCGAATATTGAAGGCTTGTTGACCGAATACTTCGGCCGAATACCTGTAGCCGAATATTTAGATATATCTTCTTAAATAGTGAAAGATATCTTGCCAAATAAAATTCGGATTTAAAGAATTTCATTCTTGCAATTTTTTTTTCTCTAATCCAAATTGGCTACTTCATTTATGAAGTCATTCTCACTCTTAGTTACAAAATATAGAGTTATTCAGATACTAAAAAATATACAGCCTTTCTGTGTTTCCTATAAAAGTTAGTGATATTCTAGAAAATGCTGCCCAAGTTAGAAATTTAATTGTACGGGAAATATCATTAGAGAATGATATATTACAATTCAAAATATAAAAATACTGCCTTATTCTAAAACGCTCGAATATTTATTAATGTCTGCAAATTCCATGCACATATAAAAAAAGGCTCTTATGAAATTCATAACTTATTTTCTATAAAGTAAGAAATGAAAAAATTTATTCATTACGTGTGTTAATGAAGATTCATTTTCAAAATTAAATATAACATATCATCATTCCAAATACAACGGTACATCTGAAAGCAGAACTTGTGTCAAACTCGATACACATTAGATGACAACTTGCTTTATGAAGATGGTTTTATAAATATTTTAATATAAATTCTAAATACTCAACAAAATAATTTTTTCATTCTATAGTTTTCACTTTTAAATAATTAGTTGCATAATTACTGACTTAAATATGTAACATTATTATGTATATATTTTTAATTTTTTTTCCTTCATGTTGTTATCAATTTCTGTTTATCCTTTTAATGCTTGTTGAATAAGTGGAATATCGAAGTTGAATATTGTATGTGCCAATTCAAATGTCAAAGATTTTGTTAACATATGCATTCTACTTTAAGCATAACCTTTTGCTTTAACGTAATTTGTAATTTAAAGCTTGGCATCTGGGTTATTCTCTACAATAGAGCAAAAAGTGTTTCCCAACCATATAAATGCTCTAAATTTTATTTTATTTTTATTTATTTATACTTTTATTAGAAGGTCTAAAGTTTGTTTATTAGGGACAGGGAGTAAAATTTAAAAATAAACAAATTTAATATTTAAAAATGTAAGATATATCATGCAAATATCATTCCCCCACCACTAAAGATGGGCAGCAGTCTAGCATTCTTCACAGAGAGGAAGCTAATTTGAGTACTTGTAACAAATTTAATATTTAAAAATGTAAGATATATCATGCAAATATCATTCCCCCACCACTAAAGATGGGCAGCAGTCTAGCATTCCTCACAGAGAGGAAGCTAATTTGAGTACTTGCAAGTTCGGCAATATAAATTAGTGGAGTAAGTTTTTGTTAATTTTCTAGAAATTTTTTTCAATCAGAAAATCTGAGAATATTTTTATTAGCAGTCATTCCCTCATGCAGAATACTAAATTTTTAGCAATTTTCAAAATTTTTAATTTTATCATACATTATATATTATGTGTTCTTCTTTAAGGAATCAGTTTGGTTTTTTCCATAATTTTGCATTTTTCATGACAATTAGTAAAAACAATTTCATCATTCCCTCACATTTATTGTTATGAGTTAATGATAAAGTGAATAGGGAATATGTACTTTTGTTTAAAATTTTATAATGACTTCTGCTGCTATTAAAATCTTCAACAATTGACCAACTAATAGCAATTTATCCAATTTTTATGAAAATTTACCTATGTAACATTCAAGTCAGACTGCTTGGCCAAATTTGCAGTATTGTAGAGAATAACCCATCTGATTTCAGAACAGTTTTATTCTTACAAATTTGCTTATCACTAGAGACACAAACTCTAAATGATCAAATTTACTTCATTAAAGGTTATTTCAGAAAATATGCCCTTGTGAGTTCTGAGAGAGAGAGATTAAGAATATTATTAATTTTGGATACAAGAACTATCAATTGATAGTAAAAGTGAAGTACATTCTTCATATTTTAATGGAAATATTTTCCCATCTTGACTTACTGAAAATCAATTTGATGTACATTAGAATAAAGGATATAATGCAATATCATAAATTTTTTGTGTTAAAATAAGTTTTTCAAATTTAAAAATACATTTAAAAGCACATTTAAGAGTAATAATTATTAATGAGCTCCTATTTTTTAAATTATATATAATCAAAATTTATTTTCTTTATTGGAAAAAAAATTTTACTATTCGGCCGGCCGAATATTCAGTATTTGGCCTAAAATTTGGGTATTCGGCTAAATCACTATTCGTCTCATCCCTAATCACGTTAAACATTAAAATTAAGTGAAAACAAAATTAATTCTAGTTTTGGAAGTGAAAATCGATTATACGTCGTTATTGTTTATACGACGTTTTTCAGTCGTCCCTTCGGCGTTGTATAAACGATGCTCACTGTACATGCTAGCCAAGATCGCTTCATGTGTTTAACATTTTTATTTTTACCAATTAATTCTTTTTCTCTTTTACATTCTTTTATAACAGCTGTTGATTAGATGTTATTCCCCCATTCTTCTTTAGTTCTAATATTTTGTATAAATTTATTATCACAAAAGTAGAAGGATAAAATAAGATTCTGAAAATGGCACAAAAATTTGTAGTACAGCACCCTTTTCTGGCAGAATATTTCATAATCAAGGACTAACTGACCCTAGCAAAAAACATGAAAAAAAAAATGGTTCAATTCTATGCATAACTTTATACACTTGGCACAGATAGTGCTATTATAGTGTTCCCTTCCAGTAGAATATTTCTAAACTGAAGGAAAACCTGTTTGCTACAGCCAAATACACACACAAACAAATTTGGTTCAATTCTGTGTTAATTTCATACACTTTTTGGATCGTACAATGTCAACATACGGACTGACAGACATTTTGTAAACAGTTTTTTTTATATCTAATCCCTAAAACGTTTAAATCCGTCAAAAACTGGAAATAACCAGATTTGATTACAATACTTTCTTCTATTAAAGATAGAAAAAGGAAAAACTAATGGGGAATAACATAACTGAACAGTTCTAGTACATCAGAGTTAGACAATATTGGTAAATTCTGATAAATTAGGAAATAAGTTACCATAATTTAGAATCTATAAACTAATCAAAAAAATGAACTTACTTCAATGACTTCTTCTTTAGCTTGAGGTATTTTATCAGATTTTCCAGCCAATTCTAGCTTAGCCTTATGTTCTCTTTTTTTGTTTAACACTTGTTGAGCATGTTGCCATGTCTGATAGACTTTGACTCTTTGATGGAAAACGTCCTGAAAGAAAGTTTAGCAAAGTCAGATATAACAAATACTGCACAGGCATTTCAAAGGAAAAACAACAAAAACACTTATTGACAAAATACCAATTTGTCAGTTACACAGTGGATGCATATGAAGTTAAGTACCTATAAATCCACATCAACTTGAAATTATCTTGTCTAAAATTTTTTTTTTGATAAACAATGAAAAAAAAAAACAATAGAATACAGATGAAACTTTGAAAAATTGTTTTTCCACTTTATAACTGCGCTGTACGACTTCCCTGGTTTAAATAGACATTATCAAAATTGTAATGTATTTCATAACATATTTTGAAGAATTTTTGCAGTTACAGTAGAATGCCGGCTATAGGAACTCCAATTAACCAAACAGTCTTCCTCCTCAATTTTTTTTTAAAAATCAAACTTCCAATAATCGAAACAGCCAATTTCCCTCAAAATAAATAATTGAACTTCAAATTATTCAGACACCTTGTTTTTCTCATCTCCCTCCCTTCAGATTTAACATGCAAAGTCAAGTCTTCGATTAATATAGTGCTGGAAGCAATAACAAAAAAGAATTGAAAATGAAAACAAATGCTAACTAATTAAAGACTAATTAAATGACTAAATAAAATTTTTAACCCACTGATTCATAGAAAGGATCTACTTTTTGTAAAACGAATAAGGGTGTTCTTAAATCAAAAGGGACGACTTTGTGATATAAGTTTTAATTTACTTTTCTTCAGAGATTCATGAAACTAGCAGATGTTGTTCATAAACAATCTAATCTTACTCATTTTTTTTGGCAGATGACAATTTTTTTAAAACAAGCATAAATCAAGCACACAGTCAAAATGACATTTTGAAGTGCATTTCCCGACGAAAGCAGAAAAAAGGGTCCATGAAAGGGAGAAAAAGGCATGATCACATGATCAAAAATGCTTGTAACTCAATAGCAGGGCCATAACTACCGCCGGGGCACTGCCTTGGGGCACCATACTGGTGGTTAAAAAACTATTGATTAGTTTCCAGTCTAACATCCTATAAAATGCCCAGCACCTAGCTAAAAGTTAGTAATAAAAAAAAAAAAAGCTAGAGTAAATGTTTTTGCGTGTCCATCAAAATACTCCATACGTTTTGCCTGCAAGAGCAGTTTTAGAGCAGACAGCAGAATGTCGAGCCAAATATGTCATGTCGCGCCAGCATATTTGCCTATCCCACAGAAGCTAGCATGAGGAATAAAATATAGGCTTTTAATCGGTTGAATAATATAAAAAGCATCTAAAAAATTCTGTAAAATCTTTCTTCTTATAATACATAAAATCTTAAAAAATCTTTTATGTGTATATATGGTGTACGTTCAAACAACATGCGAAAAAGAAAACTGCACCCGGGGCAAAGTTTTAATCTGCCCTGGAAGCGAGGGGCCTCACTAGTTTGCCCCGGAGCCTCCAAGTTTATAGTTATAGCCCTGCTCAATAGATAATTTACGGATCTAAAAATGGAAAACTAAGTTTGATTCCAAATTGCTTCTATGGCCAGGTTTTACAATTTTATATCTTTCCATAAAAAAAAAAAAAAAAAAGAGTTTGAATGTGTCAAAATGTTTTGCACTTGTTGAGCAAAGCAGTTGAGAACACTCATAAATACTTAAAGTACACCATTAAAAAAATGTTTTCTATCAAGAGGATCTACTTTTTTAATTAAAATAAAGTACAGTAGACTCCCTGAAATCTGCACTCCTAAAATCTGCACATAATTTATGGATGTAAACAAAGAAACATTTAATTCAGATATAGGGGCAAAATTTGACTTTAGTTTTAGATCAATTTCATACATTTTTGTAATTTGTAATTCTTATTAAAGTTATTGAATTAATGTTTTTTCATGAAGAAAGAATCCTTTATTTCTGAAAAAATCAAGATATTGTTGATATCATTGGTAATCACAATCTTGTCAAATATATTTATGGATTAATCAAGCTTTTATAGTTATTAGGTCTGGATAGCCTGAAATAAAGCTTCGTTATTTTATGATTCTGATGTGAATCAGTAATGTACCTTTATGAGGCAAGTTTCATTGAATAATTTAGTAAAAACACATTTCATCTTTAAAATGAATATTTAATTGTACATTGATTATTAACTTGACCTTTGCTTTTAGTATTTTAATCACTTAAAAAATTATCTAAATTTTTATTATTTTAGTTTATTACTTATTTTAATATTTTAGTATATTGTAAGCGTTCATTATAATTTTGATTTCATTATTCATTACATTCAAATTACTTTTTTAAAAATATAAACAAAGCAATGACAAGAAATTCTCAAAATTCTAAAATCTGCACAACCTCTGGTCCCAAGCTGTGCGGATTTGAACGAGTCTACTGTATTTATAAGTCAATTAGAAAAGATTTACATATATTTAAAAATTTGACAATTTCAAACAGCATTACAAAAAATTCCAGTTTATTAAGGTTTAGTGAGAGATAGACTGAGGTCATGTCAGATTGAATATTTTACTCAAAATAAAATATTTAAGCTTAGTTTAAATAAACACTTGAATACAATGGATGATTGGTTAATGGAGATATTTTAAAGTTCTGATAATGAACACATACTCGCAAAAAACAATGAAGAAGCAGTGTTGTGTTTCGGATTGGCTGACTATATTTGACTGCATTTATTGCAGACTTAGAAAAAATTTTAATAGTAATATACGTATGGCCTGATTAATTCATGAGTTACCAGGATTTTGGCTCCTTGCATTTTAGGGCTTCCAAATTAGAATTAATAGATGAGAAACAATTTTTGTATTTTGTATCTATTTTTAAAGAAATATTTTTAGTTGCAAATTATTTTAATTGAAATTTAGTTCAAATTATTAATGTGCATTAGATTCCACTTGAAATTTATCAGGCCCTGCAATAAACACCATCTTTTAGAAAGGTGTTTTTGAAAGCTCAAAGTGAAAAATTGATATCGGTTAATATCATAGTCAATGAATAATCCTAAAAATTTTGACAAAAGGCATGTCATTTATTTATTTATTTTTTAAAATAAGCCACAACATAGACAAAGTCATTAAAATACAATGCGTTCATGTTAGAGATCTGCACAGGCCGGGCCCGATTTCCATTAACGGTAAATGGGCAGGGCTTTAATTTTTTTCCTGGCCGGGCCTAACTTATTTTTTCCATACAAAGCTGAGACTGATTTCATTCTTCCTAGTCTTCACTAACCAAAATAATCAATTACTGTTGAATCTTACCATATGAAAATCCTTTTCTCGACGTGGCCAAGTCTGTTCATAAATCAGTAAAATTTGGCTTGGTCCAAAAATTTTTGCTAAAATGGTACATACTTTTAAATCGTCATTTTCTATAATTAAACATTATAATTTATTCTTTTTAAAGAATTGTAGATTACTAGGCATTTTAAAATAGAATTACACATAAAAATAACATGATTCTGACAGAATTTTCTTTTAAACTGAAAACTACAAAATTTCTTTTAAACTGTTCATCCATGCAAAATTAATACAACAATACGCAAGAAAAAATATATTAAACACTTACATCTGCTAAGAAGGGAACATGTTTTTTTCTTTCCAATGCGATTCTGTCTTAGAAGATTTTACTTTTACCAAATACCATTTTTTAGATTTTTTTTGTCTTCATTACACGGAATATGGATTGACTATACTAATGATAACTGAAACATTTATGTACAATAAACAAAAAGTGTAAATATCGTAGCCTACGGCACTTCTGCATAAATGGAGATTATAAACATGTAAAAAAATGAATAAGATAAGTTTTTTTGGTCTGAAATCTTTTGTAAGAGTAAAGATCAATGTTCTGTAGAAATTCAATCGAGCCGGGCAGGTTCGAGCCGAATTTTAAACTTTTTCCCAGGCCAGTCTGGGCTAATGTTTTTTTTGTTCGGGTCAGGCCGAAATTTTAACTTTTGGGCCGGGCCAATATTTCTTTTGTTCTGGCCAGGCTCGGGCCTGGAAATTTCGGTCCGTGCAGACCTCTAGTTCATGTTACATAATAGTCTTTAACACTATTATAAAGAAAAGATTTATAGTATTTTTTTTATACATTTAGCTTATAATAAATTAAATTCCATAAATATGTATAGGACAGTTGCACCATAAAATTTAACTAATAATAACACATTGCTCAGTGGTGCACAAAACAGGAATTTTAATACATATTAAAATAAAATAAAACTTTCAACGTTTCACGCAGTCTTCTGCGGGCATCTTCAGGAAAATATGATAATGGAAGGACTATGTTTGTATCTTGATCGAGAGACTAAGATCTCTCGATCAAGATGCAAACATAGTCCTTCCATTATCATATTTTCCTGAAGATGCCCGCAGAAGACTGCGCAAAACGTTGAAAGTTTTATTATATTTTAATATGTACTAATGTATATTAAAATTCCTGTTTTGTGCACCACTGAGCAATGTGTTATTATTAGTTAAATTAAATTCCAATAGAAATTAATACAAAATCTATGATTAGTTACACAATTTGTTAGCAAACACTGTTTTGGAACAGATTAAGTTTGTTAACTAATCACTCACTCACTGTGTTAAACGACTCCATAATAATTAAAAGTCCTATTTTTTTATGAGTATTTTAGAAAATAAAAATACTTTAATTTCGTATCATTAATATGGAGAAAGGAAACAGATCTGAATCATAGTCTTAACTAACCTTGACAGCACCAATTAAAGCTATATAGTCTTTGAGTAACTCTGACAAAAGGAAGAAATCTTGACCAGCCTGATTACTATGGAGCTGTTCAACCTTCTCTTCTACTTCTGCAAGTTGGGACAATGCACGAGATAAGGCAGTGTGCTCTTCGCAGTTACCCAACATGGCTGCACTTTTTGCAAAAGATCCAGTATTTGAAGCTAATTCTTTTTAAAAAGAAAAGAAATTAACATTATTATATCACAAACAAAATTAACCATGATTAATTATTAAGGGACATGATTTTATAAATATCAGAGTTCATACTCATTTTCCAAGAAATAATCCCCTGATGTATTTTCTGGGATGTACAATTTTTCCATATCAACAATTAATGACATTTTAAAATTACATATGATAGTAAGTAAAAAACGCGAACAGTAACAACTGCCCCCAATTTCCCAGAATAGACTGTCATTCTTGGCAAATAACTTGGCAGCTGTTAAAATTAGTTAACATGTAAAACAATTTTAATTGTATTAGTTTACATATACATACATGTGTTTTTGAATATTCCTTGCATCATTAATATGTAGTAACAGTAACCATTACCTATAGTAGGCAGTACCTGTTAAAACTTCTGGATAAAAAACTTAATACCCCGAACATCGAGCAAAGCAGTAAAATTAGAATTTTATAAGATTACAGAGAAAACATTACAAGTTTTATTTTTATTTTTTTTTTTTATTATGTAAAGGTATATGAAGTTTGAGATTATTAATCATAACTTAGTTTTTTAAAAGATTATTGTATTTGTAGAATTACATTAAGTTAAATAATGCTATTGCTGTGAAACCTGCAGTTTAGTGAATGTAAGTTTGCAGTGTTGAGAATGTTAAGGGTTCCATAGGAAAAAAAATCATTAAAATGCCAGATTTTTTACAGAGTACTAGCTAACAATAGTTACAAGCTTACTTGTTTGCTATATAGGCACTTTTATTTATTTATTTTTTAGAGCTTGTACATTTGAGAATTCAGAAAGAAGATTTGTGGCTAAATGATACAAACAGACATGAAAAAACCTAATTTACTTTTATGCTTGTTAATAGTTATTAGGGATGCACTGAATATTCAGTATCTATTCGGTATTCGGCCATGTTACCGAATATTTGGTTAAGCCGAATACTCGGCTTGGCTGAATACGAAACTAATCGGCTTGCCGAATATCAAAGTATTCGGTCGAATCCAATACTTAATAAAACTTTTCGCAGCACATTTTTAAAAACTTTTCGCAATTTCTACTTTTAACTGTCAATTTATAAATATATTTAAAATAATTAGAAAGAAAATCATATCTAAAAAAAATAGTATGTTTTTACTAGGGATGTACTGAATATTCGGTATCTATTTGGTATTCGGCCTATTCAGCCATGTTACTGAATATTTGGCTAGGCCAAATATCAAAGTATTCGGCCGAATCCAATAATTAAAGCCTTTTAAAACATTTTTAAAAACTTTTCACAACTTCTACTTTTAACTGGCAATTTGTAAATATATTTAAAATAGTTAAAAATAAAATCATATTTAAATAAAATAGAATGTTTTACATTATTTGCTGTTTGTAAAGTTTAACTTAAGAAAATTAACCATGAGAAGGATTAAGATTATGTTTAATTAGGATTCTCCTTAGGAATAAATGATGGGAGAGCAGATGAAAGTTCCTAAATTTTGTTTAGTAAATAATCTGTTTCTTGTTTTTCCTAAATAAAAGTCCTTAAACAAGAAAGAAAAACTTTTGAGATTAGTATAGCTTTCAAGGCAGACAATTTTTGTTCATGAAATCATAATCAACTTATTGAATCATAAGTACTTTGTGTTTCATCTCACTCTAGGTCAAACTTGTGTTTTCATTTGTTGCATTAACAATAAATTAGGTACCTTAACTATATTTTCAACTCACATGTTTTAATTTCTTTAAAAAAATGATATGATGGGAAGGATTGAAAATGCCACCATTCATAGGAAAAGAAACATGAGCTAGACATTTCTTTATTCAGAATTAAGTTGAAAGTATTTATACTTTATATTGAAAAAAATATGCCTTGAGTTATTTAAAAAAGAACAAATATGAGACTGTACAGTTTTTCTTCAACTATTTTTTCATTATTTCTCTTCGATTTCAAAATGTTTGTTTCCATTCATAGAAGAAATCATAAAAATTTTATTAATTGAAAAAGTCCCATAATTATGCTTTTTAAATAAAAAAGGCAGATTTTTTTTATTAATACTGAATGTTCTTATAAAAAAACTTGTGTATCAAAATATAAGTTTCTCTTATTAAATATTATGCAAAATTGTTTGTAAAAGTAACATTTTAATACCTTTAAACTTTGAAATATAAAAAGTCTTTGAAAAGCCGAATATTCGGTATTCGGCCCAGCAATTACTATTCGGCTAGCTGAATATTCGGTATTCGGTTTAGCTGTTGGCCGAATATTCGGCATTCGGCCAAAATCACTATTCGGTGCATCCCTAGTTTTAACATTATTTATTATTTGTAAAGTATAACTTAAGAAAATTAACCATGAGAAGGATTAAAATGGTTATTTATTAGGATTCTCCTTTGCTTTTCCCAAATAAAAGTCCTTAAACAAGAAAGAAAAAACTTTTGAGAATAGTAATAGCTATCAAGGCAATTTTTGTTCATGAAACCGTAATTATAAGTAGCTCATTGAGTCATAAATACATTGTGTTTCATCTCACTCTACATCAAACTTGTATTTTCATAAAATATGATGGGAAGGGTATAAATTATATCATTCATGAGAAAAGAACTATGAGCTAGATATTCCTTTATTCAGAATTAAGTTGAAAGTTTTTTGTACCTTATATTAAAAAAAAATAAAAAAGGACAATTAAGAGACTGTAAAGTTTTTCTTCAACCGTTTTTTCATTATTTCTCTTTGATTTTAAAAAGTTTGTTTTAATTCGTTGAAGAAACCATGAAATTTAAAATTTTAATAATTAAAAAAATTCTCATAATTATGCTTCTTAAATAACTCAAGACTCATATTTTTCAATACTAAATGTTCTTATAAAAAACTCTTGTTTAACAAAATGTAGGTTTCTTTTATTAAATATTATGTAAAATTGTTTTAAAAAATAACATTTTAATACCTTTAAACTTTAAAATATAAAAAGTATTTGGAAAGCCGAATATTCGGTATTCGGCCGAATAGTTACTATTCGGCTGGCCAAATATTTGGTATTTGGCCCAACTATTACTATTCGGCTAGTCGAATATTCAGTTCTCCTATTGGCTGAATATTCTGCATTCGGTATTCGGCCAAAATCACTATTCGGTGCATCCCTAATAGGTATACAGTTGAACCTCAAAAATCCAGAACCGTCGGGACCGCGGCGATTCAGGATTTTCTGGATTTTAGAGGTTTGTTAAAAAATCTTTTTATGGCAATATAATAACAAAAAATGCAATTTTTTTTTTCCTTGTGAAAAAAAAAAAAAAAAGAGGATTCTTTTGATAGTATATTTTTTACAGTTTTAGTGATCTTTATTTGAAATTTTACAGAATCATTTCTTAAATAGGTTACAATAAAAAAAAAAAAAGACATCCTATAAACAATCATGCAAAAATTTTGTGAATTTCATCACTCATCTAAGAAACAATTAGATATTTTCTTCAACTATTCGCTGTAAAAAAGTTGCTAATTTCAATAATCAACTGAAGGGAGGAGGGAGGGGGATTGAATTTGTTTATTGGTTTTGAGAAAAATTTCATCATCGGTTGTGGGAAAAAAAAAAAAAAAAAAAAAAAAAGTTTCGATAAATGATAGAGATAAACTAATGCAAATTTCGTGAAAAGAATGAGAAAATAAGTTTTGTATTTTATCGGTCTGTCAAGAAAAAAATTAATTTTAAAAAATGATCTCCCCCCCCCCTCCCTAAAAATGTCAATTGCAGAAGAAATTGCTAATTCTGTCAAATGATTAAAAACAAGCCAAAAAAAAAAAAAAAAGGACAAATTTTGCAGAAAATTGCTAGTAAAGGGGAACAAATGGGAATTTTGTGAAAAGATCCCCCCCCCAAAAAGAAAAACTTGTTTTTTTATTTTCCTTCCTATTGCATTCAAAGTTGTTTTCAGAGAAACAACTGAAACAAACATAACATCTGCGTGTGTGTGCATCTGAGATCATAGGGCAACATGTCACTAGGTTGATGAGTCCGTTGGAGAAAGAGCAGGTGTTCATAGAATGATTATCAAGTTTTTTTTTTTTGTTCAATCAAAAGAAAACGAAAACTATGCATGTTATGAACGAAATGCATCTTAGTTTCTTTAGTTATAGAATTAAAATACTCGAAGCTTCAAGTCATCAATGTAACTTGTCAACTTTTTTTTTTTTTTTTGGGGGGGGGGGGGGGGGGGGGTAACTTTCCAATTTTTGTAATAATAAAGTCTTTAACGGCCAGTCATTACAAAATCGTATCTATATATATTTATTTAGTTAGCAGAATTTAACTGCAATTGATGAAAATTACAGCTGTCTTATTTTAAAAATCAATAAAACTGAAATCTGAAAAATGTTTGGATTTTAGAGATTTCCGGAATTTAGATGTCTGTATTTTCGAGGTTCAACTGTATTTACATTTTACATGCATATATTATGTTTGTATAAAATAGATGAATGCTGCTTATTTATATTAAAACAAATGTATGCAAATAGATTTCTACAAAGTAAACTGGTTAAAATAATTAGGGGAGCACATGGTTTTAAATGAAATTACGCTAATATTTACACCGGTAAGTAACTTAATTCATAATTTAAAGCCTAGCAGAAGATAGAAAAAGAAAGCTTCAAATGCAAATCAAAGTTCATGACGTCAAAAACCAGAAAAAGTACATAAGGGCAGAAATCAAGATGTTCCAGAAATGTCTTTGTCTTAATTGTGAAATTTGACTGCTCAGTTTATTTTTATGAGAAAGGGCAACTTGAAAATGTCTCAGCAATGTCATTTACCAGCATCTAAGACAGGGCTTATTATAGGCAGACTTTAATCTAGGCAAACAACAAAGTGTTGCAGATGCCATCAGAGTCACAAGAAGTGCCATTGCAAGGCTGTGGATTAGATTCCAAGAATCAGGGAATGTAATATGCTGACCAGGTCAAGGTTGTCTATGCACCATTACAGTAACACTTGAGCGATATATACAGTTAACTTGTTGAAATAGAACAGACAGTGTTACTCAGCTGCAAAGACAGTTATAACTCTTGGCAACAGGACGAAAGGTGTCCAGCCAAAAAATATGTAATAGGCTTCACCAGAAAGGTCTCTATGCACGCATGTCAATGGTCTGCATTCCGTTGACCTCAAACCACCGTGCAGCCTAAAGAAGATGGGCTGCTGAATATCGAGATTAGAAAGCAACATGATTGGAGCCAATTGTTGTTTACAGATAATCCTGATTCAATCTGGAGAATGAGACCCGACATGTTTTGGTATGGAGAGAAAGGGACACTTGAAACAACTCCACATTCATTCATGAAAGGTCACAATACAGACAAAATGGTTTAATGGTATGGGATGGAATTAGCACAAGTAGACATACGGACCTGTGTATCATTTCGAATGGCTGCCCAAAGATATGCAGACAAGATACTGAGACCATATGCTGCAGCCATTGGGGATTCTTTTGCTTCCAGCTCCAGCATAATGTCGGGCCATAGAGGGCAAAATTAGCAATAGCTACCAGCCACAGGTCCAGTGAATGTGAAAAAGTGGCTACTAAAAACTTGGCTGACAGCACCCACCTTATAGACATTTTGCTACAAAGAGAGTAAAATAGGTAATATTTTGTACGAAATCTAGATAATTATCTTGCATTCCATCATGTTCTCATGTTGTTCCATCATGTATTTTTTCTGTTTGCTATATGTTTATATTAGCATATTTATTTGTGCTATTCAATTTTAGGTTAATAGTAACAGAAATTTTAACAAAAGTTTACTGTTTAGTATTCTTAAATAAAAAAGTGGCCATTGGTTAAATAAAAGTGGCCATTGATGAAACATAATACTGGCCACTAACCAATAATGAAATTTCACAGTTTTGCCAGACTGCATACAACTCATCTTGTGGAGAACATGCTTGAAGCTGAAATAAAGCGCATGGAATGGCTAAGCTGCTCCTGACCTGAATGCCATCAAGCATGTTTAGCCATGCACGGAGGGCATACTGCTGCAAGACCAAGACTTCTTTTTAATGTCCAAGACTTGGCGATTGTAATGACTGATGTGTTTTTTTGTTTTATTTATCGGCGCCGCTTTTTAGTCACGTGATGAGCGGACGGAGAGAGAGAGTTGGGAGAGGAAGGGGTACGAACACAGAGAGAGAGGGGTGTGTGCCAAGGTAACAGGTAGACCTGCGAATGTTTTGATGCAGGTGAAAAGATTTTAAAATATTCTCCCATTGGAATATGGATGTGCTACGGGCATGATGTTTAGATGTTTTCGAAGGATTTATGTAAAAATACCTGAAGGAGATGCTGAAGAGTTACTTATATTTGTGTGTTCATCTGTATTTGTGACGTCATTCTGTCCTACATGTCCTAATTAAACTTTTGTTTTCATCGAAGACTCTTGGATTATTAATTTCTGGGATATACACTTTACACCGGTGTTCCGTGAAGTCGTGTGAAAAAACAGGAATAGCGTGTATCACAGCGATTACTTTTCTTAAGGAGTGGTACAGGATTTTCTCAAACAGGTTTAAAAATTAGCAGTCATTAGTCGCCAAATGCAACTAAATTATTGTATTTGACAACTACAATTATACCTAGTCATCAAATTTGATACATTGCTTTTTTTAACTTTAATTTTTGTTTAACAAACACTTATTCTTATTTTATCATAAATTTCTCTCTCCCCCTCCCCCCCTGCCATTCTACTTGAACACTAGTTTCCATAAAATATCGGGCAGCAACATGCTTGAAAACCCTTGCATTTGTCCATCACCTCCAAGCTGACTACACTTTAACCAGTGACTGATAACATTGACCTTAAAGCCATGTCTAAAATTATATGGATTCCAATTAAGATTTCAATGCTGAAAAAGCCTTTAATTATGATAAATGTAAAAGTCCAACATAACACACAATCAAGTTAGAAGACCTGACTTAAAAATCCAAATATCATGATTTTAATTTTTTAATTTTTATATTTGTTTGTATTTTTAATTTTTGTATTCATATTAGTTTCACAAAAAAGAATTAGACAAACATTTTTCTGGAATCCTTATATTGTAGTTTCATTAGGTTTTATAGTTTTATAGAAAAGCAAGTTTTATTTTGTTTTAGCGATTAAGACAGAAAATGTTTAATATATACATCTCCCCCTGTCCTTATCACACAAAAATAGAAACAATAGAATAATGTTAACATGGTTGCAAAAAAGAAAATATGATGTAATGTAAAATTTCAATCATGAAATGCTGTTTTGCAGCCAATAACATCGTTGCATCCATGGAAAACAGATGTGCAGCAGTCTTAGCTGTTTGAGGAGACCATACATCATATTAAAAATCTCGCATCAATTCTAAACATTACTTTTTTTTTTAAAATCATTTACATGTAACCAAATTGTCCTAAACCATCTTTTCAAAAAATTAAAGCTTACTTACAATCTTTTTTTTTAGTCTTTTTTTCTAAATTGCGCACTGATACACATGTACTATTCATTTTATGCCAATACATGGCTGTCTTACATGTTTTTTTAACTTCTCTACTTGCTCCCCTAATTTCTTTTAACAGTGCATATATAAAAAATCTGCTACTCTTGGCAAAGTCATTTTTTTCTATATCACAAAAAGGTTCTTTAAACAAGCACTGTTAAACATCTCTTTTTATAAATGTACTGCTGACTGACTGTATTCTAACACTTCACACAGATATAGACAACAATAACATCATCAGAGAATTCAGTTTTCACATCTAAAAAAGAACAATTTCTAAGTTTTTTTCTTCCTCTTAAAATTTTTACAAATAAATTTTTGAAGTCCAAATTTTATTTTTTCAAGCATCCAACTGCATTATATTAAATAACACCTTTTTTTTGCAATATATTTTTTTTTTCTTTCTGTTTAAATCTTATTGATCAATTGTAACAAAAAATACATTAAAAAAACATACATTTTAATTTTTTAAATCCATAATTGCATGTCAAAGATTCTAGTAAGATTTTTACTTACAGTTGGTGTTGATGCAAGAGAGTATCTTGAATGGATAAAGGGATTTGTTTTGGTTTTGCACTATCATTTTTTTTCTTCAATATCCATTGTCACTTTAATATGTTTATAATTGCCATGCAGTAACTTTAGTGCACCCCTATTCATTTGTACTTATATAGATGCAACTAAAATTCCTGCTAGAATATAAGAGAATTTCAAAGATTTTTTATTAATAACATGAAGATAATTGCTTAAAGTCCAAACCTGAGTGCATACTTTCAAAAGTGCTGGTAACGATACTTTTAAAACTCCATCCTCTCCAAAAATGATGTAGGGCTGCCAACATCTGCGAGTAAAAATGTGTAGTTTGAACATCGAAAATGTGTAGTTTTAAGAAATCAAGTGTAGTCAAGTTGTGTTACCGCATTCGACCCCGAAAGGTTAAAAAGAGTTTGAAATATATTATAAAAAACATTTTTTAAAAATACATTGATTTAACTATCATACATATTCAAATAGAAGAAATTTTAGAAATCAAAATATAGAATTTAATTTTTATGTCATGGGTATTCATCATGAAAATTAGTTTATCAGCATTTTTGGTCTGTGCTACCATCAGTTAAAAGTGAAAATGGCATACGTTTTAAAATAATAATCATATCAGAGCAGGTTTTATTTGCATACATTTTAAAATGGCTCTCGTTTTGGTTCGTGTGCTAGTATAGTGCTTGGTGATTTTGGAATCTGGGAACATCGCTTGAAAGAGATAGTCTGCATGGTCAGCTGCACTTAATGGCACGTTATGTTCAATAAGAAATGACGAAAAGAGCATTTCTGCTTTGGTAATACTTATCGACACGTCCCATTCAACAAAGAAAGTGTCCGGCGTTTTTTTCACTTTTGTTTTCCGTTCTTTATTTTTGATATGTCTGTTTCACTTTATATGATACGAGCAATCAAATTTCCCTCCATGATTAACGCGAAAAGAACTTTCACAAGTAGTGCAGAATGCTTCATACGGAGATTTATCTGAAGCACGCAAACAAAGACTTTGCCGAAAATTCAGATCAAAACTTTTGATCAGAAGGTTTTTCTTTTTCAGATTATCTCAGTTACTCATTTTGACGAAGAAATAAAAGAAATGAACAGGATTAATAATTCAAACTGACATCATATGTGATATAGTATAACTTCTGAAAACTTAATCAGAAAATCTCATTTGGCCTGATACGATCCCATGGAAAAACAAAATAACAGTAAGTCTAGAGAGAGGAAAGATCTTAAACGTAATCCAATCACAGCACCATATTAATATGCGCACACACTTTGCGTCAGAGGTGACAACTGAGAGGATATGAGACGCACTTTGTTCTCAAGAAAGAAACAGGAATTTCAACATACTTCCTCTGTAACCGCCAGCGCTGTTTAAGGATTGCGTAATCTCAGCGCACTGTTAGTAAACAAAAGCTGAAAAGCTTAATTTGGAGTACACGTAGCAGAGTGCGTAATAGAGAAGCTGAAGCAGAGTAACTAAGCCTAATGTGTAGTAGTTGGCAGCCCTGATGATGTCATTCATTTCAATAAATTTAATTTCTTTGATTCAATCATTAAGATCTCAGAGTCCATCTTTGAGATAGTTTATAAATAGATTATAAATAAATCAATTTTATAAATACATTTTTAATAAGATAATCTTGACTAATGTTTTGCCAACCATAATAATAATCATGAAATCTAAAAGATTGCCATGCATGGATTTTTTTTTTTAATTATGCATAATGATTACAAAATCCTGAAAATCTTATTTCCATGACGAAAATAATGAAGTTGGGTTTATGCAAGTGTCTTCATTTATTCAACTTTTTCTGTATTTCAGATTATTTTTGAGCAAGACTCATTCTTAATTTTATTATAATTTTTTCTGCCATAAATGATCATAAAGAACAATGAGAGTTATTCATTTTACATTGCCAAATGGATCATGAAAGTAAAAATTTAAAGATACTTATTTTTGTTACAGCGATGGGAATAGTATTTGGCAATTAAGCACTTGCATCTAGTTAACATTAAAACAGTCATTTTTATGCAAAACTTCTTATATATGAAAAATTTACAACATAGCAAGACTAGAATAACATATTTACCTTTTCTATGCAGGACAAGAGATTCAACACTTGAATGCAATTTTCTCAACTGTTGATCAAGATTCTCAATTTGCTGCTGTTTTTCTTCAAACCACTGAAACAGATTATTACAACTTATTATGACAAATTTTATCAACATACAAAATTTAATAGAATGCAATCTGCAAAGCCTACCTGAATAGCAAATTGAGGATTTGTTATTAAAACCTATCCTCAAGATCAAAGAAAGCATGAAAGAGAAATGTTTTATAAAAACTCAAAGTCGTCATTAATTGTGAAAAACTTAATATTAATTTAGTATACATAAAACACAATTTAGCCCTTTTTATTGACAATATCACATACTATATCAAAACTTCAATACACTTAAATATTTCAATGTACTAAAAAATAAGTTTAATGTAGATTCTGCCATTGCAGAATTCAGTTTCGCCTCCGATTAGAAAAAACAAGTAAAAGATAAATTTCAGTTTAGAACTACTAGGAAACAATGTTGTATTGAATATAAAAGGGATTATGTATTGATTTTATTTTAAAGTAAAATTCATTATGTAAATTAACAATGTTATTAATTAATAAATATATTTAATAAAATATTAAATTTTTATATTAAAATTACTAACTGTTTTAAGAATTAGGATTACCAAGTATCATTAGGATAACCAATTATGATTAGGATTATCATACAAAATTTATGTGAATAATAGTTTGGATAAGAGTTATACGTGTGTGTAGTTTTCGGGCACTTATAATCACATCATACTAAAATTTCATGGCCTTCAGTTTAAAAACTCTGCAATGTTCTGTATAAAATTGTGTCTTATTTCACAAAATTTCAGTTTGCAGGAAAAAGGACCGAAATGTCCTGCTTCCGTTTAAACCGGCACTAAAAATGTTAGTGCGATATTTTACCATCTTATGGCGGCAGTTACTTGAGCACCAAAAATTGGTTCAAACTAAGGCAAGATTTTTTAATAGCGTAGTGAATTAGGAGTAATAATAGAGTATTAATAATATGAATATTAATCGAGAGTTGAATTTAAATAGCACTTTTATCTTAAAATGAAACTTTGTTCTATGGCATAAATTACAGAATAAATGGGAGGGAAAAGCTCTTTGACGGAAAAACAAATACATAATTTTTTGTGAAAGTAAGTTAAAACTTTTCTTGAGATCTGTAAGTGACCATGTATTTCTATATGCTATATTTTAGCACCCCACCCCCACCTTCTCTGCTTCACATTTCTGGCTGTTATTTTCTATCTGGTGACCAGGAAGTTTGTGTCAGGATCTATTGCTAACATAAAAAGAATATTGCCCAGTTAAACTGATGGCATTGAGCTCACAGGCTACGCATTCAAATTGTATATTACAGCCTTATATTTTCAAGCGTTAATTCCGTTCGAAAAAAAATATTAAGGAAGTGAAACAGCTCTCCCCTTTCTCCTTTTTTATACTTAATCATTGAACCTCCTAAACTATCAAGTACATGCTTTATCATATTAAAAAATCTATATCCAAAATTCAGAGCAAATCGGATAATTCTTAATAAAAACCCATTTAGCATTTATATAACTTAAGAGGAGTTATTCCCCTCTTTTATACTTAACCATTAAACTTTCAAAACTATTCAGAGATTTGAACGAAATCTGACAATTCTGCTTGAAAAATCCATTTATACAAGTTAAGGGGAGGGGCATTAGAACCTCCATTCCCCCTGTTTATACTTATTCAATGAACACCTAATAACAGCCACGGAATCGCCTCATCAGAATGATCCTATATCTAAATTTTGAACGAAAACTGTTAATTCTGCATGAAAATCTCGTTATTATCAATTAAGGGGAGGGGCATGAGCACCTCGTTCCCCCTCTTATACATATCGAATGAACTCCAAAAACTAATCAGGGAAGCGCCTTATCAGGATATACCTATATACAAAATTTCAAGTGGATCAGATATTTTTATCATGAGTTATCGGGTTACGCACAAACGCACATACATATAGAATGGACGGGCACATAAGCTCTCAGGCTATGATAACCTGTGAGCTAAAAAACAAGGTAGAACAAGTTCAAGGATAGATTGCACTCTAGAAATTTTCTTCAGATACACTAATCTACTTTGTAATCATAAAATATTTTTTTTAAAAATGAATACTTTATAAGAATTGAAAGATACCACTTAGATTGTGCTTAAGATTAGGAACCAGCTTTAAAACTAAGAATAACGTATCCCAAATGAATAAAATAAAGGATGAGGTAGAAGGGGAAAAGCATAAGCCCCTCATGCGATACAGATATTTACAAATTGCACAATAATATGCGAAGTGCTCACAAATGAAATATTTGAGACAATTGAAACTTCCATAAAGCAAATCAGTAAAAATACTTACAGGATCAGATTCATCCATCTTAAAAGTCATTTTATTCACAGAATCTCCCAATCTATTAAAAAGCCGTAAGACACCAGCACCACTCACAGCAGAAGTGCTCTTTGCTCTTGGTAAATCCACATCCATTTCCAAAAATTCACGAAAATCTGGATCCATTCTTAAGACAGGATGGTTTGCAGTGCGATTTAAATATCTTTCAAGGGCAACTCTTCTTTTCTCAACAAACTCAGCAGAGGAGATTGTTTCGTCTTTTGACAATTTTATTTTCGTCATGCCTTTAAAAAATGAAAAAGCTCTATTTTAATACAAATATCAGTCAAACTTTTTGGATTTTGAAAAGAGATTGAAGAGGGAAGGGGGGGGGATAAGGCACTTATTTACCCATCTAAACACAGCAAGACAAAAAGAAGAATGTAAAATTTAAGATTTAAATTTAGTGGTTCAAGAATTTCTATCAAAATGTTATATAATATTAAACATAACTTATTAAACTAATATAAATGTATTTCAACATTTTAAAAAAAAATGTTATAAAAAGATACTGGTATTACTATTTTAATTTTTAAAGATGTTAATTTTTGAATATAGTAAAAACCTGGCTAATACTAACAACTTGTATAGTAAAAACTTTAAAATGTCAAAATACATTTAATGTGTCAATAATTCATGCCTCAAACAAGATATAGCATAGTTAAACAAGCTTGAGATAAAAATAAATTTAATAAATAGAACCGCTTTTAGCACTTCTTGCACCTAGCATCCAGACCTGTCACATTTAGTAACACTATACATAAAAAAAAATTAAAATTACATATGTATTTTTTTCATTATTTTTATTAGATTTTTATTTGTTAAATTTCCTGCCAAAAGTGATTCAAGTCATCAAATATGGCATTGCGCTATATTTTAAATCAGATTGCAGTTAGTTTTATAACTGATAGCATAAAAAGAACAAGAATTACATTTCTATGCAATTAATAAAATGCATAAATAATAAATGCATTTCTGTTAAAAGCTTTCAAAGATCATTGAAAACTATTTTAGTGAAATACAAAATTAGTAAACTATTTTCTTTGATGGAATAAAGATTCAAATGTTTAAAATTAAATGATATTGTATTAAAATGCCATGTCTTTTGTAAAAGTTCATAAAGCAAATTAATATTTTAATACAATTGAGAAAAATAACTGTGCTTAATTAGGTCAGGCATTAGAACATCTCAGTGAGTCCAAACGACTGCTCACATGCAACAAGCAGCTATGATATTCGGCTAAGGTTGCCAAAAAAAATTCTACTTTTAGGAAAAAAGAAAAAAGGTCAATTTTTTTTTGTCAAAAATATGAATACAATGTAGTAAATTTTCAAAATCAAATTAGTAGGTTCTTGAAGAAATTTTTAAACTTTTTAAAACTTTTATACTTAAAGATTGACCGAAAATTTTGTTTAGTTTTCGGCTAAAATTCTGAGGTTAACTGAAAATTTTTCAGCTAAAATGCTGATGAAAATTCAGCCGGACCATAACTATTTGTATTCTATCTATATATGTGGGAATAAAGGATGAAATGTTCAACAATAAAATATAATAAACTCAAGGATTTAATGAGCGTGATATCCTAAGCGAGACTCGTGTGACGATGCATGGAAAGAACGAGGTGTTCTATAGATTTCAGGATGGCGAATTCCGTTGATTTTTAAGGCAAAGCTCAGAGAAGCTTGATTATGCTATTTATTATTTGGTTTTACTGTTATATTTGAACGTTACATATATGTTTTATGTCTATTAAACCTTTTTTATATTTTAAAGAATATCAGTTTTGTTTAAATCATAAGTTATTCACTTAAAATCCCACATATATATGGGACATTCCATGCCAAATCAACCAGTGACTTAACCTGACCCTTTCCGATTTCAATGAAACTGCTAGGGATCATTCTATATGATGATATAAATTAGAGCATATTTTTACTTTTTGTTTATCGATTTAAATTTAAACAATTATTCAAATTTTGAAAAATCATTTTTTGACTTGCATAAATACTTTCAATTTTGAATTTCTCAAGTTCTATTAAACATAGAAAATTTTATGACCACTCATTTCAAAGAGGAGTTTGTAAGGTTTAATTTGATATGCAAGTTGACTACGTATAGTTAAAATTAAAAAAAAAAAAAATTATAAAAAAATTTTTAGGTAGTCATTTTTAAAAAATTTGAAAAAATTGTATAGTTGTAATATTATAAACTTTAAATTCTGAAATTTTTAGAGTGGGATCTCAATGGGATCAGGAGTTATTAAATAAAAGCAAAAATTAACATGAACAAATGTGAAGTGACCCGAGTCCCCCCCCCCCTCCCTCCAGTGATCTTCGGACAAAATCTGCGTTTTCCTGCTATCTTCAGATGAAATCAGCATTATTTTAGCAAAATCTGAGATGTATTGCGATCTTTTGCTAAAATTGGCGTTTTCCCATTTTTTTTACAGTGAGATAGGCATTTTTCGACGATCTTTAGACAAAATTTGCTTTTTTACACGATTTTTATCGAAAACAGTGTTTTATTTCTGTGATGTTTTGATGAAATCGGCAAATTTTTTCAAATATTCTTTTGACAAAATATTTTTAAGCGACGTTTTATCGAAAACGGCATTTTTCCCGCGATCTTTTAACGAACGTGAAGTGACGCAAGTCCACCCCCTCCCTCCAGCGATCTTCGGACAAAATCGGCATTTTCCTGCTATCTTCAGATGAAATCAGCAATATTTTAGCAAAATCTGAGATGTATTGCGATCTTTTGCTAAAATCGACGTTTTCCCATTTTTTTACAGTGAGATAGGCATTTTTCGACGATCTTTAGACAAAATTAGTTTTACACGATTTTTTTTTATCGAAAACAGTTTTATTCCCGCGATTTTTTGATGAAATTGGCATTTTTTCCGTGATCTTTTGATGAAATTGGCAATTTTTTTCAAATATTCTTTTGACAAAATATTTTTAAGTGACGTTTTATCGAAAACGGCATTTTTTCCCACGATCTTTTAATGAAATTGGCATTATATCAGCAACCTTTAGCCGAAATCTGTGTTTTCCCTCCATCTTCAGAAGAAATCAGCATTTTATCAGCGATATTTGGTGCAGTTGTCGTTTTTTTCCCCGCTATCCGCACAGGAAATTTGCGTCTTTCATCAATCTTTTGACAAAGTTCGTTTACAAAAACATTGACAAAATCGTCATTTTTCCACGAAATATTGAAGAAATTTATGCTGTTTCAGCGATCCTATCACGAAATTTGTATTTCTACACAACTGTTTTTTCTGCACGCAAAACCGTACAAGTTGGCAACTATGCGGAACTGATAACCCAATTTCAAATTTTCTGAAATTTCGGACGAGAATCACCCTTGTTGTGAGGCAGTCAACACAGAAAATATTTATAGCATACTTCTGGTCTCACCATAGATATGTGCACTCAGATAAAAGCATAACACACATTACATTTTATAAGTAGTATAATTTAAATATGTTGAATGTGTATAAAAATGAAACAGTATTCGTATATAAAATATTGATACTCAAATTATAGAATGATAAATTACATTAGATGGCAACAGTTGAAATTTAATAGATCTCCCTAATTTACTCTGAACAATACAAATATCTTTTTAAATAGATAAGTCCAAATTACATATATTCTGCTTAATAACATTTAAAGACAATAGAAATATAGTAATCAAATTAATGAAATTGTAAATATTTAATGTAGATAACATATTTCAAATAATCTTTAGAAAATTCTGCTTTTGTAAAAAATAACCTTTTAAAATTTCAAAAAGTCAAATCAAGCCTAATCATATCCAATTGTTAACTTCCAAAATACAGTTTTTTAAAACTACAGTGAAACTCGTTTAAGATACGCCCGCTTAAAATACGATCCCGCTTAATATACGAATTATCTTCGGTCCCTTGAAAACTGCCTATTAAACCCGTGTAAAATTACCCGCTTAATATACGTACGCATAAGATATGATCCCGCTTAATATACAAAGAAAATTAGCCCCTTGATGTCAAAAAACCCGCTTAATATACGAAATGGGGCTTATGAAATCCGTTTATCACATGTCTTTTTAGGACAGAATGTGTAAAATCTTATTTATTTTTCATAAGCTACTTTCTTTTTATCTTTTTTTTTTTTTTTTTTTGTCTAAAATATGTTTTTTTTCGCCGATTTTGCATTCTGAATTCTGATTGGCTCCTTTTTCAATAAAAAACAAAAACCGCTTTTATTTCTTTTACCATTACACTTGGGCAGTGGATGGATTTGAAATTTCATTTGTTGCTCCCTCTCCTGATTGGATGAGAAAGTTGTTGATGAAATCCGTATATATTTTTCTGCTTTTTTTTTTTTTTTGTATCGCTTATCTAGCTATTTCTTTATTACTAGTATATTATTTTTTTTTACTATAAATCGTCCTCAGAAGTGCCTTTTTTATGAATTTCTTTTTTTTTTTTTTCACTTGCTTGTTTGGGGCAATTTACAAAATGTTAACATCACAGTATAAAAGTAGTATCAAGAATAATACAAAGATTGCGACTTATTTGTCAAAATTAACGATCAGATTGTGACAAGTGAAGTTCGTTCTATTGCGGATATAATCACAGACGTCAAAAGTTCAGATGAACCTAGGTCTTTAGAAGGAGTAGAAGACGACGCGAATGAAGAAACAGATGTACCAACCATAACATCATTCGCAAATGTAATGAGCTCGTTCAGCTTACTTCGATTGCATGACTCTTCGATGGATGCTGGTTTCTCCGTTGAAAAATTTTCTGCCACATTAACAAGGCAGAAAACTTCCTAATAAAATCTCGCCCTACACTGTACCAAACCAAGATAAGCAACTTTTTCTCAAGAAACTAAAACTACATCATGATTTTTATAATGTATCGAATAATTATTGTTCCTTGCATACATTTAGTTTGTCTTTCAAAAAATTACTCTGAAAATTTTTTATTCTTCCCCTTTAAGTATGTAATGTATTTTAGTTAGTGCTTTCTAAAAATTAATAAAATTTTCATTTTATTGCCTTTTTTTATAATTTGGTAGAGAGTACTGTATAAAGGCATTTTAATTTTTTACTGTACAAACAGATGTTCAATAAAATTTTGGAGAAAAATGAAATTTTTCTTTATTTCAATCAGTATCCTGAATTCAAATTTTCTAGAATAATTATAAATTGCTAGAAATGGGTAAAAAAAGAGTTATAAATGGCTAAAATTTTACATTAATAACAATGTGTAATGTCTTTAATATGCATTATTATTCGAGAATCTATACAATCCGGATAAGATACGATCCCGCTTAAGATACGAAATGCTCTCGGTCCCTTGATTCGTATCTTAAACGAGTTTCACTGTACATTAAAAACAAGAGCTGTAGTGGAAGGTACACAATATGATGAATATTTTTTCTTTCTAATATTTTAATCTTTTTTTTTTTTTTTTTTTTTTTTTTTTTTGGCATTAAGTGTAAGTTTTCTTAGATATAGGAATTTTGCAATTCAGGTTATATAATTTTGTCCTTATATTCAATTTCTATGCATAACATTTGGCAATCACTTTGCCTTAAATGGGCTTGGATCCATATAACTATTTCACAACAATCTTTTTATTAATCTGAATTAGGTAAGATAATATTAGTAAAAATAATTCTCTTAACATATCAAAATGCTACATTTGTTCTTGCTGTATAGAATAAAATTAACAAGCAAAAATGTACAAGGTGGACAAATTTGACCATTAAAAAAGATGTTTCAAAACTTCAGTGAATCTAAATATTTAATAATGAATAGAAAGAACTTGCTTACTATAGGAATTTTATTACAACAAGCCAGTTCCTTCATTTGCATAATTTAAATTTGACTATATAATGAACGTAAGACTTACCAATTGCATCTTTTTGGGGAGCAGGAGGAACAATTCTTCCTAAATGAAGGTGCTTTTCCACTAACTTATCGTGAAGACCAAGGAAATCACTAAATCTTCTAGAGACTGAAAATCCCTTCTTTTTGTAGTATGGTAAGTTCGTCCTAGTAGAAACTTTATAAACAACATAAGCACCCATGCCATCACCAATCTTTTGTGGATCAGATACAGAAATTTCTAATAGTGTATCATTTTCTTCTTGCTGAAAAAGAAATGACAATAAATTTTACCAATCTTTCTAAATTTGTTAAAAAAAAAAAAAAAAGAAAACACTTAAAACACAGGAAAATCTTGAAGTATATGCATACACGCAGACACATTGAATCATTGTAAAAATGTCGCTTAAACATTCAGATCACTTGCTTCAAAAATGTAAAAATACCAAAATTTTCATATTACAAAGAAAAACATGTCCATGAGTTAGGTTTACTTTTGATGTTGACAATGAAGTTAACAATACATTTTACTTTTACTGCATTTTTTTTTTCTTTTTGTAAAACCTGCAGACACTGCACAATTTCAGTTTTTAAATTGTTGAATAAGGAGGAAAATATATATTCAAGGAAATTTGAAAATAATAGCTCAATTTACATATTTTATATAGAATTTATTATAATTTTCAAGCATTTTTTTTCTTTTTTTTTTATGATGAACCCATTTCACTTTAAACAATATAAATAATTCAGCATTTGTTTCCAAGCAATATTTTACAAAGAAATTAAAATTTTATCAAATTATATACAATTGCATCAACTGATTATCATAACTGTACTTATAATTATTAACTTCATAATTATTCATATTGATTACATGCTACTAATTACTTGCATGGGCAAACTTTAATTTGTTAGTAAATGAAAAGTTGAAATTAATGAAATATTACTTGAGTAATTTTGGTTTAAAATATTTCAAGAGATCAACTAAGCAATATGATTGATCTTAAATTATTTTGTTAAGTTTATTATAAATTAGGGTGTAAAATAAATCATGATAAAAATAAAAAATAATGTACAATACCATAAAAATTCTCTTACAAATGTTAATGATAGTAGATGACAATTATAAGCTTATTTTTACCTTTTAAATTACTTTTAACAGGATTTTAAATTAGAAAGTTATATGAATGATTATTTTAACAACTGAATAATAATAAAATGCGATAGATTTAAGAATAAACTTCAGTGGAGCACTGACACTAAATTTTTAATAGTAAAAATCATTTATTTTATGTAAAAAAAAAAAAAAAAAAAAAAAAAAAAAAATTAAGTGTTCATGACTAAAATATACTCATTTTAAGGTTAAAAAATAAGAAATTAACATTTCTAAAATTTTTATTTTTCCATAAAAAAGCTACAAGACAACTTTTTTACGATTTTAAAATTTTTACAGATGTTGTCGTCTTGAAAAGTCAAACATAAGGTGAGGAACATTTCATATAATATTTAAAGTAGCATAAAATAAATTAGAAAAATAAAATTAGAAACCTCTTCAGCAGTTTTCTCAGCACTTTTTGATGTTCTGGCTTGAGGTTTAGGTGGCTCAGAAGGCTTTAACTCTGCAGGTGGAGAGGCAGGAACCATACTTGGTTTACTAAATTCTTCATCAGGTGTGCGAAATTCTAGCTTTGATTGAGGTTGAATGGGAACGTCATCATCTAAGCTAACTTCTTGACCACCCCCTAATTGAACAACAGATAGTTTACAAAAATGCATAAGATGTAAAGATGAGATAAATATGGCAAAGTTTCCCCTACGTTTAAAAAAGGGCAGAGTACTACTTGTGAGAAAAGGGCAAATTATAGGACTTATTATAATAATTTGTGTTCATTTTTATGAGGATAGTATGTATACTCTAAGAAAAATTCAGATTTTCGTAAAAACAGTCCAAAATTTTGCCACATTTTTTGTTTATAATTAGCAGATTTCTTAATATTAAA
This sequence comes from Maratus speculifer, assembly GCA_964019185.1. Classification (NCBI taxonomy): domain Eukaryota; kingdom Metazoa; phylum Arthropoda; class Arachnida; order Araneae; family Salticidae; genus Maratus; species Maratus speculifer. The sequence continues at coordinate 211,058,571 of OZ025301.1, read as the reverse complement.
AAAATGTACTTTTCAGAAAATATGACAAACAGCATTGTACATACATTAAAAAATACATTGGAATAAGAATTACAAAATAACAGAAATTGTATGAAAAATGAGCAGGTCAACTAGATGTTTCACTGTGCATGTCTGAATGCAATCAAAACAAAATGTGCATAATGTGTTAGCTAAATGTAAAGAGCAACTTTAGTAAAAATCTCAAAAACATAGCTTGAAAATTCTGAAAATTATAGCTGATAGAATAATCTTATGTCAGAGTATTGTGTACAATGTTGTTTATCACATTTTCTGAAAATAACTTCTTTTACGTTAAGAACTCTATAAATTATAAGCTTTGGCATTACTGTCACGGTATTAAGTCATTCTGTTAATGTCATTTAGCCTGACATTATAAAACCTTGGTAAAATTTGGGACTATAAAAAACTAATTTCTCTATTAGTATACATGCTATCCTCATAAAAATGAACCAAGTTTATGACAATAAGCACTTAATCATAATCTACAGTTAGAACACTTTTGCCACATTCGTTCTGACAGGGTTATCCAAAAGATACTCGTTCTTTTTCAGTTTGTTGACTGTCCCCTATGGGGTTTTGGGAAGAAATCTGAGGCAATATGACATTGTTTACACACCTGGAATTTCAGGATAATTCCTCAAGTATTTTTCTAGATATTTAACAAAATGTCTAAAATCGCAAGCAACCAGTCATCATAGGCAATATATAACACATGTATGAAAGACACTATTAACTAAAATAGGAACCTATATGTAACAATACCTTCTATTTCACCAAATTCCAATTACATTTTTATAAGTATACAAAAATTTACAATTAAAACAAAACAAAAAGAAAAACACTATACCAAAATTAAATATATTTTTTACAGGAAATGAAAATTATAACTGTAAGACAGGTAAAAATAATATTAAAAAGTATACCGTTTTTTAAACAAAAAAGATTTGAATTCTGATATCTATAATAATGATAGAGCTGCAACAATTTATTTCTTTAAAGTGGCATCATTTATATACTAAAAAATCAACACTATGTAGATGGGATTCATAATACATTTGTCATCAAACTGCAAAGATATTGTCAGGAATATATAAGGTTTTTTGTTTTTTAAATTAGCTCTACTGGTGAACAAACAAATTATAACTAAAAAATCATTTCAACAGAGACATGATAAAATAAAACACTAGTTTTAAATTAAGTGTGAATGCTATTGTGAAAATTTGAGACTAAAAAATTTTCGAAGTCAGACCTTGCCTTTATTTTTAATGTAATCGTATAAAGTGAAAATAAGTTTTAGTGTTGATAAATTGAACTTTTTTATTACTTAATATTCTCTTAAATTCATTTAGAAGAAACATTTGAAAAAATTCAATTTTTCCAGAAAAAAAAAAAAAAAAAAAAAAAAACAACTTTCCTCCATTTCAAAATTTTTGGAAAATTTACATCTTTAGGAACGACTGATTTTAGAAATTTTTGCAGTGGCTCATTCTTTTGTTATTAAATAGCTAATAAATAGAATAAACAAGGAAAGCAAAAATATATTCACGATAAAAACCATAAAACCTACCACTCATGAGATCGTCAATACCATTTTTTGCATAATCTTCATTAGGAGGTGACTGAAATAAAAGATTTTTATTAATATTCATATAATTTATCAATTACATTTTATAATATACATTAAATATATAAATTTCATTTACTAACAGTATACAATTACGCTATAAATTTACTTGGTAACAATTCATCAATCAGAAGCATGCTTCTGCCATTAAAAGGACATTTTAAAGAAAAATTGTACTCAGGGATGTAATGAAGGATATATGCATATGCCTTCGGGATTTTTTTTTGAAGGAGCACCATATACCCCATATTAGAGGTCTGCACGGGCCGGGCCTTACTTCTGGAGACTCAGGCCGGGCCTAGTCATTAATCCTTTCGGGCCGGGCTGGGCTCAGGCCTTAATTTTTTTGCTGGAGTATTGGGCCGGGCCTAACTTTTTTTTTCCATACAAAGCCAAGACTGATTCCATTCTTCCTAGTTTTCATGGAGAAAAAATAATCAGTTCCTATTGAATCTTCCTATATGAAAATCCTTTTCTCGACTTTTTATAAATCAGTAATATTTGGCTTTGGAAGTTCCAAAAATTTCTGCAAAAAAAGCATATACTTTTAAGCCGCCATTATTCTACAATTAAACATTAGAATTTATTCCTTTTAAAGAATTGTAGATTACTAGGCGTTTTAAAATAGAATTAAACACACACACACAAAAAAACCATGATTATGACGGAATTTTTTTTTAAACTGAAAACGGAAAGCAAGGTGAGTAGCAACATTTTAGTTTTAAAAATAAGCACCTGTAGCACACTTTTAGAGAAAAAGAAACACCCATTTATGCACATATATGCATTACAGGGGTGATTGTGTTCCTGGTGTACCCCGATTTCCGAGCTTTTCGATTGATCCTTTCAGTTTTAGGATATCGTTACACCTAGTAAAAAATTCAAACATTAAAAAATATTGCGAATTTTGAAAAAAATGGGCAAATTTTTTCAAAAATTAAAAGAAAAAACATTAATTTCTTTAAGGAATCGCACAGAGAACAAATTTCTTTCTAGAAACAGGGGTAAAAATACAAATTAGTTTTTAAAAAAGGCAAATTTTGACGCAAAACATGAAAAACCGATCAATTTCGTCAAAAAATCACAAAAAAACCAATTTCATCAAAAAATCGCAAAAAAAAAAAAAAAACGATTTCATCAAAAAATCATGAAAAAAAAAGAAACAATTTCATCAAAAAATCATGAAAAAAAAAAAGAAACAATTTCATCAAAAAATGAAAAAAAAAGATCAGTTTCATCAAAAAATTAAAAAAAAAAAAAAAAACTATCAATTTTATCATATAAGCGCGAAAAAAACAACAAATTTCTAGAAAAAAGGTCACGAAAATACAGCAAATTTCACAAAAACTTTTTTCGTGATCTTTTGAATAAAATTGTCGTTTTTTTCGCGATCTTTTGAAGAAATTTGTCGATTTATTGTGATCTTTTGACGAAAACTGCCATTTTGTTGAGATCCCTTGAAGAAATTTGCCGTTTTTTTCGCAATCTCTTGAAAAAATTTGATGTTTTTCGCGATCTTTTGAGGAAATTTGCAGTTTTTTCATGATTTTTTAACGAAAACTGCCGTTTTTACGTGATCTTTTGAAGAAATTTGCCGTTTTTTGAAATCTTTTGAAGAAATGTTTCGTTTTTTCATGATTTTTTGATGAAATTTGCCTTTTTTTGAGATTTTTTTTGAAGAAGTTCGACGATGTTTCGCGATTTTTTCACGAAAATTACCTTTTTTTTTCGCGATCTTTTGAATAAATTTCCCGATTTATTGTGATTTTTTGACGAAAGCTGTCTTTTTTTTTTGCGATCTTTTGACGAAAACTGCCGTTTGTCACGATCTCTTGAATAAATTTGCCGTTTTTTCGCGATCTTTTGAAAAAATTTGCAGTTTTTTCTTGATTTTTTAATGAAAACTGCCGTTTTTTTCACGATCTCTTCACGAAGACTGCCTTTTTTTGTGATCTTTTGAAGAAATTTGCCGTTTTCTCACGATTTTTTTGAAGAAATTTGCCGTTTTTCGCGATTTTTTTAAGAAATTTGCTTTTCTAAATTTTTGGTCGAATTTTGCCATTCTTTTCGCGATTTTTCGACGAAGTTCACATGTTTTTCCGCAAAATTGATTTCTTTTCGAAAACTATTTGTCGAAATTTGTGATACTCTTTATGTCCGAATTTTTGGATTTAGGACCGTAATTTTTTAATTGTTGCTAAATTTTTAACAGTTGAAGAATAATCTGCAGACATTCCCAAGAGTCTGCGACGTACGTCGCAGCGTTGCGCCAATTCTTCTCCCGGGGTAACTGTGGTGGTTACTCCATAACCCCCCCATATATTTAATTTAATTCATTTTTATTAGTCATTTTATTTCCTATTACCTCTTTTTTGTTAATGTTCTCAATTTAAATTTTATTTCGATTTCGCTTATTTTCATTTCGTCGCCTGTAATGTTTTCTTTCTTACTTAGCTTTCGAATGTTCCAAGCCGGTAAAATTCTGTTTGAAATCATTCCTTCCGGTTTTAAAATTTGTTCGAGAACATTCTCGCTAGTTCTTTTGGGTGGAACTTCCGTTTATTCGGACACACCCCTAACCTATCAAATTAAATTTCACAGGTGACGTATTTCAAGCCGTTAAGTACATGGCCACCGGCTTTGGCCTCCCCTCTTAAGATGGTTATCAATTTTATTCTTATTAGTTACATATCTTTTCATACTGTATATTGTAATTTGGCTTAGTTTTTCCTCACCCCCTCTGTTGATCACTGCCAAATTGGCGTGTTTTGCATTTACAATAACCCTTTCTCTTTTTCCCCTGGGCTCGCGGCCACCTGAGTCAGTTGCGCTACGAAACACCAGCTGTGATGGATGCGGTCCGATGACTGCAGGTTTTGGGTGGAAGTTCGGGCCATGTGCGCGCCCCTTTGAAGCCGTTTTATACGGGCTACGTTCTATGCTGCTGTGATCCCCGCATGGTTTTAGAATAGGCTGATTTTTTAAGGCTGCGAGGAGCAATGAAGTGGTTTAATGCATTCCTGAATGTATTCGTTTTATGTGCCTTCTCTTTTGGAATTATTCAACGTAAATAAGCGCACTCCATAGATCTTCTGGTTGGTGTTCTTGTGGAAGCATCATAAGTGATGTAGTATGTCATCATGAGTCCACTTAATACCTATTTCATCTTTCATCACCTCATCGTTAAAAAAATAATTTTTCTGCAGCTATTATTGGTGCTCGAATCTTCTTCAATAATTGTTTTATGTGATGCCAGTCCTCTGACAAACAAGCAGAGGTGAAAATCTTTTCTTTTCGTGAGATGCAAATATTTATTTACATAAAGTTCCTTCATGTCGTTATCTGGCCCATTTTATATATATAATTTTTGATTACTCACGGGGCGTTATGAAGAAAATATTGGTTTGTATCTATGCAATATGAAATATAATATATTTTGTTTTTTTTTGAAAGTTCATATTATGAAAGTTGCTCTTTTTCAAGAAGAAATAATATTATATTCTCCTTTTATGTCATGAGAAAATTTATAATTTACATCCTGTTGAGATATCTAAATTATATTATTGACAAAGAATTTTTATTGCTTAGAGATAGCAATTGTTGTGATTAGCATATATTATGATATGGTTTTTCTTATGAAGAGAGAGATTAATATGTACGAGTCAAAATAATATAAATATGTGAAGAAATATTTATTCATAAAAAAAGTAAAAACAGGTTCTTCATGAAATAAAAATAGTTTTTCTTCAAATTTTGTGTGCATAATAATTTATTGTGCCTATTGTCTGGATTTATTTGTCATCAACATCCAAGGACTTGACAGGTAACCTTTTTACCTTTTCAATTTTATATTTTTTTTTAACTTTATGTATGACATTTTATGTCATCATGGATAAAGAATATTTTTATTGTTTTTTAAGTGAAGTAAGGATGGTCACGTGGGTCGTTTGCAGGCCCCCATTCTCCGCGATGTGCTGTCATTATCACGATCACTTTGGCCTAATTGTGGGTAGAGGCAAATAAAAAGTGCTTTCTCCACTTTCAAATAAACATAACATTATTATTTCCTTTGATGCCCTGACCAAAGCGTCAGCACAAACACAACACCTTATTTCTTTTGGAGCCGTGACCAACGCTTGAACATTCTTCATTATTTTTTTTTCAAGTTATTTTTCTTCATATAGTGATTAATGTTTTATATAATTATATTTTGTTGGGTATGGTGCAGTAATCAAATACAATATTTATATTGATCTTGTATTGAAATATTATCTTTTTCTGGAGCAGTGCATTATATATACAACATAATTTATCAATATATTTCTTCTTGCATTATTATAATTTATAACTAATATATGCATTATTTAACGGAGGTACTGGTAAAAATTATTGTTCATGCTAAGATAAATTATTCTTCTTGTCATACAGATAATAATTTATGTTTTGAGCCATATTATATATAAATATTTACATAAAATATTTGGGTCTTATATTCTTCATATGATACTAATATGTTAGTATACGTTTTCTTTTTTTTTTTTTACATATAAAAATGATGTATGAAGTAAATGAAAGTCATCAATATTTTAAGTAACGGGTCAATTTATATATATTGTTCATCATAGGACCTGCCAAATAACCAAATTTATCATGTCATACATTGAGTTCTTATATTAATTATTTCATCATGCCTCCAAAAGCCAAACTAAATATTGCAATCCAACCTTTCGACGGTAACCCTCAGACTGTAGAATTTTTCTTCGATCAATTATCTGACTTACAGGAACTAAATAACTTTACAGACAAGGAACTTTTTGTTCTCTTTAAATCAAAACTTGAGGGCACCGCCTTACTCTTCTTTCTGGAAACTCAGTCACAGCTCAAGAACTCTAATTTTAGTGAAATTCGAAAAGCATTTATAGACTATTTCTTACCCACAAAAAAGTCTGTTTCTCTAAAATCTTTACAGAACTTGACCTTAGATTCAAATGAATCAGTTAAAAATTTTGCTTTTCGGTTGGATAAACAACTTCGACTTGCTTATCCAAAATTGGATCTTTCTGCTCTTAATTCATTAAAGTTTACTCATTTTCTTGAGGCTTTACCTAAACAAATCAAACGTAAAATCTTAGAAGAAAATATTACGTCCTTCGAATTAGCTCTTGAACGAGCAACTTTTCTTCAAAATATATATGACTCTCCCCCTAAAAAATCTTATGAAAATTTTAATCAAGCCTATTGTATCGATTCTGAAAATGTCCACGATAATTCTAGTAGTACTCTTCATAAAACTCCTATAAAGCATACGAAGGATAAAATTTATCACAATTCTCAAACCAACTACTCTCCTTTACAAACTCAAAAGGACAGTTCTCATACTTCTCGTAATTTTCAAAGAAGACCTAGGACATTTTCGCCTTCTCCACCGAGACAAGAGGCTACAAATAAACGTAACAATAATTTTCGTCATCAAAACTTTCACCGGAAACGTTCTTATCAACCAACCTTTGACAAATATTCTCACAAAAAAAATTCTACATCCTTTTATCACAGACGAGATGTTGTGCAGTGTGCGTTCTGTGGGAAATTTAATCATCGTATGGACTCATGCTACAAATTCAAAAACATTATTGGTAATTCTAATCAAAACTCTTCAACTCAGGTTTCGTCTCACCCTTACAGAAAGAAAAGCCACACCTCTTCTTCTTCTGAAAATAACAATGTTTATCATTTAAACATATAAGGGAGACTGGTTCTACTGACCGCCTTCTCTCCCGTAATTCTCATTCAAGGTCAGTACACTTTGACAACAACAACAAACATCAACAATTAGACAAACGCTCGTCAGTCACTTTAGTGTCATCCACAGCTGTCCAAACTTCTATGACATCTAAATTTAACAAATCTTTTTGTTCACATAATTCTTTGCCTTCCAAACAAAATTTTCAAATCAACGATGACATACAAGAAAATCATGTCATATGCAGTTCTTTTAACAACTCTTATGTTCTTCCATGCATCCTAATAAATGTTCAACATAATGAAATCGCCACATTAATAGATACTGGATCAAGTTTATCTCTCTTGGATGAAGAATGCTTTAATAGCATTAAATCCAGGCTTCATTACAAATTTTTATCCAGAAATGTATCAGTTTCCACCATAAATTCTAAGGTCTTCTTCAAAGGATGCATAGAGATAGCTTTTAAGATTGATAAATATTTTTTTCATCATGTATTTTACCTTACAAAAATTCAAAATGTTCACTTTCAAGCCATACTTGGCTTTGAGTTTATTAACAAGCATTCTATTACTATTTCACCAAGCTTTAAGTCTATATTACTTAAAGACAAGCATATTCCTTTTCAAAGTTATAATGAATCTCCTACTTGCTATTTTATGAATGCTGAATATAATTATGTTAATTCAAATGTACCATATTCTCTTGATGCACACAGAATGCCTTCTTATGAAAGGCCTATATCAAATAATCTAACGAGTGATACTTACATTGATAATACTTGTGCAAATTGTGATAATTCAAGTTTGCAGTTGTCCAACAATTATACAACCTATCCTTATTGTTATAATGTTCAAAATAATGGTTTGTTTACAAATAGTATGGCTCATTCTGCTATGAATTTTCATAATCCTTATATTGATGGTCATTCTACTTATTTTTCTAATTATTTTCCAACTGATTATGCTAATGTGGTGAATTATGTGTCTACTAATGATAATAATATTCCTAGCAAGAATTTCTCAGCTGAGAATACTAATGATGGTAACTATTTTGGTGAAAAGCAAACTCATTTAAGTATTGGTAATAAAATTTTGGTGAGTTCCAATATGGTACAATTACTCAATAGAGAATTAATACCTCCTAATTCTTTTGTGTATTTACATGTGAAGTATCTGAATCCTCCATCTGAATATTTTCTTTTTAAACCCAATTTAAAAAATAAAGGCCTTATATTACATGAATCATTGCACTCAAAATCTTCCATTCAAAATGATTTATTTTTGGTTGTATGTCAGAATATTTCAAAGCTCGATATTCATTTAAATAAAAATTCAATTATTGGTGAATGTATCAATGTAGATGAAAAAGATATTGAGGAATACTCTTTTGATTTAGAATTTGAAAATGAGTATTGTAATTTAATTTTACCATCTGAAGAGATTAAGAGAAAACGTATTCAAGAATTATCTCCAAATGACTTTGATCTTAAACATTTACCTCCTCATGAAAGGGAAGCTTTAACAAAATTATTATGTAGTAAAGCGCTTGCCTTTTCGAAATCTCTTGACACTTTAGGTCATACTGACCTGGTCAATCCTCAGTTTACCATGTTAAATTCTCATCCAGTAAAAACATTACCTTTTCCTGTACCTCAAGCACTCGAGCAAGAAGCTCTTGACCAAATTAATCAAATGTTGAACGCTGGTATTATTGAGAGGTCAAATTCATCTTGGGCGTGTCCCATGCTTCTTGTTAAAAAAAAGAGAACTGATATGTCTAAGCCTCAAAAGTATCGTTTGGCTCTTGATTTAAGATTGCTAAATTCGATTATAATTCCATCTTCATATCCTCTTCCTAGAATTCAAAATCTATTGGTGCAGTTGTCAAAATTTAAATATTATACCACTCTTGACTTACCCTCTGCATATTGGCAGATTGCTGTACCTAAAGATATGCAAGATAAACTTAGTTTTACTACTCCATGGGGAATTTTTACCTATTTACGTTTAGTATTTGGCTTGAAGACGGCCGCCAGCACTTTCCAACAATTAATCGACTCTGTGATTCAATTATCTCAGATTGACTCCTGTTATGCATATCAAGATGATATAGTAGTGGGTGCTAATTCATTTGAAGAAATGACCATGAAACTCACAAAGCTATTAGACACTCTCATTGCTAATAACATTACTCTGTCTCCTGAAAAATGTGCATTTATGCAAACAAGCATTAACTTTTTGGGTTTCCAACTCACAGATCATAAAATTCTTCCTATTACAAGTAACATTTTAAAAATTACTTCCTTTCCAACGCCTAAAACCAAGAGGCAAACAAAGAGTTTTATCGGCTTGTGTTCATTTTATAGATCAATTATACCTAATTTTTCTAAATTGATTGCTCCTCTCATCGAAGTCACCAAACCTAAAAATAAGTTTTCTTGGAAATCTGAACAAGAAAATGCATTTAAAGAATTACAGGACATTTTCTTTCATAAACCTATGCTCAATCTTCCTATCTGGAATGAAACATTTTATGTTAATACAGATGCCTCAAAAACAGCAATATCAGCTGTTCTTATGCAGAAATTTGATGGTGAACTAAAACCTATCTCCTATTATTCTAAAACTCTATCTCAATCAGAAAGACACTACCCTGCCATCAAATTGGAACTTTATGCCATTTACAAAGGCATAACTGCTTTTAAATACTATATTTTTGGTCGACCCTTTATTCTACTATCTGATGCCAAACCACTTAATAATTATAAAAAAGCTACATCACCTGCTGATATTACTACTCGTTGGATGTTAGAACTGTCAGAATACTCGTACACATTCCAACATGTTCCAGGCAAAGAAAATGTCTTGGCAGATTTTCTAAGTAGAACTCCTCACATTCCTACTGAAGATCTCAATAATAATCCAGATCTTATTTCTTCACAAGAACCTCTACCTGTTGTTGATAATCAAAACGATTTACATAATGACATTCCTCACTTTCCATGTGGTTTAGTCGACAAAATCCACCATACATGTCATCTTCAAAGTGATTCTTCACCTTCTAATAATGATAATAACCAAGATCCTTTATTAGAAATTCTTGATCACACCATCTTCTCTGAACAACAAAAGGACCCAAAAATTAAACAAATTTATGAAGATCTTAAAAATAATAAAAAATCTAAAAGTTTAAATGGCTACTATATTAATCCAAGTAATGAGTTACTTTGTTATAATGGTCATTTCTCTTCAGAAGATATCGAGCTACACAAAGCTGTTTTACCTGTGTCACTTAGAGCAAAGGCCTTAAGAATTGCTCATATTACTCATACTGGAATTCATAAAACCATTGTTAATTTAAAGAAAAGATTTACCTGGAAAGCCCTTGTTTCTGATACCATTAATTATGTCAACTCTTGTGAAATTTGTTTAGTAAATAAGAATCATAAAAAAAACACTGCTCCATACCTACCTGCACCACTCCCAACTGCTCCCAATCAAAAGGTCTCTATGGATTTACTCGGCCCATTGAGAAATCGTCAATATGTGTTGACCATGATAGACCATTTTTCTCGTCATTTAGAATTATATGCCTTGAATAATATCAGTGCTGAGTCAGTTACAAAGGCTTTATTGCATTATATTTCCACTCATGGAAAACCTGAATTAACTCTTACTGATCATGGTTCTCAATTTACTAGTGATATGTTTGCATATTTTAACAAAAAGCTTGGCATTAAGTTGGAACATAGTTCTGTAGCCCATCCCCAAGCTAACGGTTTAAGTGAACGTGTCAATTCTCAAATAAAATCGTCTGTGAACACAATGGCTTCACAAGGATGTGATGTACCCACTGCTCTAAAAATTCATCAATCCATATATAATGCTACACCTCATCCAGCTACAAAGTTCTCCCCAAATCTTCTTCATTTTGGCAGAGAAATAAATGATATTTATTCCAATTATAAATCTCAAGTTTCATGGAAAATTCTCAACACTGCATATGAAATTCATAAATTGATGGATGTTATTGAAAAAATATACTATCAAGCTTACAAGAATAACGAATCATCCAGACAAAAGGTGTACCAAAAATCCAGAGAAAAATTAAAGTTTTCCAACATCAATGTTAATGACATTGTTTATGCAAAATTTCCTACTGTGTTTAACAAAAAGATACAAGGCCCATACGTGGTCAAGAAAATAATTTCTCCTGTGCTCATTCAAATTCAAGATCCCAATAATAGTCATGCTTCACCAATGTTGATTCACACTAATCGAATCTTGAAGCTTCAAAAGAGAAATGAAGCACTGCAACATCCTTCAGTTTCTTCAAAAGGTGCATCACATGATCAACCAGCTGTTGATAATGCATCCTCCACTCCTGTGAGACAACACTCTTCTATTCAAGTTTCAAATCATGATGCAGCTTGTAATACTTCTCCTCAAATTCTTTCTTCTTCTAAATGCCAGCAAACATCTTCATGTTCCAGTAAATCGGTACTGTCACAAGCTCCTCCTGATAGCACTCATACTGGTGCTAAAAACAAATCCACTCAATATAGAAGTTATGATCTTCGTCCTCGCAATCATAAACTACATAAAAAATAGACTAACTCTCTTTTTCCTTTTACAGGATGACTTTTGCTTTGTAATATATTCAGTCGAAGCTAGCCGCACTGATTGTCCAGCAAGAAGAATCGCTATGTAATTTTTTTTTCTTTTCTCCAGGCTGCAGGCAGCTGTTATTATTTTTTTTTCATTATGTAAGTCTTCTTCTCCCTGGTACAACTCAACGGTCATCCTCGGGATGTATGTATGAATTTTAATAGTTTTATTAGTTACTGCATTTAACTATAAGTCATAATTCTTACAATATTTACACATAATCTCATGTATGCCATACTTTTAAATTTTATAAAGTCTTTAATTACAATAGTTGATGCAAAAAATGGAGAAAGAATTTGTCTTTTTATATTCTTGTTATAATACTATATCATTATTTAAAGTGATTTTTGACAAATGTTTCATTCTAATAAGAAAGGTGAAATTGTAATTGATATAAGGTAAACATAAAGATGAGTACTCATCAATTATTTTCCCTATTGTGTCTTCTCTTTACAATGCATGCATGTTTTAACATTTAACCTCTTTTAAAAAAGAAAAAGAGAAAAGAAAATGCATGATAAACTTATTCATACTAATATTTCTTCTCTTCTTGTTGAAATATAGAAAGTGAATGACTCACCATAAGTAGTATATAATATTTTTTTTTTGTATACTTTTGAGTGTTTATACTTTGGATCCAAAGATGTTTAATGAGTCATTATATATATTTATATAAAGCAAATTCTTGATTTATGACAAATGCAAAAGTGATCACTTACTTAATTTTTTTTAAAAATGTTTGAAAATTTACAAGTAAATATGTTCTAGATATCTTCTATATAGAAATTTTGACACAATTGATTTTTCTTTGTAAGTTGACATTATCAAGTCATATATAAGATTGACATATTCATATAAGTTTCTTCCTTTTTTCGGAATATTAAACATCTTATGTTTTATGTTTATTTTGAATGAAGTATAGTATTAAAGGTATTTATGCAATTATTGTCAATTTATATTGAAAATGTTTAAGAATATTCCTTTATGAGAGTGTAAAAATTCTCTCTTTGAAAATTATTATATTCACTTTGAAGATATTTTTATTGGAAAATAATATCATGCTTTTATTACCATTCTTTTTGCAACTTAATTAATTTTATTTTCTGTGAAAATGTGTTATTGAATAATACTAAAGTTTATTCATTTAAGATTTATTGAAAGCTTAAAAGGCTATGTGGTGATATAAGTAAATATTTTTTATGAGAGCCTAACTAATCTCTCTGCACCATTTATATATATATTTTTTATTGTTCAATTTTCAACTTACAAATTCATTCAAGTCATCATGTGCTATTTGAAACCATATATGTTATATATAGTTATAACATGATTCATATACAGTTATAGTATATTTCATTTTTGTTCACAACTGAGAATATAAATATACATATTATTGTATAATCACATATTGCGACATATGTTAAAACATTCTACTGTTATAGTGCATTTTGCACAGCCTAACAAGAGACTCGTTAAAGTTAAGGACTGTTGCACATAGACATAGACTTTAAATTTTTTTTTTGATATATATGATAGATACTTCTGGAAGAAACTTTATATACCTTTCATGTTAACATTTACTACAGTTGGTATATTTTTCATAAGGATTACTATCATAACAGTAATTATTTTTTTATTATCATGTACAACAATTATGTATATTTTTATAACTATTTCTGATATTTATTTTGTGTAATTATTTAGTATATTTGTACATGTGTTAGAAAATATTGTCTCGATGAAAAATTGTCATTTTTGTCATCTCACCAATATTTTCTTTTGGGGGACCCTGGGTAATATGTGGTGGTTACTCCATAACCCCCCCATATATTTAATTTAATTCATTTTTATTAGTCATTTTATTTCCTATTACCTCTTTTTTGTTAATGTTCTCAATTTAAATTTTATTTCGATTTCGCTTATTTTCATTTCGTCGCCTGTAATGTTTTCTTTCTTACTTAGCTTTCGAATGTTCCAAGCCGGTAAAATTCTGTTTGAAATCATTCCTTCCGGTTTTAAAATTTGTTCGAGAACATTCTCGCTAGTTCTTTTGGGTGGAACTTCCGTTTATTCGGACACACCCCTAACCTATCAAATTAAATTTCACAGGTGACGTATTTCAAGCCGTTAAGTACATGGCCACCGGCTTTGGCCTCCCCTCTTAAGATGGTTATCAATTTTATTCTTATTAGTTACATATCTTTTCATACTGTATATTGTAATTTGGCTTAGTTTTTCCTCACCCCCTCTGTTGATCACTGCCAAATTGACGTGTTTTGCATTTACAATAACCCTTTCTCTTTTTCCCCTGGGCTCGCGGCCACCTGAGTCAGTTGCGCTACGAAACACCAGCTGTGATGGATGCGGTCCGATGACTGCAGGTTTTGGGTGGAAGTTCGGGCCATGTGCGCGCCCCTTTGAAGCCGTTTTATACGGGCTACGTTCTATGCTGCTGTGATCCCCGCATGGTTTTAGAATAGGCTGATTTTTTAAGGCTGCGAGGAGCAATGAAGTGGTTTAATGCATTCCTGAATGTATTCGTTTTATGTGCCTTCTCTTTTGGAATTATTCAACGTAAATAAGCGCACTCCATAGATCTTCTGGTTGGTGTTCTTGTGGAAGCATCATAAGTGATGTAGTATGTCATCATGAGTCCACTTAATACCTATTTCATCTTTCATCACCTCATCGTTAAAAAAATAATTTTTCTGCAGCTATTATTGGTGCTCGAATCTTCTTCAATAATTGTTTTATGTGATGCCAGTCCTCTGACAAACAAGCAGAGGTGAAAATCTTTTCTTTTCGTGAGATGCAAATATTTATTTACATAAAGTTCCTTCATGTCGTTATCTGGCCCATTTTATATATATAATTTTTGATTACTCACGGGGCGTTATGAAGAAAATATTGGTTTGTATCTATGCAATATGAAATATAATATATTTTGTTTTTTTTTGAAAGTTCATATTATGAAAGTTGCTCTTTTTCAAGAAGAAATAATATTATATTCTCCTTTTATGTCATGAGAAAATTTATAATTTACATCCTGTTGAGATATCTAAATTATATTATTGACAAAGAATTTTTATTGCTTAGAGATAGCAATTGTTGTGATTAGCATATATTATGATATGGTTTTTCTTATGAAGAGAGAGATTAATATGTACGAGTCAAAATAATATAAATATGTGAAGAAATATTTATTCATAAAAAAAGTAAAAACAGGTTCTTCATGAAATAAAAATAGTTTTTCTTCAAATTTTGTGTGCATAATAATTTATTGTGCCTATTGTCTGGATTTATTTGTCATCAACATCCAAGGACTTGACAGGTAACCTTTTTACCTTTTCAATTTTATATATTTTTTAAACTTTATGTATGACATTTTATGTCATCATGGATAAAGAATATTTTTATTGTTTTTTAAGTGAAGTAAGGATGGTCACGTGGGTCGTTTGCAGGCCCCCATTCTCCGCGATGTGCTGTCATTATCACGATCACTTTGGCCTAATTGTGGGTAGAGGCAAATAAAAAGTGCTTTCTCCACTTTCAAATAAACATAACATTATTATTTCCTTTGATGCCCTGACCAAAGCGTCAGCACAAACACAACAGTAACAGCATTTTTTTTTTCTTGCTTTTTCTAAAGCTGATTTTTCTGCTCCAAAATTGTTTGTTTCAAATTGTTTTTGAGTGAATATGACCTTTGAAATTAATATATTTTGCATTTGATAATTTTCAGGGTTTTTTACTTTGTATCAGTTAATTTTCAGGGATTTTTTTCTTCTTCTCTCCTACGGTTCATGAAATTTAAGTCTTAAAAATCCTTTGAAGAAATTTGATTTTTTGCAATAATTTGACTTTTTTTTTTGCAGAAAATTCTTGGTTTTCGCAATCTTTTGCGGTTTTATCGCGATTTTTTGTAGATATTTCTGTATTTTCGCGATCTTTTGTTTTTTTCGACGTAGTTATTCGAGATCTTTTTGTGAAATTTGTGATTTTATCGCGATCTTTTAACAAAATGAGTGGTTTTTTTCGCGAGTTTTTGTCAAAAATAAATTTTGTCGCGATCTTTTCACGAAAATTGCAATTTTATTGCAAATTTTCTAACAAATTTAGTGTTTTTTAGCAATGCAAATTTCTTTGCCGAAATTTGCATTTTTTTTGCGTTCTTTAATAAAAATTTGAGACTGAATTTTTCAATTTTTCCGTGATTATTCGACGAAATTTCAGCATTTTTTTTTTCTCTCGTGAAATTTGTGGTTTTATCGCAGTTTATTGATGAAATTTGGGGTTTTATTGCTGTTTTTTGATCAAAATTTGCAGTTTCATCGCTATCTTTTGGGGAAATTTGTGGTTTTATTCCAAGTTTTTCGGTAAAATTTGTGATTTGATCGCATTCTTTTCTTTTGACATAATTTGCTTTTGTTCATAATCTTTTGATGAATGTTTTTGGTTTATCGACGATTTTTTTCACATTTTTCTATATTTTTAGGTTTCTTTGGATTCTTTATAAAAATTTGAGCATTTTCATGATCCTTTGAGAGCACTGTGCGAAAAGGGGTGGGTGGGTGGGGAGCCGTGCCGGGTACGGAAATTTAGCGTGTACCAAAATTATACTACCAATGTCATTTTTTGTCTATTACAAGAAAAAGTTGGGTAGATGGGTCGTCAAATTTACAATTTGTTCCGCGTGCAGTTTTCTCTTCGCACGCCCTGTCTTTTGATAGATATATTTTTTTATTGTTTTATGATATTCGCAACATATTTTGATCGATCGTTCGACGATATATTCAACTTACTTTGGTATAATAAAAAATTCAAATGGCAATAATAAATAATTGCACGCTCACACGAGAGTCACAAAAGAAAAAATATGCAATGCCAGAATTCCAAAAAACCATGCAGAACGGAGAACTTACGTTCAGAGTTCCGAGAATCAAAGGCTTAAAGATGAGGGAGGAGCTAAAAGTGGACAATAGGAACATTTCTGGGGTACGAACTACGTATCATCGGCCGTTCTAGATAAGGAAAAGTTGTAGTTGTTTCGCTTTTATCGAAATAGTTTCGGTTCAGGATCACGAAAATTAAAACAAGCAGTTCGTTCAAAAATAGGCATTTCAAGGGAGAGAGAAAAAAAAATAAGCACTCTGGGAAAAAAGAAGCACCTTGTAAGGACCTGACAAATTTGCTTTGAAAATAAGTACCTTGTAAGCACCTGTAAGCACCGCTACGCACCCTGGAAAGTTCCTTTTAAAATGTTCATTCATGCCAAATGAATACAACAATACGGGAGAAAAAAAATATATGAAACATTCACATCTGTTAAGAAGGGAATGCATTTTTTTTTCGTTCCAAAGCAATTTCGTCTTTGGAAATTTTACCATGTACCGCTTTTTCGATTTTTTGTCTCCATTTACAGGGAATATGGATTAATAATACTATTGATAACTGAAACATTTACATACAACAAACAAAGATTCATTTAAAAGCATAAATATCGCAGCCTACGGCCTTCTGCATAAATGGAGATTATAAACATGGAAAAAAAATATATAATTTTTTTTGGTCAGAACTCTTCCATAAGATTAAAGATCAATGTTCTGTAGAAATTCACTCAAGCCGGGCTGGGTTCGGGCCAATATTTCTTTCATTTGGCCCGGGCCTGGAAATTTCGGCCCATGCAGACCTCTACCCCATATACCCTCTGCTTTTCATGAAAGCCACAGCATATACTCTCTAGGATATACTGTTTGCATTGAGTGTATATGTTATAACCCTCTGCATTGATCGTATAACCTATTTTTTTTACGACTACACCCCTGATTGTACCAATATCGACCATTAAATATGCATTAAATAAACTTCTCAAAGTAAATGTTTTTGGTGGTGAATATCACATTTTTAATTCACCAACATTTATTTCTGCAAGTAGAGAAAGCATTTTCTGCTATTTGCAACATAGAACAAGTGAGACACTTGACGATGCTGAAATTATCAAGACAAAAACAATACAGCAGTGATGCCGCCGGACTTGAAAAATCCTGGGTCCCTTTTTTACAAAAGCGGATCTCCACTAACAATAAGTCATATTTTTAGACACAAAAATTGAACTTGTTCATTTGTAAAAGAAAAATGAAATGCAATAATTACTGTTTTAATAATAAATAAAACCAATATTATTTTCTTAAACTATTAAAGAGAAATTTTCTTTAACAAATGTGCAAGGTACAAATTTAATTATTAAAAAATGCTTATTTGAGTGTAGAAGACAACAAGCATCACTGTGAGCATTTCTTTTTAAAAAGGGGAAAGACTGATCTATTGAAAAAGACATTTTTGATGAAATAATACTTTTGTTGAGTAAAAGGGTAATTTTTGTTTAATGAATATGGATGCTTTCAGGAGTCACATTTATTCAAAGACAACTTGGGGCAGTCAAAAATGGATTGTGAAGCAGGAAAATCGTAATCTTTTGACACAAGTTGCATTTTTTTTTTTTTTTTTTTGATAAAATATGCCAAGTTATTTCATGAAATTTGTGTTTTTACATGAAGTCTTGGACACAATTTGCCGATTATTCGCGAATTTTAGAAGAAATAATCGTTTTTCACGATCTTTAGATGAAATTTGCCGTTTTGTTGAGATTTTTGAAAAAAATTTCCATTTCCCATGAAGTTTGACAAAATTTGCTGTTTTATCACAATTTTTAAACAAAACTTGCCATTTTTTTGTGATTTTTTTGATGGAATCTACCTTTTTTTGGAATTTTGTGACAAAACTAGCTATTTTTTTGCTAATTTTTCGACAAAATTTGCCGGAAATTAGTCGTTATTTTGTGATTTTTTAACGGAAGTCACCGTTTTAAGAGATTTATTGACGAAATTACACATCCCAAGGGACGTGTAAGAGCTATTTTTATGCGTCTCATCGCCGATTTTTTGCGTACTTTACGCACTACAGCGCGTCCACGGCATCGCTGATACAGTAAAGTGCTGACTATAATTTATAAATAAGAAACAAAAAATTTGTAAAAAGCTCATAAAAAATTAAAAAAGTCAAAAAAATTATAAAAGTCTAAAAATTCATGGCCAAAAAATTACTAAAAGGCCAGAATCGTGAAAATTGTAATGTCCAGTTGAAAAATCCAGAGTGGAAAAAGTTGTAACAATTGAAAAAAATTTTTTAATTGAAAAATCCAGAGTGAAAAACTTGTTAAAATCAAAACATCCAAAGTGAAAAACTTGTTAAAATCAAAACATCCAAAGTGAAAAACTTGTTAAAATCAAAACATCCAAAGTGAAAAACTTGTTAAAATCAAAACATCCAAAGTGAAAAACTTGTTAAAATCAAAACATCCAAAGTGAAAAACTTGTTAAAATCAAAACATCCAAAGTGAAAAACTTGTTAAAATCAAAACATCCAAAGTGAAAAACGGGTCATTCCATGTCAAATCAACCAATGGTCTGAACCTTGACATCTCAGAAATTTACAATTTTTGGTGCAGTGGTAGTATCAGTCAAGTGAATAAGAAAAATCAAAATTTCTGATTTTTTGGACTTTTATTTTTTGAGTTATTGACTTTCAAAAATTTAAAAATTGCTGAAAATTGACTCCACTTTGACACCTTTAAACGGCTGTAGACAAAAACCTATTTGACTTAGAAAGCTCCAATTGGTGTCATTCTTTTCTGCTTTTCATGATCTTTAAAATGATATATGACATTAATTTATTTAAAATTTTAATTTTTTATAAAAAATTTTAAAATTTAAATTTAAAAAATTTTAAAAACACCCCTTTTAATTTTTTTGAAAAAAATATATGTTTTAAAGACATTAACTGACTACATGTATGCCAACTTTCATAATGGGATGACCATGGGTTCCTTTGCAAATTAATATTTTTGTATCATCATGTATGTTGAATTTGCTATATTTGTTTTCCCATGTTAAAAAAGTAACTGTAAGTTCATTTATTAAGGTTTGAATATTACTATTAATCCATAAAGTAATTTTTGTAATACAATAAACGTGAATATTAAATCTATTAAATATAACATCAGGTAATAACAGTGTGGGTTTTGTTCAGGGTTGCCGGCTTTTAGCCGGGCCAAAAAAAGCCGGCTGGCTTTTTTTGGTTTTATCCACTTACAAAAAGCTGGCTAAAATTGAAAAAAGCCGGCTTTTACTTTTAAAGAGTTAATTTGCATCGAATCCATATTAAATTTGGATTGTTTTATTTTTAATACATGTTTAATTATTTACTACTAAAAAAGTTATAAATTTCTATTTAATTTTTCAGATAAATAAGTCTTTATAACCAATAGAAGTATAATGTGACATAATGTGAAGGCATTATGTCTCAAAAATATAAATTTTTGAAAAAAGAAAATACACACAAAAATGTGTTTTAAACTTCTATATTTCATAGTTCTACTTATATTACACATTCTTAAGAATTATATTTAATTGAATTATGACAAAATATAATACATCAAAGCATTCCTGGAAACATTCTCACAGGTCAATATGTAAAGATTAAGTCATAAAATGAACAATGTTGAAAAATAAATTAGGAAGGATTCAGTATTTGAGGAGAAATTAACACATTTGCTGCCGATCACGCGCCAGTGCCTGATATGGCCGTCTACCAGTTTCGAGGGCAGGATCCGCAGCCACAGATGGGGCAATAACAACTTGGGAAAAGCTTGTTTACTTAATGATAATAGAGTAGGATATCATTACATGGTTACTGTAAAAATAAAAATAAAGGTATGCTGAAGAAAAAATATTTTACAGGTTCTCCATAAATCATATTACATAAAATTATCTCTCCATAATGAATTTCAAGTTATCCTAAATTAAAATCAGGTCTAGTTTCAGATCACTAAAATTGCATGAATGTTGTACATATTATCAGTCTTCCATGGAATTTAAAGTTTCAAGTGTAGTCATTGAAAGGGGGGAGGGAAATTAACACCTGGAATCCAATTGAGCGTGATTCATGACTCTTCATTGCACATATGACTTCACTAATTTAAAATATTAGCTACACAATTAATATTTCATATTTTATGTTGTTAAAAATTAGAATTTGTTTATAATAAAAAATTAATTATATAAATATACAAAAAATATCAAGGACTTTTGATACATAATTTTCCAAATAAAGTGAAGACAATTTCATTTCTCTGTCACTTAGAGTATAAAACCTCATACACCTTGCGTGTTATTAAAAAAACTTATTTCAAATAATTAACTTTGAGAGAACATTAACTGAATGAAGTCTGCAGCCAACAATCAAGTGATAGTAAGTATAATTAACTATTCATGTTGAGAGCATGTTCTTTTCATGTTAAAACTTGTTATGCTGTTGAGAATACACAGCAAATTTGGCATACATGATGATACAAAAATATTAATTTGCATAGGAACCCATGGTCATCCCATTATGAAAGTTGGCATACACATAGTCAGTTAATGTCTTTAAAACATATTTTTTTCAAAAAAATTAAAAGGGGTGTTTTTAAAATTTTAAAATTTAAATTTTAAAATTTTTTATAAAAAATTGAAATTTTAAATAAATTAATCATGTTACATATCATTTTAAAGATCATGAAAAGCAGAAGAGAATGACACCAATTGGAGCTTTCTAAGTCAAATAGGTTTTTGTCTACAGCTGTTTAAAGGTGTCAAAGTGGAGTCAATTTTCAGCAATTTTTCAATTTTTGAAAGTCAATAACTCAGAAAATAAAAGTCCAAAAAATCAGAAATTTTGATTTTTCTTATTCACTTGACTGATACTACCACTGCACCAAAAATTGTAAATTTCTGAGATGTCAAGGTTCAAAAACATTATTTTTTTGGTTGATTTGATATGGAATGACCCAAACTTGTTAAAATCAAAACATCCAAAGTGAAAAACTTGTTAAAATCGAAACATCCAAAGTGAAAAACTTGTTAAAATCGAAACATCCAAAGTGAAAAACTTGTTAAAATCGAAACATCCAAAGTGAAAAACTTGTTAAAATCGAAACATCCAAAGTGAAAAACTTGTTAAAATCGAAACATCCAAAGTGAAAAACTTGTTAAAATCGAAACATCCAAAGTGAAAAACTTGTTAAAATCGAAACATCCAAAGTGAAAAACTTGTTAAAATCGAAACATCCAAAGTGAAAAACTTGTTAAAATCGAAACATCCAAAGTGAAAAACTTGTTAAAATCGAAACATCCAAAGTGAAAAACTTGTTAAAATCGAAACATCCAAAGTGAAAAACTTGTTAAAATCGAAACATCCAAAGTGAAAAACTTGTTAAAATCGAAACATCCAAAGTGAAAAACTTGTTAAAATCGAAACATCCAAAGTGAAAAACTTGTTAAAATTGAAAAATCTAAAGTAAAATTTTTGAGAAAAATCTAGAGTGAAAAAATTGCAAAAATCGGAAAAATGAGAAAGTGAAAAAAAAGCTAATTCATATATTTCTTCAAGTTTATTTCTGTATAGAATTTTCTATAAATTCTCGTTTGGAACAGCATAAATAACAAGTTGTCTGCCGAAATGCACCATTGCAATTTGAGAGAATTTTGAGATTGTTTAATTCTTGGTTGGCATGCAGGGCTAATATCTGTTTTGCTTGTTCGCCGGATTGTGCTGAAATTGTGAATTAAGAGTAATTCATATTAAGAAAAAAAATTTTAAAGAACAATCTGCCATAACTTTGAAAAGTTCATTTCTGGTGGACCTAAGATCTGACTTAACTTGAAGGTTGCAATGAAATGTCGCCAAATTCCTGGGTTTTCCTAAATTTTGGATAAAATATAAAAATTCCCTGTGTTTTTCCTTCAAAATTTCGACTATTTCCAGATTTTTCAGGCAATGTAGTAGCCCTGCTTATATTTTGTGGAATTTACCCTCAAATAAATTTTGCAGTAAAAATGGGCTAAAACATGAATTCAGATAATACATGATAAAATGGAAACTTATTAAGGAACATACATTTACCTACATTATAAATTCAATGAGAAGAATCAGATACAAAAAAAAAAAAATAAAAAAAAAATAAAAAAAAAAAAAAAAAAAAAATGCATTTTTACTTTAAACGCACAAGCGAGCAGTAGACCAAGTTTCGACGTTTAAAGAATTTTCAAACAAATAAAGATTATTTCATGACTTTGTTTAGTCATGAAATAACAATAGTGAAAACAGTTAAAATTCTTATAAAAGTTTTCAACACATAAGCAGAATAAGCAGTGGAGGGAGTATCTAACAAATAGAAAAAAGCCCAAGATACCATAGGAAGGAGTAACAGTGTGTGACAGTGAATGCCTTACATTAATTTAGATTTTTCTAAAATTATAAAGGAGAATAACAGCATAATAAATTACTTCTAAAGCAGACTTAAATATGTCGTCACTCTCATTTTCGGTTGCATCTTCGAAAGGAGGAGGTTCCCTATAATCAGCCATGATGAACACAAACGAATGCCGCAGAAAAACAACTTGGCAGACAAAATAAGAACTATCTGTTATTGCCAAAAGTCAGAATCAAAATTTTGAATTCATATATTTTTGGAAAAAAAAACTCTGAAAATTTCTCATTTTATTCTTATAGATATAAACTAATTTAAGTATTAAAATAAAAAGTTTGTGTAAAACATATTAACTATTAGACTTGATTGATAATGGCCTAGATTTTTCACTGTTGGCGAACGAGATTGACCAATAAACAGCCTCCATTTTTGCTAAGAGTGTAAAGTTCAAGATAACACAAGCTTTTGATTGGTCAATCTCTTCCGACTAACAGTGTGAAATCTATCTGGATGCTGGCCAAGTGCTGCCCTAACAACAAAAAAAAAAAAACTAATATGAAACTTTTGCGAAAAATTAATAAATAAGTATATAAAGTTCAACCATCTCTACGTTTTTTGCTCTAATTTAAGAAAATATGCAAAAAATATTTCTGAAATTTTAAAATGTGATTATTATAAATCTGGCAACAAAATAGCCGTATTGTTGTTGTTTAATGTTGTGTTTGGGAATTTTGGTTCATTGAATACTGTAATTTTCGCTTACTGTGTATCAGAGACATTATGTTTTAAACAGATGTTGATTAATTGTGACTATTTTCCACATTGTAATTTCACTGCGAAATAGAGACTTTTCTAATAGTTTATTTTTTCTTTTATAAAGTTTTCAAATAGTTTTTTAACTTTAAAATTAAATTTGGTTAACTACTTTTTGTAACAATGATGTTCGTTTAGAATTTATTAAGGAAATTCCCTGTGGTAAAGGACACAGGTAAGTGTCTTATACAACTCAGAAATATCGTATAGACAAGGGGTAATAAATAATTACATGTTTGCAGACATTAAACAGCGTATAATGTATTTGTATGGGTTATTTTCAAATGAGTTGCCTGTTTAAACTTTCAATTTTTGAATCCATATTTCATTTTTTTTAATTTATTATTTTGATACTGTTAAAACCTATGTCAGTGCATTATTCCATATAGTTAATAAATGTATCATTGAAATATGTGTAAGTTTTTAATTCTTTGAGTATTTGATTATTTTAGAATACTTTTAAATTAGTCGGGCGCAAATCTTAACAACGACATTTTTTCTTTTTTCCAATAACAACTTTTTACATGTGGAAACAATATTTTGATGTTGAAATAAAATGTTTTGTCCTATGATATTATTTTTATCTCCTTTTCTTCTGTATTTTAATTGAAATGAGTGAAAGGTATGTATATTAAATAACAAAATATCTGTATTTTAAATGAACTAAATGGATTATTTTTTTTAAATGAAATGAATGTTATGCAAATTTTGATAATAGGAAGGAACAATGTTGTGTAAAAGTTTTCATTTTAGGTATAAAACTGCAGTACCGTCCATGTCACAAATCAGGATACTTAATTGAATATATATATATATATATATATATATACATAGTTCTCAAAATGTACAGGGCAAACAGGAGCAATATTTCAGTTCGTGAAATTATAACAAATGCTGTTCTGTTTTTGTGAAATTATGGTATATATCATTCCTGTTTATGCAATCACTAAAATACAGTTTATTATAAATTCATTACAATTATTACAGATTATATATCCAGCTTATTGCAATCTTTGTACCAACTTTTTAAAATTTGGTTCTTGAATGCATTTTAAAAATTGTTTCTGATTGGTTAAATATAAGTTTGTCTATAAAAAAAAAAAAAAAAAAAAATCAAAAATATTAATTTTTAAAAATGTTCTGGTGTATGGATTTAGCTATTTTGAACTCCAGTTTTGTAATTATATAGTTTTTGAATGAAAAGTATAACCATGTATTATCATAAAAATTAAAGTTTTCTTCTAAAATATTTATATACGGGTCATTCCATGTCAGATCACCCAGACCATGGCACCCACCATCACCAATTTTGATAAAATTCAGTGGATTTGTAGAATTTCTAATGCTGATTCCAAAAATATCAATTATATTGAAATTGATCTAACGGTTTGTGAGTTATGAGCTTTTAAATAGCTCCCAAGATGGCCGATTTGCCGCCATTTTGAATAGCACATGTGATAATAAAAAAGTCCATAACTTCTTTCAGGTTTAAGCTGGAGCTTTCAAATTTTTTTTGTTTTGTTCAGAATAAAGTAAACTTTCATTTAAACAGATTTTTGTGAACCTCATTTTATAAAAATGCTGTCAAAAAATGACTTTTTGTCATTTTTTTAAGTAAAAAAAGGGGCAACTTCAATGACTGATTTCCCCCAATGTACCCCCTTCAATTTTCATCTAATTGCATAAATAAGCAACTCAAAGTGTGTTTTGATGACTAATAAAAAAAACTTAATGGGCGGTTCACAGGTTTTTATTTAAAAAAATAAATTCAATTTTACTGACTTTCCACAATAACAGAAAATGCAAGATGAGTTCACATTTATTTTATTACCAGAAATATTTATATATATTTACATCCAAAAGTTTGATAAGGTTTTATGTTACTTAAATATGTATGTTTAATGTGGCTAAAAAAAGGGGGGAATCCCCTATAAAAAAGGGAATTAATAGGAATGCCAATAATGGATTTTTGCAAGACGTAGAAGTACTTTCCTGACAAATTGAAATTTATTGCAGAGTTTCAATAAATTATAAGTAAAAAAGAAATGATAGAAGAAACTCTACACATAGGTACATTATATAACAAAATCATACTTGTATATAATAAAAAATGTGATAAAATTAAAACTCTTAAATAAAAAATACAGTAAGTAAAAGTTACACTAGTCTACATATCAGATGATTAAGAACCAGTGCACAATTCTATGCTAATTACACAACTGTTCTTAGTTTTCTTCTATCACGTATAGTTTGTTTGCGATCAAGCAGAGGTGATTTCTAAGATTCATTGCCGAGAACAAGCATCATGTAATAGTAACAGATAATGTAAATGTATACTTGTGGATGCCTGCAAATTTATCTAACGACTTTTAGAATACAATCTGATTGTATTCAGTATGAGGTATACAAATGGTTTATCTGCAGTGATTTCAAATGTACATTAATATTATTGGCACAAAAAGCTGTGTATACAAAAATGCCTTGCTTTCTATGTGAACGGGACAGTTCGGCAAAGCAAAATCATTGGATTTTCTAACTCATTTTTAAATACATTTTTGCTCACAAATGCATTCAATTGGCAGGTTCTATATATATATATAAAAGGCATACTATATTAAAAAATGCTGTCAAAGTGGGCATTTTGAATTGAATTTAAGCGATAGTACTGGAAACGGAAAAAATGGTCATACTGAGAAAATAATTGTTGTAAATCAAGATCTAATTCATTGAACAAAAAATAAAAACACAGGTTGCAAGGCTGCCACAGACGACTATTTTTTATTCTAACTGGCACCAACCACTTTCTTAAAAATGAAATCCATAATAGATGCTTTGATAACATTTGCAGGTAAAATATACTTCAAATTTTATATTAGAAAAATACTGGTGCACACAGAATATAAAAAAATTTGCCTGTAGCAGCCCTGAGGTCACTTATAAATCTCTGAAAAAAAAAATCACATCAACAAGTATCATGTTTTTACTTTTAAAAATGAATCTGAAAATGTGTTAGAAAATTTTGAGTTGTTGAGGGTAGAATTTTTTTTTTTTTTTTTTTTTTTTTTTTTTTATACACTGCCTTAACATAATTGTGATAAAACCAGTTCTTATAGAAAAATTAAATTTTAAAAAGAACCAGATAAAATTGTTGAACTAGGTTTATATCTAAATTTGATTTAGTTTTTGTTACTGAAACAAGTACAGTAACTCTCTCAAATCCGAAACCCTAAAATCCACAACTCTAAAAAATCTGCATATAATTTAAGGATGTAAATAATGAAACATTCAGTTCAGATATAGGGACAAAATTTGACTTTTATAATTTTATATCAATTCCATTTTATTTTAATTTGTAACTTTTGTTAATAGTACTGAATTCATGTTTTTTTTTCCTATGAAGGAAAAGAAATATATTCTGAAAAAATTCAGATTTTTCTTATATCATTGGTAATCACAATCTTCTTATCAAATATATTTATGTATTAATCAAGCTTTTTTGGTTATTAAATCTAAATCTAGCTAAATCTGAAAAAACTTCTTTATTTTATGATTTTGTTGAGAATTAGTAATGTATCTTTATGAGGTACATTAGTAACTACATTGAATAATTTAGGAAAGATATATTTCATGTTTATAATGAATATTTAATCATATATTATTGATTATTAACTTGATCCTTACTTTTAATATTTTAATCACTTTGAAAATTATCTAAATTGTTATTATTTTAATTTATTACTTATTTTAATATTTTATTATATTGTAAAGCATTCATTTTAGTTTTGATTTCATTATTAATTGCATTCAAATTCCTGTTTAAAAAAAGGTAAAGTAATGACCGGAAATCTGCAAAATTCTAAAATCCACAAAACTTCTGGTTCCAAGCTGTGCGGATTTCAGGGAGTCTACTGTATTTAACTTCAAAATTTATATCTGCCTGTTGGCAGGAATTTTTAAAAATATTAATTACCTTTACTTTAAATTATTATTGATGTAGATATATTTTTAATAGCATGTTTATTGTGTATGTGATGTTATTTTGTGGTAATTTAAAGTACCGTAATTTTTATTTAAGAGTTGCAATTTTATTGTATTTTGTATTATAAAAGTACGATTTTGTCATAAAATTCAACTATTTGTAGAACTTTTTCCATCATTTCCTTTTCATTCATAATTTACTGAGACTGCAATAGATTTCAATTTGTCCGATTGCAAGAATCCATTATTGGTATTCCTATTTATTCCTATGGGATTCCCCTTTTTTAGGAAAATTAAATATATTTATTTATGTAACATTAAACCTTATCAAACTTTTAGATGTAAATATGTATGATATTTCTGGTAATAAAAGAAATATCAATATTATCTTGTGTTTTCTGTTATTGTGGAAAGTCAGTAAAATTGAATTTTTTTTTAAAAAATAAAAACCTGTGAACCGCCCATTAAATTTTTTTTATTAGTCATCAAAACACACTTTGAATTGCTTATTTATGCAACTAGATGAAAATTGAAGGGGGTACATTGGGGGAAATCAGTCATTGAAGTTGCCCCTTTTTTTACTTAAAAAAAATGACAAAAAGTCATTTTTGACAGCATTTTTATAAAATGAGGTTCACAAAAATCTGTTTAAATGAAAGTTTACTTTATTCTGAACAAAACAAAAAAAATTTGAAAGCTCTAGCTTAAACCTGAAAGAAGTTATGGACTTTTTTGTTGTCACATGTGCTATTCAAAATGGCAGCAAATGGGCCATCTTGGGAGCTATTTAAAAGCTCATAACTCACAAACCGTTTGATTAATTTCAATATAATTGATATTTTTGGAATCAGCATTAGAAATTCTACAAATCCACTGAATTTTATCAAAATTGGTGATGGTGGGTGTCATTTTTGGAAAAATCTGGGTGATTTGACATGGAATGACCCATACTTGAAATGTAAAAGTATAAATGTTAAAAGTGTTTATTATTTTCACTAAAAAGCATAGCAGTTTTAGTAGCATATAGCTTATCATCTTCAGTGTGCACTGAGGATGGTAAGCTATATGCTACCACCAAAACTGATATGCTGATAATTTAAAATAATCGTGCCTTTAACGTTGATACTTTTACATATCTATTATATTCCATAAAGTTCCATCTCAATAATTATTTTTTGATATTTGTCTGCTGTACATCTCATGAGTGTTGTTACTATAATTATTTCAAAGTCTGAGGATTGTGGAATGTTATTTTAACTATACCTATCTATCTATATATATATATATCAAGGAAAATGTACCCCATCTCTAGTATAAATATTTAATTATACGTCATTAATTATTTATTTGGCCTTTATTTTTAATAATGCAATCATTTTTAAGGTTATCTTTCACTTTAGTATTTTACTATATTGCAAGCATTCGATATAATTTTGATTACATTATTACATTCAAATTACAGTTTAAAACATGTAAAGCAGGCATGTCTGTCAAACATGTGGCCCACGGGCCACAATTGGCCCTCCAGGAACTTCTCTGTGGCCCACCAAGCCTTTGGCATTTTCGTATGTTTGATTCAGTTCTTAGTTGATGCAGAAAATACACTTTGCATTGCAAATATTGTAGCGTTGCAAAATTGGAGAATGATTTTATTCAAAATATCTACCATTATTTCAGAATATTAATCTTCATTACATTTAAAAACAGATATTGACATACATTAAAATTAATGATCCGCAATTAAATAAAGAAAAGTTTAAATTTTTAACTGATGGTTGTTATTTTGGATGAAAATTTTTTACAGTTTGGCATATGCAAACATAATGTCTTAAACATGATCAAATCTATTTTATTTTAAAATTTAGTTTCCAGGAGATAGGGTATGCAAAAGTTATCATTAAGAAAGTTAAAGAGTTAATATCATCTTAATCTAAAAATTTAGAAAAATTTTATGTTTTTTTTTTTTCTAATAGTTTATTATGTGTTTTATGTTGAAACGAATACATTATTTTACTGTTCTCTGATTCACTATGATATTACAAAGTAACGCGTGGTATTTGTTAGGTATTTAAAATGTATTGAAAATCAATTAAAATACGAAGCTAATTTCTAATTAAAAGTTTCTAAAAAATCAAGAGAAATAGCTTTGAAAGGGAAAGGTGACACGTCTTATAATATAATAATGGTAATAATAATAATAATAATAAATTATTGCCTTGCTTTTATATTTTGGATGCAAGCATAGTCGAAAGTGAGCATTTTGTACATAAGCTCATTAATTAATTTCATTTTTAAAGGTTAGTAAATGTATCATTGAAAATTATCCTTTCTTGATGATGATATAGCTTTTCAGATTCATAAAAATCAATTTGAAATAATTTTTTATTACTCAAACAAAGACTGAAAAATTGTGTTTAATATGTAGAAACTTCGTTGAAGTTTGCTAAGAATTTACTCACAAATATTTCGAAAGACCCACAAATATCTAGAAATAATTTCAAAAAATAGATTTTTATATGAAACTTTGTTGAAAAAAGTGTGTTTGTGACACATATTAAAAATAATCCATCTGATTTTAAAAACAATGATTGGATGCAATTGGGTGATTCTCAAAATAGGGGAGAATTTCAGTCTTTTGGCAGCATGGATGTCCACAGCAGCTGTGCCTTGTATATACTAACATTTTTGAAGAGTTAATATTAAAGGTTAAAATTCACGGTTGCCACCGGCCACAGGGCGACTAAATGTAAAAAATTGGCGACTTAATGTTATGCATCTGATCGCCAAAATGGCGATCAATCATTTCCGAAAATTAAAAAGAAAATCGGTCATAAATCTGAAAATTAGGACATAAAATATATCGCAAATTTTGAAAAATGATCGCCGAAAATAACCAATTTCGCCAATCATTTGAAGAACAATCGTTAATATCGTCAAAGGATCGCAGGAAAACGCAAATTTAATCAAAAGATTTTGACAAATTTCGGCAAAAAAATCGCGGGAAAAAAGTAATTTTTGTCAAAAACTGATAAAAATACGGCAAATTTTATCAAAATATCTATGAAAATACGGCAAATTTCATCAAAATATCATTGAAAATACGACAAATTTCATCAAAATATCGATGAAAATACGGCAAATTTCATCAAAATATCGCGAGCATATGACAAATTTCATCAAAATATCGCGAAAATATGACAAATTCCATCAAAATATCGCGAAGAAACGGCAAACTTCTTAAAAAAAATCGTTGATCTCGTCAAAAGATCGTGAAAAAAGACAGATCTCGTCAAAAAATCACGAAAAACGTTATTCTTTGTCAATCATTGCGAAAAATAGTAAATTTCGTCAAAAGATCGTGAAAAAAACGGCAGATTTTGTCAAAAAATCGTGAAAAAACGGCACATCTCTTAAAAAAATCGCGAAAAAAACAGCAAATTTCATCCAAAAATTGTGAAGATACGATAATTTTTTTCAAAAAATTTCTTCAGAATATCGCGAAATCCATTAAAAATCATAACTTTGAACAAAGTTATGATTTTCTATATACATAAAATAATTAACTATTTAATATTCTGATTAGAATTCCATGAAACCAAATTCTATATTGGGCAAAATAATGTTAGTCTAGTGTAAAATTGTACATATTGACAGGTAGCGAGGTAACTATTCGTTTACACCAATTCAACTATGAAAATGTAGTTTATTTATTATAGAAAATGCTATAAAATATTTTAAGGGGACACCAGTACCTTTGAAACCATCTCTTCAATTTTAAATAATACTGTAATATATGCGTATATGTAATATACTGTAATATTTTTTTTCTTTATATAAAAAAAAAATGAAAGAAATTCAGCAAAATCTCAATTTAAATGATTTTTAAAAAATAACTATAAACTTGAATGTTAAATCCATATATAAAAATATTAAATACACCATGGAGAACAATTAAATCAAACCTCTATCTCAATTAGCCCCCCTCCCCCCCCCCTCAAAAAAAAAAAAAAACCTTGAAATTTTTTTGAACGAGCAAACTATAAAAACATGAACAGGGAGAAAAATCAGTTTAAAGTTTTTATTTAATTGAGTCATTGTGCTGGATTTATTAACATAATTTGCAATATTTCACAATATAGGGCTTGAAAAATAGCGATCCCGGGGAACCCAGAATAGAAATCCTTTCTGGGTACATATATATATATTTTTTTCATTCAGGTTCCCAGTCAGGAACCCAACAAATCACCATAGCCGCAACGGCAATTTCGTCAAAGAATCGCTGATAGTAATTAGTGGCCACTAAGTTGACAATAGTGGCTACTAAACATTCAGCCTCTACTGGCCACTGGCTACTAATACAAATGTTGAATTTTAACCTTTAGTTAATATCATGTTTATAAAAAAAAAAAAAAAAAAAAAAAAAAAAAGTTATTCCTTGTTTAAATGAATCAAGGAGAGGATGTATCCAATAAATTTATTTTTAACAATTAAATTACAATAATAATAAATAATAATATACAATAAAACAATTAAAGTTTGTCCCCCATATTCCACTTTCAAAACAAGGATGTAAATAACAGCTGTTTATTACTCAAAATTTCATTTTCACATATGACAACAGTTTGAAAAAAATAAAGTTTCTCTATGGCAACCAGTAGCTATTTTATCTCAGCCTGAAAATAGAAGCATGGGTTGAATTTTAAGAACAGAAGTTAAATATTAGGCGAGTACATCAATTGTATGTCATTAGATTGGATAATGATTTTAATGTTTATTCTATAGTTAAATTTTTTATTTTAATAATTTGCATTGAACTTTTGTGTTTTAAAAAGCCCCAGAAAGGAATATTTTATTGTGATTACAGAGTTTCCCCCAGGTTTAAAAAGGGGCAGGGCACTACTGTTCTGAAAAAGGCACTTTTTACATTCTTCAGGGCACTTTTTGTTTTTTTAGGCCACTTTTATAGAGTTGAATCTAGAATCTAGCGGTTCAAAAAATTGTGGAAAAACAGAGATTTTGTTAAAGAATTGAAGAAAAAAAAAAACCAAAAATTTCGCTAAAAAATTGATTAAAGGGGAAAAAAAGTAAATTTTGTTAAAAAATCTCGAAAAAACGGCATATTTTGTTAAAAGATCGTAAAAAACAGCAGATTCTGTTAAATTATCATTAAAAAACGGCAGATTTTGCTAAAAAAAATTGCAAAAAAATGACAAACTTCGTGAAAAAATCACGAAAAAAGGCAAATTTTCTTAAGAGATCACAAAAAATGAAAAATTTTGTCAAAAGATAGCAAAAAACCGCTAATTTTGTCACATTTAAACATGAAAAAATGTAAATTTCGAAAAAGAAGTGCGAAAAAAAAGCACATAGTTCATAACGGGAGTGGAATCGCCCCCTCTTTTCTCCAACTTCCATTGAAACCTTTTAGAAAATTTGCTGTGAATTTTAATTTTAATTTTTTTTTTTTTTTTGCTTAGGTTCACTGTTCTGATTCTGTCAGATTTCTTCCAAAATTTAGAAAAATTAAGGTAGTCATTTCCAAAAATAAAGAAAGATCGGTCGTTACTCTAAAAATCTTACATAAAATGTATCTCAAATTTTGACAAATAATCGAAAAACATCATTTTCTTAAATTAGTGAAAAAAATTGTCAATTTAGTTTTGGGATTGCGGGAAAAAGGCGAATTTTGCCAGAGGATCGTGAAAAGATGCAAATTTTGTTCAGGAATTACAAAATAAAACAAACAAAAAAGAATTTGACAAAAAATTTTGAAAAAAAAAAGGGACATTTCATCAAGAAATAGGAAAAAACGACAAATTTTGTCAAAAGGTCGTGAAAAAAACCCGCGTTTTTTCCCGCAGCCCTTTGATGAAATTCGCGCAGTAGATTTTCGTTTAAACTATGTAACCGGTGGTACTGTTATACTGCATTTTTTAGGTAGTATTAACATGCATAAGATAGAAAAAAGTTTCGGGATTGCCACATCTGACTAGTTTTGAATATTTTTTCCATCAAAAATGATCCTATTAATTAGAAGAAACCACCAAAACTTTTCATTTCTGCCAAAAGTCTTCTTGTCTCAAAGGGTTATTACTAGACATAGGCCAAAAATTCATTTTCTACCCAAAATATGAATTTGCAGTGAAAATGCTGATGAATATTAGATTTTACCAAAACTATCTGTATTTCAAAAATCTTGTTTCTATCTTCAAAAATTACTGATTGATTTAAACATATTGTTATGAACTTCCCTATTTGTAATAATTATTAATCTGAGCTGATTCAACACATGAATGCAAATTATAAAGCAAGATATGCATAAACTTTGAAAATGCTTTCTACCTGCTCATTAAAAGTTGCAGATTGAACCATAATAGAAAATTTTTTAGTTTGAACTACAGATTCGAGTATTCTTTGAGAAATTTCCAGTGTAACACATGATTATTTACAAAAATCAGTATAAACGATGAATCCGGGTATGTATACAGAACCATTTTTTAATTGAATGGAATCAGGGGCTTTGCTAAGGGGGGGAGAGGGGGGAGCCTCCCCCCCCCAAACATTCCCAAAAGTTGTTACACTTGGCAAATTTCATTAAAATTTTAGTAAAAACTGTAATATATTTCCTATTTTTGATAGAAATTGCAAAAGTTACAACTAATAATTGGGAATATTATTGAACTTTTTACAAATAAGAACTGTATTGCATTTTCTAATTGTGGTAACTTGGCAAAATTATAAAATAAGTTGGCAAATATGAAAATTTGACTTGGCAATTTAAGGTCTTCTCCCCCACCAATAAAAAGTCTTAGCGATGGCCCTGAATGGAATTAGTATAGTTAGAAAATCATGCTGTGTCATTTATGAATTAATTACATTTTGTGTTACCTGAAAATAAAAAGTTTTGGTCAGACATAGAGTTAACTTGGTCCACTGTTATAAATAGTTAATAATTATGAATATTTATGTGTGCCTTAATTACTCCAAAATATTTTTTTTTTTTTGGCCGAATATAGGAAGATCCCCAAAATCCGGTTTCTATTTTGACCTTAAAAACCAGTTTCAGTCGATCCTTTCTGATAACAATATAAATAAAAGTTGTGTGTATATATGCCTGACTGCCTCTCTGAAGAGACCATTGCACAGCTTATGCACTTCGAAGTCAATTTTTGGATATTATAAATTTAATTTTTTATATGCTGTTTAGCATTCAATCGCTTTTCGCAATGATTTTTTTACACTTTAAAAAAAGGAATCCGGTTTCAACCTTTTAGCCCAACATAGTAAGTTTTGTATTGTTTTCCATAAAATTTATTATGAATTAGTAAAGTATATTTTAATGATTTTTCGCGCTTATTTTTATTTCTTTTTCTTTCTTTCTTTCTTTCTTTCTTTTTTTTCTTTTTTTTTTTTTTTTTTTTTTTTGTTTGGGACGTTTTAAATTTTATTTAACGTCAGTATTGTAGCCCACTATAGTAAATTTTCTCTTCTGAATTTAAAATTTCTGAGGATGTTTTAGGCTTTTTTTAGTGCTTATTTGTATTTGCGGCGATTTATTATTATTATTATTATTTTTTTTTTTTTCACTGTAACTAAAAGAACTTTCATGCAAATTTTGTTACTGCCATGATTAAGCTCAAATCGGTCCTTATAGCAACATGAAAAACGATGTTTAGTTGCTGTATACCTTTGAGATAAGACAATCAGTGGAGTCCTCACAACCTTTGGTTTGTTTGCAAAAAACTGACCAACGTAGCTACACCTGTGACTAATATTTTTTTCTTACATATTTATATTTGTTATTCATAGACAATTTTTTTTAATACTATTGATCTAAGTAACAATTAACAGCTGACAGATTGTGCTGCCATCTATCATAAATATATGAAAATATTTTAAACGCCTTCTAAACTTGTTTCTCTGAAATGGGTAAAATTATATGTTTGTATTATTCAAAAGAAGGATATATGGAGTGCTTAATTACAAAAAAGCATGAGCGTACACAGAGTGCCCCACCCACCTAAAATCTTTAAAGATTGGAGAATTTCGTTTTTATTTTTAAGTACTGAGAAAGGCTGATTGTCATTAAACATTTGAATTGATTATTGGATTTTTGCTTTTAAGTATTTTTTTAATGTAATTTTATTACAAGTGTCAGAAATAACTTTACTTTAGTTTAGTTTTAATCTTTTAATTCATGGACACAGCTTAGTTAACTATAACCACTAAATAGAGGCATCATAATAGGAAATTATGGGACGGGGGGGGGGGGGCAGCATCTCCCTCCAATATCTGTAAACTTGGGAAATTTGAGATTAGAGTTGGGAAATTCTAGGTTTTTGAAATACTTTTTTTAAATAATATTAAGAAAAAAAGTCTGTTTCTATGGCTACCTCTCTGAGTTTTAAAGTAGTAAGCTAGTTAAATTATCAAAAGAAATACAAAAAGCAGCCAGATTCAATTTGTCATTGTATCTCTTTCTGCTATACGCAAATATCATACATCTACCAGACCTGAATTTCCCTATTGCTGTCCATCAACAATGTCTCTAATCTATTTCCTCTCAAAATATCATGAAGTTATTTTCATATGAAGTATGATTATGATTCATACGCAATAGAAGACAAAATTTTTCATTAAAAGAACCAGTAATTACAATTTTTCTCTCTATTTCGAGTATTTTTCTCTAAAAAGAAATTCTTTTACATATAAGTATCATTATCATTAAACATACTTTGCACATACCATTTCAGTTGGAAAATAGAGCAATTCGTTTCAAGTTGGGTAATTTTTGAATTATAATCCTGCCGCTAAATGCAGAGTTTCCTCTCAGTTTGAAAAAGGGCAGAGTGCTGCCGGTGAAAAAAAAAATTTTTTTGTTATTTTATAAATTCCTTAAAAAATTTATTATTGTTATTTTGTAAATTCCTAAAAAAAATCCCTTTTAATTTTAAAATTTAGGTGTCTTTTTTTTTCAAGACAACATTGAGTTAGTTTTTACCTTGCAAGAAAAATTTTTGATGCAAAAAAGAACATGGGCTTTTTTATTATGGAGAGGCAAGAAAATGCTAATTTTTTGGATGATGGACAAAAGAGATCTTATTTTCATAAACAAAGAGCAATCGGAGTGCAGCACCCTCCTAAAACTGCTTGCGGGTGCAGTAGCGTAGCTATGTTTTTGGCGCCCGGGGCCAGCAAGAAATTTTGTGCCCCCACCCCAATATAGATATATAACAATTTCTCTCAATTTGACGCCCCTAGGCCTCTGCGCCCGGGGCGGACGCTCCCCCTTAGCTACGCCACAGTGTGGGTGCCGCCACATAAGAATTTCTGAGAGAATATTTGAATGTAGTACAGAAAAAAAAAGGGGGGGGGGTGTACGTTTCTTACTGAAAGTAAAGAATGCAACTTTTTGTCCCTTTTCTTAAAGTGTAAGAGGGTGGAAAAACAATTCTAATTTCCAAAAAAAAAAAAAAAAAAAAATTCTAAAATAATTATAAAAATGCACTTGCTAACAAAAAAACCTGTGAAAACGGAAATTTTAATCTTTGCCTTATTTTAACTATTTGCGATTTTAACTTAACAAGTTTTATTACACGTATATAAAACCTGAAAGAAAAAATTTGGACCCCCCCCCCATGAAACGAAATCTTGGCTACGCTACTGGGGTGTAGTGTATTATTAACACGTTTACTTATTAGTGGCGTAACTAGGATGGGTGACACCTGGGGCGGATGTAAAAATGGTGTCACCCCCAACCCATCATATTTTCCAGTAACAATTCTACCTTATTACAAATAAAATTTCAACATTTTTTGGAGAACTTTTAAGAAATTTATATTAATAAAATATTTATATTTTCAATAACAATAATCATACCAATATATAATAGGAAAAGAAATATATATATATATTTTAATGCTGTATACTTTAGTCAATCTATTCAGACGTATCTTTCAATAAAATGTATAAATGAAATTAAGAATTTATTTATAACACATTCATAAATGTTTTAACATGAGAATATAATGGAATAAACTGGAATTTAAGTTCAAATATTTAAATAAAATAAATTAGTCAGATTTGCCAATTCTAAAACTTTCTTTTACAAATGAAGACTATGTGACACCCAGAAACGGACTGCCCCCTCCGCCCCACATTAGCTACGCCACTGTTACTTATTAAATAAAGTCCAAGTAACATTTTGTTGATTTATTTATTTATTTATTTTTTTCATTTCGTATTAAAAAAAAAATATGTACGTATACGACGATTATCGTTTACCTTGATGTTAAGAAAGTTAGAAGCATTATAGTAGTAACTAACTTTAAAAAAGTGGTATCTAATAAGATTGACTCTACCAACCACTGGCTACTAACTCAATTTCCCAGTTTTCACCTGTAGTATTTTACAGAATTTTTAATCTTTGAATTTTTAATCGGTTTTTCAAAACAGAAATTTTCGCGTAATTGAATCAGAAAAATGTTCTGGTTAAATAGTGCAGAATTTACAATACAATTTTATTGATTAACCCGGGAGAACTCGCTACATGAGATTTTCTCTCACCATTGTACCTTTTTTAAGACTCTTATTTAAACCCCTTTTCCTTTTAATTAAAATTTCAAAATGTTATTTCAATTATTTTACCTGTTTTTGTGAATAAAAGTATTAAGACAAAAAAAGGTGATGTTAAACGAATGTAAAGTAAAAGAAAAGCAATTAAGCGCTATGAGAGAAATTCTCACTAGCGAGTTCTCCCGGGTTAAAACAATAAATTGTATGGATGCCCGTACCACGTACGGACAAATCACGATTGGCAAAAACACTTGCACGTACGACAAAACACGTACTGGGAAACTGTTAAATCGCCATTCTTTTACATAGTTAAATGTTCAAATTTATCTTTTTTAAAGAATAGTACATATATTTATAGTTAATAAAATTAAAATAAGGCAAAAGCAATTGTGAAAAAAGAATCTGCCAATGACGGTATCCTATCTTAAACAGAAAATTGTGTTGAGCCGTGCAAAACGAATATAATTCCTGTGATAAAACTATAATACATCTACAACAGCTAACTCTACATCAGCTAAGAAGGGAACCTGTCTCGCTTGTAAGGTTTCGTGTAAAGATAGACCGAAAATTCGGTTTCGCTTTCCGCTCAAAATCTGTGTTTCACCGAAAATTTGTTTTCGGCGAGAAAATTATGCTAAAAATTCGGCCAGGTAGAAATTCGACCGAAACTATCTGAATTTCTAAAATCTTGTTTTGTCCTTCGAAAATATTCAACATGACTCATCGATTTGAGCTGTTTCAGATCTAATAAGACTATTTATTGCTATAAACTTCATTATTTACAATTATCACTCAAGACGTGGGTTAAAATTATAAAGCAAGCAAATGCATATGTGAGTAAACTTTTCACTAAAATCTGCAATCTTAACAGTATAATAGGGAATTTTTAGTTTGAAACCGCGGGCGTGTTTCGAATACTCTTTAAGAAAGTTCTAGTGTAACAGGATCATTTACAAAAATCAATATAAAAGATAAATGGAAGTGTGAATACCTAAAACTAAAATATTCTTTAATTAAATGAAATTCGTATAATTAGAAAATCTTACCGTATCGTTGATGAATGAAATATGTTTTATTTTATATGAAAATTAAAAAAAAAGTTTTGGGACCTAAGGAGCAGACAGCCATCTTGGGATACTCATATAATTAATTAATACTTATGTATATTTGATAAATACATCTAATAAATAATAGTGCATTTTTTCTTAACACGTATAATTAATTAATGTTTATGTATGTATTGATTACTTAAAAAATATTTTTGACCTTTTCGTTTCTGGTTGAAAATAGAAAGATCACCGAAATTTGGTTTCGGTCGAATTGTAGTTTCGTCTTAGAAGATCTTATTATATAATATTTTTAGATTTTTAAGTCTCCAAGCCATGAAATATGAATTAACGATGCTAATATAATGATGTCGGAAACATTTACATACAAATAATGATTCACTAAAAATAAATAAATAATAAATATCGCAGTCTAAGGCGCATAAAAATAAATAAATAAATAAAATAAAGACTGTGAACATGAGGGGAAAAATTCTGTTTTAAATTCCTCGTACAAAAATTTTTTTTAAGCATATTGGCATAAAAACCCATGTTTTGTAGACATTCAGTCGGGTTGGGCTACTTAAGTTTAGTATGGGCCAGCTAGGCTAATAAATTTCTTGAACGGGTCGGACTGACCTCGATCGAAATGTTAGCTTTATACAGGGCTAGGCCAATAACTTTTTTTATTTGGACTGAACCGGATTCCGGTCGAGCTTTCACTTTTTATAGCAGACCGAATCTAACCATTTTTTTTTCTTTTTCTGCGGTTGTGCTGGGCCTGAAACTGAGAATTTTGGTCCGTGCAGACCTAATTACAGAATAGACATATAGATTATAGAATAGACAACCTGCATAGAATTGCCACCACACTTTTTCTTGTTTGTATTCGAATACTCAAAAAAAAAAAAAAAAAAAAATCATGATTAGACAGTCTTGTCTTAAATATTTCGCAAAACTCCATTGTTTTCGGGAATTTATTTTACTGGCGATTACCTAAAGGTGCTTTAACCCTTTATTTCCTGAATGATGTTGCATTGTCTTGAATAAAATTTACTAGCAGGGGAGACCGAGCTTAGCTCGGTCAAATTAACTTTGTGTTCAACTCGATATAGTATTTTCACTGTATCATTAACTCTGTATTATTACGGTAAAACATGTTTATAATAGTATTATTTAGAAAAACAATCAATAAGAAAACTATGTTTTTATGCGCATATTTATAAATTTATTATTTTGAATTTTATAACGAAAGGACATCGATCTAAATCACTTTTTTAGCTCGACTCTGACTGGTTTAACCATGCATCTCGAATCCTCTTAAGAATGTATAAAAAAATTCTTTACATTCTGAAAGACAATATTTTTTGCTAGATATAGCCATATTTGGAGGCATTCTTTCATTTGGCTCCAAATACGTGTTTTGGTTTTCGTAATTTTTATAGTCGATTTTTTGGCCATATGTCGCCAATATTTTGTCAAATATCACCAAGTTATTGGCTTTTGCCATATTCTCGTGACCCTGACCCGTATTACCCAAAATGAGTCACTAATCAAATTTGATTAAGCATGTGACATAGCTCAATCGTCTTCAGGTAATCAAAAACAGTAGAATATAAAATTGAATCAAAGTCGTTTAAGCCATTTTTTAGGTAAAATTAGCTTGGCAGCATTCAACAATGAAGCGAAATGACCCACAAATATAATTTTGTTTAACATGCGACTCAGCCCAATAGTCTTCTCGTGACAAAAAACGTTTTGTTTCAAA
Source organism: Maratus speculifer (assembly GCA_964019185.1). Classification (NCBI taxonomy): domain Eukaryota; kingdom Metazoa; phylum Arthropoda; class Arachnida; order Araneae; family Salticidae; genus Maratus; species Maratus speculifer. The sequence continues at coordinate 211,017,028 of OZ025301.1, read as the reverse complement.
ATTTAGGTAAAATTGATTGAGTCGTTGTTATATATAATTAGGATGACTTTAGCTCATTAAGACCCAAAATGACCCACGAATAGAATTTTCGCGAGCATGTGTCCAAGCCAAATTGTTTTCTCTTGCTCAAAAACGATATAATACAAAGTATAGTCAAAATGGTGAGTACCATTTTCTATATAAAATTAGCATGACACATCATGACCAACAAATGACCCTTATAATCGAAATCTCTCGAATGTGTGGCCTAGCTCTTTAGTTTTAGCATGTCGAAAAACATTAGATACAAAATTTAGATAAAATCGATTGAACCGTTTTTAGATATAGTTAGTTTGACCCTGACCTCTTATAATCCAAAATGACCCATTGATCGAATTTTCTCAAAAATCTGTCCTAACCCAATGATTTTCTTATGACCGAAAACGATAAAATACAAAATTTAATCAATATTGCGCGAAACGTTGTCTAGATAAAATTAGAATGACCCAAAAGTGGCCACTAATCGAAATTTCTCGAACATGTGACCTACCCCAATGATTTTCTCATTCCAAAAATTTGTTGTATACAAAATTTCGTTAAAATAGACCTACCCATTCTTTAGATACAGCTTGACCTTGACCCATTAAGCCCCACAAATGACCCTTATAATCGAAAGCTCTCGAATATGTGACTTAGTCCATTAGTTTTCACGTTTCTAAAAATTGTTACATACAGAATTTCGTTAAAATTGATCCTGCCGTTCTTTAATTATACATAGCTTGACCCAGACACTTTATGATCCAAAATGACCCATTAATCGAAATTTTTCGAACATGTAACCTAGTCCAATGATTTTATCGTGCCAAAAAATGTTGCATACAAAATTTCATTAAAATCGATCCACCTGTTCTTTAGATATAGTTTGACCATGACCCATTATGACCCACAAACGACCCTCATAGTCGAAATCTCTCAAACATGTGATTTAGCCCATTAGTTTTCTCATGTCAAAAAACTGTCACATACAAAATTTCGTTATAATCCATCACGCCGTTCTTTAAATATAAATAGCTTGACCCAGACTCTTAATGACCCAAAATGACCCATTAATCGAAATTTTTCGAACATGTAACCTAGTCCAATGATTTTATCGTGCCAAAAAAATGTTGCATACAAAATTTCGCTAAAATCGATCCACCTGTTCTTTAGATATAGGTTGACCATGACCCATTATGACCCATCATGACCCACAAATAACCCTCATAGTCGAAATCTCTCAAACATATGATTTAGCCCATTAGTTTTCTCATGTCAAAAAACTGTTACATACAAAATTTCGTTATAATCCATCACGCCGTTCTTTAAATATTAATAGCTTGACCCAGACTCTTAATGACCCAATATGACCCATTGAAATTTTTTCTCAAACATGTAACCTAGCCTAATGTTTTTCTCGTGCCCGAAAACCATAGAATGCAATTTTTAGTCAAAATTGCGTGAGAAAATCGCTAGATAAAAATAGCATGACCCACAATGACCCCGAAAATGACCCACTTACCGAATTTTCTCGAACATGTTACCTAACCCAATGGTCTTCTTGTAATCCAAAACGATAAAATATAAAATTTGGTCAAAATCGTTAGAGCCGTTTTTTAGATAAAAATGGCTTGACCCATAATGACCCAAAACTGACCCACTAATCGAAATTTTTCGAACATGTGACCCATCTCAATAGTTTTGTTGTGCCAAAAAATGATTGGATAGAAAATTTCCTTAAAATCGATCCAGCCGTTCTCTAGATATAATTAGCTTGATCTTGACCCATTATGACCCAAAACGACCCAATAATCGAATTTTCTCGAACATGTGACTTAGCCCAATGGTCTTCTCGTGCCCGAAAATGGTAAAATCCAAATTTTTGCGAAAATCGTTAGAGCCGTTTTTGAGATAAAATTTACCCACCCACCCACACACACACACACACACACACAGTCTCGTGTAACATGGTGAGTGCGGACTAGGTCAGAATCCGGTTCACTGAGGACATCACAGAAAATGTGTATTTAGCTAGATTTTTTTTATTTTTGAAATAAGTATATGTTTAACAATACGCATTTGATTTTGAAATTTTAAAATTTTAATTTTTTAAATATGGTATTTTTTCAATGTATCCGAGGACATAACCATACATGCATCGAACCGAGGACATACCCATACATACATCTATCCGAGGACGTATCCATACATACACCTGTCCGTGGACATACCCATACATACAGCTATCTGTAGACATACCCATACATACATCTATTCGTGGACTTATGCATACACACATGTATCCGAGGACATATGCATACATACATCTATCCGAGGACATATTCATACATACATGTATCCGAGGACATATGCATACATACATGTATCCGAGGACATATGCATACATACATGTATCCGAGGACATATGCATACATGCATATATCCGCGGACATGCATATACATACATCTATCCGTGGACATACTTTTATGACAATGGCATTAGATATCTGTAAGGGCCGGACCTCTGCCCGAAGCCCCAGCTTGAGCCCGAGTCCCGCACGATCTGCAGACCAAATTCGGACCTGTTCCCATTTACTGTACTCGGGCCGGCCCGGGTCTTATTTTTTAAGGCTCGGAACTGGTCGGACCTAGTCACTACTCTTTCCGAGCTGGGCTGGACTCGGGCTTACTTTCTTCTGAAGGATAGGGCCGGGCGCCGGGCCAAATGCTATGTGCGAACTTTTTTTTTTTTTTTACGACGCCGGAATTGACTTTATTCTTTCAAGACTTCACGGATCAAAATATCCAGTTCCGGCTTTGAGCCAGCCCGTATGAAAATCATGTTCTCGGCGTGATTATGTCAGTTCAAAGATCAATAAAATCTGGCCTGGCCCAAATAATTTTGTAAAAAATTCTTATATTTTTAAATCGCTATTATTCTACAATTAAACATTAAAATTTATTATTTTTAAAAGATCGCAAATTTCTTGGCATATTAAAATATAACTACTTTAAAATATAGTTAAACGTATGAAAAAGAACCTGCCTAAGACGGAATTTTGATTTAAACTGAAAAATGTGTCATTCATGCAAAATGAATGCAGTAATATGTGAGAAACATGCAATACATTTACAAATGCTTAAAAAAAGCTTGTGTTTGCAATTTTTTTTAATGCGATTCCGCCTTAAAAGATTATACTATGTACCGTTTTTTTTATTTTCATGTCACCATTACATAGAATAGAGATTAATATTATTAATGATATTTGAAACGTTTACATACAATAAACAGAGTTTCATTGAAAATATAATTATTGCAGCCTGCGGCACTTGTTTATAAATAAAGATTATAAATATGAAATTAAAAAAAAAAAAAAAAAAAAAAAAAAAAAGGGGGGGGGGAGGAAAGGCTTTTTTTTTTTTGGTCAAAACTACTCCTTTTTAATAATCAATGTTTTGTAGAAATTCATTCCACAAGGGCCGTACGGAACTCGGGCCGAATTTTTAACTTTTTTCTGGCTGGGTCCCGTTTGGGCGGAACTTTTAGACATTATATCGGTCGGGTCGGGCCAATAATTTTTTCATATGTGGCAGGCCGAATATTTTTCTACAGATCAGACCGAGACGGGGGATGGAAATTTCGGCCGGTGTAGATATCTAATGGATATGCGCATACATATTGGCGGATAATTTTTAAAATTTTTATGATAACTAAACGTGCGAGGATTTCGATTTCGCTTGTTCTCATTTAAAAATCCACAATCTAAACAGAAACGTAAGACTTATAAAAATCATAGGTGGCAGATTTATGAGTCAGGTTTTCAATGAGATTTTTAGATCTGAACTAACAAACGCACCAAAAATTAATTTATACAACTTTTAAATATCCTGATATTGAGTAGATATTGATTAAGAAAAAAATTTGAAAATTGTCGAATTCTTTTTGGCGCAGTTTTACCACTTTAACAACACCAAAATATCTAACAATATTTTTACAGTATTGGTACACATATTGGTATTTGAGTTTACAATAACTTCAAAAGCCACTCAGAAAATTTAATAAAAAATTAACATTTTTAGTGCACGTGAAAATAAGCATGTACTTTTTTTCTAATAAATTAGTTTGTAAATTCTGGTGTCAGTGAATTATTTCATAATTTTAGAAACATAATAACTCAGAATCAGAAAAAATTAAAGGACGGTGACCAAAGTGAATCTACTGGGGCTAAGTACTACGCGTTTCTACGTACTTGCTTCTGAAAAGTAATTTCATGCATACATTTCTTACAGGAAGCAAGCAGTGCGTACAAACGCTCGATTTAGGGATATTTTATCCATTGTCCCTTTGAGGTAGCCAGTATAATAGAACAAGTATTGCAACCCAGTGGAATTAAAAATTCAAGAAGAATTACATAATTCTAAGTGGAGGTTCAAGGCAAAAGTACCAATTCATACATTCAATTTGGAAATTTTCACTAGTTAATAAAGGGTAAAAATAATGTCGAATTTTTAGGCCGCGATTGGAAAAATTGGGATTTTTGTGCAGAATTGTGCAAAAATTAGTAGAAGAGAATAATAAGTTATTTAGCACTGATATATAAAATAAATGGTATAGTTAAAACTGTAAGAGGAACGTCCAACCAAAAATATTTTCCGAAATATAAATTGATTCGTATAGGCAAACAGATTCCAAAACTGTAGTAAAATTTTTTCGTAGGGTATACAAGTCCCAAAAATTTGATTTTTCCTTTTTTTTTTCTTTTTTTTAAGCTTGTTCTCTCGTATATTTCTTAAATTTATAAACTGAAAATTCACTAACAGAAAACTTAATGCTGTTCAGGAAAAATATTAAGGATTTCGTGCAAGCAATTTTTGTCGGAGGAATAAACATCAAAAATTCATTTTTGCACTTAAAATATTTTGAATGCATTTGACATGGTTGGATTGTATTTAATAATAAGTTTCAAAAATATTTTCCCCCTTTTCAAGATACGTATATCTTGAAAATATGAAGGACAGATTTTTAATTAAAAACCATTCCACTATTTTCCACAATAATTTTGTGAAAAATTTGAAAAGTAATTGAGAAGTTAAATACTTTAACGACTCCAGAAAAAATACAGAACACGAAGGATTTCTTTTAGATATTTTTTGAAGTTGAGAGAAACGAAAATTCAACTCCACTCTATATGTGTAAACTACAAAAATATTTTCGGTGACATTCGAGTAGTAAGTATGGTTAGATTAGAGGAACGGCCGTAGCTAAGGGGGTGCTATGGGTGGCTCAGCGGCCCCCTCCCCTCCTGGGGATTACTTTCCCGACTTTTTTTTAAATAGAAAGATAAATTAAACAAAACTGCTTTAACTTTACAAATAATTGTTTTTAGTCTTAAATACCTTTCAGTAAGTTTTACATGGCGCATCATTTCTTTTTAAAAATTCTCTCGATATTTATCAAATTATTCGACCTCTAGAAATATGTGACTTTTATGTATTCTTGCATTTAGAAGTTTAAAATACATTATCATTTTATAGATAAAGCTCTTTTTAGATGCTAAAAAAAAGTTTTTTAAATATTATTTGCTCTTTTGTTTATAAAAGCATGCTAAAAGATATTTTTATCTGCTTAGCAAAATAAACAATAACATGCGTTGCATAAGAATTTTGATACTTTATTAAATATCACTAAAAAACTACCAGAAAATCAAACTATTTGTTAGAATTGATTTAAAAACAAAGCTAATGTTAAATATATGCAATAATTCAAATATTTCCCTTTTTTGCATAAAAAAAGATTTGATGTGAATTTTAAAATTAACTAAGACGCGGTAATCTTGCTACTATAATTTTATAAGTTTCAAGACGGTAGGAAAGTTTTCAGGGAAATAAATAAATATATGTTAAGAATATTTCTTGTCAACAGTTTTATTAATCTAACAATAAGGAACGATTTCTGAAAAATATATAGTTCAGGTGATGTCTAAATTAATGTATCCATGGAAATAAGTATTTTTAAATGAGAAACACAGAGAAATAACTAGAAAAAAGACAAATAAATTACAGCATACGTAATATACAATAAATTAGTGAGTCTACTATATTAAAATTGTATTTGTGCATGTGAAAACATGAAATTGACCTCTGATAATAACAATAATAATAAAAATAATTAAAAGTTTGCAGTCAACAAAGTTGATCTTTCTGTCAAGTTTATATGTAAAAGCATATAAACTTGATTAATTAGTGGCAATTATTATTTACGTGCTTTGAAAATAATAGTGGTTTTAATTTAGCAATGTATTTATGACATCTTTAATTGCTTTCTTGAATAGTTTTTCTTGAATTGCTTCCTGCAATCCTGTCTGTAAAATCAGTTCAAAATGTCTATTTCAATGCTCTTTTTTTTTCTCTCTCTCTCTCTCTTTTTCCAGAAGTTTTGTCTATATAAGTATAAAAGAAAGCGCTTCTCAAATTATTATATGAATAACAATGTCTATGAAATTTACCTGTTTAAAAATAAAAATGATTCAATGAATACTTCACAAAATAACAAGTTTAGATGAGAAAATAGTCTAAATTATAATTTTAATGTTGAAAACGTAAAATAAATAAGAAAAGAGCTTCGCAATCAATACTGTTTTCAAAATTCAAAGTTAACCTCCGTCTTAATTAAACAGCAAAATTCCGCAAATTTAGTTAACGCTTTTCTATTTTTTTAAATAGGTATATATGTAAACCCCCACTTCTCACACGCAGTTCTGTTCACAATGCTGATCGGGATAAACACAACAAAAACTATTTACACAAAACCCTCTGTGGTTGTTTTCTTACAAAGAAGTCTGGGGGGGGGGGAACAAAAAATGCTTGGGGGGAATCTCTGCTTTTCTTCTCTTTGGGTCGACGCCGATTGCAACAAAACATTTTCAGACCCTGCGACTGGCTTTCTTTACAGGATATAATTAATCTTGCTCCTGTATTCGACAGCCAGCCTATTTTGTTCACTCTAAATTCCTACAAAATTATTTTTCGTATATATTTTACGTAGTTCTGTGAATTTTCTGCAAAACACAAATTTTAAACTATTGCAATTTTTGTATAATATTATAACATAATATTTTGTGTTTCGTTAGCATTTCATAATCGAAGGGATAAAAAAAACCCACAAATCTATCATATATTTCTTTTAAAAATTTACATTAGAAATATATTTTTTCGTCATACCAATGTATAAATTGATAGCTAAAGGTGTGATGTCTAAAATGCTACATAGAAAATGTTGATGTCCTAATTGAGTGTATTATAAAAGCTGAATTTTGGAAGTTAATTTTAATGAATTTTACTACAATTCATTTTCAATAGAAAATGTAATTTTTGATAATTATGAATGAAAATAACTCAAATATTACTCACAAAAAAAAAAAAAAAAACATAATAAAATTATTTTTATTTATTTACTTTTTCCTATTACAACAAGTCAGTCATTCAAACAAAAATAGGTTTGTTTTCAAAAAGCATTATTATTATTATTATTATTATTATTATTACTTTGAATCGTTTCAACGAATATTAATAATCAAAATAGAAAAACGGTATACTAAAAAAAAAAAAAAAAAAAAAAAAAAAAAACACGAAAAGTCTAAGATAAGTGCCTAAGTAAATTTCACTACTACTTTGACTTTTGCAGCAAAATAAAGCTTGTAAAGCTATATATTTCACACCAGAGCATACTTATCATAAAGATAGAGGATTATTAAATGAATTCTTTATTTTATTTTAATTGTTTCACCTTTTAACACTATTATTTCGGAATAAAATGGAATAATTTTAAACTCGTATATTTGTCAATTTAGTGACAAACAGGTTGAAAATTGTACGTCAAGCGCAGCAAATATTGTGTGTTCGTACTAAGGAAGTTTTAAAAATGTTCAGGTCTTGGTGTAATAGTATACAGAACTTCGGATAAAATAGAGTATCCAAATTTTTTTGTGTATCCCTGGAAATATTATCTGTTTTCTATTATACTGAAGTAACTTGTAGTAAACCGTAGCAACGTATATCAATTTCATGAAAATGTGAAATAGTTTAATATTAAAACGCGCCCTAAACAATGTTTCCCCTACCATTACATGTTATGGAATACTTTTGCGTGGCCTTGTGAAATAATAATAAATATTCGTTGCATCGCAGATTGTGCAGAATGTATATTTTAGTATATATTTACATAGATACACATAAATTCAATGTTCGAATGAGCGTAACACCATTGAGTTGCACTTGAAACTATTTTTTTCCCATTACCCTTAGTGTAAAGGAAAAATTTTTATTGCTCCTGTGATTAAACTATGAATTCAATTTTCATTTTATATTTCAAATTTTCAATATATTGTTATATGCGGACGGACGGATTGAACGAGGGCCATAGGTGCAACGTATTTACATAATTACAAACGCACCTAAAAGATATTATTGTTTGTTTGTTTTTTTTTGTTTTTTTTTAATTTTTTTCTGAAGAATCTCGTCTAAGAAAATAAAAATTTTCTTTTATTAAGTATAATGTTTGATTTTCATAGTAGTTTTAAAAAATTTGGTTCAAAATATTCACTTAAATGACAAATTAAAATTTGTTTTGTGTTCTGGATGCTAAGGCGCCATTAAATTAAAAAACAGTATATATATATATATATATATATATATATATATATATATATATATATATTAGGGTGGAGCGAAAAAAAATTTTTTTTGAAAATCAAAAACGGGTAGGTGCCAAAAGTTGCCTTTATACTAGTATATTAACTGCGTGAAATTTTACCGCTGAAAAAAAATGGCTTGAGTCTGCGCTTTTGCTCCAAAAATCGAAATTTTGAGTAAAATTTGTCATTTTTTGACATTTTTTCAAAAAAATTAAAAAATTCCTACAGAGCTGGTTAGTATTTAAAAGTGTTGCTTAGACCTTTATATTTATCTGCTTAACATATTTAAACTATAAAACAATATCTGTAGTCTGTATAATTGGAGCAAATCTGACAACTTTTTGTGAAAAATCAGCGTTAACCTCTCTATTGGAGCATACGACGAAATGTTCTTTTGAATGCATTTCTTACGTAGCTGCTTTCAAAACTACTGTGTATATAATTCATAGAGGTGGTTGCATTATCCCACCCGTCTCAACTACCCAATCATCTAGGCCCAGTGTTTTATTTATGTATTGAATTGTTACTTTTTTCCCGAAGACGAGTATAAGTTTTCTATACATCAAAGTAATTTATCTCTTCTTTGTATTCACCGACTTTGGATGATTTGGATTGCTGGTGTGACCTGCTGCACGTATATTTTTATACCATGTATAACAGAAGAGAAGCTGAGTAATGTATAGGGTATGTTCTTAATTGAACCTATTCAGCAGTCTATTATCTTCATTAAATTTTCGTGTAATTAATACATTATGATTGGAAGTTCTGTTACCACAGCATTTTTTCAATCAATTACATTTTATATATAATGATTTTTCTAAAAATTGATTGTATGAATTCAATTTTTAGTATGTCATCATTTACTGTACTTATTAAATTGAATATATTTTGAGAAGCTGGCTGCTTAATATTATGACGATCGTCACAGAGGATTGCAAACAAAATTTGCGTGTAAAACAACAATATTTCTAAAGAAGTTTTAGTATGCTTTATGTCGTTTCCTGTGTTTTTCCATAGTCTAGTAATGTCTAATAAGATTTTAGATCTATTAGGTGTGTAGTACATTTGGTATAAAACATCCCGCGGTATAAACTTGGATTATACATTTTGTGAGTGAATATATAGACGCTGATTGCCAATCTGTGCTTATATAAAGCTGAAAATTTTAACTTTATGAGCTGTCTTTTGTGTGAGATGTTTTCTAAACTCCTATTCCCCATTCTTTCTGAGAAATAGCTTTCCTTATGAATTAGCTTTGCAATCTCTGACAGAAATTTCTAGTCTGTTCTGAGTATCTTTTCTCAATTTGAGAAAATATTTTTTCAAAATTATTCTCTATTTTATAAAAAAAAATTGCAATATGAAGTGAATAGTCCGTAGACAGAGATTTTCCTTATTGATCCAGTGAATCCATGTAACTTAGAACGTTTTATATCGACTTCTCTAATAATTGGCGCAGAGAAAATTCAGTTGCGAAGGATTCAATATTATACACAATTACAACACACTTACACCATGCAAAATGGTTCACAGTGACAAATAAAATTCTCCTAATTTTAAATGAGCACTTATAGTCGATTAGAATCCGTACATTCCCTCATAAAGTACTATGCATGTTTATGCCCAGGACATTTCACCATCAAATGTTGTCCACTCATAAAAAGAGGATTGAAAAGTTAATAGGAAATTACCTGGATACGAAAACACTTAGAAAACGGCATAAAACTAATACAAAAAAAAAAAAAGTTATTTACAACCGCGGTTGCTTTACACATGGAGAAAAAAATTTCAATGCAATTCTCGCTGACGATCACCATCACATTAAACAGCTCGCTTCTCAACATATAAAAAATGCAAAAGTTGAATAAATGATGGCATACTTATAGTTGAAATATCTGAAATCATCTTTGAAGCAAGTCATTACGTAAAAAAAATACAATTGACTGAAAAAATGTTGTGGTAACAGAACTTCCAATCACTATTCATCAACTGAATGTAAGTTTGATAAATATAATAGATGGTCGAATAGATCCCTTTAATAGATTGCCGTGCATTACTCTGCTTGTCATTTTTTTGTATAAACTGTAAAAATATACCTGAAGATAGTTACAGCAGCATGTGGATTCAAAGAACAGATAAACAAGGTGGAAGCATCGAAAACATGCCAAATTTTTATAAAGAAAATTACAAATCAATGTATAAATAAAACACTGTACTAAGATGATTGAATAGTTGGGCCGGGTGGTATAGGAAATATAGCCACCTCCACGACGCATGTCCAAGGTAGTTTTAAAAACAAGAGCTGTATTAAAAACAACAATTCGTTGTATGACCCAATAGAGTGGTAATGCTGTTTTCTTACTAAAAGTTGCCTGTATTGCTCCAGCTATAGGGAATAAACATATTGTTTTATAGTTTAAATATGTTAAGCAGATAAATATAAAGGTCTAAGCCACACATTTTAAATACTAACCAGCTCTGTAGGAATTTTTTAATTTTTTTGAAAAAATGTCAAATAAAAAAAAGAATACTGCCCAGTTAAACTGAAGGCATTGAGCTCACAGGCTACAAATACTAATTGCACATTAAAGCTTTATATTTTCAATGAACACCTAATAACAGTCACGGAATCGCCTCATCAGAATGATCCTAATCTAAATTTTGAACGAAAATTAATTCTGCATGAAAATCCCATTTATATCAACTAACGGGGGGGGGGGGGCATTAGAGCCCTTGTTCCCCCTATTTATACTTATTCAATGAACACCTAATAACAGTCACGGAATCGCCTCATCAGAATGATCCTAATCTAAATTTTGAACGAAAACTTAATTCTGCATGAAAATCCCATTTATATCAACTAACGGGGGGGGGGGGCATTGGAACCCCTGTTCCCCCTATTTATACTTATTCAATGAACACCTAATAACAGTCACGGAATCGCCTCATCAGAATGATCCTAATCTAAATTTTGAACGAAAACTTAATTCTGCATGAAAATCCCATTTATATCAACTAACGGGGGGGGGGGGCATTAGAACCCCTGTTCCCCCTATTTATACTTATTCAATGAACACCTAATAACAGTCACGGAATCGCCTCATCAGAATGATCCTAATCTAAATTTTGAACGAAAACTTAATTCTGCATGAAAATCCCATTTATATCAACTAACGGGGGGGGGGGGCATTAGAACCCCTGTTCCCCCTATTTATACTTATTCAATGAACAACTAATAACAGTCACTGAATCGCCTCATCAGAATGATCCTAATCTAAATTTTGAACGAAAACTTAATTCTGCATGAAAATCCCATTTATATCAACTAACGGGGGGGGGGCATTAGAACCCCTGTTCCCCCTATTTATACTTATTCAATGAACACCTAATAACAGTCACGGAATCGCCTCATCAGAATGATCCTAATCTAAATTTTGAAAACTTAATTCTGCATGAAAATCCCATTTATATCAACTAACGGGAGGGGGCATTAGAACCCCTGTTCCCCCTATTTATACTTAATCAATGAACACCTAATAACAGTCACGGAATCGCCTCATCAGAATGATCCTAATCTAAATTTTGAAAACTTAATTCTGCATGAAAATCCCATCTATATCAACTAACGGGGGGCATGAGCCCCCCGTTCCCCCTCTTATACATATCGAATGAACTCCAAAAACTAATCAGGGAAGCGCCTTGTCAGGATATACCTACATACAAAATTTCAAGTGGATCGGATATTTTTATCATGAGTTATCGCGTTACGTACATACGAACATACATACAGAACGGACGGGCACATAAGCTCTCAGGCTATGATAGCCTGTGAGCTAAAAATGACAAATTTTACCCAAAATTTCGATTTTTGAAGCAAAAGCGCAGACTCAAGCCATTTTTTTTCAGCTGTAAAATTTCACGCAGTTGATGTACTAGTATAAAAGCAACTTTTGGCACCTACCCGTTTTTGATTTTCAAAAAAAAATTTTTTTCGCTCCACCCTAATATATATATATATAATCAGCTTTCAGAGCTTTTATGAAGCAACTTTACATTCTAACGAAGCATACTAATATAAGGTTCGAAACACAGATTCTTTTACTATTATTTTTATTATTTGCAGATATTTTCAAATAATTCTTTATGTCCCCCCCCCCCTCTCTCTCTCTCTCTCTTTTTTTTTTTTTTTTTTTTTTTTTTTTTTATGAAAGATGTACTTATATGATATTATATAATGTTAAAAAGAAAAAAAGAAATACTGACAAACTCAAAACATTTTTTAGAAAATTTAAATTTTAAATTTTAAATATACTTAATTTTTGATATAACTCTTGAATCATAAACCTTAGAGGCCCGTGCGGAGCCCAAGCCAGGCCGACAAACAAAATAAGCTAGCCGGACCAGTAAATATAAAAATGAACAGACCATACGGGCCGGGCCGGACCAATAAAATAATTTAGCAGGGCTCCTGATCCGTTATAAATATTTTAATAAAAACGATGAAATATGAGTTATTTTCAAAGAACATGGCTTTAACGTGAATAAGTTTAAACGCGCATCACGTGTCGATACTAGTTTGACAACATCAATACAGAATTGTAACTTGTACAACGAAGATATTGGCATCGGAGAGTTACTTTGTGTCTAATCCAGGCATAATATATATTTTTTAGCAGATTCGTGCTGGACCGAGATTAGGCTTGAATCATTTTTCTGTACATAGTCGAGCCGGGCCGGAACCAAACTTAATTGTTCTCAAGACATTTAGGGTAGATAACATGACTGTAAAAGTATTAATATAAATAAAGAATTTAAGTTAACTTAATCATTGAAAATATTGTTGCGTATATAGGCAGGGATGCCACTTTTCCGCCTTTTGGCGGATTTCCGCTTTTTTTAATCTTTAAAAATTCGCGATTTTCGTTAAGCAATCACGCGATAAAATAACGATTTTCGTCGAACGATCGCGAAATATAACAGCCTTTTCCATCAAACGATTGCGAAATACAACAGTTTTTTCGTCAAGCGATCGCTAAATATCACATCGATTTTCTTTAAAAGATCGAAAAAACGGCTATTTTCATCAAACGGTCGCGATAGAAAGCAGCAATTTTCATCAAACGATCGTGAAACAAAACTGTGATTTTCGTGGAACGATCGCAATGTGAAACGGCGATTTTCGTCAAACGATCGCTAAATAAAAAGGCGATTTTCGTCAAGTAATCGCAATGTAAAACGGCGATTTTCGTCAAACGATCGCGATCTAAAACGGCTATTTTCGTCAAACGATTGCGATGTAAAACGGCGATTTTCGTCAAACGATTGCGATGCAAATCGGCGCTTTTCGTCGAACGATCGCGAAACGTAACTGTGATTTTTGTGAAACGATCGCAGTGTGAAACGGCGATTTTTGTCAAAGGATCGCGATGTGAAATGATGATTTTCGTCAAACGATCGCGATGCAAAACGGTGATTTTCGTCAAACGATCGCGAAACGAAACGGTGATTTTTGTGAAACGATCGCATTGTGAAATGGCAATTTTTTTTAAAGGATCGCGATGTGAAATGGCGATTTTTTTTTAAAGGATCGCGATGTGAAACGATGATTTTTGTCAAACGATCGCTAAATAAAACGGTAATTTCCGGCAAACGATCGCTAAATAAAACGGCGATATCCGTCAAACGATCGCAAAACGAAACGGTGATTTTTCTGAAATGATTGCAATGTGAAACGATGATTTTTGTCAAAAGATCACGATGTGGAACGATGATTTTCGTCAAGCGATCATGATATGAAACGGCGATTTTTGTCAAACGATCGCTAAATAAAACGGCGATTTTTGCCAAACTATCATGAAATAAAAGTTATTTTCGTCAAAGAAAAAAAAACTGCAAAATTTTGCTATTCACTCGTGGTATAATCATTGAATCTTACTGGGTTACTTGAATTGGTTTAAAATGATGTGATACATAAAATTCTTCACTGAACCTATTGCTGGGTTACCTTAATTGATGTAAAATACTGTGAACTAAAGAAAAATCATTTTTACTTACTCTTATAATTTAAAAGTTTACAACAAAAGAAAAGCTGTAATTCTTTATTTAGTTTATTATAAACAATATAATTTTCAAAATTCACACATAAAGTTGTGAAAAATGTCATAAATTTTACTTTATGCATAATTTCCTCTTTTTTGCTATTTTCTGAGTGGCATCCCTGTATAGGGTTCTTTTGATCTTATGGTTAGACAACTTCAAACTCTTGTCTTTTAGAAAAGTAGAAAATAATTTATTTACAGATTTTCAGAACAACAGAGTCTTCGAAACTCACAAATATTACTAGATATTCAAAAATAACTGCTCAAATCTATCGTGCAAGTGCAGATATAGGTCCCAGAGACTCTTTATAACAACGTCTCAACACTAAAATCACATTCAAAATAACGTAAATAAAGCTCAAGCAAACTGGCTTAAACAATACCCTAGAAGTTCACTCAATGACTGACTGGTAAATAATAACCACAGCAGCTCGTATTGCTCTCCTTATATAGGCTCGCAGCATGTGCTGGAAATTTCTACAACCTTCTAGAAAAATCCAGAAACCAAGGAAAAACATTCAATGTTTCAGTAGACCTAAGGGGGGGGGGGTTACCATAGAGAGGGAAGGGTTACCATCGCCAACAATCGCCAAGTTTGTCGCCAACTTGGCGATATATCGCCAGATTTGGCGACCAAAATTAGTCGCCAAAAGTGACGCCAACTTGGCGATATCTCTAATATTTCGCAAAGCTGCCATAGACATTCACTGAAAATAATAGACAAGTTTGCTTGATAACAGAGACAATGTAACTAAAACTAATATTAGTAAAGAAATGGAGCTTAATAAGATTATTTACATTATTTTACAGTACAAACACTAACTATTTACAAAATTCGTAACAATATACTTCTTGGTGGCTCTTAAACTCACTTCTCAACAACGCGAAAGGTTGACACATTTTCCGACTAGTTTTCAACTGTAGTATAAAATTGAGAAGCTTGACTATTGAAGAGATTTGGAATCGAATAGAGTTTTCCATTTTTGGTAAATAAGATACTTATACAGATTAGATGAGATATAAGACATTCTTGTCACTAGGTTAAAGATTTTTCTCTCTTCCCATTCTGCCGCTTCTGGAAATCCGATTCAAAATGCTCACTTTGACAGTATATTCTTAAATTGCTTACATCAAAAAAATGGTTAACGCCATTCTATTACATAGATTCTGAATAAAAACACCTGCTAATCTTATGTGTTTCCGAATCTACTTTGGATTTGAGAAAATCTTTAATAAAATGATACAGAAGTATTTTCATAATGTTGCTTTGATTAACGTGGAATCATTTGAATCACTAAATCATGCGAAAAATAAATGTAACCGCGGCTTTCTTTATAATTCAAAACAAAAGAAATAAATTCTAAAGAAAAAAATAAATAAAAATAAGCATTTCGATAGCGATATTATTACCTTGGGGGGGAGGGGGGGAGGGGATTAGATGTATGATAGCGAATGATCTCGAAAGGGGGAGAGGGGTCCAATATTACGAAAAAGTTTATAACGTTTTACTTGCTCAGCCCCTTGTGTTGTTAATTTAATTTTCACTAAAGTCATTTCAAAATACTATATACTTCAATGCAACTCATCCCTCAATTATTATTATTATTATTATTGAAATGATCTCTATAAAAGTGTGACTTTTATATGCAGTTTTGTCAAAAAAAATAATAATAATAATAATAATTTTGACTAAAATTGTCCGCTTGGCATATGAAAAATGAAGTGGCCATCCAAGCAAACTATTCATGACGGTAGGCGGAAAAAAGCGCACCGGAAAAAAGCGCACCGGAAAAAGCGCACCGGAAAAAAGCGCACCTTACAAATCACATATTTAAATAAGTCTGATAATAATACGTACTCTTGAACTTATCTCAGAAGAGAGAGAGGGGGGGAGGGGGGAGGAGGGGATTTGTAAGTTATCTCGGAACCTGTCATAGCCTCCAAAAATAATTATTAAAAATTAGTTTTCTGAGTATAAAAAGGGACAAGACCTGTCAAAGAATCCATAACTTGATTTACTTATCCATAAATCAATGATACAAACTAAAGTGGTAACAAGTGGCTGATTTGTATCATTCTCTTAGCGCAGTGGTTCCCAACCAGGGTACGCATATCCTTGGGGATACATAGCGAATCTGCTGGGGGTACATGGCAATAATGTCTGTAATGGCGGATAATAAAATATTATCATTTTAAAACTAAATTCTTGTTAATAAGTATAATTTTGAACATTTAATTTTATTTACTTATACATTTATTTTTATTAATTTCTTATCACTTAATAAAATATTATAAATCTTTAAGGGTGTTCTTAAACCCAAAAGGGAAACTTTGTGACACATGCTTTAATTTATTTTTCTTCGAAAATGTATGAAACTAGCAGATGTTGTTATTCAGAAACTGTCTAATTGTACTCAGTTTTTTGCTTTTTAAAATACGCAATAGATATTTCATAACAAGCCTTCAAAGTGAACGTTTTTGAGCACATTTCCTGACGAAAGCAGAAAAACCGGTCGAAAAGCAGGAGAAAAAGAATCTAGGAAGAAAAGTGACATGGAAAAAGTTATCGGGAAAAAAGTGACATAAACTACAAAAGCGGAAAAAAAAAGTTGTTAAAAAAAAGCGGAAAAAAAAGTTTTTATTGCAATATAAAAATAAATTAAAGCATAAAAAATGAAAGTGATTGCAGTATTTTAAACAAGTAAGAAAAATCATGCGTTAAGCATAGATTATGAAGCACTTTCCAACACTTCATGAAATGTTTAACAAAACTTCGTTATTTCGGGAAATAATATTGCATAGCCAAATATACCTAAATATATATTCCAGTACTTTTGAACAACCCTGTATTTTATCTGTCAGTTAATATAATGGGAAAATTTAGTTTAGCAAAAAAATGCCCAGTAGCTTGAAATTTTTTTTCAGCAGTTCATACTATTAGATAAATACATACTTGAATACTTTTGTTCAGCCCTATAACTTACCTTGTACCTTTATTATACGTTGGCATTAACTAAAGTTTATTGTAAACTAAAACACTTTTAAAACAACTGAAATCACATTCTCATAAATTATCATTCATAGGCGTCCATGTACCGAATTCTTTGTGTGGCCCTGTATATCCTTTTATCTATATTCTGCAAATATTTCTCAGTAAATTGAATGCAGTTCAGCATAAAAATGCATAACTTATTTAAGTACCACGTTTAAGTAATTTATGCTCATATTCAGTAACGTTGGCGAGCTCTTTTGGGTAGCCCTGTATATCAACTATAACATTTATACTCGCCATATAATGTGCATATATTTAGTGAAACCTAAACGCGCATATCATAATTAAAATGCATTACATCCCTCCATCAGCCATCATCGAACACATATACGGTAGTTCGGAAAGAATATACTATTTGAAATCTTTTGTATAAACCTGTAAATGCTATGTACTTCATATTATGCAAGACAGTATCCTATAATTTATATTAAGCTTCAGTGACATATATCAATTTTAATATACATGAAACAGTTTAATATATTTAAAATATGTCGCACACAATCCCCCCTTTACCATTATCTAATGAAATTCTTTTGTGCGGCCCTGTAAATGAATAATAGCTATATTTTCACTGCATACATTACACAATGCATATTTTAGCACTTTCTATTTTAATATGAGTATGTTTGACAGGGAGTAACACCTGTAATTCATTTAAACGATTTTCCCCCATAGGCCTTAATGTAATCGAAAACTTTTGACTCTCCATGTAAATAAACTAATCATGGTAGAAACTTCATTTTCAATAGGGTTCGTACTAGGATAAACATCAATAACGTATAAAAATTTCATAGCAATCCGAGTATATTTACGGGAGTTAGAGCGCGGACAGACGGCCATCCGGCCAGACTGCCATACGGCCTGACAAACCGAATGCATAAGCACTTTTCAACTTTGTTGGAAAGTGCTTAAAAGGAAATAAAAATAAATAAATGATAATTTGATACAAATAATCGTTGATGTAGTACATAATATGATTTTCACAATATATCGTAAATATTAATACTTTTAGCCATATTGAATGCATGCAGTTGTGTCATTTAATCAGCACATTTCACTTAAATCTTTCATTTTTCTCACTTTATTTCAATTAAAATTCTTATAAATTTATTAAAGATCTTCTCCTTGGCACAGATGTGCAATGCCAAATTCGAGGTGGAAAAAGCTCGTGAAAATGGGGTGCATATATGACATCTGTGCTCAAAACTTGAGTTTGGAGAATATGGGCAGATTCCCTGTTTGCCCTTGCGATAATCATTGAAGTAGGACCTTATTTGATATGGAGGTTTTACTATTAAACGATATGTATATAATGCCGTAATTGTTTCCAGTATATATGCCCGTGATTAGCACGTGGTTTACTCGAAATTATAATTGCCATAATCAAAATCATCTAATCTTTGTTTTTCATATGTGTGGGGGCTTTTTCAATCTTAATTAAAACGAGCCTTATTTTCGGCTACCTTTTTTTTCGGAGGCGATTTTTACCGGGGCTATTTTTTCCGGGGGAGATTTTTTCCGTGATTCGATTCTAACATGTTTCCTTAAACTGGTGACTTGTTATCAGCTTGTAAGTGTCAAGGACACGAAAAAATCGTCAACACGCTTTCTATTCCTTTTGGGTAGGGAGAAATTTAACGGAAGTACCGGTATTGTACGAACGATACAATACCATTGTAAGCATTGTTCAACATCTAATTCGGAGAAAAGTTGGGAGATGTTTGTGAAACAACACGCTAAGAATTACGAAGGGACCTCCTTACAAAGTGAAAGTCGGTTGAATAAGCAAAAACATATCTTTTTCGTTTTAATGCGCTCCGAGAATATATAACCTTAATTTATAAATTTATCCTAAAAAATATGTAAAATAAGCGTAAACAAATTAACAACTATTTATAACATTTATATTCAGGTGCCTCGCTAAGGGGGGGGGGGGGGCACAAGGGGGAGCCTCCTGCCCTCCAAACGTTTGAAAGTACTGTTACAGTTGGCAAATTTACAAACTGAACTGGCAAATTAGTTCAAAACTTTAATAAAAATACTATAATGCACTTTCTATTTCTGATAGATTTGACGAAAGTTACCAATATAATTAGAAATATTATTAAGCTTTTTACATATAAAAACCCTAAACCCTTTTGCATTTTCTAATTTTGATAACTTGTTTGAAATTATAAAACTAATTAGCAAACGCCTTTTGAACTATTTATGTTTGCGTTTCACTGAATTGGCAAATACTGAATCTCTCCCCCCCCCCTTCATATTCATGAGGGTGTCAAAGAAATTTTTTTTAACATACATTTGCATTACTTCTGAAATGTGTCAGAAAAGTACATATTTAAATATCTTTTCTAGTAAATGTGCGCTTTTTTCTGGTAGCGCTTTTTTCCGGGGAACACTTTTTTCCGGTGCGCTTTTTTCCGTGATTCGTTGATTATACAACTAAATGTTTTGCGTTGAATAATAATTATCTGTACAATATTTAGCGTCTTATTACCTGTGCCTGCTAACATTAAAATACAATATTGACCTCTACCGCATAACAAATAAAATTGAAGTAGGTAGCATGGAACTATTGATAACAGCCAAATGACTTAATCTTTTATTATTTATAAATTTTTTGCAATCTGTAGTACTAAATGTGTTGGACGAATTAAGCTTATTCCGGTCTAAGATTTAAAAAAAAAAAAAAAAAAAAAAATAGTGTTGAGATCCTTTTATTTAAATACATATATATATATATATATATATATATTATATAGCAAAGAAAAATATGTTAATGTAAATTCTTGCAAAAGAAAACAAATGTATGTTTCAAGATCCTAATTAAGAAAAAAAAAGTCCTGAAATAAGTTCAAAATCTTTAATAATTTTTAATATTTCGAACTGAATTACAAAAGAGATTTTAAAATATGCATTTCATTTCGTCGGTTTATATTAGCTTTCAAAGCGAAAAATTCAATATTTTATACTTTTCTGACTTATTATTATTTTGCTTTTTAAGGATACATTTCCCTCCTCATCATTTTTTTAGAAATGTTTTAGTCCTTCGAAAGTAAGTTACACCATTACAAGTGGTAGCTAATTTTATCTTACTACTCTGTTTAAATTTTCTTTAGATAAAAAAAAAACTTCTGTTGCCTGTTAATTTTTGTTTTGAAATACAATATACAGAAAACATATATATTTTTAAAGAAATATGCATTCCTTCTAAAATAAAACTTACCATTATATGAGTAAGCTAATTTTATTTTATTACTCTGTTTAAATTTTCCTTAGATGAAAAATTCAAATAATTCCCTGTTGCCTTTTATTTGTTTTGAAATACAAGCAATATTTCAAAAACATCTGAATCAGGCAACCGCTTGGCTCTCGGAAAAGCAGCACAAAATACCCCCTACCCCCCACGGCCTTCGGACACAAAGAAGGAAGAGAATTGTGTTTTGGGAGTCCAGGGATAATAATTGTCAACGAAAACAAAAAATGACCCTGACTATTGACCTTCCAATTTCATTTGCATGGCTCAGGGTAAGGGGTATACATGTAGAATGCTGATGTGTTTTTCTCCGATTCCTTTCTTAAATGAAAAGAAGATATTCCCTATTTTATTCTTCCATATTAAAGGGATATTGCACCTTCATATTATTTTATTTTGTGCATGAAAAAAAAAAAAAAAAAAAAAAAAAAGAAAAGAAAAGAAAAAAATACATAGTAGTCTATGGTAAATGCACATATACAGTCGTCCCCGCATAAACGAATATCGACGGTTCCGGAAAAAATATTCGATTAAGCGGGGTATTTGATTAAACGGGGAGGCATATAAATGTGATATTTAAGGTGCAATAAAATGACATAATTATTAAATATAGTATATTTAGTTACCAGAGTAAGAAAATCGTTAAAAACTTTAATAGAATAATACAAACTGAAATAAAAACAAAATGACATGCAAATACGCAATAGTTCAATGACAGTAAACACATGCATTTTGTTTACATTGCATTTAATGCAGATCATGTGAATTGGATCCAAATTTTGTTATTAAAATTTAATTTACGTAATTTATACAGGTTTAAAAAAATAGATGAAAACGGTTTATGTGAAATTTTAGAGTAAAAAATGGACGAGATTTTTTTTTCGAATGGTATCATAATTACCATCTTGAACCTCTAAATGACAACACATTATTATTGAAGGGTTACTTCGAGGATTTGTTCGTTAACGCTAATGCTATAGAAAAATTTATAAAGATATCTCTTTTGCATTTCAATATTTTTAAATTATCTTTTTTGCAATGGATAGCTGAGATCGATCTGTACAAAACGCGTCGTCGTTTTTAACTTTTTCCATTTTTATCGCGGATATTTTTAAAGAGGATGATTTCTGTTTCGGGACCGGTTTTGAAAATGAAAGTGTCTCCATTAAAAATAATTGTAAAAAAATCGAAAAAGTGAAAAAGAAGTCTTTTGACAAACGAAAGTAAACAAAATACAAAATTGATCGAAATTCCTGTCCAATTTATGTCACCTTTTTTGAAATTAATTCGAAAAAATGAACAAGGAAGGGAACTCCCTTGACCAGTACTTATATACCTGCCAGGCGAAATCCGTGCTGGGAGTTCTGGAAATTTGTTTTCGTTGTAACAACCAAAAATGACAAAAAGTGTGGAGGAAATTCTAATTGAAACATGTTTTTCACGTCCATTTTTCAAATTGTCTCACTCATTTGTTATTCGATTAAGCGAGGACATTTCGGGAAAAGTATTCGGTTAAGCGGGGAAAAATAACATTAGCCCAATGGGATTAAATTCGGTTCCGGAGGATTTTATTCGAATAAGCGGGGTATTCGATTATCCGTTACCCGATTAAGTGGGGAGGACTGTACAACAAACAGAAGGGATATAAGATTTTTTTATCACGATTGGTGATACTATGGCCAACACGGAAAAACCGAATTTTCCAACAATATTTCTCAAAAAAGAAATTTTTGTGAGGGAAAAAAAGAGGGACTTTTTTATATTTTGACATCTGTTGCCATAATGTAATGTTTTAAAACTAACAATTGTATACACTTAATGTTATTGTTTAAATTTGGAAATTGTGTTATTCATCTACAGTTTGGTATATTTGTTAAATTACATAGATTTATTAGATGTAAAATATGCTATTATTATGGAGATTGTACAAATAACGAAAATAGCAGATAACTTACTGCTACCGATTTGTACAAATATCTGTAAAGAACACAATGAATAGTCGGGACAAAATTTAATTTTTAACGATCTTTAAGGAAATATATATGTTTAAAAAAATTAAATAAAAAAAAGAAAAATGTCTTTTTTTGAAATGCCGCACTGCGCTTTCTATTTGGGTGTTCTGGAATCCTAAGGGGCTATTCTTCAGAAACATTTTCTTTATAAATTCTTTTTCGAATACGCATGAAATTTTCCGAAACAAAATAATCGAATGGCGTTTTCCATTTTTTGTTCAACGCAAAAAATCGTTCACAATATACAGTCAAAGTTGGTGTTTTGAACCGAATTTTTTGACATCATAGTGAGAGAAAGGGGAAAAACTTCACGAAAACGTCACGAAACAAAAGTCCCTTATAATTCAATAAGTTATTCTTTTTTAAATCGCAAAGTAAAAAAGAAATTTGATTCCAAATTGCTTCAATATTTAGGCTTGCTAATTATACTTGCTAATTTTACAAATTACTGTTATACAGAAAAACTAAACATAAATATCTTCCACCGTAGGAGTGTGATTTAAAAATCGGAGAAATAAATAAATATAAAACTATTTAATTGTTTACGGTACTTTTTTTTTAAATGATAAAGCCAATGAATTCTCTACGTAAGCATGTTGTAGAACAACTTTGTGCAGCATATTAATATCAATATATCTTAAATAACATCATTAAAACACATCGCAAAAAATCTATTATCATGCACCAAAATGTAAAGAATTTTTTTGAGTGCCCCTATAAACCAGCTCTAAACACTACACATTTCATTTTCCAATGTCCAATATTCCATAGTAAACTTAATATCATATATCAATTAGATGGTAACTTACTAAATTTAAAGCACGAACTGACACACAGACGGCCAGGAAGTCCGAAATTAAAGGGAAATTCTCAAAACGTGAGAACATTAAACGTTAACTTATTAGTGTTTTTTCAAATTTTCAAATTTAAGGTCTTTTTTTTTTTTTTTTTTTTTTTTTTTTTTTTTTTTTTTACAATACAGTATATAAGTCTATAAACTTATATACAAACATTAAAAGACAGCAATTATTCTGGAAAATTAATTATTAAAGAATTTAATTAATCAATCTACACGTGAAAGTTGAGCGTGCTTCTAACTAAAATTATATTATTATAAAATTATATATTACAGTAAAATTATATTATTACTCTTTATTTACTCAAAATACATAATTATTTATGATAAAACATTATATTAAATATCTTATTATTCATTTCAAGACATCAGATCATCTTTAAAAATAAATTTACCGAAAAAAAAAAAAAAAAAAAAAAAAAAAAATCGGCGTTTAGATCTTTACACAATTCGGACATTCCAGTTTCTTATTTAATAAACGTGCATTTATTGCAAAAAAGCTACAAAAACACATACAGATACTTTTAAATTAAACAGAAAAAATTTTAAAGATAGATAAAAGAGTTTAAAGTACTTACTTAATGTGTTTTGCGCTAAAATAGCAGCTTTGTTTAGATCGTTGCATTTGGGCATTTGGAAATGCAGAAAAATTCTTTCTAGAAAAGTCCTTCTAACTTCAAAAAGCAATAAATTAATACTGCAATCTGTTTAAAAAATATATCATCCATTTCCTTTATGCATTCGTTGTTTCTCATTAGAATCTCCTGGAAACAAGTTAAAACTTTTTTTTTCTTAGTACATTGAAACAGTTAACGTTATGAATGTCCGAAATTGGCCACTTTAACCCAAAATAATAAAATTTTAAGATGCTTATACAAAACTTTTACAATTAACTATATCAAGTTTTGTCTTTGGACAGAAGGAAAAACTCAGTGAAAAAAAAAAAAAATAATAATGTTAATGATGATTAAATTTGCTCATTGAAACGCTTAAATTTATGATGTGTATAATGTGCCGATCTTTTGGTAGTTTTGGGGTCTGCAGATCATGGTCCGAGTTGATCTGCAAAAATTTTTCAGAAATTCCAACATAGGAGCGACCGCAATAGGTAGTATTTCATACGAAATCTATCTAAAATTTCACTAACCCTTGAGAAAAAATTTTACTTTTACTTAATGTGCAAATCCGCATTTCTCAGAAGTTGTTATAAAAAGTTTTAATTCATTTTTTGATGAAACGTTATAAAATAATAAAATATAGCAGATTTTGTTTGCAAAAAGATTAAAATTTTAACGGATGTGACATGTGTAATACCTGAGGGGGGGGGGGGGAAGAAAAATAAGCTCAAATTTCAAATATGTGTACTGGAAATTTAGGTAAATAATTTTGTATGTAATATATTAGTAATAAAGTAGCTAAGGCAGAATTCATTTTTTATTGGAATTTCAAAAGTATTATTCTCTAAGTAATAGTAGGAGGCAAAAGATGGAGGGGAGAACGAAATTTTTGGAAAAAATCCAATAATGATTGATACATTGATTGATGCATTATTAATTCATAGTAAATGGTCCGATTTTGCCCATTATTGAACTTGACCGAGATTTTATGCCCCTTGATTTTACGTATCAGTTTGGAAGAGATTTGAGCAGAATTATAGAAGTTATCATGTCCAAGAAAAAGTGATATAGATAGATTGATTGATTGATAGATAGAGATTTTACTGGTCGTAGTTTTAGAGTCTGGCTGTCATGATCGGTGTAGATCTGCAAACATTTTTCAAAAATTCCAACATAGGAGCGTCCACAATAGGTAGTAATTCCTTCATATGATACCTACCTAAAACTATCTGGTAAACGGAAAAAAAAGTGACCGAAAAAAAAGTTATCGGTGAAAAGTGACATGAACTACAAACGCGGAAAAAAGGTGACACGGAAAGAAAGGTGATTCGGAAAAAAAGGGACAAAAGATTGATTTTGGGGATTCATTAGTTAAGTATAAAGGGGGGATCGGGGGAGGCTCATAATTTAGGTAAATGGGTTTTTTATGCTGAATTAACTGTTTTGGTTCAATTTTCGGATATACGTTCATATTGAAAAGATGTTTGCCTGATTACACTTGGGAAGGATCGATTACCCCCCCCCCCTCCCATCCGCCCTAAATTGATTTTTATGCAGAATTATTTAACGTGTATCAAATTTTGGATATAGGTTTTTTCTGATAAGACTTATGTATAGTATAAAATGCCTGAAGTGGTTTGGTAGTTTAATGGTTAAGCATAGAAGGGGAACAGGGGAATAAGCTTTCTTAAATTGAATTAATAGCTTTTTACGCAAAATTATCCGATTTGCTTGGAATTTTGGAGATAAGTTCATTATGACAAGGTTATCCGGATTAATTCTGGTGCTCTTTTGCTTATTAATAAAGGGGAGGACGGGCAATTATCTCGCTTCAAATTAGATAAATCGTTTTTTTATGCAGAATTACCCGATGTATTTTAAATTTTAAATGTAGGTACTTTCTGATAAGATGAATCCCTGAATAGCTTTAAGAATTTAATGTCTAAGTATAGAAGGGGAATGGAATACAACCCCCCCTTAAATTAAATAAATGGGTTTTTACGCATAATTTTCGGATTTGCTTCAAATTTTGGATTATAGGTTCATTATGATAAGGCGTATCCTTGATTAGATATGGGGTTCTTTTGCTAATTAAAAAAGGGGGCAGGTGATTATTACTCCACCCCCCTCAAATCAGAATTTTTTTTATATGCACAATTAGCCAATATATTTCATATTTTGGATATAAGTTTCTCATAAAGTGAATTCCGGAATAGTTTTAAGGGTTTAATGGTTAAATATAGAGAGGGGAACGGGACATAACCCCCTTAAATTAAAATAGTTGTTTTTTTTAATTCAGATTTATCCGATTTGTTTTAAATTTTGGGTGTAGATTCAGTATAAGAAGGTATTTCCTTGATTAGTCATGGGGTTCTTTTACTAATTAAAAAGGGGGAGCCGGGGTATCCCCCTTCCTTAAATAAGATAATTGTTTTTAGCACAACTATCCAACGTATTTCAAATTTTGGATATAGGTTCTTTCTGATGAAATGAAGTCCTGAATAGTTTTAAAGGTTTAATGGCTAAGTATTGAGGGGGAAACGGGGGATAACCCACAATTAATCAGGGATTCGCCTTATCATAATGAACCTACATCAAAATTTTGAAACAAATCGGATATTTCTGCGTAAAAAAACATTTATTTTATTTAAGGGGGGTTATCTTCCGTTCCTCCCTCTATACTTAGCCATTAAACCCTCTAAACTATTCAGGGATTTTCTTTATTGGAAAGAACGTATACCCAAAATTTAAATACATCGGATAAGTGTGCATAAAAAACAATTTATCTTATTTAGGGGGGGGGGGTAATCGCCCCCTTTTTAATTAGCAAAATAACCCCATAGCTAATCAGAGATACGCTTTGTCAGAATGAACCTACATCCAAAACTGATGCAAATCGGATAATTCTGCGTAAAAAGCCATTTATTTAATAAAAAGGGGGTTATCCACCTTTCCCTTCGCCTTTTATACTTAGCCATTAAACCTTAAAACTTTTCCGGGATTCACTTAATGAGAAAGAACTTATATCCAAGATATGAAATACATCGGATAAGTGCGCATAAAAAACAATTTATCTAATTTAAGCGGGGGTAATAATCACCCGCCCCCCTTTTTAATTAGAAAAAGAACCCTATATCTAATCAGGGATGCACCTTATCATACATAATGAACCTATAATCCAAAATTTGAAGCAAATCCGATAATTCTGCGTGAAAAACCATTTATTTAATTTAAGGGGTGGAGGTGTATTCTATTCCCCTTCTATACTAAGACATTAAACACTTAAAACTATTCAGGGATTCATCTTATCAGAAAGTACCTACATTTAAAATTTGAAATACATCGGGTAATTCTACATAAAAAACGATTTATCTAATTTGAAGCGAGATAATTGCCCGTCCTCCTCCCTTTATTAATAAGCAAAAAAAAAAAAAAAAAAAAAAAAAAAAAAAAAAAAAAAAAAAAACATTATAACTAATTAGAGATATTCTTATCTTAATTAACTTATGTCCAAAATTCCAAACAAATCGAATAATTCTGCGTAGAAAGTTATTAATTTAATTTAAGAGAGATTATTCCCTGTTGTCCCTCTATGCTAAACCATTAAAATCCCAAATCCCTTCAGGCATTATATACTATATATAACCTTTATCAGAAAGATCCTATATTCAAAATTTAACATAATTTGGATAATTCTGCATAAAAACCCATTTACCTAATTTAGGTCGGATGAGGGGGCGGGGTAATTGTCCATTCCAAAGACTAACCAGGCAAGCGTCTTTTCAGTATGAATGTATACCCAAAAATTGAACCAAAACAATTAATTCAGCATGAAAAACCCATTTACCTAAATTATGAACCTTCCCCCGATCCTCCTTTCATATTTAACCAATGAATCCCCAAATTCAATTATAATTCCCTAAAATCAATTTCTTGTCACTTTTTCCCCATAACTTTTTTCCTTGTCACTTTTTTTTCGGTAACTTTTTTTCTGTGTCTCCTTTCTTCCGCTTCTGAAGTTTATGTCACTTTTTTCCGATAACTTTTATTCCGGTCACTTTTTTTCCTAGATTCAAACTATCTATATTATAAAGGCCAAACGCAGAAAATTGCTGAAAGAAACAGCATTTTTATACGCTTCCCATTTGTTTACTGTTCATTTAAATTTTAAACACTAAGAATTAAGAATAAAAATACTCAGCTGTAATTTAAAATATATCTGTTGGATTTCAAATGTAAATAATAAACTTTTTTTTTCATTATTTACCGTGGTTAAGATCTTCGAAAGCTTTGATATGGTGAAGGTAGTATTGCGCATTCCAATAACAGCACAAAAAATAAATTGCTGCGAAGACCTTAAAAAAGTAAGGATTAATGAAAAATTTAAAAAGAAGATCCTTACAAGAGGAAAATTCTCTTACTATATATCATTATTCCCAACAATTCACAAGTGTGAACTTCCTTTGCACTCCTTTTTCTGCGTACTCCCATCAGTAAAGCGTTGTCTTTCATAGTGTCTCATTTCATTTTACACTTAAGTATTATTGTTTAATAAAAGGACGTAAATTTTGTTACAATAATTAATTAAATTCATTTCAGTTTTGTTAAAGAAAGAAAAAATATATGCATTAAAAAATAAAATGAAAAACTTTTTCTCAAAATATGTAAAAATCGCTCCTTTTTGGTAAATGAGGATTATAATTCTGATATACTTGAAAATAAACGTTGCTAGGATTGCTCACAGTAGAGCCAACTTTTGTAAAATATAGGGTGGACTTGTTTTCAGTAGAATAAAATAGAGTTTTTCATCCTTACTAGGAGTGTATGTAGAGAAGAGGGGTTGCGGACATAATCCCCGCGGACAAAATACCCACGGACAAAATACCCGCGGACAAAATCCCCACTGGACAAAATCCCCACGGACAAAATCCCCACGTGTATTTAGAATTGTAATACTATCTTATAAAACATAATTTTATTGATAAAAATTTTAATAAAAGTAAAATTAGTCCAACTGAAGAATTTTGCATATCTTACAGAATTCCTTTTAACATAAAAAGAAATATAATTGCATTAATAAATAACATAGTAGATAACTCAGAGAGTAATCCCCCGTAGTTTGATGGTCACAAAATTGAGCAACTGAAACCTCAGGATTTAATCAACCATATTATATAATAATAATAATAATAATAACTTTGAGATATATGATGCATTTGTATGCATTATTGTCTTTTAATTTATCATGAATCTTTAGGATAGAATTTTTACTTTATATTTTAAAATGTAGAGATAGATATTTTCAGACTTTTTCCTTCGTTTATTGTTTTAATTGTAACTCACCGTGTTGGAGTTTTTAATAACTCGTTAATTCTGCGTTGACATTGTCATAAGCAGTAAATAATCGCAGCTTTAGAGCTATTACAGTGAATATACACGCGAAATACCCATTTGCTAATGTTAATTATATGTAATTTTTTTTTTTTTTTTTTTCTATGAAGATTTTTTTTAATTTTAACTTTTATTTATTGAGTTAAAATTTTGATTTAAAAAAAATTAATTATAAAATTTGTAAACAAAATCACATGATGAAACTTCTCATAAATATTATATATATATTCAAAATATGGGTAAAATGAAATCGTTATATATATTATTTGCAGAATTTCACTTTTTCTTTCACTCAAATAAATAGGAATATAAACGCTTTAATTTTCATTCAGCATTTTTGGAAATACTAATTTCAATAAAAATTAAAAATACTTAAATTAAAAATATGAAAAAAATAAAACTTAAAAAAAACGTCATATTTTTAAAAGTAATTTTTTTTTTTTTTTTTATTTGTTGAATCAAAATTACTGTAAAAGAATTAAGAAAGACACATTTCAAGTTTGAACCATTTATCTGTAACGATTCTTGACTTACAACGGTTTATCTAAGAGAAATGGTGAATAAATCCATCATGAAGAAAATCGCACTTTCGTTGTTTCCATATCAATCTTTGCTGGAAAATACTAAATTTTGAAAACAAACCAAAACATAAAATTTAATATTTCCTTTTCCAATTAAGATAGAAACATGATTTAAATGTCATTTTAAGCAAAATAATAATAATAATTATTATACTGTTTCTTTTCTTTTCTTTTATTTTTTATTTATTTATTTATTTATTTATTTTTTAAGGAAAATTTGAAGGTTTTCGCGTCTTGAATTCAAGCTGGTTTAAATACTGTTTACGAAACTATTGCAAAATCAGTATGCATGTTTCGAAGGGAAAATTATAAAAAACGAATACTAGTCATTCCGATTTTTTTTTTTCTTTCAGGTATGGATATTTTATTTTCAGCTGTGTGTCGATCTATCTAACTGCATTTTCAAATGATTTTTTTTTTTTATCATTATTATTAGTCCTCGATCCAAAATGGGCTGTTATCTTTTTTCAACTTAATTCTTTATTTTTTACTCAGAATTTTTTGAGAATTTTAAAAAATGGGCTTCTTATCCACAATTAAAAAAAAAAAAAAAAAAAAAAAAAAAAAAAAAAAAAAAAAAAACGAAGAAATTTCACATCTTTAGTTACAATAAAATAAACACACATGCACAGACACAGGGTTACTCATATTTATCGAAACAATAGGCTATCTCTTTAAATATTGCCCCTAGACACAATACTTACAGTTGCAAAGTTTCTTTTTTTTCTTACTTATTTATTGCCTAAGTGGGGCAGAATCAGAAAAGGGTGTAAAGTTTGATAAAATAAGTTGCAATTACACAGGGGGATTATTTAGAGAAATACAAAAATTAAATTTTTATATGGCCCTGGTTGGTTAAAATTTCCCCTTAGGAAGTTTTTCCTTATCATTTTTTAATTTAAACAACAAAAAAAAATCTATCTTGATTCCTGCAAAACTCAGAGAGTTATGTCTATTTTAATAATTTGCGGGGTTTCAAGAGATCAGACACAAATGGAAAAGCGTGTTATTCAATGCGCAATGTTACTGTAAAAATATCAAGGAAACATTCATTTTTCTTTTATTTATTTATAGAGTTAGAATTTTGAATGCTTTGAGATGGTTAACCATATAATTTTTAAACAGAACCACATCATAAAATTTCTTTTAAAAATAAAAATGCATTTAAAAAAAAAAGAGTAATTTAAAACTGTTATTAATCAAAGTTTCATTCGTCGAATTGAATTTTTTTCTTTTGATTAAGTATCTTATTTTTTATTTTGATTTAGCATTTTAAATAACATTTATTTAAAAAAATTAAAATATTTAAAATAGCAATTTAAAACTAATCGGATGTGGCAATCCCAAAACTTCTGTCTCATGCATGTGAATATTTCAAAAAGCGCTACCAATGCGCAAAAATAAAATAACAAACTATACTCATCATGAGGATTCTAAGGACATGAAATTCCATGCATTATTTCTTGAATTAGACAATTGCAATATTGGAAAAAATGCAACATAAAAAGCGCCACTTGTTGGGCAACTTATACCAAATCATAAAGTGCAATAATATTTATCAAGCTATATCTGAATCTGAAATTTGTTGAAAAAATCCGTGCATTAGCTCTTGGATTAGAACTATTGAAGGAATCGGGAAAAATTCAGCATAGCAGCATCACCTGTTGGGTTATTGACACTAAAATATAAACAGAACTAGTTTATACCATGGATTTGCTAAATCTGAAGTTTAATGAAAATCCACATATTAGTCATTGAGATAGAGCTCTTGCAAAAATCGTAAAATAATACAACATAGCAGTGCGTCCTGTTGAATGATTTACAACAATAACTAATCAGTTTCAATGTATATCAAGAACTATCTGAATATGCATTTTTATTGAACTCCGTGCATTACTTTTTGAAATAGAGCTATTGCAAAAATCCTAAAAAATGCAGCATAGCAGCGCCACATGTTAAGCAATTCACATAGAAATGTAAACAAAACTATTTCATATCATGGGTTTACTGAATCTGAAGTTTAGGGGAAATCCTAATGAGATATAGATGTTGCGTAAATTGTAAGAAAAAAAAAATGCAGTATAGCAGCGCCATTTGTTGAGAAATTTACACCAAAAACAAATCAGCAACAATTTATATCAGGGACTACCTGAATATAAATGTTTAGCAAATTCAGTGCATTAATTCTTGAGATACAGCGCCCCCAAAACTTATGTCACAGACAGAGCCATAGACACATAAACAGACATTTTGTTAAAAAAAAAAAAAAAAAACTGTTTTTTAGAATTTTTGACACTTAAAACGTAAAAAACTGGAATTCGAAAATTTTCATGAATCCAATACTTTCTTCATATAAAAACAAAAGAAAGTAAAAACATTAATTATGAACAATTTGCAATATTTTCTTTTTGACATCTTACAAAACGCACATAGATAAGCAAAATAAATGCTGCAAAGAAATATTCGTATCTACCAATGTATCACGTTTCTTATTATTATGCTTCTAGTAATTTTTCTTGAAGATGTGGCCATTTTTGTGATACTCTGCAAATAAATGTGAGTAGTACTGGGTGCATAATTTATGCATACATATAATACATATGAAGTTTAGCACTAGCCACTTCCACATTATTCACAAAAAATTCTATCATTCATCATGGGAGATCATTCCAAAATATTCATTCCCCCCCCCCTCCCCTTCCCCCCGTCATAGCCGTACTCGGACCCTGTTTCCTTTATATTTAACAAGATACTTTGCATTTAACATTTCATTGCTAAGACTGTGGCAAACTCAGTAGTACATTTTTCCACCCTCTCCCTCACCCTCCGCAGAGAACCAAGAATGCCGAAATAAATTAAAAATCATCATCAGGTGATATTATTTACTAAAAATATGCATTTTCTAAAATTGATCCAGAAAGGCTGTTATAGATTGTATACTCTCTCCTCGGTAAATGAAAGGGGGACAAATTAAAACAATTATTACATCTTTTTTTTTTTTTTTTTAAAGTATAATCTTAAAAATATTAATATTTGTATAAACGAGAACTAAAATTTAAACTAAATTCGAAGCATTAGACAGACTTTAATACATTTAAAAAGCAATTAAATTTAAAATATATATGTATTAATTAAGAAAATAATCAATTTTAAAAGTTGTTTCATATTTAGTGTAAATAGTCTTTTATTTCAGACTTTAAAATGTACATGTATATTTAAGAAATATAAAATATCTATCACATAACTTAAAACTTCCAATTGTCACTTTCATTTTTCAAATAAGCTTAAAACATTTTTTAAATGTTTAGAGATCCTTTTTGAAAAAGAAACTTGGTCAAAATAGAGCTTTTATTCAGCAAAGAGGGTGTTTTGTCCGGTGGAGTTTTTGTCCGGTGGGGATTTTGTCCGGTGGTGATTTTGTCCGCGGGGATTTTGTCCGTGGGGATTTTGTCCGCGGGGATTTTGTCCTGGACTCAGAGAAGAGTGGGGGAGAAGCGAATGAACAAAAGCAATAATTCGAGGTCAAATTATTGCTTTTCGAAGTAAAATATAAAGTTATTATAATTTATTTAAATTAAATTAACATAAGTTCTTATTTATAAATATATTAATATTTATTTTAAGTAGCAAAAAAATTGTTTATTTTTAAATAAATAACTAAAACTTGAAAATATTAAATGACAGGGTAAATATATTAAATATAATATAAAGTTAAATTATAATACAATGCAGATCTGATGCAAAATATGCAGGAAATCTATCTTTGAAAGAAATTTAATTATACATCCTCGAAAAAAGTTTTCAGTTCTCCTGTAAGTTCAATTGATGATTTTACTATTTTTCGAACAAAATTATTTTGAGAACGTCAATAAAATCAAATTTGATTTCTGCGATTAAATAAAAAATAAATAACACGAAATATTATCAAAAATAAATATACACGAGCCGATTAAATAAAAATAAATAGGCACGGCGATCAGATTATTGGGTGCTCTCTCGCGCCTCACAGGCTCATATAGGTTGGCGCCACTGATTGCTCATGCCTGTGACAAAATTTGGCTGTAAATCTGATTACGGAGGATTAGCTCTGTAATTGAAGTATTTAAAATGAGTAAAGTATATTATGAGTTGCGTTACGTATTTTTCAGTTACTTTTGGAATACCAGATATTTAAATCCAAAATTTTCTATAAATATTCTATAATACTCTATAAAGGAAAATACATGAATTGTCTTATTATTATTATTATTATTTTTAATTTATAACCTCAATACAGGACCAGAATATTGAAACTGCAAATAAAGATTATGGGGTGCCACTTGAAGTTAAGGAATCTCATCTATTAGTTTTAATGGGCATTTTCCGATATATTATATATATATATTCCGATTATATATATTCCGATATATTATAAAAATGTGCCTGAAATTGTATCGGAAAATTTCGAGCTGTTAAAGGTGGAAAAGCGTTTTTTTTTTTTTTTTTTTTTTTTTTTTTTTTTTTTTTTAAATACACCCTTAACAATAAATTGTTACATTTGTTAAATTAAACATTTACGCACTAATAATTAGTATATATATTAAAAGTCCATTATAATACTATAGAGATATGACTGCAAAAATGTAAGTGCGGTTGTTAAAAAAAATTTCAAACCAGCACCCTTTTTTTATTTTATTTATTTATTTTATTTTTATTTTATTTTATTTTATTTTATTTTATTTTTTATTACAGAAATTTTAATGGGAATTTTTAATATACAATTCAAAAAGAAATATTCAATGTATTCAAATTGTTCTAATTTAATTTTCCCTAAAACTAGCATAAAAATACATCAGAAATGCATTTCAATTTCCTTGGAAAAATGTCTTTCTTGTATTGATATTTTTATTCCATATTTTTTTTCATTTATAATGATAATTTCATTCTTAAATCAAAAATTATTGCTATAGGGATGAATTAAAAGATACACACGCGTTGACAGTGAAAATACTTTTTTTTATATATTGGTTAGTTTGATGTAAATTTTACAGGAGATAAATCACTAATTTTATCCCAAATGATTAATACTTTACAATATGTACAACACGTATGGAAATAGCATTTAAAAATAATCTTCTGTAGAACATCTTTTTAAGGGGGGGGGGGAAATCCCCTTTTGAGATCCCCATTTTCAGCTATATGTAAAATGGGATTTCACACAAATATGTATTTTTAATATTCATTGTATGCATGAGAAAAGAAACGAAAATTCATGTATTACAGATAGTTTATGATAAATACTTAACATTATTAATATTGTAAACTGAGTTAACACTTAAAGTTAATAATTAATAAACCATTTCTTATTTCATAAAATACCATAATATGTTTTTCCTATCAATAATTAATAATGATAAATAATAATAAATAATAATCTATCAATAAAATCTAAAAC
This sequence comes from Maratus speculifer, assembly GCA_964019185.1. Lineage (NCBI taxonomy): Eukaryota > Metazoa > Arthropoda > Arachnida > Araneae > Salticidae > Maratus > Maratus speculifer. The sequence goes on along the minus strand of OZ025301.1, from coordinate 210,981,023 downwards.
ATTTTTCCTATTTTAGTGACTTCTTACTTTTTAGTAATTCCTATTTGTATTTCAAATTTACTGGTTTACTGCTTCATTAAAGTTCTTCTATAATAAATGTTTAGGTATTAATTACAGAAAAAGATTTCTTTAAAAAAATAATTTCTTTTTATTTACTTAAAATATTTAACTACGCTAATTTAAATTCGCATTCTCAAATGTTCTATAATATTATTCTAGGCCAACTTTAATAACTTAATAAAACTACTTAAATTTAATACATCATAACTTGTATAAGTATATTTCTGTGTGTGTATTAAAGTTATATTACTATGTTATGTTATTACAAATATTCAATATGTTTTACTACATTATAGATCAAAGTCGATCAATTATGGCGATTGACATTTTAAATATCCACTTTTCTCTGTTATATAATTGTATAAAGTGCATAATCTTATTTAAAAACTACTGATGTGAACAATTACCTACATTGAAAGTACAGTGCCGGAAAGAAGTTTAGGACCACCAACAAAAATTGTAAAGTTCTTACTTTAATGAAAAAATGAAAAATTACTTTAATATTATTAAAAAATTATAGACATTATTTATTTTAAGTTTTGCTTATAAAACTATTATGAGCGTTATTTGTTTGTTTGTTTGTTTGTTGTTTTTTAAAGAGGGAAGTACGTTGCATTTTTCCCATTTATGTGTATTGTATTTA